>CM040127.1:233668339-234268339 GCA_022559845.1 Amorphophallus konjac
TCTAAAACTTGAAATACCGGCCGGATGGCCGTGCCGATATTCCAACACGACCGGGGATATGAAAGTGACTTGTCAGAACTGACGGAATCCAAATCGGATGCCCGGTTTGAGCTCGGCGCTCAAACTTCATTTCTAAAATACACTTGGTTCAAATGAACTGCCAGGTCGGGGCCGGGGTCTAAAACTTGAAATACCGGCCGGATGGCCGTGCCGATCGTTCCAACACGACCGGGGAGATGAAAGTGACTTGTCAGAACTGACGGAATCCAAATCGGATGCCCGGTTTGAGCTCGGCGCTCAAAGTTCATTTCTAAAATACACTTGGTTCAAATGAACTGCCAGGTCGGGGCCGGGAGTCTAAAACTTGAAATACCGGCCGGATGCCGTGCCGATCGTTCCAACACGACCGGGGAGATGAAAGTGACTTGTCAGAACTGACGGAATCCAAATCGGATGCCCGGTTTGAGCTCGGCGCTCAAAGTTCATTTCTAAAATACACTTGGTTCAAATGAACTGCCAGGTCGGGGCCGGGGGTCTAAAACTTGAAATACCGGCCGGATGCCGTGCCGATCATTCCAACACGACCGGGGAGATGAAAGTGACTTGTCAGAACTGACGGAATCCAAATCGGATGCCCGGTTTGAGCTCGGCGCTCAAAGTTCATTTCTAAAATACACTTGGTTCAAATGAACTGCCAGGTCGGGGCCGGGGGTCTAAAACTTGAAATACCGGCCGGATGCCCGTGCCGATCATTCCAACACGACCGGGGAGATGAAAGTGACTTGTCAGAACTGACGGAATCCAAATCGGATGCCCGGTTTGAGCTCGGCGCTCAAAGTTCATTTCTAAAATACACTTGGTTCAAATGAACTGCCAGGTCGGGGCCGGGGGTCTAAAACTTGAAATACCGGCCGGATGCCCGTGCCGATCATTCCAACACGACCGGGGAGATGAAAGTGACTTGTCAGAACTGACGGAATCCAAATCGGATGCCCGGTTTGAGCTCGGCGCTCAAAGTTCATTTCTAAAATACACTTGGTTCAAATGAACTGCCAGGTCGGGGCCGGGGGTCTAAAACTTGAAATACCGGCCGGATGCCGTGCCGATCGTTCCAACACGACCGGGGAGATGAAAGTGACTTGTCAGAACTGACGGAATCCAAATCGGATGCCCGGTTTGAGCTCGGCGCTCAAAGTTCATTTCTAAAATACACTTGGTTCAAATGAACTGCCAGGTCGGGGCCGGGGGTCTAAAACTTGAAATACCGGCCGGATGCCCGTGCCGATCGTTCCAACACGACCGGGGAGATGAAAGTGACTTGTCAGAACTGACGGAATCCAAATCGGATGCCCGGTTTGAGCTCGGCGCTCAAACTTCATTTCTAAAATACACTTGGTTCAAATGAACTGCCAGGTCGGGGCCGGGGGTCTAAAACTTGAAATACCGGCCGGATGCCCGTGCCGATCATTCCAACACGACCGGGGAGATGAAAGTGACTTGTCAGAACTGACGGAATCCAAATCGGATGCCCGGTTTGAGCTCGGCGCTCAAACTTCATTTCTAAAATACACTTGGTTCAAATGAACTGCCAGGTCGGGGCCGGGGGTCTAAAACTTGAAATACCGGCCGGATGCCCGTGCCGATCGTTCCAACACGACCGGGGAGATGAAAGTGACTTGTCAGAACTGACGGAATCCAAATCGGATGCCCGGTTTGAGCTCGGCGCTCAAAGTTCATTTCTAAAATACACTTGGTTCAAATGAACTGCCAGGTCGGGGCCGGGGGTCTAAAACTTGAAATACCGGCCGGATGCCGTGCCGATCGTTCCAACACGACCGGGGAGATGAAAGTGACTTGTCAGAACTGACGGAATCCAAATCGGATGCCCGGTTTGAGCTCGGCGCTCAAACTTCATTTCTAAAATACACTTGGTTCAAATGAACTGCCAGGTCGGGGCCGGGGGTCTAAAACTTGAAATACCGGCCGGATGCCCGTGCCGATCAGTTCCAACACGACCGGGGAGATGAAAGTGACTTGTCAGAACTGACGGAATCCAAATCGGATGCCCGGTTTGAGCTCGGCGCTCAAACTTCATTTCTAAAATACACTTGGTTCAAATGAACTGCCAGGTCGGGGCCGGGGGTCTAAAACTTGAAATACCGGCCGGATGCCGTGCCGATCATTCCAACACGACCGGGGAGATGAAAGTGACTTGTCAGAACTGACGGAATCCAAATCGGATGCCCGGTTTGAGCTCGGCGCTCAAAGTTCATTTCTAAAATACACTTGGTTCAAATGAACTGCCAGGTCGGGGCCGGGGGTCTAAAACTTGAAATACCGGCCGGATGCCCGTGCCGATCATTCCAACACGACCGGGGAGATGAAAGTGACTTGGCAGAACTGACGGAATCCAAATCGGATGCCCGGTTTGAGCTCGGCGCTCAAAGTTCATTTCTAAAATACACTTGGTTCAAATGAACTGCCAGGTCGGGGCCGGGGGTCTAAAACTTGAAATACCGGCCGGATGCCGTGCCGATCATTCCAACACGACCGGGGAGATGAAAGTGACTTGTCAGAACTGACGGAATCCAAATCGGATGCCCGGTTTGAGCTCGGCGCTCAAACTTCATTTCTAAAATACACTTGGTTCAAATGAACTGCCAGGTCGGGGCCGGGGGTCTAAAACTTGAAATACCGGCCGGATGCCCGTGCCGATCGTTCCAACACGACCGGGGAGATGAAAGTGACTTGTCAGAACTGACGGAATCCAAATCGGATGCCCGGTTTGAGCTCGGCGCTCAAAGTTCATTTCTAAAATACACTTGGTTCAAATGAACTGCCAGGTCGGGGCCGGGGGTCTAAAACTTGAAATACCGGCCGGATGCCCGTGCCGATCGTTCCAACACGACCGGGGAGATGAAAGTGACTTGTCAGAACTGACGGAATCCAAATCGGATGCCCGGTTTGAGCTCGGCGCTCAAAGTTCATTTCTAAAATACACTTGGTTCAAATGAACTGCCAGGTCGGGGCCGGGGGTCTAAAACTTGAAATACCGGCCGGATGCCCGTGCCGATCGTTCCAACACGACCGGGGAGATGAAAGTGACTTGTCAGAACTGACGGAATCCAAATCGGATGCCCGGTTTGAGCTCGGCGCTCAAACTTCATTTCTAAAATACACTTGGTTCAAATGAACTGCCAGGTCGGGGCCGGGGGTCTAAAACTTGAAATACCGGCCGGATGCCCGTGCCGATCGTTCCAACACGACCGGGGAGATGAAAGTGACTTGTCAGAACTGACGGAATCCAAATCGGATGCCCGGTTTGAGCTCGGCGCTCAAAGTTCATTTCTAAAATACACTTGGTTCAAATGAACTGCCAGGTCGGGGCCGGGGGTCTAAAACTTGAAATACCGGCCGGATGCCCGTGCCGATCGTTCCAACACGACCGGGGAGATGAAAGTGACTTGGCAGAACTGACGGAATCCAAATCGGATGCCCGGTTTGAGCTCGGCGCTCAAAGTTCATTTCTAAAATACACTTGGTTCAAATGAACTGCCAGGTCGGGGCCGGGGGTCTAAAACTTGAAATACCGGCCGGATGCCCGTGCCGATCATTCCAACACGACCGGGGAGATGAAAGTGACTTGTCAGAACTGACGGAATCCAAATCGGATGCCCGGTTTGAGCTCGGCGCTCAAACTTCATTTCTAAAATACACTTGGTTCAAATGAACTGCCAGGTCGGGGCCGGGGGTCTAAAACTTGAAATACCGGCCGGATGCCCGTGCCGATCATTCCAACACGACCGGGGAGATGAAAGTGACTTGTCAGAACTGACGGAATCCAAATCGGATGCCCGGTTTGAGCTCGGCGCTCAAAGTTCATTTCTAAAATACACTTGGTTCAAATGAACTGCCAGGTCGGGGCCGGGGGTCTAAAACTTGAAATACCGGCCGGATGCCCGTGCCGATCGTTCCAACACGACCGGGGAGATGAAAGTGACTTGGCAGAACTGACGGAATCCAAATCGGATGCCCGGTTTGAGCTCGGCGCTCAAAGTTCATTTCTAAAATACACTTGGTTCAAATGAACTGCCAGGTCGGGGTCGGGGGTCTAATACTTGATATACCGGCCGGATGCCCGTGCCGATCATTCCAACACGACCGGGGAGATGAAAGTGACTTGTCATAACGGACGGAATCTAAATCGGATGCCCGATTTGAGCTCGGCGCTCAAAGTTCATTTCTAAAATACACTTGGTTCAAATGAACTGCCAGGTCGGGGTCTAAAACTTGAAATACCGGCCGGATGCCCGTGCCGATCGTTCCAACAAGACCGGGGAGATGAAAGTGACTTGGCAGAACTGACGGAATCCAAATCGGATGCCCGGTTTGAGCTCGACGCTCAAACTTCATTTCTAAAATACCGGCCGGATGCCCATGCCGATAGTTCCAACACGACCGGGGAGATGAAAGTGACTTTTCAGAACTGACGGAATCCAAATCGGATGCCCGGTTTGAGCTCGGCGCTCAAAGTTCATTTCTAAAATACACTTGGTTCAAATGAACTGCCAGGTCGGGGCCGGGGGTCTAAAACTTGAAATACCGGCCGGATGCCCGTGCCGATCATTCCAACACGACCGGGGAGATGAAAGTGACTTGGCAGAACTGACGGAATCCAAATCGGATGCCCGGTTTGAGCTCGGCGCTCAAAGTTCATTTCTAAAATACACTTGGTTCAAATGAACTGCCAGGTCGGGGCCGGGGGTCTAAAACTTGAAATACCGGCCGGATGTCCGTGCCGATCATTCCAACACGACCGGGGAGATGAAAGTGACTTGTCAGAACTGACGGAATCCAAATCGGATGCCCGGTTTGAGCTCGGCGCTCAAAGTTCATTTCTAAAATACACTTGGTTCAAATGAACTGCCAGGTCGGGGCCGGGGGTCTAAAACTTGAAATACCGGCCGGATGCCCGTGCCGATCTTTCCAACACGACCGGGGAGATGAAAGTGACTTGTCAGAACTGACGGAATCCAAATCGGATGCCCGGTTTGAGCTCGGCGCTCAAACTTCATTTCTAAAATACACTTGGTTCAAATGAACTGCCAGGTCGGGGCCGGGGGTCTAAAACTTGAAATACCGGCCGGATGCCCGTGCCGATCGTTCCAACACGACCGGGGAGATGAAAGTGACTTGTCAGAACTGACGGAATCCAAATCGGATGCCCGGTTTGAGCTCGGCGCTCAAAGTTCATTTCTAAAATACACTTGGTTCAAATGAACTGCCAGGTCGGGGCCGGGGGTCTAAAACTTGAAATACCGGCCGGATGCCAGTGCCGATCATTCCAACACGACCGGGGAGATGAAAGTGACTTGTCAGAACTGACGGAATCCAAATCGGATGCCCGGTTTGAGCTCGGCGCTCAAAGTTCATTTCTAAAATACACTTGGTTCAAATGAACTGCCAGGTCGGGGCCGGGGGTCTAAAACTTGAAATACCGGCCGGATGCCCGTGCCGATCATTCCAACACGACCGGGGAGATGAAAGTGACTTGTCAGAACTGACGGAATCCAAATCGGATGCCCGGTTTGAGCTCGGCGCTCAAAGTTCATTTCTAAAATACACTTGGTTCAAATGAACTGCCAGGTCGGGGCCGGGGGTCTAAAACTTGAAATACCGGCCGGATGCCCGTGCCGATCGTTCCAACACGACCGGGGAGATGAAAGTGACTTGGTAGAACTGACGGAATCCAAATCGGATGCCCGGTTTGAGCTCGGCGCTCAAAGTTCATTTCTAAAATACACTTGGTTCAAATGAACTGCCAGGTCGGGGCCGGGGGTCTAAAACTTGAAATACCGGCCGGATGCCCGTGCCGATCGTTCCAACACGACCGGGGAGATGAAAGTGACTTGTCAGAACTGACGGAATCCAAATCGGATGCCCGGTTTGAGCTCGGCGCTCAAACTTCATTTCTAAAATACACTTGGTTCAAATGAACTGCCAGGTCGGGGCCGGGGGTCTAAAACTTGAAATACCGGCCAGATGCCCGTGCCGATCATTCCAACACGACCGGGGAGATGAAAGTGACTTGGCAGAACTGACGGAATCCAAATCGGATGCCCGGTTTGAGCTCGGCGCTCAAACTTCATTTCTAAAATACACTTGTTTCAAATAAACTGCCAGGTCGGGGTCGGGGGTCTAAAACTTGAAATACCGGCCGTATGCCCGTGCCGATCGTTCCAACACGACCGGGGAGATGAAAGTGACTTGGCAGAACTGACGGAATCCAAATCGGATGCCCGGTTTGAGCTCGGCGCTCAAACTTCATTTCTAAAATACACTTGGTTCAAATGAACTGCCAGGTCGGGGCCGGGGGTCTAAAACTTGAAATACCGACCGGATGCCCGTGCCGATCGTTCCAACACGACCGGGGAGATGAAAGTGACTTGGCAGAACTGACGGAATCCAAATCGGATGCCCGGTTTGAGCTCGGCGCTCAAAGTTCATTTCTAAAATACACTTGGTTCAAATGAACTGCCAGGTCGGGGCCGGGGGTCTAAAACTTGAAATACCAGCCAGATGCCCGTGCTGATCATTCCAACACGATCGGGGAGATGAAAGTGACTTGTCAGAACTGACGGAATCCAAATCGGATGCCCGGTTTGAGCTCGGCGCTCAAAGTTCATTTCTAAAATACACTTGGTTCAAATGAACTGCCAGGTCGGGGCCGGGGGTCTAAAACTTGAAATACCGGCCGGATGCCCGTGCCGATCGTTCCAACAGGACCGGGGGATGAAAGTGACTTGGCATAACTGACGGAATCCAAATCGGATGCCCGGTTTGAGCTCGGCGCTCAAACTTCATTTCTAAAATACACTTGGTTCAAATGAACTGCCAGGTCGGGGCCGGGGGTCTAAAACTTGAAATACCGGCCGGATGCCCATGCCGATCATTCCAACACGACCGGGGAGATGAAAGTGACTTGTCAGAACTGACGGAATCTAAATCGGATGCCCGATTTGAGCTCGGCGCTCAAAGTTCATTTCTAAAATACACTTGGTTCAAATGAACTGCCAGGTCGGGGCCGGGGATCTAAAACTTGAAATACTGGCCGAATGCCCGTGCCGATCGTTCCAACACGACCGGGGAGATGAAAGTGACTTGTCAGAACTGACGGAATCCAAATCGGATGCCCGGTTTGAGCTCGGCGCTCAAAGTTCATTTCTAAAATACACTTGGTTCAAATGAACTGCCAGGTCGGGGCCGGGGGTCTAAAACTTGAAATACCGGCCGGATGCCCATGCCGATCGTTCCAACACGACCGGGGAGATGAAAGTGACTTGTCAGAACTGACGGAATCCAAATCGGATGTCCCGGTTTGAGCTCGGCGCTCAAAGTTCATTTCTAAAATACACTTGGTTCAAATGAACTGCCAGGTCGGGGCCGGGGGTCTAAAACTTGAAATACCGGCCGGATGCCCATGCCGATCATTCCAACACGACCGGGGAGATGAAAGTGACTTGTCAGAACTGACGGAATCCAAATCGGATGCCCGGTTTGAGCTCGGCGCTCAAACTTCATTTCTAAAATACACTTGGTTCAAATGAACTGTCAGGTCGGGGCCGGGGGTCTAAAACTTGAAATACTGGCCGGATGCCCATGCCGATCGTTCCAACACGACTGGGGAGATGAAAGTGACTTGTCAGAACTGACGGAATCAAAATCGGATGCCCGGTTTGAGCTCGGCGCTCAAAGTTCATTTCTAAAATACACTTGGTTCAAATGAACTGCCAGGTCGGGGCGGGGGGTCTAAAACTTGAAATACCGGCCAGATGCCCATGCCGATCATTCCAACACGACCGGGAGATGAAAGTGACTTGGCAGAACTGACGGAATCCAAATTGGATGCCCGGTTTGAGCTCGGCGCTCAAAGTTCATTTCTAAAATACACTTGGTTCAAATGAACTGCCAGGTCGGGGCGGGGGGTCTAAAACTTGAAATACTGGCCGGATGGCCATGCCGATCATTCCAACACGACCGGGGATATGAAGGTGACTTGTCAGAACTGACGGAATCTAAATCGGATGTCCGGTTTGAGCTCGGCGCTCAAACTTCATTTCTAAAATACACTTGGTTCAAATGAACTGCCAGGTCGGGGCCGGGGGTCTAAAACTTGAAATACCGGCCGGATGGCTTTGCCGATCATTCCAACACGACCGGAGAGATGAAAGTGACTTGTCAGAACTGACGGAATCCAAATCGGATGCCCGGTTTGAGCTCAGCGCTCAAAGTTCATTTCTAAAATACACTTGGTTCAAATGAACTGCCAGGTCGGGGCCGGGAGTCTAAAACTTGAAATACTAGCCGGATTCCCGTGTCGATCGTTCCAACACGACCGGGGAGATGAAAGTGACTTGTCAGTACTGACGGAATCCAAATCGGATGCCCAGTTTGAGCTCGACGCTCAAAGTTCATTTCTAAAATACACTTGGTTCAAATGAACTGCCAGGTCGGGGCCGGGAGTCTAAAACTTGAAATGCCGGCCGGATGCCCGTGCCGATCATTCCAACACGACCGGAGAGATGAAAGTGACTTGTCAGAACTGACGGAATCCAAATCGCATGCCCGGTTTGAGCTCGGCGCTCAAAGTTCATTTCTAAAATACACTTGGTTCAAATGAACTGCCAGGTCGGGGCCTGGGGGCTAAAACTTGAAATATCGGCCGGATGCCCGTGCCGATCATTCCAACATGACCGGGGAGATGAAAGTGACTTGTCAGAACTGACGGAATCCAAATCGGATGCCCTGTTTGAGCTCGGCGCTCAAAGTTCATTTCTAAAATACACTTGGTTCAAATGAACTGCCAGGTCGGGGCCGGGGGTCTAAAACTTGAAATACCGGCCGGATGCCCGTGCCGATCGTTCCAACATGACCGCGGGGATGAAAGTGACTTGGCATAACTGACGGAATCCAAATCGGATGCCCGGTTTGAGCTCGGCGCTCAAAGTTCATTTCTAAAATACACTTGGTTCAAATGAACTGCCAGGTTGGGGCCGGGGGTCTAAAACTTGAAATACCGGTCGGATGCCCATGCCGATCATTCCAACACGACCGGGGAGATGAAAGTGACTTGTCAGAACTGACGGAATCTAAATCGGATGCCCGATTTGAGCTTGGCGCTCAAAGTTCATTTCTAAAATACACTTGGTTCAAATGAACTGCCAGGTCGGGGCCGGGGGTCTAAAACTTGAAATACTGGCCGAATGCCCGTGCCGATCATTCCAACACGACCGGGGAGATGAAAGTGACTTGTCAGAACTGACGGAATCCAAATCGGATGCCCGATTTGAGCTCGGCGCTCAAAGTTCATTTCTAAAATACACTTGGTTCAAATGAACTGCCAGGTCGGGGCCGGGGGTCTAAAACTTGAAATACCGGCCGGATGCCCATGCCGATCGTTCCAACACGACCGGGGAGATGAAAGTGACTTGGTAGAACTGACGGAATCCAAATCGGATGCCCGGTTTGAGCTCGGCGCTCAAAGTTCATTTCTAAAATACACTTGGTTCAAATGAACTGCCAGGTCCTGGGCGGGGGGTCTAAAACTTGAAATACCGGCCGGATGCCCATGCCGATCATTCCAACATGACCGGGGAGATGAAAGTGACTTGTCAGAACTGATGGAATCCAAATCGGATGCCCGGTTTGAGCTCGGCGCTCAAACTTCATTTCTAAAATACACTTGGTTCAAATGAACTGTCAGGTCGGGGCCGGGGGTCTAAAACTTGAAATACTGGCCGGATGCCCATGCCGATCGTTCCAACACGATTGGGGAGATGAAAGTGACTTGTCAGAACTGACGGAATCAAAATCGGATGCCCGGTTTGAGTTCGGCGCTCAAAGTTCATTTCTAAAATACACTTGGTTCAAATGAACTGCCAGGTCGGGGCGGGGGGTCTAAAACTTGAAATACCGGCCAGATGCCCATGCCGATCATTCCAACACGACCAGGGAGATGAAAGTGACTTGGCAGAACTGACGGAATCCAAATTGGATGCCCGGTTTGAGCTCGGCGCTCAAAGTTCATTTCTAAAATACACTTGGTTCAAATGAACTGCCAGGTCGGGGCCGGGGGTTTAAAACTTGAAATACCGGCCGGATGCCCATGCCGATCATTCCAACACGACCGGGGAGATGAAAGTGACTTGGTAGATCTGACGGAATCCAAATCGGATGCCCGGTTTGAGCTCGGCGCTCAAACTTCATTTCTAAAATACACTTGTTTCAAATAAACTGCCAGGTCGGGGTCGGGGGTCTAAAACTTGAAATACCGGCCGTATGCCCGTGCCGATCGTTCCAACACGACCGGGGAGATGAAAGTGACTTGTCAGAACTGACGGAATCCAAATCGGATGCCCGGTTTGAGCTCGGCGCTCAAAGTTCATTTCTAAAATACACTTGGTTCAAATGAACTGCCAGGTCGGGGCCGGGGGTCTAAAACTTGAAATACCGGCCGGATGGCCGTGCCGATCGTTCCAACACGACCGGGTAGATGAAAGTGACTTGGCAGAACTGACAGAATCCAAATCGGATGCCCGGTTTGAGCTCGGCGCTCAAACTTCATTTCTAAAATACACTTGGTTCAAATGAACTTCCAGGTCGGAGCCGGGGGTCTAAAACTTGAAATACCGACCGGATGCCCGTGCCGATCGTTCCAACACGACCGGGGAGATGAAAGTGACTTGGCAGAACTGACGGAATCCAAATCGGATGCCCGGTTTGAGCTCGGCGCTCAATCTTCATTTCTAAAATACACTTGGTTCAAATGAACTGCCAGGTCGGGGCCGGGGGTCTAAAACTTGAAATACCGGCCGGATGCCCGTGCCGATCGTTCCAACACGACCGGGGAGATGAAAGTGACTTGTCAGAACTGACGGAATCAAAATTCATTTCTAAAATACACTTAGTTTAAATACTGTTTCAGGCTAGTGGTTGATTTATGAAATATGCAGTTATCAATTTGATATGTTTGCTTTCAATTTATGCTATTTTCTTCGCACTAATTTTTTTATCTATGAATGAATGTTATTATTTTTTTAATATAGGGGGATCCTTCTGCGGGCGGCGACAGAGGAGATGAGCAGGGCGGTGAGGATACGGACGATGAGGATATGGACGATGTACCGGATATTTCTTGATATTCAGACGGATCAGCAGGGTTAATGTCTTTTTTTTGTGGTATTTATTTGATCAGAATTTTATTTTTCGGTGGTGTTTATTTGATTAGCAGGTTCCCAATATTTTTTTTTCAACATGTAGAATTTCTTGATGTTTATTTATGATTAAACAGGTTTTGTAAAATAATTTAAGATTTAAAAAAAAACGTAGATTTTAGACGAATTTTCAGACGGGATGTGCGACGATTTTTGTCCGTCTATTATCCGTCGTAAAATTAGTTTGAAATATAGACGGATTTCAAACCACATTTCGGACAGGTGATGAGTTGAATTTCAGACGGTTATTTTATCCGTCGTAATATCAGTTTAAAATAGCGACGGATTTCGGACGAGTTTTCATACGGTACATGATTTCAGACTAAGAGTTGGGCTTCATTTTAAGACGGTAACTATATTCCGTCGTAATAGCCGTCTAAAATTTCAGACGGACTTTCACACGGAAAATATGTCCGTCGTAAATTTTAGACTGATAATTTCAAATTTCAGATGGAAATGTCTCGTATGAAAGTCAGACGGAATTTGTGACTGATTAAATACTGTCTTAGTTTCAGACGGAATTTCCGACGGAAACATAAACTGTCACAAATTTGTGACTAAGAATTTCAGACGGTCGGTTTCAGTCTTAAATATGTCGCAAATCCGTCACAAACGTGGTTTGTGACGAATTTTCAGACGGATACGGGCCGTCTGAAATCTCGCTTTCTCTGGTAGTGATATTCACATTTACTACACACATCATCACATCACACCATAAAACACAAAAAAAAATATCTACAGTGAGCATCAAATCTATTGGTCCTAGGTTAAGCCTGAGAATTAGACTTTAGTTTTTCAACAGAAGAGCCATTTGAGATGTTGGAGGAACACGATCCATGCACAAAAGATGTTTGTGTTTTCAAACCAAATACTTTCTTTTTGGTGGGTCCATACCCTAGACCTTCATGTTGGAAATTCACCTTGGTCTCCAAGATTTTATCCAGGTTATCTTTCCCTTTCACAAACGTAGACAGAGATTCATTCAAGTCACTGATTTCCTTTTCAAGTGATGCAACATGCAGTTCATATGAAGCAATCTCATTTTCACAGGAAATGACCTTTTCATTTAATGTGGTATTGATGGTTTTATGACTTTCTATTTCCTGTTTTAGTAGACTCACATTTTCAGATTCTTGAACAGCCACTATTTTTTCCTTTTTTGAGAGTCAACAGTCTTTCAGACATGGCTATGTTTAATTGTTTCAATCTTTCATTTTCTTTTGTAAGTTTATCATTCATAATCAATTCATTGCAAAGATCATGATCGAGAGAGTCTGATTTCATTTTGTTTCTTAACTCACTTTCAATTTTCTCCATTTGATCAATTTTATTCTTGAGAGCAACATTTTCATTTCTTAAGAATGCAATCATTTCTTTTTGTGTTTGAACATCAAACATGCAAGACTCACTCAATTCCACAAGATGTGAACATTTTTCACAAGAAGAGTTACAGACATTGTCTTCAACTTTCTTTTTCAGTTCTTTATTTTCTGACTTGATTTTCTTATATTGCTTTCCCAGTTCATCATAAGCATCAATGAGTTCATCAAGAGTAAGGTCTTCAGAATCATATTTTACCTCTTCGACATCTTCGTCACTGTGTTCATCAGTATCGTCGGCCATGAGACCTTTTTGTCCTTCCTTCTCTTGAGCTTTGATCAACCGATCCATAAGTTCCTTTGTCGTCCTACAAGAAGAGACAAATGGAAACATGTTGGTCTTCACAAAAGCTTTCAATAAACTAAGGACAGTAACATTTTCATGGTTCTTCAATTTACTCTGATTAGACCACTTGGTCTTATCTAGAGATAATTTGTGAGGACCATCATAAATCAACTTCCAAATGTTAGGATTAACAGAATTAATCATCCCACATATTTTGCCTAACCATGAAGAAAAATAAGAGCCATTAAAACAGGTAAGTAATTCATTGAGCTATGTTCAACAAAAAAAATCATGATTGACACTGCACTGGGATCTCTCTTTAGATCATTAGATCTAGGGACAACAGAGCCTCGCTCTGATACCAATTATTGGGTCCTGTAGTGCAGGAAAACGGATCTAGAGGGGGGGTGAATAGATCCCTCTATAAACATTTGTCCAATTTAAAACACATACTCCCCACAGCGGAAACTAACACAACACTTAAACAATTAGGCACGACGTAGATTTACCAAGTAGAAAATAGATTGACATTTAAGAATTAAAAGTGACTTGATGAGCTGAACTCAACTTAGCTCTTGGTGTGTGCAAATTAAATTTGTGTAGCAATCTGATTAGCTTGAGTGTGTGATAGTGTCAATTTGAACCTGTTAATGGAGATAGAGGAAATGGATAATCACACAAGCATTCAGATATGGACACGGTAATTTTTAAGGTGGTTTCGGACCACAACAGGCTCCCTACGTCCACCCCTCACTCAACTGAGTGAGGCTTCACTGCTGGAAAACTAGCACAGGGATAAATCCCCACACACACATAGAGTCAAGCTCCAGCACACACACAGGACGACGCCTACACACACACACGGGAGAAAACTCCCAACCACACACGAGGAACAATCCTCAAAGACAAGCACACGTTGCGGAGACGCTGCACCACACGGGGGTGAACCCCGAAACAAGCACACACACTGCAGAACCGCAGCCCACAGTCATACACACTGCAGACCGCAGCAAACCGAACACACTCGGATGTGCACACCGCACACTCCGACCACACACAATAATAGTAATTTTTTATACAAATATATCTATCAAGATGACAGCAAATGACACATGATTTTCAGATATATCAATAGAAAATTTTGCAGGAATAGTTTCTGTTGTGACCCCTCTATGTTGATGATATTGACACTTGCTTTATTTCATTGGCAACACCATTGTTTTGATTGATTGGCAACTGCTTTTGATTTGATGAAATTGCTATATCAGATTGACTATGTGTTCTTTGCATTTAATATACTGTTGTCTGCATTTCTCACTGTCATGGGTCGACACATCAGAGGATGGGTCGACTCCTCCCGCAGACTTGTTTAGACTGAGTCTATACACTGGAAACTCTCATATCGATTGAGTCTATACATCGTCCATTTTAGATAAAGTCCACACACTGCATTTCATTTGAATTGGTTAAGTGTGTACAGCGTCAACGCATGAAATCTGTACATCAGTCTTAATATTCTAAGTCTGTACAGCCGTTGGCTTTGAACCTCAGAGTCTGTACATCCGAATTTCCCTTGATCTGGTCAAGTGTATACACTCTTTCACTATAGCTTTCACATATTAAAGTCTACACATCGTGAAAGTCTATACATTCATCACTTACCTTTCGCTCAAAGAAAAGTCTATACACTGGGGACTTTCCCTACGTTTCTTAGGTGAAGTCTGAACATTTGGTTCTGAAGCCTGAAGTCTATACACTCCAGCCTATTCCTACGTTCAAGGCTTCAGCTACACATTAAGTCTGTACATTGGCTTCGCTTCATCAAGTCTGTACATTGAATCGCCAACTTCTTTGAAGCCCATACATCGCTCAAAGTCTGTACAGAGTCCAGCGTCTCAGTTAGCGTCTCATGCATTTGAGCAAAGTCTGTACATCGGTCTGTCAGCAAGTCTGAACATCGTCCGTCTTTGTTAGTGTCTCAAGCATTGGGCTAAGTCTGTACAACATTCAATGTCTAGAGTTTCATGAAGTCTGTACATCAGACTGTTACAGCAAGTCTGTACATTGTCCGTCTTCCTTAGCGTCTTGATATTTGAAGTCTATACATCCATCGTGGAGCTTCAAGTCTACACATCGCTTGATTTCCTAAAGTCTGTACATCCACAGTGAAACTTGAAGTCTGCACATTGGTCTTCAAATCCAAAGTCTGCACATTGGTCTTCAAATCCAAAGTCTGCACATTGGTCTTCGAATCCAAAGTCTCTACAATGGTCTTCACACTTGAAGTCTATACATTCGATGTGCAGAGTTGATGTCTATACTGTGCCTTATACTGATCGAGTCTACACACTGGTCGGTGGCAAGCCTGTACACTGGCCTCAGCTTTTCAAGTCTACACATTGGCCTCCTTGCATAAAGTATATACACTGGACTGTTTGGCAAGTCTATACATCGGCCCTTGTCTTCGAAGTCTGTACAGCCCTTTAGCTTTTCAAGTCTATACATTGGCTTCAAGACTTTCAAGTCTATACACTGACGGCTGATCTGAGAACTCTATACATCGTATGTCTGCACTAGAGTCTCATGGAGTCTATACATTGCACTCGTCTTCTAAAGTCTATACACTGAAGTCTTCACATTCGTTTGCATTACATGAAGTCCATACAGTGGGTAAAGTCTGTACACTGTCCATGCTTCATGCAGCGTCAACTCCATGTTTCATGCAGCGTCAACTCAGTGCTTCATGCAGCGTCAACTCCTCAAGTATATACATTGCTTTCCTTCGCATGAAGCCTTTACGTGCATTAAGTCTATACACTGCTTTCCTTCTTTGAAGCCTTTACGTTGATTAACTCTATACACTGCATTCGTGTTTGCAAAGCCTGTACAGCGTTTACACTTAAACTGAACACAATCTTGTCTGTTTGACAGTGAATGCAGAAGCTAATGAGGGGCACGTGATCCGAGGTACCTGGCTCGTGATCCGAGAAGGACAAGGTATCCATATGAGGACACGTGTACTGACACTCCATTGGATGCTGCCACGTGGTCCAAATTGCTGGGCGGGAAACGTGGAGAGCACACGCCTGCTGCTGTTGCTGCTATATAAACAAGCCTTCTTCCACAGAAGAAGACTGATAGAAGGAGAAGAAGAGAAAGTCTATACACTCAGCAGCAGTGAGCCTTCGATCCACAGAGAGAAAATAGAGAAGAAGAAGATACAGAGAAGAAGAAGAAAAGAAATAGAGAAGAAGAAAACGAGAGAAGAAGAGATCGAGAGAGATGAGCTGAGAGAGAGCTGATTGAGTGTGAGATTGAGAGTGAGCTTGTATCTCAGTCTCGTGGTTCAAAACCAGAGCTGAGCTTTGCTCTTAGAGCTATATTGCTTTTGAGTTTTTTTGTTTTCGTTTTGATTCTGTCTTTCATTTCCGAATACTGTTTCTTAAAGCTGTGTGTCAGCGGTCTTGCAGTGGTAGTCTCCACTGGACGGGTTAAGCTGTATTTCCCCAGCGGTTACAGAGGATCAGATCCTCTGGTCGGCAAGCTTTAGTGCCCAGCGAAGCTGTGTATCAGCGGATTATTTGGCCAAGCTATAAAGCCCAGCGGACGCAAGTTGTGCTGCGCAGTAGGAAGCCATACTCGGTTGAGTGTGGGGTGGACGTAGGTCGTTGACCGAACCACCTAAAAATTGTGTGTGCATTGTGTTTGTGTGATTGCTTGTGAACTGTGTGTGCTGGCATCCTTTGCTTAGCTTCATTGATTATATCGCTCATACTTATGTCTAGCTTTCGATATAAGATATGGTGAATGGCTTTCATGGGTCGACCCTTTGCTTAGCACTCTTCATTTAGCTTAACTGATGTTTGCCTAAATTCCGCTTTAGAACATACATTAGTTTTAAATTAGGCAAGTTGATCTATTCACCCCCCTCTAGATCCACACTTAGTGGAGATAGACTGCGTCCATCTAACCCAACACTTGGTATCAGAGCCTAACTCTTCTGCAGGGACTCATCGCCCAAAGAGAATAGGCAGAGATGGATGCTCGAGGGATGATTGCCGAAGGTCACTCAACAACGAAGCCCCCATTCTTTGATGGACCAAACTACGCATACTGGAAGAACCGTATGCAAGTGTTCCTCAGGGCTAAGGATTATGAGATTTGGAAGATTGACAGCAAGGGACCTTATGAGCTGTTTCCGAATGAAGATGTATGGACCAAGGAGGAGATCAGAAGGTCCACGCTGAATTGGAGTGCTATAAATGCTATCCAGTGCGCTCTGCATCCTACAGAATTCTCCCGTGTGTCTGCTTACAAATCATCTAAGGAGATGTGGGATGCGCTGGAAGTAATTTATGAAGGTACATCTCAAGTAAGAGAGCAGAAGGCCAATCTTCTTGTATCTGAGTATGAAGCCTTCAAGATGAAGCAGAACAAGTCCATCAGCAAAATGTACGCTCGGCTGACTGTCATAACCAATGGCCTCAGAGGTTTTGGGAAACCTCAGACAGAGTATGATGTAGTGAGGAAAATTCTGCGCTCCCTGACTCCCATTTGGCACACCAAAGCAACAGTGATGGAGGAGTCAAGGGACTTGCGTAATAATAAAGCTGATGAGCTGATTGGCTCACTAATGGCATATGAGATAAACATGCCAAGGACAGATGAAGCCGAGAGGAAGAAGAAGCCGATAGCGCTGAAGGCTAGTTCCAGCAAATCAACAAAATCCAGCTCCAGCAGCTGTTCATCATCAGAGGAGAGCCTAAATGAAGAAGAAGATGTGACTCGGTCTGAGATAGCCATGATGACTAGAGAGTTCAGGCGATTTCTCAGAAAGGGAGCAGGACGGTTCGGCCAGAAGAAATACAGTGGTGGCCGAAAGGATAAAAGGTATAAATCTAAATCTGCAAAGAAAAATGAAGCTAATGTCTGTTATCAATGCAGGAAACCAGGGCATCTGAAAGCTGACTGTCCAGACAATCAGAAACATAAGGACAGGTCAAAGAAGAAAATCAAGAAGGGAAGAGCTATGATCAGCACATGGAGTGATGAAGATGAAGGCTGTTTCAGCAGCAGCTCAGATAGTGAAGCCGAATCTGAACAGCCCATTTGCCTTATGGCAACAAGCTCCGAAGATAGAGAGGAGGACACAGATGAGGTAATCACTAGATTTGAAAACTTCACAATTGCTGATTGGGTAGATGCTTATCATGACATAGCTGATAGAGCTGATGATATTAGAAAAGAGAATAGGCATCTTAGAAGAAAAATCAATTCCATGCAAAATGATAAAACACTAACTGATAAAATTGCATGTTTGGAATCTGAGATTGATGAATTGAAACTCACATGCTCTGAAGAAGATGAAATCACAAATGAGTTAAAAGCTTCTAAGGAAGAGAATCTAAGGCTTGAAAATGAAATTGATGAATGGAAGCTGAAGATTTCGAAATGTGAAAGTGAAGTCAAAATTATCTCTGAAAAATATGAAGCTATCCTCAATATCAACAATGATCTGAAAAAATCTATTGATGAACTTCAGAAAGACAATGAGGATAAAATGAAAACCATTGAGAAAATGACCCAAGGAACAGATAACTTAAATGCTTTGTTAGGGTCAAAGGTTAATTTCAGAAAAGAGGGCCTAGGATTTAATTCTAGTGCAACAAAAACATTCGGGATGAAAACAATTTCATTTGTTGCTCAAAAGGAAAAGGGACCTCTGATTAGCATGAACTCAACAACTTTAATGAACAAAATTGCTAATCTGAAAAAGCCCAGTGCTGAGGAGAAGGGCAAACAAAAGGTTAATGAGCCTAGTAGAGCCAGCACATCCAACCAGAATCCTAGGGCTCAGACTCAGGTTAGGGGTCAACCTACATAGTCCAGTAAACCCCAGGTCAAGGTAACCCAGTCTCCACCAACACCTCCACCTCTGAAGAAGACCCAATACAAACCTGTGTATAGGTCAGCAGGGTCCAAAGTACAGGGGAGACAGAGTGCTGCTAGGAGTCAACCCAATTATTTTTATCAACCTAGAGCTCAGACCCACTACAATGCACAGCCAACCTACTTCAATAGGTCAGATTGGTCTAGAACTCAGGGTAGGTTTACAGGTCTTGCACACAAGGGTGCTCAAAACCAAAGACCTTACAGTGGAAATTGGGTCAATGGGTATGGTTACTGGACATCTAGAAATCAATATTTTCATAGCCAGCCCAGGAACTACTATGGCCAAAATTTTGTGGACATACCCTGGCCAAGGCACTGGCATAGAAATAACAATACTGTCAATAATCATGCTGCTGCCAATAAGAAAAAGAACAATAAAAAGAAAAGGAACAACAACAGAAAAAAATATGTAGGATCCACTGAACAAAATTCATTTAAACAAATGTGGATTCCGAAACATTTGCTTTCCTGCTTTGCTTCTAGTTCATTTACATTGGAGCCCAATCAGTCTTGGGTTCCAAACTTCTCTACCTAATTGGGTATGCAGGTATGCCTGGCAGCCAAGAACAACTTGTGGTACATGGATAGTGGCTGCTCCAGGCATATGACAGGAGATAAGGCCAAATTTTGCATGCTGACTGAGAAAGTAGAAGGCCTTGTCACCTTTGGAAGCAACACAAAGGGTAGGATTATCGGATCAGGTAAGGTAGGTAAGTGTTCTACCTGTTGCATTGATGATGTTATGCTGGTTGAAGGGTTAGCCTATAATCTACTTAGCATCAGCCAGTTATGTGATAAAGGTTACAATGTTTTATTTAATTCTCAATGCTGCAAGGTTTTTGAACCTGATTCTGATATTGTCAAATTTTCTGGAAAAAGAATAAATAATACTTACATGATAAATTTAGATGAAATTCAACACACTAACCTTTGCCTTACTGCCAGTAGAGAAGAAATAGCATTTTTATGGCATCGTAGGTTAGGTCATGCTAGCTACACTGTTTTGCACAAATTAAATAAGCATGGCATGGTTAGAGGACTTCCTGAAGTCTCATTCAAGAAAGAAAACAAAATCTGTGATGCATGCACTCAATCAAAGATAACTAGAAAGTCATTTAAGTCTAGAACTGAAAATCTGTCTTCCAAACCCTATGAGCTGATACATATGGACCTTTTTGGGCCAACTAGATCTGTCAGCCTATCAGGGAGGAGGTATGGGTTTGTCATGGTAGATGACTTTTCTAGGTATACTTGGGTTTATTTCTTATCTAATAAGAGTGATGCTTTCTCAGAATTTCAGGAGTTCTATGTTAAAACAAATCAGAAAATTGAAAACAGTTTGTCTGATCATGGTGGTGAGTTTGAAAACTCATAATTTGATGAATTCTGCAGGTCAAATGGAATCAACCACAGGTACTCCTCACCAAGGACACCTGAGCAGAATGGAGTTGTGGAGAGAAGGAGCAGAACCCTAGTGGAAATGGGTCGTACACTCCTTGTCGAAGGTGGTCTACCAAGGAAATTTTGGGCTGAAGCAGTGAACACTGCCTGTTATGTAATTAACAGAGCCATGGTAAGACCTTCTACCCAGCAAACACCATATGAGATATTAAAAGGTAAGAAACCTTCTATTGCTCACTTCAAGATTTTTGGTTGTAAATGTTTCATTCACATAAATGATAAAAAGGACCTTGATAAATTTGAACCTAAAGGAGAACCAGGAATTTTTCTTGGCTATTCTGAAAACACCCGAGCATATAGAGTGTACAATCTGAACTCTAAAACTGTTGAAGAATCTCCACACATAGTTTTTGATGAATCCTTGGCAAATTCTAATGTTGGTCAATGCAGGAATGAAAACAATGGTGAAATTCTGAAGGAATGAGATCCTGCAGACAAATCCGAGGATGAAGAAGAACATAAAGAGCTTAATGAAGAGGAGCCTACAGTTCAGGGGGAGGTAAATCAAGTTCATGATAGTCCAATTACAAATATTAGATATCTCAAGGATCATCCTGTAGATAATGTTATTGGAAATCTGCATGACCCCCCTAGGACTAGAGGCCACTTAAGAATTCAACATGAACTGAATGCTTATGCTTTTGTATCAAACATAGAACCCAAGTCCATTGACTGTGCTCTCCAAGATGTGCATTGAATTAATGCCATGCATGAGGAGCTCAATCAGTTTGACAGGAATACGGTGTGGCATTTGGTTCCACCTCCTGATCATGAAACAGTCATAGGGACTAAATGGGTATTTAGAAACAAAACTGATGAAGCGGGGAATGTTATTAAAAATAAAGCCAGACTTGTAGCTCAGGGGTACAATCAAGAATTTGGAATAGACTTTGAAGAGTCTTTTGCCCCTGTAGCTAGGTTAGAAGCAATAAGAATTTTATTGGCTTATGCATGTTCCCTAGGAATAAACCTTCAGCAGATGGATGTGAAATCTGCTTTTCTAAATGGGGAAATTAATGAGGATGTCTATGTGAGACAGCCTCCTGGGTTTGAATGTTTAGATTTCCCTAATCATGTTTACAAGCTCAATAAAGCTCTCTATGGTTTAAAGCAAGCTCCTAGAGCTTGGTATGACAGGTTGAGCAAATTCCTCACCGACAAGAACTTCACAAGAGGTATAGTTGATCAAACATTGTTTACCAAGGTAAGCCATCCAGATATTCTTATCATTCAAATTTATGTGGATGACATTATGTTTGGGTCAACTAACCCCAGATTATGTGAGGAAATCTCTCAAATAATGACTGATGAATTTGAAATGAGCTCAATGGGTGAGCTCAAACTATTTCTTGGACTGCATGTTACACAAACAGAAGATGGCACCTTCATCTCTCAGTCCAAGTATGTAAAGAACTTATTGAAGAAGTATAAAATGGACAACCTCAAGGAAATAGCTACTCCAATGGGTACATTGACCAGTTTGGATGAAGATTCTAAAGGTAAACCTGAGGACCAAAGGCTATACAGAGGTATGATCGGATCTCTTCTCTATCTTACAGCATCTAGGCCTGACATACAATTTGATGTGTGTTTATGCTCTAGATTTTAGGCCAGTCCTAAAGAAACTCACTTTAAAGCTGTGAAAAGGATTTTTAGGTATTTACTAGGCACCCAAGAACTAGGTCTCTGGTATCCTGCTAAGTGTGAGTTAGAGCTTCTAGCCTACACTGATGCAAACTATGCTGGGTGTCGAGTAGATAGAGAAAGCACTAGTGGCTACTGTCAATTCCTTGGTGGCTGTCTAGTGTCTTGGGCATCTAAGAAGCAACACAATGTAGTATTATCCATAGGTGAAGCTGAGTATGTTGCAGCATGTAATTGTGCAGCCCAAGTACTTTGGATTAAGCACCAACTGGCTGATTATCAGATAAATCTGGGATGCATTCCACTTTTATACGATAATACTAGTGCTATATGCCTTGCTAAAAATCCTGTTCACCATTCTAGGACTAAGCATATAGAGATAAAACATCATTTTCTTAGAGATGCTGTAAATAAAAAGGAGATTGAAATGAATTTCATAGAAACTGAAAAACAAATTGCTGATATTTTTACTAAGCCTCTTGGGAATGAAAATTTTAAGTTTTTTAGAAGAGAACTTGGCTTATGTAAATTTCAGCATGATGAATGATTGTTTAATTGCTGTGAATAAAATCTCTGATGTGGACTTGTTTTTGATTGCTTGGATAAATCATGTAGATGTGAATGTGGATGTAGAACTGTCTTGCATTGCATATATTCAGGGGGAGCTTGTCGAGTCTTTGCATGTCTTTGCATATCACTCATTCATGACCTATGCATAAGCTCTCTCTCAATTAATTCTTGCCATGTTGCATGCATATAGACAGGGGGAGTATTGCTAGAAATTCAGAGTGGTTTCAACTTTCTTGAAGTCATTCAACCTTTAACTCTGAATACTTGTCTCTGACATTATGGCAATCTGTTGGCCAGTTCTGATTTCTAAGCAGTAGAAAATGGAATTCTTCATTTATAAGAATTTGATTTGTTCAAAGACTGATGTAATGGTTTAAATCTTATAATGGTTAGATTTTAAAGATTGCAATCAGTATATAAGTAAGTTGAAAATTGATAAAACTCTCAACCTCTTTCTTATTTCATGTCAGACAAAGCTAATCATATCTGAAATCTGAAAACTCATTTGAAATCATGTTAGAGAAGTTAAGTATGTGTATTGTTCTTAAACAAGTCATTCTGAAACATAAAAAAGGATAGCTAAGAAAGATATTGAAAAATATTGAAAATCATTGAAAATTAATATTGGCAGAGCAATGACTGGTAAATCACTGAGAAACTGAGTGATCCATCAAAGAAGTGGACAACACTCATGTCATGAAGTGTATCAGCTATCTCTGTTTAAAATGTTCAAAACAGCAGGCTAGTTTCACTGAGTACCTGGGGGTAACTGGCGTCTGATAAACGTGTACCCTCACACAAAAAGGTGTAACTCAGTTCTGTTGAATTTGATCATAGGCAGAATGGTCCATCTTGTTGAGTATCTAGGGGTATTGACGTCTTATAAACGTATATCCTTACGCAGAAAGACTTATGGTACCTGAATACTCAAAATGATCTAATATTAATAATGCTGCTCCTTCAAAAGAAAAGTTCATGGGTGTCAATTAGTTTAGTTTCAATACATGACTTGGTTTCTCTCAATATTTTTTATGAGACTATGAAAGTAAGATATTATGAAATTGAATCTTTCATGCAAATATGATTCTGTTTTATTGTTTTATCATGCATAGTGAACTTATCTATTGCTTGTAGTGCATGAACTCCAAATTTTATCATCCTTAAACCAGAACTCTTTCTAACAGCAGTTTCTAAATTCATATGACTGAAGACTCTATGCTTTAGAATGCTTATTCATGAACTACCTGTTCAGAATGCCAGTCAGTTCTTCTCTTGATTCCTCAATTGTATTCAATTTTTCCCTCCTCTTTGTTGATGGCAAAGGGGGAGAATATTGTCTAGGGGATGTCTAGGGGGAGAATACATATATGTCTGAATTCTGAAATCAATTCTGAATTCATTCCAAGGGAGAGTTTGAGGCAGTGATTTGCATGCATTCAAAGCATCTGCATGTCAATCTGCATAATACATCATGTCTTTCATCAAACATTTATCTATATGACAGGATGTTGCTATTCTACTTCACATGGGGTTGCCATCATCAAAAAGGGGGAGATTGTTGTGACCCCTCTATGTTGATGATGTTGACACTTACTTTATTTCATTGGCAACACCATTGTTTTGATTGATTGGCAACTGCTTTTGATTTGATGAAATTACTCTATCAGATTGACTATGTGTTCTTTGCATTTAATACACTACAGTCTGCATTTCTCACTGTCATGGGTCGACACATCAGAGGATGGGTCGACTCCTCCAGCAGACTTGTTTAGACTGAGTCTATACACTGGAAACTCTCATATCGATTGAGTCTATACATCGTCCATTTTAGATAAAGTCCACACACTGCATTTCATTTGAATTGGTTAAGTGTGTACAGCGTCAACGCATGAAGTCTATACATCAGTCTTAATATTCTAAGTCTGTACAGCCGTTGGCTTTGAACCTCAGAGTCTATACATCCGAATTGCCCTTGATCTAGTCAAGTGTATACACTTATTCACTGTAGCTTTCACATATTCAAGTCTATACATCGTGAAAGTCTATACATTCATCACTTACCTTTCGCTCAAGGCAAAGTCTATACACTGGGGACTTTCCCTACGTTTCTTAGGCGAAGTCTGAACATTTGGTTCTGAAGCCTGAAGTCTATACACTCCAGCCTATTCCTACCTTCAAGGCTTTAGCTACACATTAAATCTGTACATTGGCTTCGCTTCATCAAGTCTGTACATTGAATCGCCAACTTCTTTGAAGCCCATACATCGCTCAAAGTCTGTACAGAGTCCAGCGTCTCAGTTAGCGTCTCATGCATTTGAGCAAAGTCTGTACATCGGTCTGTCAGCAAGTCTGAACATCGTCCGTCTTTGTTAGTGTCTCAAGCATTGGGCTAAGTCTGTACAGCATTCAATGTCTAGAGTTTCATGAAGTCTGTACATCAGACTGTTACAGCAAGTCTGTACATTGTCCGTCTTCCTTAGCGTCTTGATATTTGAAGTCTATACATCCATCGTGGAGCTTCAAGTCTACACATCGCTTGATTTCCTAAAGTCTGTACATCCACAGTGAAACTTGAAGTCTGCACATTGGTCTTCAAATCCAAAGTCTGCACATTGGTCTTCAAATCCAAAGTCTGCACATTGGTCTTCGAATCCAAAGTCTCTACAATGGTCTTCACACTTGAAGTCTATACATTCGATGTGCAGAGTTGATGTCTATACTGTGCCTTATACTGATCGAGTCTACACACTGGTCGGTGGCAAGCCTGTACACTGGCCTCAGCTTTTCAAGTCTACACATTGGCCTCCTTGCATAAAGTATATACACTGGACTGTTTGGCAAGTCTATACATCGGCCCTTGTCTTCGAAGTCTGTACAGCCCTTTAGCTTTTCAAGTCTATACATTGGCTTCAAGACTTTCAAGTCTATACACTGACGGCTGATCTGAGAACTCTATACATCGTATGTCTGCACTAGAGTCTCATGGAGTCTATACATTGCACTCGTCTTCTAAAGTCTATACACTGAAGTCTTCACATTCGTTTGCATTACATGAAGTCCATACAGTGGGTAAAGTCTGTACACTGTCCATGCTTCATGCAGCGTCAACTCCATGTTTCATGCAGCGTCAACTCAGTGCTTCATGCAGCGTCAACTCCTCAAGTATATACATTGCTTTCCTTCGCATGAAGCCTTTACGTGCATTAAGTCTATACACTGCTTTCCTTCTTTGAAGCCTTTACGTTGATTAACTCTATACACTGCATTCGTGTTTGCAAAGCCTGTACAATGTTTACACTTAAACTGAACACACTCTTGTCTGTTTGACAGTGAATGCAGAAGCTAATGAGGGGCACGTGATCCGAGGTACCTGGCTCGTGATCCGAGAAGGACAAGGTATCCAGATGAGGACACGTGTACTGACACTCCATTGGATGCTGCCACGTGGTCCAAATTGCTGGGCGGGAAACGTGGAGAGCACACGCCTGCTGCTGTTGCTGCTATATAAACAAGCCTTCTTCCACAGAAGAAGACTGATCGAAGGAGAAGAAGAGAAAGTCTATACACTCAGCAGCAGTGAGCCTTCGATCCACAGAGAGAAAAGAGAGAAGAAGAAGATACAGAGAAGAAGAAGAAAAGAAATAGAGAAGAAGAAAACGAGAGAAGAAGAGATCGAGAGAGATGAGCTGAGAGAGAGCTGATTGAGAGTGAGATTGAGAGTGAGCTTGTATCTCAGTCTCGTGGTTCAAAACCAGAGCTGAGCTTTGCTCTTAGAGCTATAATGCTTTTGAGTTTTTCTATTTTCATTTTGATTCTGTCTTTCATTTCCGAATACTGTTTCTTCAAGCTGTGTGTCAGCGGTCTTGCAGTGGTAGTCTCCACTGGACGGGTTAAGCTGTATTTCCCCAGCGGTTGCAGAGGATCAGATCCTCTGGTCGGCAAGCTGTAGTGCCCAGCGAAGCTGTGTATCAGCGGATTATTTGGCCAAGCTGTAAAGCCCAGCGGACGCAAGCTGTGTTGCGCAGCAGGAAGCCATACTCGGTTGAGTGTGGGGTGGACGTAGGTCGTTGATCGAACCACCTAAAAATTGTGTGTGCATTGTGTTTGTGTGATTGCTTGTGAACTGTGTGTGCTGGCATCCTTTGCTTAGCTTCATTGATTATATCGCTCATACTTATGTCTAGCTTTCGATATAAGATATGGTGAATGGCTTTCATGGGTCGAACCTTTGCTTAGCACTCTTCATTTAGCTTAACTGATGTTTGCCTAAATTCCGCTTTAGAACATATAGTAGTTTTAAATTAGGCAAGTTGATCTATTCACCCCCCTCTAGATCCACACTTAGTGGAGATAGACTGCGTCCATCTAACCCAACAGTTTCCCCCTTTAGATGGCTCCACCTAATGCTTGAATAGCCGCGAAGATGATAGGACGATGATCTATGCAACAAAATCCCTTCAAAACATGATCCTAATGAAGAACCTTGGCTTTAGCAGTATGGGGAAGCGAGCTCCTCTCCTCTTTATCTTCTTCTTATTCTTCTTCTTCACCAAGATTCCTTTCAAGATGTTAGCATCATCTCGATCCTCTCTTCATTTCGCTCCATTTTCCCATCTATCATGAGCTCCAGAAATCTCTCCAAGTAGATCAAAAACCTTCCTCTTTCTCTTGTTCTCTTCTTCTTTCTCTTTCTTCACCTGCAAGATAAGAAATGTAAGCTCATAGGGTTATTTCTATCAAATTCGGAGTTTAGATATATATAAAGCTAAGAGATGGCAAAAGACCAAGAAACCCCTTCTAGAACCCTCCAAAATGACCCAAATATGTCTATCAAGAACCCATGGGCAAATGGGTAAGTTTATAGGGTCAAACAAGTTGAAACAACCGGGTTTCGAATGGCCCAAAACCACCCAGTCGAAAAGAGTCGATTCTTGGAGTCGACTCTCCCTGGCTGGCACTCTGGCATGCGCCCAGGACATTCAAGAGTCGACTCTTGGAGTCGACTGTTGTAGGCTGGGTGTTGCCAGTCCACCAATACAGAACAATCACCAAAGGGTGTCGACTCTAGGAGTCGACCCCTGCAAGTCGACCCCTGCAAGAATGGGTAAGAAAAAGGCTTTTGCAGCCTATTAAAAGCCCATTTTTCACAACTAAAAAATAAAATGATATTACCATGCATCCATGTGATATTCAAATTGACTATCATCAATATCTATCCTACAAAAACAAGCTAGATCATTGGATCTACATGGATGTCAAAATCAAGGAGTTCAACCCTTTGAAGCATGAATTCAACCATGACTGATATAAAAGAGTTAAACACATTATGTGCCTCAAAATCCATGAAGGAAATGCATATAAACCATATGAGCAATTTGATCATTCTTCACAAGACTCAATCAAAATATGAGCTAGATCACAAACACTTTACAATCCATCCATGCAACATGTATGAGGAACATTTGAACCAATTACCATCTCAAGTTATATGAATATCTCAACCATATTAGAAGCTTAAAAACACATGAAGAATATGCAGAAATCTCACATGTAAGCTGACTTACATCCACGTAAGACGACTTCCTTTTCAAAACAGAATAGATGTGCAAATGCAGGTTGCTGGGAATGAAGACAGGTCACAGACAAACTTAAGTATGAAGTCAAGTGAAACCCCAAGGTGAAATAAACCAAGCTCTCTAAACAAATTCACAAGTCCATGAAGCAAGTCATCTAAATTCTGAAGCATAGCATCAATTCACCGAACACTTGCAATGCAGTTGCTTCTAGATTGAATTTGCCTTCTTCACATGACTAGTGGGTTTAGATGAGATGAACCAGAGAATGTGTTGACCTTATTGAAGCTTCTTTTCTTTAATCATGACGAGGTCGCCTTGTTTGAAGGCTCATTGTTTGATGAGCTTATTATAGGCTTGAGCCATGTGGGCCTGGTACACTTGTAGGTGTTTGTAGGCTTCGAGTCTCTTCCTCTCTAGGCCGGCGAGCCCTTCTAGCCTTCTTTGGTATTCATCTTCATCTGGACTGATAAGGCCGATGTGGACCGTTACGCGGTAAGATGCTAGTTGGATCTCGATGGGGATGATGGCTTCTCCCCCGTAAACGAGGAAAAATGGTGAGCATCCCATAGGGGTCTTATAAATCGTCCGGTAGGCCCATAGTGCCTCGAACACCTTTTCACCCCATTCGCGCTTTCGGTGGCTAACAATTTTAGCCAGAAGCTTGTAGAGGGTTTTGTTGAAGGCCTCTGCTTGGCCATTAGCTTGAGGGTTGTAGACTGAAGAGGTTCTCCAGTCGATGTGGAACTTGGCCGCTAGTTGATACACAACCCTATTCTTGAATGGCGTGTCATTATCTGACACCATGCTACGGGGGGTACCGAATCGATAGATGATGTTGTGCCGGACAAATCTGGCTACCACTTCGCTGGTGACCTCGCGTAGGGGGACGGCCTCAGCCCATCGGGAGAAGTACTCAGTAGCGACAAGAATATATTTGTGACCTCTGGAGGATGGCGGGAAGGGTACCGCTATGTCCATACCCCATTCGGCGAACGGCCATGTGGGCCACATTAGGCCCAACGGATTTGGAGGTCTTTTGGGCACCGGGCCAAAGGTTTGGCATTGATGACACGTACGTGTTGATATTTATTTGCCTATCTTTTATCTTACTTTTGAGGTTTGCAAAGTAATATGGCAAGATGACAAACAAGCAATCAAAGATCTACTCAAACCTATGAACATGTGAACATGAACCTAGGCAATCATAGCTAGCTCTAGCATGGGTATGCTATCTCAATCAAACTACGCTAAGGAAAAGAAAAACACACGCCTGGGCGTGGAGCAAGGAATAAATAAAAACACACCGTGAAGGTGGAACAAGCATGGAAAATAAAGATTGTCGATGAAGAAGACAGCTAATGCCCAATACCAAGGAAAGATGTGATCGCCACCAAAGTAAACATAAGTCAACAACCTGAATATACCTTGGAAATAGGTGGATGAAACACCCGCCCACGGGAGAGAAAACCAGAGAAAGCCTGCAGATCAACTTGGAAGTAACGGCCAGAACCCCGTGCGTCGCTTGGAAGCGACGGCCGTACGATAGACCGTCGGAAGATAGTAACGCGCCTGCACCAGACCGTCAGGTAACCTGCAGTAACAAAGCTTGAATTCTTTTAACTCCAACTCTTCCAGCCGGCTAGAAGACTTGGGCCTCGTGCTAATGAACCTGTAAACCTGCCAAAGATGTAGAAAGACAAGACAAGATAACCTCAATTAGCCCTTTTCACAAGCATAGCATCAATTCTTGAGGAGTTTAAGAACATCAAAAGGAGAGGGAATTACCGGGGAGTTTTTGGTTTTTTAACCCCTCTGGATGTTTTTTAAAAGTTTGGGAAGATGTTTGTATGCTTAAAGAACAATGAAAAACGTGGAGAAAGAGGAGGGACAATGCTTGGATTGAGGAAAAACCAAGGAAGGACTCAAGCATGCAAGGATGAACTTGAAAGACAAAACCAAAGTACTCCCTTGATTATGAGATGGATGGACGTGGGAAGCAGTTCCTCTTGGATGAAGATGGCTCCTGAGTTCGGCAGTACTTCGTCGTGAATTCAAAATCTCCCTCCCTTTTGGCCATGAAGTCAAGGGTTCTACTTATATACCCTCAAACACTAAGATCGAGCAGAGGATATTTCAGACATGAAAGGAGATAACTCTTAGCAAATCCTCGAAGATAATATCACCAAGAGTCCATAGGATCGAACGGGAGGTCTTGAGGATCAGATTTGAAAGAGATAATGTCAATCCAAATCCTTATCTCGACCACGGAGTAGCAGAAAAAAGGCCTGAACTGCCAGGACTCTCGGAAAGAAGTAACGGCTGCACGACAGACCGCCACTTAGAAGTAACGCATCAAGGAACGACCGCCATTTTCAACCCTATCCCAAATGATAAGATCAACGGGAAGAAGACCCAAACAATAGGACTCTTCAAGGAAGCGACGGCCAAGGCATAGGGCGTCAGAATGAAACGACGGCTGCACGACAGACCGTTATTATCAACGTGGAAAAAAAATTTAAGGGATAAGCACTGAAAACGAGGCCTCAAGTCTTAGGACTCTTCAAAGAGTAACGGTCCAGGTCCCATGCGCTATAATGAAACAACGCGCCTAGTCCAGACCGTTATTACCATTGAGTTTCAAAAATATAATGAAGGGATTGCTAAGCTTTTGCCAACGAAATGCCACCAGGAGCCAATTCTTAATCCAGGGATTCAAGACCCAAGAAATAGGTTTCAACTGATCAAGAGACTCGTCAAAGAATGAACAACTCGGAGCATCACATTGAATGAATAAGGAGACGACCCAACTTATTGGGTATAAAACGGGTGTCAATAGATGCCCCTCCTTAACGTCCTCTTTGCAGGGGAACAAGCGGAGGTAATGCGAAAGTGAAATGGAACATGGAGATGAAGCGGAGATGAAGCGGAGTGGATCAAAAAGAGGGCGTTAAGGTAAACGACACCCGTTCTTTACCAACAAGCGATAGGAATTTTCTGGAAAACTTCGAATTGATCATAAGGAAATAGCCAACCAAAGGACACAAGTCTGGAGGAATTAATTAACTAAGGAAAGGAAAACACGGCTGGCCGTCGGAGGCAACGAAAAGGAAAGAGACTAAACTCCAGACAGGAATCTTCAGCAAACCAGATCAAGCGAGCAAATCGAAGAAAGCCTTCTAATTCAGAATGGAATGATTCTCCTTATTCGGGATTAAGAACACAGCTGTTCACCATCATTGAGACATCTTGAGCAGATGAAACTCATGAAATGCTTAAAGAATGTGAATGATGCATGCTGGGCTAAAGGAAAAAGAAATCTTTAAAACAAAATGCAAAGAAAGATAAAATATCAAATACTCGAGAATAATATTGCTAGATCGGAGTAATCAGAGTCAGGACACCATCTGCAACCACGGCGTGCAAGATAGAACCATCGTCCCCAAATTTTCCAATCCCAACGGCCTATCCAACGATTAATCATGTGAACTTAGATCATCATCATTTTTGTTTTAGGGGAACATCAGATCCCAGGATACATGAATGACCAGCCGGTTCTCGAGGTAATATATCATAGATAACATATAGTAATGCATTAAGGGAGTGAGAGAACAAGATACAATACCTGACTTACCCGCCTGACGGGCGATAAAGCACGACTTCACTCATAATTCCTTCATGAAAGATAGGTTAGCCAACAATAAAAATGATCATGTACCAAGTCGTAACCATTTGTACATGCGAGAGGCATCAATAAGGAACAACATGGAAGAAAATGGAACCATTTTGACATTAATTAGACCATTTAATTCATCAAGAAACTTGCAAGTTTGTAACGGTCTCATGTACGTGCGTTACATCAAGTAACGGACCACCCCTAGTCCGTCATAAACCAGGCGGTTCACATTCTTCAATAAAACAGTGCCAACACATGTAACGGTCAGATCCAGACACATCAGAATGATGTGACGGTCGATCGATAGACCGTCACATTTCCTGAGCGTTCAAAAAAAATAAAACCGAACGGTTACGTCCTTCATTCAACACCCATCACCCAAAAAAAACCAACCAAGGGAAACCACCGGCGACCACCGTCCCCAATACTACCATGGCCGGCGACGAGGCTCCCCAGCCATCACCAAAGAAGAGAGAGAGAGGGAAGAGGATGGCAATACGGCGGTTCCACCGCCGTCTTGAACGGGAGGCGATCCCGCCGGTGGAAGAAGAACAACCGGCGAGGAGAAATCCAAGGGAGGAAGAAGAAGCTTCCACGGCCACGGAGGACGAAGGGGAAGCTCCCTTGGGTGCAGAGGAGCCCAAGGAACCGAAGAAGAAGAGGAAGAGAGCCATGGACCACGAGGTAGGCCCCCCGCCCTAATTTTCCAATTTTTGATTTTTTCATGTTTATTTATGGATGCATGTGAGGGAAAGGGGTAGAAATGGGTCTACGAACCCACTAGGAGCAATTGTAGGCCATTTGGCCATAGTGGGAGACCACGGGGATGCAAGGGAAAAAATTCCCAAATGCAGATAATGTGACGGTCCTGCCAGCGACCGTCACACACCCGACGCATCAGGCTACGTCCGTCAGAGTCAAACGACGCCCTACCCCAGGGCCGTCACTCTAGCCAGGGAATTAAACTATTTTTTAGGGTTTTCAATTTTCAAATTTTTGTTTTGTTTTCAATTATGAATGATTATGCAATGATTATATGATGCAATTGGACTAATGAATGATATAATATGTAATGCAGGGGAAGAGACGGTCGCGGATCTCCTGGCTACAGATCCGGGCAATGTACCAGGCATTGCCCGACTACCAGAGAGAGAGATTAGCCGGCATGGGATTCGCCGAGGTGCTCAGCATCGAGGTGATCCGAATGGACACGCCGCTACTGTACGCCTTGCACGAGAGATGGGACCCGATCAGCAGGGCGTTCATCTTCCCGTGGGGCCACATGATCCCCACGCTAGAAGACATAGCGAGGATTACCGGATTGAGAGTTCACGGCGCCGCGTTGACAGGGTGGACATACGGCGACTACCGAGAGATGGCGCAGCAGCTGCTCGGGCTGGATTTGATCAGGCCGGGACAGTCCTCCTCTCAGCTTTCAAGGTCAGTGCTGCAGGAGAGCTTAGGCTTGAGAGGAGCGGCGATCACCGTGGGAGAGCTACCCGAGGAGCATCTGGGCAGAGTGATAGACCAGGTGCGCCCTCGCGTGGCGGTGGAGGCTGGACCAGAGGGAGACAGGGTGCTCAGACGCTTCCTGATGCTGCTATTCGGGAAGCTCCTCTTCGCGACCCGGGCGGATGTCATCAGCTGCAGACTGCTGCCGATGATAGAGGATTTGGGCAGAGTCAGGAGATACGCCTGGGGAGCAGCAGTGCTCGCATTCCTGTTCGAGTCCCTCAGCACTACGGACCGGCAGACGATGCTGGGCGGCTTCTCGCCTTTCCTACAGGTAAATGCACTTCATATGTTTTCTATTATACCATGAATATTGATGCCATGATTTATGCAAATGATTTATGCAATGATGCGACTGACTCGACTTCTAAATGCAGATCTGGAGCTATATGTACCTCCCGGGCATCGGGAGAGGCGCATTACTCTATCCCGGCCGCATACCGATCGCGAGGCGTTGGTCGGTGGCGAGGGACACAGGGTCGATCATTAGACTGACCCGGACGATCCAGGACGACATGGACTCCTTCCCGCATACATCGGTAAGTCCAAAACTCAAAAATGATTTCTATATGCTTCTAAAATGCTTCTAAATGCTTTCTAAATGCTTTCTACATATCTCTAATATCTAATAAATGAACTAAATGCTCTCAGGTGAGATGGACCCCATACCGCGATGAGGGTTATACGGGACAACCATGGGTGGAGGCGGCCTTATCGTACCGGGGGCGAGACATATGGTTGCATTGCATCCATATCATCGAGCCTCTGCACTACAGGCTGATCCTGTGGACCCGGGGACTACACTAGCCCGAGGTGACCTTTCCACGCCACAGCGATGACCACCCCGGCAAATCAGCAAGGGGCATCAGCGGCAATGTGGATTGGTGCGCCCGGAAGGTGAAGTACGTCCACGATTGGAATAGGCGGGGTCGAGCGGTGAAGGAGTGAGACGAGAGCGACGAGGCATATCTGAAGGCCTTCGCTCGACTCTACGGTGACCGGGTGTACCGAGGTACCCGACGACCAGTATGCAATTCTAAAACTCTAAACTTTTTCTATTATGCAATGTGCAACGTGATATATGCTGACTCATGCTTTCTAAAATGCAGCTAGACCCCGAGGGACGGATAGCCGAGCTGGAAGGGCTACTCCACTCCACCATCCAGTAGCGGGACGGGTACCGGTCTGCCCTGGAACTCCTGGTGAGACTAAAAACTTAAATGCTCATGATTTATGCAATGATGTTCATGATGCAAATGCCAATGTCAACTAACCATGACTTCTAAATGCAGCGGGCCGAGGGAGCCCAACGCGCTGGACCGGATGCCCCATCGTCTTCCTCGTAGCCTGCGGGAGGCAGGGCTGAGCAGGAGGCCGACTTTGCTCGGGCGGTTGCCCGGGCCGAGGAGGCGGAGGCCACCCTCGCGAGCAGGTAAGAGACTAAAAATGGTTATGATTATGCCTAATTAAATGCTTCATGACTAATGATATAAAATGCAATCTACAGGCGAGGGATCTAGCAGCAGCAGTGGCAGAGGCCAGCCAGGCGAGAGCAGAGGTAGAGAGAAGCTGGGCCGAGACCGATCGAGCCCGAGCAGAGACGGAGCTGGTACGGGCAGAGATGGCCCGGCTGAGAGCGGAGACCCTGCGACGCCCAGATGATGCAGAGATGGAACAACTCCGGAAGGAGTTAGCGCAGGCACGAGCTGAGGTGGAGGAGCTTCGGATCGGGATGGCCGACTTGGATCGCTACCGGACTGAGGCACGGGAGACGCGGCGTCAGATCTTTACACTGAAGATCGAGCTGCGGACACTGGAGCGGACGGTTCGGATGATGGGCCGGGGACCGGAGCGGAGCGCCTCCCAGAGTGGGGTACATAGGAGTGCCGCCCCGAGCGGCTCAGTAGGAAATTTCCTTGTCAGCTCCTCCGCCCAGTGGAGGAATGAAAGGGCAGAGAGAGGACAGCAGGAGGAGAGTGCTTCCATAGCACCGCCACCCGTGAGGAGACCCGAGGATAGAGAGGATGAGGGCGGTCCGGCGGATAAGCCGACCGAATGATGTATTTTTATGTTTTTTCTTATCTTTTGTATAGAACTTTTGGCAAAATGGAATGAGATCCCTTCTTTTTAGTTTTCTGTTTTGTTTTAATTTTATGCAAGCGTGAATGAATGAATGTGAAAAATGCAGGATGGACAAAATGTGAATGAATGAATGAGATGTATGCATGAATGTATGAAAATGGGAAGAGGACGAGGTGTACAATGTGAAAGACCGTCAGGTCTAGGCAAGGGCAGAAGGAATAGCCCGAACTCAGCAGCAGAGAAAGTGACGGTCTAAGATCTGACCGTCATAATCAAACGACGCTCTGGTGAGAGACCGTTAATCATCAGAGGCCCACTCTGGCAGTGGGGCATCAGGATAAACGACGGCCAACCAAGGGTGCGTCAAAGACAAATAACGGCCAGGATCAGACCGTTGATCATGGCAGAACGATAGTTGGTCAGGGCAACCAGCAGGAAATGCGACAGTCTGAAGGAGACGCGTCAGACTTAAGAGACGGTCATAAGTAAGACCGTCAGGAAGCGTTTAGCCCAGAAGAGAAGGAACTGAGTGCTGGGAATACGACGGCTCAGGGTTTGCGCGTTACAGAAAGCGACGGTAGACCCGTAGACCGTCATTCTCCACAGAACATGATTCGGGGAATTGAAACCCACAGAAAATGCGACGGCCAAGGGCTGGCGCGTCGGAATGAAGTAACGGCCGCACGATGGACTGTTAGAAACTGGGTTGTAATCCGAAACGGATTGAGCCGAGATAACTAAAACCCGAGGTTTAGCCACTTAGATCATCGTTAGAACTTATCCTGATTGAAGATAAAGCCTTCTAGTCTGAATCTTATCCTTCCAAAGTTAAATATAAGCCTTAGCAACTTGGAACCTTAATCAAAATCGCAGCTTTGCTGAAACCTCTGTTCTAGGGTTTGAAGAGCTCTTCCAAAGAGCAGAAAGCATGTTGAAGAGGAGCTTCGAGGTGATGGCTATGGAGGAGAAAGCTTACACCGGCCCTAAAGCTGCAAGAAAAGAGTATGGAGAACTCCAGCGGCTAACATCAATTCCCAAGCACTTAAGCTCCAATGCCCAAAGAGTGGTAAGTTCTTACAACTCACCCAAAGTTCAGAATTTTGCTGCACTTATTCTTTTCATGACTTCCTTCTTTCTTTTCTCAAGCCCCTTCCTGGTCCAAGGTGCTATTCCAATCTGAAGTGGGTGGCTCCCATGGTAAAGGCACTTCCCATAGAGATCACCTCAATCCTTAAAGCATGGCATCTTCAACCCCTCTTGGTTTTAGGCAAGAATTTCCAAAAATTATCCTTCGATTGGCCAAGCCTTTCAGCACTTGTGGAACTATGGCATCCACAAACTCATACTTTTATCTTCCCTTCCTTTGAAGCAACCGTCCTTTTAGAAGAGGTAGAGACCTACCGAGCCCTTCCTAAGACTAAGGTGGGGGATGAAGACCGGGTTTGCTACACAATAGAGCCTACCGACCCGTCCTTGATCTTGAGTGATTTCATTCACAATCCAAAGGACGTGAGGACCATGATCAGCCCACACCACATTCACTTGATACCCTTGGCGCAATGGATAGTGTCTCATTGTAAAAATAAGTGGGAGAGACATGAAGCAATAGCCAAGGCGGTGGCGGTTTGCTTGTGTGGAGTCTTTCTTTTTACCACTACCGACCACCTCTTAGACATCCAAAATCTTGGCATTATTAGCGGGCTGTGGCGGGGAATGTCTATCTCTCAAGCGGTCCTCTCATACCTTTATGAAGGACTAAGCTCGGCTTGCATAGGAGGCCCCTTGTTTGGTTCCATGATACTCCTTGAGTGCTGGATGGGAATAAGAATCAAATTCCTTCCCAAGGAAGACATAATTTCAGCAAGCCGGATCTTCGGGAGCCACCCTCTCTTCTTCATCGGAGGGGCATTCGGATATTCTCCTCAGGTTGAATGCAAGACGGCGGATAAGAAAACTCGGGACGAATGGCGCCTCTTCCTTAACATTCTTCCAATGGACAAGTTCATCATGCGACCAAGAGTCCTCCGAAGCACTCTTCTCAAAATACCGTGGCATCAAGGCCTGGACCTCCAGCTAGTAGGGAACACTACCATGGCGATCTACAACCCGCACCGATGCCATCTTCAGATCGGATTGCCTCGAATCAGCGTTTCTGCACTATCACACTACCCTCCCCTTCTACCTAGGAAGATGGGGACCGAGGAAGATGAACGAGCAGTCCGGAATGCGCTGACCATGTGGGAGATCAGCAAGGTGCGTCCGTGGCAAGCAGAAGTTGAAGAGAACGATGAAACACGCCGAGATTACATGAGAGAGTTGAGAAGAATCCGCCCTCTTGCGGATAAGAAATTGAATGTATCTTGATTTTTCTTTTTGTTCATGAGAGATATCACGTAATTGACAATCGAAGTTGAATTTATCAAGAATTATATTTCATTAATCTTTGCTTGAATGAGATGAGATTGCCATATTTGAATGATCTTGAGTTCCATAGTTTGAAAGGCTAGAATGATGTGAGCAGATAGGGCTTCTGGAGTAAGAGACAGATATGCACTGGGCCGCCATAAGGAAATAACGGTCCTGCGATAGGCCGTCATAATGAAAATAACAAGAGCCCTGTCTCTGAAGGATATGACGGATGGGTCTTGAGCCGTTATATTCAAGTAACGGTAGATCTCAGACCGCTAAAGTGATGGTTCAACGAAAAGGAAGAAGGCCCATGCCTGAAGGGAAATAACGGTCAAAGATGGGCCCGTTATATGACTGTAACGGTCTGATGCTGGCGCGTTACACACTTTGAACCTGCATAGTTGTGAGCTTTTGCTTTTGGACTTGTCCCTGTATTCTGCACATACTCAAGCATGAAAACAAGTTAGATCTGTTCTTAGACTTAACCCCTTGCCTTGAAGCAAGTTAGATAATGACCGTTTCTTGATGTTTGGTCAAGGGGTGGAGCCCTATTAAATAGGCGAAAACATAATGAAAATGCGATGCATGCTATGCATATGATGGTATTTTTGGGAGTTTTGGAAAATATTTAATGTTTTAGGATTTTTGAAAATATTTGTTTTGTTTTGGATTTTTGAAAATATTTGTTTTGTTTTGGATTCTTGGAAATATTTGATGTTTTCTTGGATTTTGAAAATGTTTGATGTTTTTGGATTTTGAAAATATTTGATGTTTTTGGATTTTGAAAATATTTGATGTTTTTTGGACTTTTGGAAATATTTGATGTTTTCTTGGATTTTGAAAATATTTGATGTTTTTGGATTTTGAAAAACCAGTGCCTCTCTAGCAACACGAGACCTTCCTTGTTTTAGGTTGAGTCTCGAGATTGGCGTGCAATAGTGTGACAACCCCTGGCCAAGACCTAATCATTGTGACGATGTTTTTACCAATGCCATACCTAGGGTACTCATCTCAGTCCTAAAAGGAAAAAAAGGATCATGGGGGTAAGCTTAGGCCAGATATGGGAGTTTTAGAACTTGATTCCCTCACCGTATAACCCTATTAGAGATTTGGTCTGTTGTGTCGGGACTTTTATGTCCGTCATCGAACCTTTGTCCACTTAGGCATGCATGCGACCGGGCTCATAACGTCCCGCGGGGAACTGTACTGCCACTCTTGTCATGCCTAGTTTTCTTTTTTCTTTGGAGCTTCTGAAAATTCATTCACAGACTTTGAGATGATGCTTTTGATTTTGTTTGTAAAGAGCACTCATTTTCTTTTCTTGTCCTCTCTTTCTTGTGGCGTCAGGTCATAACGGACTTGCCCCTGTTTGAGACCTCTTCTCGTTAGGGAGTTTGGATTGGTTGTCTCCTCCTTATTTACTCATTGCCCCTGGATTCAGCCGAAGAATGAAGCGGACAGGGACTTCGACTTTCCCCTAAAGCATGGCCGAGGAAAACGGTGTCTTATAAGCAAGGAACCCGACCATGAATGCCGTGTAGTGTGTGATTGCCTTACTCGGGACCCTCTTTTCGAAGATAGGGAGGAAGTTCTTATTACCGGAGAAGCACATGGTTTAGATTTTTAAGGAAAGAAACGCTTAAGATACAACCCATTCCACGGGTGAGAGAGCTCCTCACCTTCCGCGTTTACTAAATGATAAGCATTTCCTGGATAAGCCTCCTTTACTACAAATGGCCCTTCCCAGTTAGGTTGCAACTTGGACCTAGGACCTGCAGATCGAATGAATTTACGTTTCAAAATAATATCACCCGTCATGAATTTACGTTCAATTACCTTCTTTTGAAAATAACGCGAAACCCTCTTTTGATAAACAGAAACATGATCAGCCGCATTCATCCTCTTCTCATCCAAGAGTTCCAACTGGACCAGCAACGCCTCCCGACGTTCATCGAGATTAAGTTCCTTATCGAGCTGTACTCTAAGGGAAGGGATTAAGATCTCATATGGGAGCACCGCCTCCATCCCATAGGTTAGGGAATAGGGAGTTTGCCCCGTAGGGGTACGGGCGGAGGTGCGGTAAGCCCACAGAGCTTCCACCAATCTTTCAGGCCAATCAGAAAATTTATGTGCTTCGCATGTTTTCTTGATGATTTTAAGAAGGGTTTTATTAGTGGCCTCGGCTTGACCATTGCCTTGAGGGTAATATGGAGACGAATGATGCAGTGCAATATTGAACTTCATACATAGGTCCTTAAGCTCTTGGGAGACGAACTGGGGTCCGTTGTCGGTGATGATGCTGCTTGGCACTCCGAACCGTGAGATGATATTCTTCATGATAAAGCGGCACACCGTTGTAGCTTTGATCTCTGCGTACGCCTCGGCTTCGGCCCATTTGTTGAAGTACTCAGTAGCGGTGAGGATGAAGGATTTTTGCTTGATCTGAGAATTAGGATCACCGAGCGGGCCGACAACGTCGAAAGCCCACATAGAGAATGGCCAAGGAGCAGTCATAGGATGGAGGGATGAAGCTGGAGAGTGAATTTTATCAGCACGGAGTTGGCATTTAAGACACCTCCGGACATAGAGGGAGCAATCTTCCTCTAGAGTGGGCCAATAGTAGCCCTGCCTAAGGATCTTCTTCGCTAGGGCCTGGCCATTGACATGACCTCCACACTCGCTAGAATGGGCGGCTTTAGCCACTTTCCAAACTTCTACATCATCCAAGCATCTCATGAGCATTCCATTAGTAGCGCGCCTATACAGTTCTCCTGCAATGATAGTGTACCTTACGGCGGCTCTTCTTATTGCTTTACGCTGCTCGGCCTTTGCCCCTTCTGGGAATGACCCTTCTTTACAAAACAATTCGATTTCATGATACCAAGGTAATTCTTCTTCGTCCAGAATCTCCTCCAGTTCTGTTAATGAAACTTCCTTGAGATCTTCCTTCTCAACTCTCGCCTCTACAGATTTCTTGAGGTTGATGAACCAAGGATCTTGAAGAGAAGGTGCGTCCAATCTCTGGATGACGATGGTCTCAGTACTATGACTGAGAGGGAAAGATAAGGAAGAAGCAAGAGATGCCAAAGCATCAGCTAGAATGTTCAGAGAACGGGGAGTATGGATATAGATCAGCTTACGGAATCGCTTAGCAATGAGCGTGACCAAATCTTGATAAGGTTTGAGCTTGGGGTCACGAGTACGGTAAGTGGACAGAACTTGCCGTAGAACGAGCTGAGAGTCTCCTATGATGTTTAAATAGCACGCGCCTAGGAGATAGACGTGCTTCAAGCCGGCCAGGAGAGCCTCATACTCAGTGATGTTGTTGGTGGCAGGAAATCGAAGTTGATAAGCGAAGGGGATGGTTACTCCCTCTGGAGTAAGCAAGACAGCACCGATCCCTTCGCCTTGGGAGTTGAGCGCACCATCGAAGTGCAGAGACCAAAAGGAATGATGAGAAAGGACAAAGAGATGCTCATCAGGGAAATCATCTTGAATAGAATCGGTACGAGGAATAGGGAGATGTGCAAGATGCTCAGCAATGGCATATCCTTTGACTGCCTTCTGAACGACAAAGGTGATGTCGAACTGAGAGAGGGAGCTCTGCCATCGAGCTAACCTACTAGAAAGGATGGGTTTTTCTAAGAGATAACAGACCGGGTCCATTCTAGAGATCAACCTAACTGGGTGGGCAAGGAAGTAATGTCTAAGCTTCTGAGCTACCCACACTAAGGCGACACAAGTCTTCTCCATAGCGGTGTACTTGGATTCAGCTGGATTAAATAGTCGAGAAAGGTAGTACGCAGCCCGCTCTTTCCCTTCATCATCCACTTGTGCTAAGACCGCCCCTAGGGAGTCCTCAATAACCGAGATGTATAGGATTAGGGGTTTCCCAGGGACAGGAGGTTGCAAAACCGGGGGATTGGATAGATACTCTTTGAGGTCCTCATAGGCCTTTTGACAATCCTGATTCCATTCGAACTTGACCCCCGCCTTAAGCAATTCATAGAACGGGCGGCACCTTTGAGAATGTTGAGATATGAATCTTCTAATGAATTGTAGCCGACCAATCAATCCTCGAAGTTACGTAATGTTCTTTGGCGGAGGCATGTTGTGACGACCCGAGGATCCGAGTACCGGAAAGGAACCGGCGCGTCTCGAATCTCGGCCCGCCAACCCACGAGCCCGAAGACTCGGAAGGGTAGAAAGGAGTGGTGTGGGGTATAAGAGAAGCTGCAACGTCCACAGAGATAGCACAATAATCAAAAGGAAATGCACATAATAATAAATCAAACTACCACAAGGTCCACAGTGTCTCATGTCCAAAAGAAAGTACAGTCAACAGGAAAGAAAATACAACTACACGGGGCATCCCCCGGCGTACAACAACACGGGGCATCCCTCGGAGTACAACTACGCGGGGCATCCCCCGGCTCTGGCAGACTGGCAACTAACCCTGGCTGGAAGACCCACGCTGAAACTCGGCCGCGCCTCCCGCCGACCCCGCCTCACCTGAAGAGCAGGGGTGAGCCTCATCTCATTGGCCCAGTAGGGATCCCGCGAATCCCCACCTCGCACGGAAAAACGAGGAAGAAGAAGACAACCCAACCAACCGAGAGTACGGTAGAACTGACAAGCTAAAGTAAATAAACAGAAAAGTCGTCTACTCTAACGGTACCGTAGTACGGAACCTCGGTCCAACAAAACACGAGTCCACGCCTGCCAGTGAACAGGAGCACCATCCACAAGAAGAACGACCGGATGCGTCCCCTGACGTCTTACACCGCGTCACAAGTGTCTAGCTACTACGCCCCAGGCATGAGACTCAGACACGCAACAAGTACCACACAACAAGGACTAGCTGGGGTCGCACTCGTCAGTGCGTGTCCCAAGCCCCCAACTACGTGTGCACACACAGACCATCTGCTTTAGGTCGGGTCCTCTAGCTGGTTTCCCCCCCACCGGACTCTGGTGGCAAAGGCAAGGGGCCCGACGGTAACCAGCCTAAAAACTGCGTCACACTGGGTCTCGCTCTCCACCACTCCCGGGTGGGTCCGCACACGCGTGCTCAGGAAGCTACGACTAGTGGACAGGTCACTGGAAGTAAGGACTAATCCACGGAAACCACCGACCAAGCACTAGCACAGACTCTCGATGACCATACGATAGGTACGGATGCCGGGGACACGCATGAGGTCCATCCGTCTCTCAAGTCACGCAGCACCCCTACCGAGGTAACTGATTCTTCCGGAAACCCCGGGCGCCCCTGTGGCTCTCACTGGGTGCCCACGGCATCCCTAGGGCCACACGCCACAACCGGGTCCATAACTCACTCAACCGGAGGTCACGCTACCCGCAAAACGCGGTTCGGGGGAGGGGGATGGTCGCGCTAGGTATCCCTAGCACGACACCGAAGAACGCGCTAGCTTTGGCTAGCGCGATCTTCCATGTCGCGCTACCCAAGGCTAGCGCGTTCAACCTGAACGCGCTAGTCTTGGCTAGCGCGATCTGGAGATCGCGCTACCCGAACCAGGCGCGTTCCCCACCGCCTTACTGTTCGTCTTCTCCGACGGACACGCTCAGACGACACAGCGCGTTCATCAAGAACGCGCCACTGGACTATAGCGCGACAGCGGGCCGAGCCCGGTTCGCGAACTACGGCCAGAAATCACAAAACCACGCCCATTCACCCCCTTTGGTGAAGGGAAAATAATGGGGAATCACCCCACAACGACCTAGCATGCATCTAGAGCCCCCAAATCGATCAAAAACCCCACGAATCGACGGATCTGGCGCTCAAACCCCAAACATGGAAATAACCATCCCGGCATGAATCTAGCCCCTCTCGGCCTCTCCACGGCCTAGAAATCACGGGGAATGCTAGAAAGAGGGTAAGGATTCGTCCCCCTACCTCAAGGAAGCTCGAAACCCACCGAATCGCCGTCGATCTTCAAATCTAGCTCAACCACGAACTCCACAACCACGCGCCAATGGGGGCATCGCCGCGATCCTCTCGCCGCCGCCGTCGTCACCGCGCTGCCGCCAAGGTCCACCACCCGTCGCGGGAGGGGAAGGGGCCGCCGCGAGGTTCCAACGGGCAAGGAGGGAAAAAGGGGGGTGACCGTTGCGCGGTCACGGGAGGGGAAAGAAGGAAGAAGAAAAAGGGAAGAAAAAGAAAAAGAAAAGGCTTTAAATAGAAAATCTGAAAAAATACCAAAAAATAGAAAAATACACCTCCTCGACCGTCTCGACACGCTGATCGCAGCGGTACCACTCGCGGGCTGGTGAACGACCTGGTTCACCCGCTACAGGGTTCCAAAGGACTCGCCGAAACCCGTACGCGGAAATCGGAAAACGCGCACGGAAAAGCCGCGGACACACTCCGGGCCTCCGAAACGACTCCGGATCGCACCGATCCGAACACGAAAGATGTCCGAAATGAAATTTCAGACACAACAGGGTCGAACACCCTGACAAACCAGATCCGGGACCCATAACGAAGGATCCGAAAGATCCGGGACATTACAGCCCTCCCCCCTTAAACGAATTTCGCCCTCGAAATTCAAGGACAAGGCATAAGGACGGGGGAAAGACTCACACAAACAAATAAGGATACAACCCCCGCATCTCATACTCACGCTCCCAAGATGCCTCGCCGCCAGAATGACGCTGCCAGACCACCTTAACCAGAGGAATAACCTTGTTCCGCAGGCGTTGCTCCCGCCGATCCTCAATGTGAACAGGAAACTCCGGAAGGGACAGATCTGGGGTCACCTCAGGCCAAACGGCATCCTCGAGAACATGAGAATCATCGGCCATGTACTTCCGAAGCATCGACACGTGGAACACATCATGCACGGCAGAAAGCTCCGGAGGTAACTGCAACCGATAAGCAACTTCCCCAAAGCGCTCAACGATGGAAAAGGGACCAATGTAGCGGGGACTCAACTTCCCACGCCTACCGAAGCGCATCACGCCCTTCATGGGAGACACTCTCAAGAAAACTCGATCTCCCACAGCAAAGCTGAGGGGTCGCCTCCTCCGATCGGCATAACTCTTCTGCCGGCTCTGAGCTGCCAACATCTTCTGTCGAACGAGATGCACCACCTCAACACACTGCTGCACCAACTCTGGACCGGTCAAGGCACGCCCGCCCACCTCGAACCAATCAAGCGGAGTCCGACAAGGTTGTCCATACAACGCCTCATAGGGAGCCATACCGATGCTCGAATGATAGCTGTTATTGTAGGCAAACTCCACTAATGGCAGATGGTGGGTCCAACTCCCCTGCCACTCCAAGCAACACGCTCGCAGCATGTCCTCCAAAGTCTGAATGGTCCGCTCAGACTGACCATCCGACTGAGGATGATAGGCCGAGCTGAATGCCAACTCGGTGCCTAGAGCCTTCTGGAAGCTCCTCCAGAATCCAGAAGTGAAACGGGGGTCACGATCGGACACGATAGAGATAGGAACTCCATGCAACGGGACGATCCGCTCCACATACAACCGAGCCAAACGCTGCATGCTCCAACTGACTTTGACCGGCAGCAATCGCGCCGTCTTCGTCAGTCTATCCACTAGCAACCAGATACTATCCTCCCCACTGGACGTCCTCGGTAATCCAACCACAAAATCAGTGGTCACATGGTCCCACTTCAAGCAGGAACATCCAAGGGTTGAAGTGTGCCTCCTGGTCGCTGGTGCTCTGCCTTCACCTGCTGACAGGTCAAACACCTGGCCACAAATTCCGCAACATCTCTCTTCATACCAGGCCACCAAAACTGCCTCTTCAGGTTCTGGTACATCTTAGCCGATCCGGGGTGCACGGCATACCGACTCCCATGAGCCTCACGTAAAACCGTACGCCGTACCTGCCCCTCGGCTGGCACATACAATCTACCTCTGAACCTCACAGCTCCATCCTCGCCAAACTCCACCTCGGCCATCGACAAAACACGAGGTAGCTCGGGGTTCGCTCGCTGGGCCTCAGTCACCTGTCGACGCACCGCGGGCGTGACAGTCAGACTCGCAAGGACAGCCGAACCCTGGTCCTGAGGGACCTTGAGCCTAAAAGTCATGACCGGGACCTGCTCCCAAAGCTTCCACTTCCTCAACAACATCTGACTGACCGTTACCCTCCTGCTCAGAGCATCAGTCACGACGTTCATCTGCCAGGCTGATAAGACAGAGTGACGTCATAATCCTTCATGTACTCCATCCACCTCCTCTGTCTGAGGTTAAGGTCCTTCTGCGTAAACACATACCTCAAACTCTGATGGTCAGTGAAGAGCTCAAACCGCTCGCCGTACAAATAATGCCTCCAAATCTTTAGAGCGAAGATCACCGCTGCCAACTCAAGATCATGAGTAGGGTAGTTCACCTCATGTGGCTTCAACTACCGCGACGCATACGCCACAACTGCCCCATGCTGCATCAACACAGCACCGAGACCTACCCCGGAAGCATCTGTACACACCACGAAACCACCCGAGCCAGATGGCAACACCAAAACCGGAGCAGTGGTAAGCAATCTCTTCAGCTCCATGAAGCTCCGCTCACACTCCTCCGTCCAGACGAATGGCACCTCCTTCCGCGTAAGCCTGGTCATCGGGGTCGCAATACGAGAGAAATCCTGAATAAACCGCCGATAATAACCTGCAAGCCCCAAGAAACTCCAAATCTCCGTGACAGAACTCGGCCTCAGCCACTGCACCACTGCCTCGACCTTGGCCGAGTCCACGGAAACACCCTCACCAGAAATCACGTGCCCCAAAAAGTGCACCTCACGAAGCCAGAACTCGCACTTGCTGAGCTTCGCATACAACTGGTGACTGCGCAGGGCCTGCAACACCACCCTCAAGTGATGCACATGCTCCTCAGCAGACCGCGAATACACAAGGATATCGTCCACGAACACGACCACAAACTGGTCCAAGTACGGACGAAACACCCTATGCATCAAGTCCATAAACGCTGCGGGGGCATTGGTGAGCTCGAACGGCATCACCAAGAACTCATAATGCCCATACCTCGACCAAAACGCCGTCTTCTCCACGTCCGACTCTCGGATCCGCAGCTGGTAATAACCCGATCTCAAATCGATCCTCGAAAACACCTGGGCCGACTGAAGCTGATCGAACAAGTCATCAATCCGCGGCAACGGATACTTGTTCTTAACAGTCGCCTGGTTCAACTGACGGTAGTCGATGCATAGCCTCAAACTACCATCCTTCTTCTTCACAAACAATACCGGCGCACCCCACGGGGAATAACTAGGACGAATATACCCCTTGGCCAGCAACTCCTGCAACTGCGCCTTCAGCTCTCGCAACTCAACAGGCGCCATCCGATAAGGGGCCTTCGACATAGGCGCCGTACCCGGCACCACCTCAATCACGAAATCAATCCCTCGCTGCGGTGGCATCCCTGGTAGCTCCTCGGGGAAAACATCAGGAAACTCGCACACGACAGGAATGTCCTCTACCTCAGGGCCCTGCCGCTCGACCAAAACCACGGATGCGAGAAAACCCTGACAACCTGCATCAAGCAAACGATGCGCACGGAAAGCCGAAATAAGCAAGCGGGAAGAGGAAGACCGAATACCTTGAAAATAGAAGGTGGGTCCACGGGGCTGTCGGAAGTAGACCTTCTTCGAGCCACAATCCACCAAGGCATGATGAGCCTCGAGCCAATCCATGCCCAAAATCACATCGAAGTCCTGAAGAGGTAACGCATAGAGTCTAGCCGGTAAACTCCGCCCTTCCACCCACACAGGTACCTTCTCAAAGCAGTACGGGGTGACCATGAAGTCACCGGTAGGCAACTCTACCGCCAAGTCACAGGACACCTCGGTCACTGGATGCTCCACGCTCTGAGCGAAAACCTCCGAGATGAACGAATGAGAAGCACCTGAATCGAACAAAACACGAGCCGCATAACCCAAAATCGAGAGAGTACCTTCCACCAAATGCGATGCCTCAGCCTCCGCCCTGGTCAGATGAGTCACTCTGCCTCGGGATCTCTGCCCACCCATAGTAGCTGACCGTGCCAACTGAGGGAACTGTCCCTGCTGCGGCTGTGCTGGCGACTGCTGGGGCCGAAACTGCTGCTGCTGCTGAAACTCGTGCGGCTGGCGCGGTCTCTGCGGACAGTCACGTGCCATGTGCCATGGCTGGTCGCACCTGAAGCAAACCACGGGCGTCGAACACGGTCTCCCTGGATGAGAACCACCGCACCTGGGGCAGCCATCCCGCGAACCAGTCATCGAACCCTGACGCTGAAAAGCCACCGACTGCTGAACACTGCCCAACGACTCCTGCCCCGACTCCTTACGATCCTGACGCCTCTTGCTAAAACCAACTTCCTTAAGTAACTTCTTAAGCTTCGACTTGAAGGATGAACCTGGCGCCGGAGCCGCAGTCTGTGTCGCCACTGATCCACCTGCTGAGAGCTGGGCGGTACTCTGCTGCTGCATCCCTGTCGGCTGGCTGAAATCTGCCTGCACCTGACTAGCACTGCTCTGCCCTCGAACCTTCTGCAAATCTCTCTCCAGCGCCGCTACTGCCTTACATGCCGCATCCAAACTGGTCAAACCCGACGCAAGAAGATGATGCCTCAACTCTAGCCTCAGACCACCAACAAACTGATCGGTCTTCACCTCCTCGTCTGCCATAATATGAGAAGCGTAACGGCCCAACTCGATAAACCTGGCACGGTACTCCATCACCGTCATGTCACCCTGAGTCAGCTCCATGAACTCTCGCAACCTCTGCGACCTGACAAAAGACGGACAGAAGGCACGCTCGAAGGCCGTGACGAACTCCTGCCACGCAATCTGTCGAAGAGGACGAGACTGGAACACTGAACCCCACTCTGACGTCCACCAAGTACGGGCCGGTCCCTGAAGATGATGAGTAGCCAACGCTACCTGCTCCTCCTCGGGACACTCCATCGCACTGAAAATCCGCTGCACATCATCTAGCCACTCTCTGGCCACCTCAGGATCTGACTGCCCACCAAAAGAAGGAGGCTGATACAGCAAAAACTCCTTCAGCACACGACCGCGACCACCTCGAGCCTGATCCTCACCAGCTTCGCCACCCTGCTGCTGATGACCTCCCTGCTGCTGACCTCCCTGCCGCTGCTGAAACACATACTCAAACATGCCTCGGAAGAAATCGTCCATCCCCGGAGCTCTCGCATCTCTAGATACACTCTCAGAAATTGAAGCCCTGCTCTGCTCCTCTGGACCACCACTAGACTCTCCCTGCTGGGCACGAGTCCTCCTCCGTGGCGCCATAACACACCTGGCATCAAGAAAAAGCACCGGAAATCAATAAAACACACGACCCTAAGCCAGTCGCCGACTGTACAGGACATTCATGGTCGTTCTGGACCACTGCAATTCGTTCCAAGTTCTGATATACCTCCACAACCTCACTCTGATACCAGCTGTGACGACCCGAGGATCTGAGTACCAGAAAGGAACCGGCGCGTCTCGAATCTCGGCCCGCCAACCCACGAGCTCGAAGACTCGGAAGGGTAGAAAGGAGTGGTGTGGGGTATAAGAGAAGCTGCAACGTCCACAGAGATAGCACAATAATCAAAAGGAAATGCACATAATAATAAATCAAACTACCACAAGGTCCACAGTGTCTCATGTCCAAAAGAAAGTACAGTCAACAGGAAAGAAAATACAACTACACGGGGCATCCCCCGGCGTACAACAACACGGGGCATCCCCCGGAGTACAACTACGCGGGGCATCCCCCGGCTCTGGCAGACTGGCAACTAACCCTGGCTGGAAGACCCACGCTGAAACTCGGCCGCGCCTCCCGCCGACCCCGCCTCACCTGAAGAGCAGGGGTGAGCCTCATCTCATTGGCCCAGTAGGGATCCCGCGAATCCCCACCTCGCACGGAAAAACGAGGAAGAAGAAGACAACCCTACCAACCGAGAGTACGGTAGAACTGACAAGCTAAATTAAATAAACGGAAAAGTCATCTACTCTAACGGTACCGTAGTACGGAACCTCGGTCCAACAAAACACGAGTCCACACCTGCCAGTGAACAGGAGCACCATCCACAAGAAGAACGACCGGATGCGTCCCCTGACGTCTTACACCGCGTCACAAGTGTCTAGCTACTATGCCCCAGGCGTGAGACTCAGACACGCAACAAGTACCACACAACAAGGACTAGCTGGGGTCGCACTCGTCAGTGCGTGTCCCAAGCCCCCAACTACGTGTGCACACACAGACCATCTGCTTTAGGTCGGGTCCTCTAGCTGGTTTTCCCCCCCACCGGACTCTGGTGGCAAAGGCAAGGGGCCCGACGGTAACCAGCCTAAAAACCGCGTCACACTGGGTCTCGCTCTCCACCACTCCCGGGTGGGTCCGCGCACGCGTGCGCAGGAAGCTACGACTAGTGGACAGGTCACTGGAAGTAAGGACTAATCCACGGAAACCACCGACCAAGCACTAGCACAGACTCTCGATGACCGTACGATAGGTACGGATGCCGGGGACACGCATGAGGTCCATCCGTCTCTCAAGTCACGCGGCACCCCTACTGAGGTAACTGATTCTTCCGGAAACCCCGGGCGCCCCTGTGGCTCTCACTGGGTGCCCATGGCATCCCTAGGGCCACACGCCACAACCGGGTCCATAACTCACTCAACTGGAGGTCACGCTACCCGCAAAACGCAGTTCGGGGGAGGGGGATGGTCGCGCTAGGTATCCCTAGCGCGACACCGAAGAACGCGCTAGCTTTGGCTAGCGCGATCTTCCATGTCACGCTACCCAAGGCTAGCGCGTTCAACCTGAACGTGCTAGTCTTGGCTAGCGCGATCTGGAGATCGCGCTACCCGAACCAGGCGCGTTCCCCACCGCCTTACTGTTCGTCTTCTCCGACGGACACGCTCGGACGACACAGCGCGTTCATCAAGAACGCGCCACTGGACTATAGCGCGACAGCGGGCCGAGCCCGGTTCGCGAACTACGGTCGAAAATCACAAAACCACGCCCATTCACCCCCTTTGGTGAAGGGAAAACAATAGGGAATCACCCCACAACGACCTAGCATGCATCTAGAGCCCCCAAATCGATCAAAAACCCCACGAATCGACGAATCTGGCGCTCAAACCCCAAACATGGAAATAATCCTCCCGGCATGAATCTAGCCCCTCTCGGCCTCTCCACGGCCTAGAAATCACGGGGAATGCTAGAAAGAGGGTAAGGATTCGTCCCCCTACCTCAAGGAAGCTCGAAACCCACCGAATCGCCGCCGATCTTCAAATCTAGCTCAACCACGAACTCCACAACCACGCGCCAATGGGGGCACCGCCGCGATCCTCTCGCCGCCGCCGTCGTCACCGCGCTGCCGCCAAGGTCCACCACCCGTCGCCGGAGGGGAAGGGGCCGCCGCGAGGTTCCAACGGGCAAGGAGGGAAAAAGGGGGGTGACCGTTGCGCGCTCACGGGAGGGGAAAGAAGGAAGAATAAAAAGGGAAGAAAAAGAAAAAGAAAAGGCTTTAAATAGAAAATCCGAAAAAATACCAAAAATACCAAAAAATAGAAAAATACACCTCCTCGACCGTCTCAACACGCTGATCGCAGCGGTACCACTCGCGGGCTGGTGAACGACCCGGTTCACCCGCTACAGGGTTCCGAAGGACTCGCCGAAACCCGTACGCGGAAATCGGAAAACGCGCACGGAAAAGCCGCGGACACACTCCGGGCCTCCGAAACGACTCCGGATCGCACCGATCCGAACACGAAAGATGTCCGAAATGAAATTTCAGACACAACAGGGTCAAACACCCTGACAAACCAGATCCGGGACCCATAACGAAGGATCCGAAAGATCCGGGACATTACACATGTCCTTGACGGCCTGTGCTTTATTAGGATCAATCTGGATCCCCCGTTTGCTCACTATGAACCCTAACAACTTCCCTGAGGAGACTCCGAACACACACTTCTTCGGATTCATCTTAAGCTTATACTCCCTGGCCCTCTACAGCACTTTAGCCAGGATAGAGGGGTGCTCTTCTTTTGTTTTTGACTTCACCAAGATGTCATCCACGTAAGCTTCCATGTATATGTGCATCATGTCGTAGAAAATGGCCATCATCGCCCTTTGATAGGTGGCACCTGCATTTTTTAAACCAAATGGCATAACTACATAACAATACGTGCCCCAGGGTGTGGTGAAGGAAGTTTTCTCTTGGTCTTCTGGAGCGAGACAGATCTGATTGTAGCCCGAGTACCCGTCCATAAATGACAGAGCTTCATACCCGGCAGTGTTATCCACTAGGACGTCTATATGAGGTAGCGGGAAATCATCTTTGGGACATGCTTTGTTTAGATCCCTGAAATCAATGCATATGCGCACTTTTCCATCCTTCTTGAGAACAGGGACTATGTTCGCCACCCACTGAGGATATAAAACCACTCTGACGAACCTGGCCTTATATAGCTTGTCGACCTCTTCTTTGATCCTTAAGGCCATGTGGGGGTGAAATCTTCTTGACCGTTGTTTCACAGGTGTTGCCCCTGGTTTAAGCACGAGCCGATGTTCCACTAAGGAGGGGTCAAGACCTGGCATGTCCTCATAAGACCAGGCGAAAGAATCGCTATACTCCTTCAATACCTTAATTAGATCTTCTTCTACCTGTGAAGGGAGATTAGCAGAAATAATGACGGGCCTTGGGTCTTCTTCTGTTCCCAAGTTGATTTCCTTTGTAGGTTCATCCACTGCCGTCGACGGTTGGTCGAATCTTTTTAGTCCTTGTGCATATAAGTCGGCAGTGTCATCTACATTGCTGTCTTCATCTATTGGATCCTTCTCATCCAAAACCTCATAGACGCCTAATCCGTCGTCTCTCCATTCCCCTTCTATTTCCTCTTCATCCTCAATCACGATTGCTGTAGCGACGAATTCCAGACACTTCAAAAGAGCATGACACCGCTGAGCTATATCTTGCAAGAACCTATCAGGAATAGATCGGGAAGGACGCGCGAGCGGGCGCGGCTCAGGATGGGAAGGGCTGGACGACCCAGAACAAGACCCGACTTCTCTAGACCTAACTGACTCTACTTCCTTAGACTCGCTAGACCCTAACCCTAACCTAGGAGAGAGAAGGCTTAGTGGAAGGGGAGGAGCAGGGGACTCGTGCCCTTGGGAGGAGGAGGATGGAGACAGGATAGCGTAATCTTCCACTGAAATCTCCGTTTCAAGTTTGACATTTTTTTTGGAGATCAGCAGAGACTACACAGCAAGATGGAGGAGGTGGGAGCTGCATAGGGAACAGCTCGGGGAAGATGCAATCAAAGAAGGGATCAGAAGAAGAGAACCACATCTCATGGAGCTGAGCGTTGGGAGGAGGAGGAGTAAACAGAGTGGATAGATCAATGCGTGGACACTTCCCGTCAGTACAAGGAATGAATAGAATCTCCGGTGGATCAATAAAAGATGAATTTACCATGACAGGAGGAAGGCGGGGTACGAATTCCTTTTGTTGAAAGATAGATTGGAAGCGTGAGAGAGACCAAGAACAGAAAAAAGGCCTGAACTGCTAGGACTCTCGGAAAGAAGTAACGGCTGCACGAAAGACCGCCACTTAGAAGTAACGCATCAAGGAACGACCGCCATTTTCAACCCTATCCCAAAGGATAAGATCAACGGGAAGAAGACCCAAACAATAGGACTCTTCAAGGAAGCAACGGCCAAGGCATAGGGCGTCAGAATGAAACGACGACTGCACGACAGACCGTTATTATCAACGTGGAAAAAAAATTTAAGGGATAAGCACTGAAAACGAGGCCTCAAGCCTTAGGACTCTTCAAAGAGTAACGGTCCAGGTCCCATGCACTATAATGAAACAACGCGCCTAGTCCAGACCGTTATTGCCATTGAGTTTCAAAAATATAATGAAGGGATTGCTAAGCTTTTGCCAACGAAATGCCACCAGGAGCCAATTCTTAATCCATGGATTCAAGACCCAAGAAACAGGTTTCAACAGATCAAGAGACTAGTCGAAGAATGAACAACTCGGAGCATCACATTGAATGAATAAGGAGACGACCCAACTTATTGGGTATAAAACGGGTGTCAACAGTACGGGCATACTAGGTGCAATCCACATACATGGTTGGCCAATAGTAGTCTTTAAGCTTGATATTGTTCTTCATCGTGTCTTCGGCCTGGTGAGCACCGCATAATCCTGAATGGACTTCATGTATGATGGCCTAAGCCTCAGCTGGGGAGACACATCTTAGAAGAACCAACTTCTTCTTTTCATGGACAAGTTTATACAGAGAGTCGCCGATCAACTCATATGGCGTAGCCCGATGGAGTAGCTGGACCCTTTGAGCTTAGTCAGTAGGGAGCCAACGTCGCTTGAATTTGATGATGGGCTCACGCCAATCTTCTCCTTCTGGAGGAGTGTTATTGTCGAGGCAATGGACCTCATAGACGATGAGGCTGGATTCACCTTTGAGTGTACTCAGCACCAGTCTTCTGTGCTTGACAGTGATGTCAACTTTGCCCTTGGGCGGAAGCTTGATGGCCACAGCCAATTTCGCTAGGGCATCTGCCTGAGTGTTGTTGCTCCTGGGAACATGATCTATTTCAAAGAAATAGAACTTCTGGATTAGCCTGGTGATGGCGGCATGGTATGGAACCAATTCCTGCTTCTACACATCGTAGATGCCAAGGATTTGTCGGACTATTAGCTGAGAGTCCCCGTGGGCTTTGAGCCCCTTGATGCCCATGTCAAGAGCCATCTAGAGCCCGATGATTGGAGCTTCATACTCAGCTTCGTTGTTGGTCAGGGATTTCATGAGGGCACACGAGTTGTACAAATCTCCACCCTAAGGGGTCAGAAAAATGATGCCAGCACCTGCTGTGACGGCCGGACTTTTACTGTTCCGGGTAATCCCCCATGAAGCGCCATCAAAGTAGAGCTCCCAGCAAGGTACATTGACTGTGAGGGCATCTTGATCCTAGTAATGGAAGACATCTCAGGTCTGTTCAACTGGCACTTGTGACTGGGAAGCAAGGGACTCCTCATCAGGGAGTTTCATATTGAGAGGTGAGTCGTCTGGTACCAGATGGGCTGCCAAGAATTCAGCCATGCCCTGTCCCTTAATTTCTTTCCTGGAGACATAGGTGATATCATACTCCATTAATAGGAGAGCCCATTTTCTAATCAGCCTGAGAGGATGGGCTGCTTGAGAAGATACTTGAGTGGGTCGTGCTTGGATATGAGCTCAACCCGATGGGACAGGAGGTAATGTCATAGCTTCTTGACGGCAGACACCAGTGCCATGCAAACTTTCTCCATGGGGGAGTAGCGGTACTCAGCACCAATCAGTTTCTGGCTGAGGTAGTAGAGTGGCTGCTCTTTGCCCTCCTCATTGATCTATGCCAACAGGGCTCCTAATGATGTGTCCATGGTGGCGATGTAGTGTATAAGGGGTTTGCCCTTAACCGGTGCCCCCAGGATCAGAGGAGTGAGAAGGTACTCCTTGATTTGCTCAAAAGTAGTTTGTCATTCTGGGTCCCATATAAATGGGGCATCTTTCTTCATAAGCTTGCTGAAGGGCGTGCATCAACCGGAGAGATTGGAGATAAACCTCCGAATGTGGGCCAATCTTCCTTGGAAGGACCTAAGCTCGGTGAGGTTCTTAGGCGGTGGAAGCTTCTGGATCGCCTTGATCTTGCTGGGGTCCACCTTAATTCCTCGGTATCTGACGATGAAGCTGAGAAACTTGCCACTAGACACGCCGAAGGTGCATATCATGTGGTTCATCTTGAGCCCATATTGTCGGAGTCGATTGAAGACTTTGCGCAGATCATGTAGATGGTCTTCCCACCTTTTTATCTTGATGACGAGGTCGTCGACGTATCATTCGACGATGTTGTGAAGTATCTTGTCGAATATTTTAGTCATGACCCTCTGGTAAGTAGCGCCGACATTCTTTAAACCAAAGGGCATGCGTTTGTAGTTGAAAATCCCTTTAGGGGACCGAAAAGTAGTATGGTTCTTGTCTTTGAGGGACATCCGGATCTTGTTATAACCAGACGACCCGTCCATGAAAGATAAGGCTTCATGTTGTCATATCGACCATGGTTTCCGTGATTGGGACTGGGAAATCATCCTTCGGATATGCTTTGTTGAGGTCCCGAAAGTCGACGCAAATGCGGACTTGATGACTTTTCTTCTTTATTGGGACGATATTAGCGAGCCAGATCGGATGTATACACGGCTTGATGAAGTCGACTTCTGCCATCTTTTTGACTTCGGCGGAAACTTTGAGTTCCAGCTCATGGCGCATACGCCGCTGTGGCTGTTTTACTGGAGTTGTTGAGGGAGAGAAGGCTAGCTCATGCTCCGCCATGGAGGCGTCTAGCCCTGGCATCTCCTTGTACGTCCAGGCGAAGTAGTCTTTGTATTCAAGCAGGAGTTGCTTGTAGTCTTGCATTTCTACTTCGGTGAGGAAAGTGCTAACGAATGTTGGGTGGTGGGATTCATCTTCACCCAAGTTGATTTCAATGAGTTTGTCAACTATTGCTTGGCCACCATCCTCCAGCTCGGAAGGAGCAGATTAGAAGTCGATGAAGTCTTCATCATCAGTGTCAGCTTCATGTAATTCTTGGTTTTCAAAGCCACTAATTGTTGCTGATGGAGCTGGAGAATTGTTGTCACTGGGCTCTGGCAAGGCTTGTTCTGAATTGCTAGCGCCTTGCTAGTAGTTGCTGGCTGGTGTCACTAAAGCTTCCCTGGGGTTGCCTGCTAAAGCTGACAACCCTTCATGGCTAGTGTTCTGGGCACCTTCCTCATCAGGAGAGTCTGTCGAGCTGGATTCTTTGACAGGCTGGGAGGCACAGGGAGCTTCTTCAGCCCTGATGTCTTCGCAGGAGGGTGGCGAAGACTCAGCAATTGCTTGAACTGGGGTGCCGGCCTTGGCAGGCAGCGAGATCAAGATCTCATCCTCCTCGTCCTAAGAGCTATCAAATTTTGCATCGACATCAGCCTGGTTGTCGACTGGTTGTGCCAGGCCTATGACGTTGATTGCGTAGTAGACGTGGAAGTCCGTGTCTTGGTCGTAGCCATTTCCCCTGGTATCTTTGTAGGAAAATGGGGGTCACCCCCAGACCTGGGAAGGGGTCCACAATTGGCAGAAGTATCTTCACTGTGCGGAACCTTGCCATTAGGGAATGTGTTACTTTAGTCACATTTCCTGAATATGATGCGACAAGTCGTCCATTACTTGGACTGCTTCAGGGTTATCGTCGGCTCATTTAGACCAACCGAAGTCATCTTCTGGTGGGGCTTGAGGGGCCATGTATCCCTTGTAGAAGACAATGGGCTTGTCCCTGTTAGCCTTCTTCTTGTTCCTGAGTTATCATTTGTAGGTAACGATGAATGTCGTGAGTGGCTCAACCTTATGCTCTTCGGATGCACCCGAGAGCTATATGCAATCTGGCGGCAAGCATATGCTCTTGTCAATGGCTCGGCTAATAAGATTAGCCTCGAAATCGATTCTGCGCCTCTCAGGGTGATCTGGAGTTGACTTGAAGCTGAGGCGTAGCCGATGAAGCTTGGCCTTTTCTTCGTCAACAGAGAAGAGATCATCTTCATCTTCCTCTGAGAGCCAGCCATTGCTTTTACTTTTGATTATAGGGTATGCACTGGGTCCCCCGAAATAAAGTGCAGCATCGGCGAGATTGCATTCCGCTGGGGTGAATGGTGACAGGTCTGCAAAGACTGTATGCAATTCTCCATCCTTGGCATATTTGATGCACTGATGGAGAGTTGATGGGATGACTCGATTTTCATGCAACTAGGGTCTGCCCAATAGTACCTTGTAAGAGGTGTTGGCGTCGATGATCGAGAATGTCACCTTGGAGGTGAAATCATCGAGCACCAGATCCACATCTACTCGATGGAGGATATCCTTGGTGTCCTGGTTAAAGCCGGATATCTTGACCGCTTGAACCTTCTGAAGGTACGGGGTCAAATATAGAGCCTTGAAGGTTTTTAGCGGCATGATGTTGACAACAGCACCGGCATCCACTAGGATCCGGGTCACCTCATGCCCATTGTTTTTCCAACTCATATAGAGAGGGTGATTTTGACACAGAGGAGAGAGTAACATATCTTTTTCCGTGAAGGGGACGGTGGCAGCGAAGGCTTCATATGTCGCCACCTTCATCTCTGCAGCATGTGCTTCATAGACTTTCGGTTCTTAGAGTATTTTGATAAGAGCTTCTCTTAGCTCCTTACTCCAAGCAATGGCTTCCCAGATTGTAATGTTGGTGGGAAACTGCTTCATCTGGTGGAGGACCTTCCGGTTGGCTCGAGCACGAGCATCTTCCCATGAGGGTAGTATGTCTAGCAAGGTCTTATGTGAGCTGTCGCGCTGCTCCCCGTCGGGGAGTTGCACCGCCTTGCCTTTGCCACTGGGGTCAGACTGACCTTGATCACTTGGAGGCTCTTGAAATAGAGGTGCCAAAGATGGCTCTTCTGGAGGTGACTAGCGAGCTGGGTAGTCCTTGCCGGATGGACCTGCTCGATCTTCGAAAGTGACCGGGACTGGAGTAGGGATTGGAATGTTGGTGATGACCTCCCGCGTGCCGGAGGGATCAAAGATGCTGGGCCCTTTACGAATTTCGATCTCTGGAATGGGGGCAGGATTTTCTGCTCGAAGGAGGATGATTCGCTCTGGATCGAAGGTAGGCGGATGGAGAGGGAACTCGGCGATTCTCCCACGACTCCTACCGCGTCCTCGGCCATGACCTCGGCCGTGGCTTATATTTTATGGAGTTGATTGTAGCCCGAGCGGGGTGGTGGTTCTCTGCCTTGTCTGAGAGGCCACTGGCTCGCCTCACTAAGAAGTGTTGATGTTGTCAGGGGGTGGAATGGCCACCATGTTACAGGTGCAGCCTGGAAGCATTTCTTTCAACTACTCTATGGTGATCTCCTTATCTTTGTAGAACAAGGAGAGTTCTTTTGGGATGAGGAGCCACTCGACATTCTTGATCTTATGGATCATTTTCTGGACCCAGCTTCTAAGGCGAGCTCACTTCTGCATTTCTTCCCACGGGATGTAACTATCGAGTGGGACAACGCCAGTGGGATGAGGAGGAATGTATTCCTCCAGGTCATCAATGAGCCGTTGTAGCCTTTGGAGAGGCGTTAGCTTGGTTGGCGATTGTAAGGCGGCTGCTTGCTCAGCTTGCTTCCTGAGCTGTCTTTTGAGGTTCTTCCTCCTATTCCTCTCTTGTCTTTCGGTGATGGCCGCCTCCAGGGGAGTAGGAGGGAAAGGTACTGGGGCTGGAGTTGACAAATCCCTATGAGGATATCTCCGAGCTGATGTCTTGGTAGAGTGAGGTCGACGGCTTTTCTTTCCATGGATTTCAATCCAGGCACCTTCCGCTTGTTGTATTTGGAAGGTGGCATTGATCGCCTGTTCGATGACCTCAGGTGGTAGCTCCTGGTATGCCGAGATGCTGGGACTGGTGTCTGAAGATGTATGCACGATTTGATGCCTTACCTGCGGTGGAAAAATTCTTTCTTGGAATGTGGGCTGGGGGGACTCGCTTGGCGTCCTGCTCCTTAGCTTTGCCTTTGCTATTTGGCTTGGAGCGGTATCTAGTGGCAGCTGGAGGTGTAGCGGGGTATTGCCGATCCTGGCGGTTACCCTAACCGTGCGTATCGACTATAACTTACTGTGAAGGACCGGGCTGGTTGGCCAGAGTCACTGAAGACTCTAAAGATGTGTCCTTCACAATCTGGACTAGGCTGCATGGTATATGAAGAGGACCCGAAGACTCGCTGGATGGAGAGACATGACATGGCCGTGCCACGGCCTCGCCCTACTTTTGCTTCCCCTTCTTATCTCTCGTATTAGAAGGTGGAGGCGGAGCATGAGGGTAGCGAGAGGATCTTGGGGCACCAATCATTATATCGCTTACCGGGACATTCTCTCGGCCGTGAAGAACTCAGACTATCCTGGCAGTATCCTCCTTAGAGAATGGAAGAGACTTTAGCTCTTGCCGGGGCTGCCATTGCAAAGCCGTGGTGGTAGGAACTGGCCGACTGGTACTCGGTATCTGGGCATCTGGAGGAGCTGGGGTGGCAAGAGGATGGATGATGTTGATCGAGAAATTACTCGGCTCAGTCTCCTGACCGACGTTCCGCCTTCTACGGCTTCGCAGTCGCACGAGAGCTCCTTGATTGTCAACTCAAAACTCGAGCCACTCCGGGACATGTCAATAAGGCAACCCATGTCCATTTGCTTGAGGAGGATCTGGCTGGTTTAGCATGTTTCTGGCAATGCTCAGGGTTTCTTCAATGGCTACTCAAAGCTTCAGAGTCGCTATAGAGTTCCCCTCAGCATCAATTTGCTCCCACTAGATCTGCTCCTAGATTAAGTGTTGAACTTCCTCACATGACTCGATCGCGTGGCAGATTGTGGCATGAAAAGGGCAGTATTGGGGATGACTAAAGTCCCATTGAGTGTAGTCTATTGGCGGCTCATGGGCCATGATTTGCCCCCTCTGAACGAGGACATCAAAGATCCGCCTGATCCTTTCCCTTGGAAAGGAGAGAGGTGTATGCTCATGCCAGGGCCTCACCTCGGATACCACAGTGAGTGCTCACCTTGGCTGGTGCTGGGCTCCTCTGTTTCAACATCGAAGAGGGAGAATCCAGCCATCATGTGAATCACATTAGCTGTGTAGTGAATCACACGTGCCGTCTTAGTAGGTCTGGACCACACATGTGGCTGCGGGGGATCGACGATGTTGTCCCCTAGATGTACAATTGGACAAGAGGGGGGGTTGAATTGTCCCCTCAAATCGAAATGATAGTTTTTAAATTTTCATAGTGGAATAAAATTAACTACCAACACAAGAAATGAACGGATGAAAGTATCAAACTTGTTCTCGCAACCTCTCTATTCTCACACGATCAAGATGAGAATAATAATCATGCAAACCACAAACACACAGATGCGAGACAGAGTTTTAGGTGGTTCGGGACCACGACGGGCTCCCTACGTCCACCCCTCACCAAATCAGTGAGGATTCACTCGCTTCAAATGAAACGCACGGAGCTTCTGCTCCAGAAACACGAAGACGTCATCTCCTACATGATCCACAAGGGATCAAGATGCACACACACACAAACTGCAACACCCGCGGCACAATATCACCACAACCGTTCACAGACGGTCGACACACTGACAGAGCCCAAGTTCGGAAAATAAGGATATGATCAATACAAGCTCATAGACCAAAAGTAAATAACTGAAATAGATGTAAACTAGGTGTAGAAATAAATCCCCATGAGTAGAAAGGGCTGTAGATGATCTTTGCTAATCCTCGGGTCGAAGGGTAGCCGGATGCCGTCGATGAGAACGTCTACGCATTCCTCTTTTCATTCCGCTCCATCTTCTCTTCAATCACGATCTTCATAAATGTATGGAAGTAGATGAAATCCACAAATCTTCCTCAGCTCCTCTCCTTCTCCCCTTTCTTCTTCTACAAGAAAAATAGAACATGAACACTTGGAGAATTTCTCCCAAATTTGCAACTTATTTATACACCCATGAGAGAATAAGTAAAAGAGCATATAACCCATGCTAAAACCCCTTCAAAATGAGTCTAACATATGCATGAATGCCCTAAGGGTATAATGGTCAAGTTTGACCCCAAATGGATCTCATTTAAATGGGTTTCGAACACAGCAAAATGGGTCCGCCTGCCGTATTCGGTCGACCGGTCGAAAGGATCGGTCGACCAAAGTTTTTTAGAGATTTTACAGGGAGCACTGGGAATTTTGGTTGACCTAAGCCAGGGGTTCGGTCGATCGAACTTTCTCAGGGTCTGATTCCAGTAACACTGGGAATTTCGATCGACCTAAGCTACTGGGTCGGTCGACCGAAGTTTAGTAAATCCCAGATTTTGTGAAAATTAAAGGGTTAACACCAAGGGTTTAAATGCATGATGTATATACATAAGACCCCAATATGAAAAGAAACATTTGACCACTTTGAAACCAATTCACATCAATATTTTTGCCAATCAAACCAAGGATCAAACAACCTAATATTTAATTAACATGAATGCTCAATGTGATGCCAAAACACGACCAATGTTCATTTCAAAACCTTAAACATGTTTCCATCTTTTAAAAATCACTTAAAGAATATGCAAGAGAGCCCTTTGAAAGCTAGGATGACACACCTAACATGAGTATCATATCACCATGAATATGAACAAGGTATGAGAACCAAAATGGCCAATTTCTACCAATCTTCACAAGAAATGATTAATCAACATGCAAGCTCAAAATCTCATGAAAGATGTGCATGGAATTACCTTTGCAATCACAAATGTCATACCTAATCACCAAACACCCATGGCTTTCCATTAATCCACAAGAGTGAGCATTAGTTACCTTTACCAACCTAGTGAAGGATTTTGCAATCTTAAGTCTTACCATTCCCTTTTAATGAACATTGTATGAGATTTTCAAGCTATTTTGTGTTGTGGATGACAAAGTACTTGTTCATTCAATCCTTTGACTTCCGAAGGATATTCACCATAGATTTCAGTCCTACAAAGCAAAGTTATCATATTTTGCATAAGGTCCTTGATGATCATTCATTCTGCAATGGACGTTTTGCGTACCACATGCACACAAGCATGCACACAAGTTTTGTCAACATTAAAACTAAATCATCAAATTCACCTGGGGGTCCAACAATCTCCCCCTTTTTGATGATGACAAAACATGCGTTGTGTGCCCGAAATTTGATAAAAAGCCAAAACATGTGTTTGTGCATGGTTCAAAATAGTTTGAGTGAAGGGCAATGAAAAAGCACTTAGAGATGATATGAACAATGCTAAAGTTGTGCATATGAACATTTACGAGAACTTAAAACCTTTAAGCCTGAAATTTGAAAATCTAAAAATCTATGCATATGGACATTTATGAAAACTGAAACCTAAAACTAGTGAATATGTGAATAAGTTATGCATACTCTATTCTCCCCCTTTTTGTCATCACCAAAAACTAGTTGACAATGGGGTTATTTAATCTATTATGAACATGTATGAAATTATTCAGGCAAGCAAACAAGCATGAAAGTCAAGCACGCATATTATATACTATAGCTCCCCCTCAATGGGGTAAAAAGGGTAACAAGTGAATAGTTGATTCAAAATCAGACTGTGAGACATAAAGCACAATCAAAACAAGTAGTGCATGCATATGCTAGAGGTATTGCATAAACCATGATAAGAACAAATTTAAGATACACATTAATCACAATAATACCCAAGAGTGAAATGTGTGGCAATGAGCAATGAACTTTAAAAATATATGGATATTGACAGAATTTCTAAAGAACACTAGAGAGTTATTTCCTTTCTATAATTCTATTTCGATTCTCGACTTTTGGTAGCTTCGCACAACCCCTTTTTGTTTCTTTTATTAGATTTCACCTTTCGGCACGAGTTACCTCATGTGTCTCAATGGGATTTCCCGACAACTAGGATTCATCACGCATTGTGAATTTTTGTTTCACCTTTCGATGTGAGTTTCCTCATTTATTTCAGTGGGGATTCCCGGCTACTCAGTTTGACATTCCACTTATTGAATTTTTTATGGGGTAGGCAACTTTTTTCTCATGATTACTCTTAATTTTCATGTAAAAATTTGTTTCCCTTAAAGTGTTGAGAAGAATTTCTGAAATCCTTATCGATTAAAGTCATATGTAACATCTTTGTGCAATGTGTGTGGGTAATTGCTTTGTACGTAGAAAATGAATTTGACAAAATATAATAATGACTCCCCCTAAATGTATGCACATGTGGAAATAAATCCTCCTCCATTGTATATGTCACTATTCACAAATGATCAAAATCACTGTATTTTATCTATCAAGGAGGTGAGGTCTTAGAAGATTTCAAGAAAAAGATTTTATAGAAATATATACAAGCAGTCAAGCAAGGATTTAGAAATTAAATTCATGCAAGATGATTTCCGGTACGGGGCAGAGAACGTAGGTCCGAAGACCCGACTCCTACATGGTGAATGCTTCTCAGTGGATGAAATGCACCATTCTACAACACACCATTTTAAATACCGAAGAATCATGGCATTCAGACATGCAAAGATAGAAAGTATGAACAAGCATATGCAAGTGAATGAAAAGTTGATGAGAAATTATTTCTATTCCCAAGAATGCAAAAATATATGCAATGTTAACCATGAAGTTGAATATATGCAAATCTGAAGTGTTATTTGCAAAATACGCAGAAGTGTTTATTCAAGCCCAATATGTGCAATTACTCATTCAAACAGCAAATTCCTAATTCTCTTCTTATTCTTTTGAAATTTTTAGGAGTTAAGGGTTTTCTAAAAATATCTACAAGTTATTTTTCAGTATTTACATGTATAAGCTCAAAATGACCCTTACTCACATGATCTCGCAAAAAGTGGTGTCAAATCTCTATGTGCTTGGTGCGAGAATGCAAAACAGGATTTTAGAAATATTAATTGCAGATGTGTTATCACAAAGAATGGGTGTGTTATTTAAAGAAATGCCAAAATCAACTAACTGTTGTTGGATCCAAAGCACTTGGGCTGCACAACTGCCTGCCGCCATGTACTCGGCTTCGGCAGTTGATAATGTCACAATATTTTATTTTCTAGAGGCCCATGAGACCATGCAACCTCCAAGAAATTGATAGTACCCGCTCGTGCTCTTACGATCCACTAAACACCCAGCATAATCGGAATCCGTGTAAGCTACCAAATCAAAATTGCAACTACGTGGAAACCAAAGACCAAGTTCAGTGGTGCCTAGCAAATATCTGAAAATCCTTTTGACTGCTAACATGTGTGGTTCTCTTGGATCGGATTGAATTCTAGCACCCAGGCAAACACTAAACATGATATTCGACATACTAGCAGTCAAATACAACAAAGAACCAATCATTCCTTTAAAGAGTTTCTGATCAACAGACTTATCTTTTTCATTCTTGTTCAATTTCACTGTTGTTGAGATCGGTGTCTTTTGTGGCTTCGAATTGCCGAATTTGAACTTTTTGATGAGCTCCTTTGTATATTTCCTTTGATTTATGAAAATTCCATCTTTTTGCTGCTTCACCTGCAAACTGCCCCATCAAACTCATCTCAAACTCCCCCTACATCAATTTAACAAAATCATCATTTAATGAATCAGAAGTGGCTCCAAAGATAATGTCATCAATGTATACCTGAACAATAAGCATATGTTCATTGTCGCTCTTAATGAAAAGGGTTTGATTGATATTACCTCTTTTGAAGCCATTTTCTGAAAAGAATGTACTTAACCTTTCATACCATGCACGGGGGGCTTGCTTCAGACCATACAACGCTTTGTTAAGTTTGTACACGTGGTCCGGGTTCTTCTCATCTTCAAATCCCGGTGGCTACTCAACATAGACGTCTTCTTTCACAACACCATTTGAAAAGGTTTAATATTCCTAGAGCATGCAAAGGCACGTAATATTCTAACCGCTTCAAGCCTAGCCACGGGTGCAAATGATTCATCAAAATCAATTCCTAATTCTTGACTATAGCCTTGGGCTACAAGCCGGGCTTTATTCCTAATTACCACCCCTTGATCACTAAGTTTGTTTCGAAAAACTCACTTAGTTCTAATCACCGGGTGATTCTTAGGTCTAGGTACAAGAAACCACACCTCATTCCTTTGAAATTGGTGTAATTCCTCCTACATAGCCAATATCCAGAAATTGTCATTTAATGCCTCATCTACAGATTTGGGCTCAAAATCAGAAAGTAATGCAAGATTATCGAATTGTTCTACTTCCCTGATTGAAGCCATTGTTCTTACGCCTTGTTCCACGTCTCCTATAACATTGTCTTGTGGGTGGTCCTTGTGAAACGTCCATTGCTTGGGGAGATCTTCATTTTGGGTTGGAGCTTCATCATTTTTCGTGCTCGACTCCGCTTGATCCACATCCTGATTTTCCTTGTCTTTTTATTCTTCTCCATCTTCATGCCCTACATCAATAAAATGATTATCTTTATTAGATAACCTTAAAGTGTATTCATCAATGATCACATGTGGGCTTTCTTCTACCACAAGAGTATGTAGGTTATATACTCGATATGCTCTAGATGATGAAGAATATCCAAGAAAAATAGCTCTATCACTCTTTGCGACAAATTTCTCCAAATGTTCTTTAGAATTATTCAAAATGAAATATGGAGAATCAAAAGGTTTAAAATATCTAATATTCGGCTTCTTACCTTTATAAAACTCATATGGAGTTTTCTTGAGAATAGGTCTTACTATAGCTCGATTGATGATGTGACAGGCCGTGCTCACCGCCTCGGCCCAAAAGTACCTTGATAAGCCATTTTTCGCAAGCATTGTTCTCGTCATCTCCACGAGCGTCCTATTCTTTCTTTCCAAGACTCTATTTTGTTGTGGGATTCTAGGTGTTGAGAAGTTGTGTGAAAACCCCTGTTTCCTACAAAAATCATCAAAGTTATGGTTATCGAATTCTCTTCCATGATCAGTCCGAATAGCCTTGATTTGATACCCCTTATCAGTTTGTAAATTCCTACAAAAATCTTCAAACTCCTGCAAGGCATCATTCTTATGAGTTAAAAAAAATGCTCAAGTGAATATTGAGTAATCATCTACAATAACAAACCCATAAAGTTTCCCTCCAAGACTGTGTGTCCTAGTGGGACCAAATAAATCTAGATGAAGGAGTTCAAGGGGTCTAGTGGTGGTGACAATGTTTTTGGATTTAAAAGACACCCTGGTCTGTTTCCCCATAGCACATGCATCACATATTTTATTTACATCAAAATTCAATTTTGGTAATCCTCTTACCAAATCTTTTCTATACAGTTTAGAAAGAACACTAAAACTCGCATGACCAAGTCGTTGATGCCATAACCAAACATCATCCGACTTATTAGCAACTAAACGAAGATTTTCTTTTGAAAAATTTTCAATATCAACAGAGTAAATATTTCTATGTCTAAGACCAATGAATTTTATTTCATGTGTATCTTTATCTACAATTGAGCACTGTGTGTTTTCAAAAATGACTTTGTGACCTTTGTCACAGAGTTGACTAATGCTAAGTAAATTGTGAATTAAACCATTCACAAGCAAGACATCTTCAATGGAGTGGTTTGAATCCTTACCTATTCGTCCAATTCCCATAATTTTATCTTTGTCGTTCCCGTCAAAGGTGACCAATCCACCATCCTTTTCCTTCAGGTCTGAAAAGAGTCCTTATTTCCCGTCATGTGTCTGGAGCATCCACTATCCAGGTACCACTTGTTCCACTTGGCTCTTAAACAGACCTGCACAATCAAATCAAGTGTCAAGTTGATTTAGGTACCCAAGCAAGCTTGGGTCCCGAAGTGTTAGTTATACCTTGAGCAAAACACAATCTATTTCTCTTTTCAAAATATTCATCATCGGCCCTCATTAGATTGTTGGGTTAGATGGACGTAGTCTATCTCCACTGAGTGTGGATCTAGAGGGGGGTGAATAGATCAACTTGCCTAATTTAAAACTACTGTAAATTCTAAAGCGGAATTTAGGCAAACATCAGTTAAGCTAAAGGAAGAATGCTAAGCAAAAGGTCGAAAGCTAGACATGAGCATAAGCGATGCAACCAAATAAGCTAAGCAAGAATTTCCATCGCACACAGATCACACAAAAACACAAACACACTGCACACATAATTTTTAGGTGGTTCGGTCAACGACCTACGTCCACCCCACACTCAACCGAGTATGGCTTCCTGCTGCGCAGCACAGCTTACGTCCGCTGGGCTTTATAGCTTGGCCAAACAATGCGCTGATACACAGCTTCGATGGGCACTACAGCTTGCCAACCAGAGGATCTGATCCTCTACAACCGCTGGGGAAATACAGCTTAACCCGTCCAGTGGAGACTACCACTGCAAGACCACTGACGCACAGCTTGAAGAAATAATGTTCGGAATTGAAAAGACAGAGTCAAAATGAAAAAGCAAAACCCAAAAGCAATGTAGCTCTTAAAGAGCAAAGCTCAGCTCTAGTTTTGAACCACGAGACTGAGATACAAACTCTCTCACTCTCACTCTCAATCAGCTCTCTCTTAACTCAATCTCTCTCGATCTCTTCCTCTCTCTTTTTCTTCTTTCTCTATTTCTTCTTCTTCTCTGTATCTTCTTCTTCTCTCTTTTCATTCTGTGCATCGAAGGAGCCTTGCTGTGGCTGTATAGACTTTCTTCCTTCTATCTTCGATCTCTTCCTTCTGTGGAAGAAGGCATGTATATATAGCAGCAGCAGCAGCAGCAGGCGTGTGCTCTCCACGTTTCCCGCCTAAAGCATTTGGACCACGTGGCAGCATCCAATGAAGTGTCAGAACACGTGCCCTCATCTGGACACCTTGTTCTTCTCGGATCACGAGCCAGGTACCTTGGATCACATGCCCTTCATTTGTCTCTTCAGTCCCTGTCAGACAGATAAAATGAAGTCATCAGTTCTAAGTATATGCATTGCATTGTATAGACTTTGCTGTGAAGGCGAAAGTAATGTAAAGTGTGCACAACGCAGTGTATAGACTCAATGAATATAAAGGCTTCATAAGAAGGAATGCAGTGTACAGACTTAGTGAATGTATAGGCTTCAGAAAAAGAATCCAGTGTACAGACTTGCCCAAAGTATAGACTTCATATGAGGAGGCAACGGCTGTACATACTTCCTATATGAAGCAGCCACTGTACATACTCAAGGTGAAGACCGATGCCAATGTATAGACTTTACTGAAGACAACGGACTCGAGTGCAGTGTACAGACTTGACTATGCTCACTCAAAACCAATGTATAGACATGATGCTCAAAGAGTGGCTGTACAAACTTGATAACGATGCAGAGCGAACGGATGTACAGACTTCATGTGAAAACCCAATGTACAGACATTGAAGAACAAGCAGCTACGGTCCAATGTGTGGACTTGTCGTTCACTGGTGAGTGTACAGACTTCGAATGAAAACCAATGTGTAGACTTACCACCGACCATTGTGTAGACTTGACGAATGTGAGATGATGGCTAAGACACTGCACAATCGGATGTATAGACTTTACTTAACACAGTCCGATGTACAGACTTGGAATTTCAACTGAAGGGTGTATAGACTTGACCAAACAGTCCAGTGAATAGACTTGAATAGCTGAGGCCAGTGTACAGACTTGCCACCGACCAATGTGTAGACTTGATCAGCATAAGGCACAGTATAGACATCAACTCTGCACATCGAATGTATAGACTTCAAGTGTGAAGACCATTGTATAGAATTTGGATTCGAAGACCAATGTGCAGACTTTGGATTTGAAGACCAATGTGCAGACTTCAAGTTTCACTATGGATGTACAGACTTGAAAGATCAAGACGCTAAGGAAGACGGACAATGTACAAACTTGCTGTAACAGTCTGATATACAGACTTCATGAAACTCTAGACACTGAATGCTGTACAGACTTAGCCCAATGCCTGAGACGCTAACAAAGACGGACGATGTTCAGACTTGCTGACAGACCGATGTACAGACTTTGCTCAAATGCATGAGACGCTAACTGAGACGCTAGACTCTGTACAGACTTTGAGCGATCTATGGGCTTCAAAGAAGTTGGCGATTCAATGTACAGACTTGATGAAGCGAAGCCATTGTACAGACTTGAGTGTAGCTAAAGCCTTAATCATAGGGATAGGCTGGACTGTATAGACTTTAAGCTTCAGAACCGAATGTACAGACTTCACTTAAGAAATGTAGGAGAAGACCCCAGTGTATAGACTTTGCCTTGAGCGAAAGGTAAGTGATGAATGTATAGACTTTCACGATGTGTAGACTTTGATACGTGAAAGCTATAGTGAAGGAATGTACACACTTGACCAATTCAAAGGCGAATCAAGTGTACAGACTTAGTGCATTGACGCTGTAACATGAGCCAGTGAAATGCGTTGACGCTGTACACACTGAGCCTAATACATGCATGCGACTGACGCTGTACAGACTTTGCCTAAGACAATGTAAGCGACTGACGCTGTACACACTTAGCCTAAGACGCTGTATAGACTTAGCCTAAGACATGCATGAACTGACGCTGTATAGACTTTATCTAACATGCACAGTGTATAGGCTCAATCGATTGAAGAGTTTCCAGTGTATAGACTCAATCTAAACAAGTCTTCTAAAGGAGTCGACCCATCAGAGGATGCGTAGACCCATGACAGTGAGAAATGCAAACATCAGTGTATTAAATGCAAATAACACATAGTCAATCTGATAGAGCAATTTCATCAAATCAATACAGTTGCCAATCAATCAAAACAATGATGTTGCCAATGAAATAAAGAAAGTGTCAACATCATCAACATAGAGGGGTCACAATAATCTCCCCCTTTTTGATGATGGCAACCCCATATGAAGTAGAATAGCAACATCCTGTCATATAGATGAATGTTTGATGAGAGACATGATGTATTATGCAGATTGACATGTAGATGCTATGAATGCATGCAACTCACTGCCTCAAACTCTCCCTTATCATTATGCATATACACTCCCATTCCCCCTTGGAATGAATTCAGAATTCAGACAGATATGTATTCTCCCCCTAGACATCCCCCTAGACAATATTCTCCCCCTTTGCCATCAACAAAGAGGAGGGAAAAATTAAATACAAGGGAGGAAGCAAGAGAAGAACTGACTGGCATTCTGAATAGGTAGTTCATGAATAAGCATTCTAAAGCATAGAGTCTTCAGTCATATGAAATTAGAAACTGCTGTCAGAAAGGTTTAAGGATGATAAAATTTGGAGTTCATGCACTACAAGCAATAGATAAGTTCACTGTGCATGATAAAACAATAAACCAGAATCATATTTGCATGAAAGATTCAGTGTCATAATATCTTACTTTCATAGTCTCATAAAAAAATATTGAGAGAAACCATGTCATGTATTGAAACTAAACAAAGTGACACTCGTGAACTTTTCTTTTGAAGGAGCAGCATTATCAATATTAGATCATTTTGAGCATTCAGATACCATAAGTCTTTCTGCGTAAGGGTATACGTTTATAAGACGCCAATACCCCTAGATACTCAACAAGATGGACCATTCTGCCTATGATCAAATTCAACAGAACTGAGTTACACCTTTTTGTGTGAGGGTACACGTTTATCAGATGCTAGTTACCCCAGGTACTCAGTGAAACCAGCCTACTGTTTTAAACATTTTAAACAGAGATAGCTGATACGCTTCATGACATGAGTGTTGTCCACTTCTTTGATGGATCACTCAGTTTCTCAGTGATTTACCAGTCATTGCTCTGCCAATATTAATTTTTAATGATTTTCAATATTTTTCAATATCTTTCTTAGCTGTCCTTTTTATGTTTCAGAATGACTTGTTTAAGAACAATACACATACTTAACCTCTCTAACATGATTTTAGATGAGTTTTCAGATTTCAGATATGATTAGCTTTGTCTGACATGAAATAAGAAAGAGGTTGAGAGTTTTATCAATTTTCAACTTACTTATATACTGATTGCAATCTTTAAACTCCAACCATTATAAGATTTAAACCATTACATCAGTCTTTGAACAATTCAAATTCTTATAAATGAAGAAGTCCATTTTCTACTGCTTAGAAATCAGAACTTACCAACATATTGCCATAATGTTATAGACAAGTATTCAGAGTTAAAGGTTGAATGACTTCAAGAAAGTTGAAACCACTCTGAATTTCTAGCAATACTCCCCCTGTCTATATGCATGCAATTTGCTAATGAAAGGTAAGAATTAATTGAGAGAGAGCTTATGCATAGGTCATGAATGAATGATATGCAGAGACATGTAAATACTAGACAAGCTCCCCCTGAATATATACAATGTTTTCTTTGAACACTGAACAAAGTATTTTGAAATTCATGCTCATTCAGACTCCCCTATAAATCAATATAACCCATGGTACTTGACGGAGAACCTGGTCTCAAGGACCATCTCACACATAGTAAGAATCTCCAGACAGATTTCCCTGCCCTTTAGTAGCCTACTATTTAATATACCACGGTTATGTAGAGAAATGCAATGCAGGACAGTTCTACATGCATGTTCAATAATGATTATGAGTCTGTTTCAATATTCACATTCACATGAATTATCCAAGCAATCAAATGCAAGTCCACATCAGAAATTTTATTCACAGTAGTTAAACAATCATTCATCATGCTGAAATTTACATAAGCCAAGTTCTCTTCTAAGAAACTTAAAATTTTCATTCCCAAGAGGCTTAGTAAAAATATCAGCAATTTGTTTTTCAGTTTCTATGAAATTCATTTCAATCTCATTTTTATTTACAGCATCTCTAAGAAAATGATGTTTTATCTCTATATGCTTAGTCCTAGAATGGTGAACAGGATTTTTAGCAAGGCATATAGCACTAGTATTATCACATAAAAGTGGAATGCATCCCAGATTTATCTAATAATCAGCCAGTTGGTGCTTAATCCAAAGTACTTGGGCTGCACAATTACATGCTACAACGTACTCAGCTTCAGCTGTGGATAATGCTACAGTGTGTTGCTTCTTAGATGCCCAAGACACTAGACAGCCACCAAGGAATTGACAGTAGCCACTGGTACTTTTTCTATCTACTCGACACCCAGCATAGTCTGCATCGGTGTAGGCTAGAAGCTCTAACTCACACTTAGCAGGATACCAGAGACCTAGTTCTTGGGTGCCTAGTAAGTACCTAAAAATCCTTTTCACAGCTTTAAAGTGAGTTTCTTTAGGACTTGCCTGAAATCTAGAGCATAAACACACAGCAAATTGTATATCAGGCCTAGATGCTGTAAGATAGAGAAGAGATCCGATCATACCTCTGTATAGCCTTTGGTCCACAGGTTTACCTTTAGAATCTTCATCCAAACTGGTTGAGGTACACATTGGAGTAGCTATTTCCTTGAGATTGTCCATTTTGTACTTCTTCAATAAGTTCTTTACATACTTGGACTGAGAGATGAAGGTGCCATCTTCTGTTTGTGTAACCTGCAGTCCAAGAAATAGTTTGAGCTCACCCATTGAGCTAATTTCAAATTCATCAGTCATTATTTGAGAGAATTCCTCACACAATTTGGGGTTAGTTGACCCAAACACAATGTCATCCACATAAATCTGAATGATAAGAATATCTGGATGGCTTACCTTGGTAAACAATGTTTGATCAACTATACCTCTTGTGAAGTTCTTGTCGGTGAGAAATTTGCTCAACCTGTCATACCAAGCTCTAGGAGTTTACTTTAAACCATAGAGAGCTTTATTGAGCTTGTAAATATGATTAGAAAAATCTAAACATTCAAACCCAGGAGGATGTCTCACATATACATCCTCATTAATTTCCCCATTTAGAAAAACAGATTTCACATCCATCTGCTGAAGATTTATTCCTAGGGAACATGTATAAGCCAATAAAATTCTTATTGCTTCTAACCTAGCTACAGGGGCAAAAGACTCTTCAAAATCTATTCCAAATTCCTGATTGTACCCCTGAGCTACAAGTCTGGCTTTATTTTTAGTTACATTCCCTGCTTCATCAGTTTTGTTTCTAAATACCCATTTAGTTTCTATGACTGTTTCATGATCAGGAGGTGGAACCAAAAACCACACCTTATTCCTATCAAATTGATTGAGCTCCTCATGCATGGCATTAATCCAATGCACATCTTGGAGAGCACAGTTAATGGACTTGGGTTCTGTGTTTGATACAAAAGCATAAGCATTTAGTTCATGTTGAATTCTTAAGTGGCCTCTAGTCCTAGGAGGGTCATGCAGATTTCCAATAACATTATCTACAGGATGATCCTTGAGATATCTAATATTTACAATTGGACTATCATGAACTTGATTTACCTCCCCCTGAACTGTAGGCTCCTCTTCATTAAGCTCTTTATGTCCTTCTTCATCCTCGGATTTGTCTGCAGGATCTCCTTCCTTTAGAATTTCACCATTGTTTTCATTCCTGCATTGACCAACATTAGAATTTACCAAGGATTCATCAAAAACTATGTGTAGAGATTCTTCAACAGTCTTAGAGTTCAGATTGTACACTCTGTATGCTCGGGTGTTTTCAGAATAGCCAAGAAAAATTCCTGGTTCTCCTTTAGGTTCAAATTTATCAAGGTCCTTCTTATCATTTATGTGAATGAAACATTTACAACCAAAGACCTTGAAGTGAGCAATAGAAGGTTTCTTACCTTTTAAGATCTCATATGGTGTTTGCTGGGTAGAAGGTCTTACCATGGCTCTGTTAATTACATAACAGGCAGTGTTCACTGCTTCAGCCCAAAATTTCCTTGGTAGACCACCTTCGACAATGAGTGTACGACCCATTTCCACTAGGGTTCTGTTTCTTCTCTCCACAACTCCATGCTGCTCAGGCGTCCTTGGTGAGGAGTACCTGTGGTTGATTCCATTTGACCTGCAGAATTCATCAAATTGTGAGTTTTCAAACTCACCACCATGATCAGACAAAATGGTTTCAATTTTCTGATTTGTTTTATCATAAAACTCTTGAAATTCAGAGAAAGCATCACTCTTATTAGATAAGAAATAAACCCAAGTATACCTAGAAAAGTCATCTACCATGACAAACCCATACTTCCTCCCTGATAGGCTGACAGATCTAGTTGGCCCAAAAAGGTCCATATGTATCAGCTCATAGGGTTTGGAAGACAGATTTTCAGTTCTTGACTTAAATGACTTTCTAGTTATCTTTGATTGAGTGCATGCATCACAGATTTTATTTTCTTTTTTGAATGAGACTTCAGGAAGTCCTCTAACCATGCCATGCTTATTTAATTTGTGCAAAACAGTGTAGCTAGCATGACCTAACCTACGATGCCATAAAAATGCTATGTCCTCTCTACTGGCAGTAAGGCAAAGGTTAGTGTGTTGAATTTCATCTAAATTTATCATGTAAGTATTATTTATTCTTTTTCCAGAAAATTTGACAATATCAGAATCAGGTTCAAAAACCTTGCAGCATTGAGAATTAAATAAAACATTGTAACCTTTATCACATAACTAGCTGATGCTAAGTAGATTATAGGCTAACCCTTCAACCAGCATAACATCATCAATGCTGCAGGTAGAACACTTACCTACCTTACCTGATCCGATAATCCTACCCTTTGTGTTGCTTCCAAAGGTGACAAGGCCTTCTACTTTCTCAGTCAGTATGCAATATTTGGCCTTATCTCCTGTCATATGCCTAGAGCAGCCGCTATCCATGTACCACAAGTTGTTCTTGGCTGCCAGGCATACCTGCATACACAATTAGGTAGAGAAGTTTGGAACCCAAGACTGATTGGGCTCCAATGTAAATGAACTAGAAGCAAAGCAGGAAAGCAGATGTTTCGGAATCCACATTTGTTTAAATGAATTTTGTTCAGTGGATCCTATAGATTTTCTTCTGTTGTTGTTCCTTTTCTTTTTATTGTTCTTTTTCTTATTGGCAGCAGCATGATTATTGACAGTATTGTTATTTCTGTGCCAGTGCCTTGGCCAGGGTGTGTTCACAAAATTTTGGCCATAGTAGTTCCTGGGCTGGCTATGAAAATATTGATTTCTAGATGTCCAGTAACCATACCCATTGACCCAATTTCCACTGTAAGGTCTTTGATATTGAGCACCCTTGTGTGCAAGACCTGTAAACCTACCCTGAGTTCTAGACCAATCTGACCTATTGAAGTAGGTTGGCTGTGCATTGTAGTGGGTCTGAGCTCTAGGTTGATAAAAATAATTGGGTTGACTCCTAGCAGCACTCTGTCTCCCCTGTACTTTGGACCCTGCTGACCTATACACAGGTTTGTATTGGGTCTTCTTCAGAGGTGGAGGTGTTGGTGGAGACTTGGTTACCTTGACCTGGGGTTTACCGGACTGTGTAGGTTGACCCCTAACCTGAGTATGAGCCCTAGGATTCTGCTTAGATGTGCTAGCTCTACTAGGCTCACTAACCTTTCGTTTGCCCTTCTCCTCAGCACTGGGCTTTTTCAGATTAGCAGTTTTGTTCATCAAATTTGTTGAGTTCATGCTAATTAGAGGTCCCTTTTCCTTTTGAGCAACAAATGAAATTGTTTTCATCCCGAATGTTTTTGTTGCACTAGAATTAAACCCTAGGCCCTCTTTTCTGAAATTAACCTTTGACCCTAACAAAGCATTTAAGTTATCTGTTCCTTGGGTCATTTTCTCAATGGTTTTCATTTTATCCTCATTGTCTTTCTGAAGTTCATCAGTAGCATTTTTCAGCTCATTGTTGACATTGAGGATAGCTTCATATTTTTCAGAGATGATTTTTACTTCACTTTCACATTTTTGAATCTTCAACTTCCATTCATCAATTTCATTTTCAAGCCTTATATTCTCTTCCCTAGAAACCTTTAACTCAATTTTGATGTCCTCTACTTCAGAGCATGTGAGTTTCACTTTATCATTTTCAGATTCCAAACATGCAATTTTATCAGATAAAGTTTTATCATTTTGCATGGAATTGATTTTTCTTCTAAGATGCCTATTCTCTTTTCTAATATCATCAGCTCTATCAGCTATGTCATGATACGCATCTACCCAATCAGCAATTGTGAAGTTTTCAAATCTAGTGATTACCTCATCTGTGTCCTCCTCTCTATCTTCGGAGCTTGTTGCCATAAGGCAAATGGGATGTTCAGATTCGGCTTCACTATCTGAGCTGCTGCTGAAAGAGCCTTCATCTTCATCACTCCATGTGCTGATCATAGCTCTTCCCTTCTTGGTTTTCTTCTTTGACCTGTCCTTATGTTTCTGATTGTCTGGACAGTCAGCTTTCAGATGCCCTGGTTTCCTGCATTGATAACAGACATTAGCTTCATTTTTCTTTGCAGATTTAGATTTATACATTTTATCCTTTCGGCCACCATTGTATTTCTTCTGGCCAAACCGTCCTGCTCCCTTTCTGAGAAATCGCCTGAACTCTCTAGTCATCATGGCTATCTCAGATCGAGTCACATCTTCTTCTTCATTTAGGCTCTCCTCTGATGATGAAGAGCTGCTGGAGCTGGATTTTGTTGATTTGCTGGAACTAGCCTTCAGCGCTATCGGCTTCTTCTTCCTCTCGGCTTCATCTGTCCTTGGCATGTTTATCTCATATGCCATTAGTGAGCCAATCAGCTCATCAGCTTTAGTATTACGCAAGTCCCTTGACTCCTCCATCACTGTTGCTTTGGTGTGCCAAATGGGAGTCAGGGAGCGCAGAATTTGCCTCACTACATCATACTCTGTCTGAGGTTTCCCAAAACCTCTGAGGCCATTGGTTATGACAGTCAGCCGAGCATACATTTCGCTGATGGACTCGTTCTACTTCATCTTGAAGGCTTCATACTCAGATACAAGAAGATTGGCCTTCTGCTCTCTTACTTGAGATGTACCTTCATGAATTACTTCCAGCGCATCCCACATCTCCTTAGCTGATTTGAAAGCAGACACACGGGAGAATTCTGTAGGATGCAGAGCGCACTAGATAGCATTTATAGCACTCCAATTCAGCGTGGACCTTCTGATCTCCTCCTTGGTCCATACATCTTCATTCGGGGACAGCTCATAAGGTCCCTTGCTGACAATCTTCCAAATCTCATAATCCTTAGCCCTGAGGAACACTTGCATATGGTTCTTCCAGTATGCGTAGTTTGATCCATCAAAGAATGGGGGCTTCATTGTTGAGTGACCTTCGGCAATCATCCCTCGAGCATCCATCTCTGCCTATTCTCTTCGGGCGATGAGTCCCTGCAGAAGACTTAGGCTCTGATACCAAGTGTTGGGTTAGATGGACGCAGTCTATCTCCACTGAGTGTAGATCTAGAGGGGGGTGAATAGATCAACATGCCTAATTTAAAACTACTGTAAGTTCTAAAGCGGAATTTAGGCAAACATCAGTTAAGCTAAAGGAAGAATGCTAAGCAAAAGGTCGAAAGCTAGACATGAGCATAAGCGATGCAACCAAATAAGCTAAGCAAGAATTTCCATCGCACACAGATCACACAAAAACACAAACACACTGCACACACAATTTTTAGGTGGTTCGGTCAACGACCTACGTCCACCCCACACTCAACCGAGTATGGCTTCCTGCTGCATAGCACAGCTTGCGTCCGCTGGGCTTTACAGCTTGGCCAAACAACCCGCTGATACACAGCTTCGCTGGGCACTATAGCTTGCCGACCAGAGGATCTGATCCTCTACAACCGCTGGGGAAATACAGCTTAACCCGTCCAGTGGAGACTACCATTGCAAGACCGCTGACGCACAGCTTGAAGAAATAATGTTCGGAATTAAAAAGACAGAGTCAAAACGAAAAAGCAAAACCCAAAAGCAATGTAGCTCTTAAAGAGCGAAGCTCAGCTCTGGTTTTGAACCACGAGACTGAGATACAAACTCTCTCACTCTCACTCTCAATCAGCTCTCTCTTAACTCAATCTCTCTCGATCTCTTCCTCTCTCTTTTTCTTCTTCTTCACTATTTCTTCTTCTTCTCTGTATCTTCTTCTTCTCTCTTTTTGCTCTGTGGATCGAAGGAGCCTTGCTGTGGCTGTATAGACTTTCTTCCTTCTATCTTCGATCTCTTCCTTCTGTGGAAGAAGGCATGTATATATAGCAGCAGCAGCAGCAGCAGGCGTGTGCTCTCCACGTTTCCCGCCTAAAGCATTTGGACCATGTGGCATCATCCAATGAAGTGTCAGAACACGTGTCCTCATCTGGACACCTTGTTCTTCTCGGATCACGAGCCAGGTACCTCGGATCACATGCCCTTCATTTGTCTCTTCAGTCCCTGTCAGACAGATGAAACGAAGTCATCAGTTCTAAGTATATGCATTGCATTGTATAGACTTTGCTGTGAAGGCGAAAGTAATGTAAAGTGTGCACAACGCAGTGTATAGACTCAATGAATATAAAGGCTTCATAAGAAGGAATGCAATATACAGACTTAGTGAATGTATAGGCTTCATAAAAGGAATCCAGTGTACAGACTTGCCCAAAGTATAACTTCATATGAGGAGGCAACGGCTGTACATACTTCCTATATGATGCAGCCACTGTACATACTCAAGGTGAAGATCGATGCCAATGTATAGACTTTACTGAAGACAACGGACTCGAGTGCAGTGTACAGACTTGACTATGCTCACTCAAAACCAATGTATAGACATGATGCTCAAAGAGTGGCTGTACAAACTTGATAACGATGCAGAGCGAACGGATGTACAGACTTCATGTGAAAACCCAATGTACAGACATTGAAGAACAAGCAGCTACAGTCCAATGTGTGGACTTGTCGTTCACTGGTGAGTGTACAGACTTCGAATGAAAACCAATGTGTAGACTTACCACCGACCATTGTGTAGACTTGACGAATGTGAGACGATGGCTAAGACACTGCACAATCGGATGTGTAGACTTTACTTAACACAGTCTGATGTACAGACTTGGAATTTCAACTGAAGGGTGTATAGACTTGACCAAACAGTCCAGTGAATAGACTTGAATACCTGAGGCCAGTGTACAGACTTGCCACCGACTAATGTGTAGACTTGATCATCATAAGGCACAGTATAGACATCAACTCTGCACATCGAATGTATAGACTTCAAGTGTGAAGACCATTGTATAGACTTTGATTCGAAGACCAATGTGCAGACTTTGGATTTGAAGACCAATGTGCAGACTTCAAGTTTCACTGTGAATGTATAGACTTGAAAGATCAAGACGCTAAGGAAGACGGACAATGTACAGACTTGCTGTAACAGTCTGATGTACAGACTTCATGAAACTCTAGACATTGAATGCTGTACAGACTTAGCCCAATGCCTGAGACGCTAACAAAGACGGACGATGTTCAGACTTACTGACAGATCGATGTTCAGACTTTGCTCAAATGCATGAGACGCTAACTGAGACGCTAGACTCTGTACAGACTTTGAGCGATGTATGGGGTTCAAAGAAGTTGGCGATTCAATGTACAGACTTGATGAAGCGAAGCCATTGTACAGACTTGAGTGTAGCTAAAGCCTTAATCGTAGGGATAGGCTAGACTGTATAGACTTTAAGCTTCAGAACCGAATGTACAGACTTCACTTAAGAAACGTAGGAGAAGACCCCAGTGTATAGACTTTACCTTGAGCGAAAGGTAAGTGATGAATGTATAGACTTTCACGATGTGTAGACTTTGATACGTGAAAGCTATAGTGAAGGAATGTACACACTTGACCAATTCAAAGGCGAATCAAGTGTACAGACTTAGTGCGTTGACGCTGTAACATGAGCCAGTGAAATGCGTTGACGCTGTATACACTGAGCCTAATACATGCATGCGACTGACGCTGTACAGACTTTGCCTAAGACAATGTAAGCGACTGACGCTGTACACACTTAGCCTAAGACGCTGTATAGACTTAGCCTAAGACATGCATGAACTGACGCTGTATAGACTTTATCTAACATGCACAGTGTATAGGCTCAATCGATTGAAGAGTTTCCAGTGTATAGACTCAATCTAAACAAGTCTTCTAAAGGAGTCGACCCATCAGAGGATGCGTCGACCCATGACAGTGAGAAATGCAAACATCAGTGTATTAAATGTAAAGAACACATAGTCAATCTGATAGAGCAATTTCATCAAATCAATACAGTTGCCAATCAATCAAAACAATGATGTTGCCAATGAAATAAAGCAAGTGTCAACATCATCAACATAGAGGGGTCACAACATAGATCACATACATACATCGAGTGACTGAACATTCCACAATAAAAGCAAGTAACATTTGACTTTGTAAATCGACTCCTATGCATATATGATCTATCAGCATAAAAGTTCATGCATGAGTCAACATGAGTATAGCCATATGAATCAAATGATTTTTGAATTTTATTTTTCACAAATGAGTTTTTCTTTGTGGGTGAATGTCCCACATCAATTATCTCATTCCTAGCCTTTCCATTGCCAGTCTCACCATGTTCAACCATTTTCTCTTTTCCTTTTAGTTCCTTTTGAACAAGATTTTTCAATCTTTTTAATTCATCATGCATGGTTCAAAGTTGGTTTCTAATTCTCTCTTTGATTTTTCACACTCATTCAGACTCAATTTAAATTCATCCAACTCCTTAACCAATTTTTTATTTTTTATTTTCGATTTTCAAGTTTTCTACATTTTCATAAGCATTTTGTTTTTTAACTTCTAAACATCCCAATTCATCTTCATACAAAGTTATTTTGGATTGAAAATATTTCTTTTCTTCTTTGAATTTTTGAACTTGCATTTCATAAAAACTACACCTAGCACAAGGATTTGTAGAACTAATCAAGTCATGGAATTTCTTTTTCAAATTCTTGACATCAGATTTAGACTTCTTATACTTCTGATATAACTCAGCATAAGCTAGATGCCATTGTTCTGCAGAAAGGTTTTTGGAATCGAAATTTACCTCAGAGTGTTCCTCATCCGCCATCAAATAGAAATTCTGGACCAGCTCGTCCAGTTCATCCTTGTCACCTTCGGATTTTGAGCAATCCGAATCCTCATCGCTCTATGTAGCTTTCATTGTTTTTCCTTTCTTCGGCTTGTTCTTTTTCAGCTTCTTCTGGAGCTCGGGGCATTGACCCCTCATATGGCCGGCTTCTTACACTCATAACAAATTATCTCCTCTTTCTTGCTCGGCTCTCCTTTCTTGATGGCGTTTCTTCTCAAGAATCTCCTCGAAAAATTTCCTTCTCATCTTGCCCTTCTAAAGTACTTTCTGGCTCTCCTTGTGACTAGAGCCATCAACGCTTCTTCATCACTGTCCATAGATGAGTTTTCATCACTCTCTTCGGACGATCCTGGATTAGCTTTCAGTGCAATCGATTTCTTCTTCTTGCTTTCATCCTCAACTGGTTTCATGATGTTGTTTTTGTAAGTCATTAGCGACCCGATCAATTCATCCACCTTGAGTGTGGTGAGATCCTTTGAATCTTCTATGACGGTCGTCTTTGTGTGCCACGGAGGTGTAAGGGACCGCAGCACCTTTCTGACCAAGTCTTGATTTGAATATTCTTTTCCCAAGGCTTTTAAGTTGTTTGTGATCTCGTTTAGCCTTGCATACATTTGCGTTATATTCTCCTCGGGCTTCATTGCAAATAGCTCATACTCCCGAACCAACAGGTTTGCTTTAGTCTCCCGTACTTCTGAAGTACCTTCATAAATCATCTTCAATTTGTTCCACATTTCCTGCGCAGATGAACACATAGATATGTGTGAGTATTCGTTAGGATGTATCACGCACTGAATAATGTTCATAGCTTTGAAGTTAGCACATGACTTCTTAATATGCTTGTCACATCCCGAGCGCGGAAGATACTCGGATGCGTGACGCGTCTATATAGATCGTGTCATTAGAGCGATAAGAATTTTAACATACAAAATTTCGGAGTGTGCAAATGACTAAAAATCTAATAAATTCCAATAGTCCAAGTGATGTTTATTTGATTAATCAAAGGAAATAAAGATATTCCATGACAAATTTTCAAATTTAGAAAGCCAAACATTAGGCTACACTACTTAACACAAAGTTTATACCAATAACTGACATGTTGGGTTCGGTGCAAGTATTCAGAGGGGGGGGGGGTGAATGAATATAGCCTATAAAAATTTCGCCCAATTAAAATCTCAAGCAATCAGAGATGCGGAATTAAAAACTATTACAGATATATAGAGCGAACCTAAGCAAGTCTAAACATTATACTGAATCAAATCAAAGGAGCTTGTGCTTTAAAGCATTCAGACAGAAAACCCAATTGAGGCGCTCCTAACATTCATCTAGCGAAATCAGATAAAAGAGATCAAACCACAGTCAACCATATAGTGTGTGCAGCAAATAGATGAACACTTATAGAACATCAAACCAAAGCGCCCCTAAGCATTCATCTAGCGCCAACCACACAAGAATTCAAACCACTACACAATGGGTTTTTAGGTGGTTCGGTCCAGCAGACCTACATCCACCCCACACTCAAACCGAGTGTGGATTCCGCTGACTCACAGCTTGAACAGCTATGCCTCAAAGCTTGCCTACAATCCGCTGGGCGACACAGCTTGCCGTCCGAGAATCCTCCTCGCCCCGCTGAGCAACACAGCTTGCTGTCCAGTGGAATCCTCCACTGCAAACCGCTGGGCAATACAGCTTAGCCGTCCAGAGGTAGCACCTCTGCAATCCACTTACTAACAGCTTGAACAAAGATGTAAAATAGAAAATAGAAAATAGAACAAGACAACAATCGAAAGCTGTAAGCAATGAAGCACAATGTGGCTCTTAAAGAGCTGGATGGCATGGATTTGATCCACGGTCCATCAAGAACAGATCTCCCTCGATCTCACTCTCTTTCTTCACTCTCACTCTTTCTCTTTCTTCTCTGCTGCACTTCTCTTCTTCTCTCGATCTCTGTTCTCCTTTTCTCGCTTTCTCTTTTTCTTTTCTTCTGCTGGATCGTGGAAGCTCTCTCTTCTTTTTCTCTTTTTCTTCTCTCAGCTTCTGCTCTCTGCTTTTTCTTCTCTTCTTCCGCTCCCAGGCTTCGATAACGATCACTCAATTGCCTTCTTCTACAGAGGATGAAGACACATATATATAGCAGCAGCAGCAGGCACACTGGGCGCGTGTGGCTTCCACATTTCCTACCCTAAAAATTCGAACCACGTGGCAGCATCCTGGTATCTCGTCCATCCTTGGATCATGAGCCAGGCACCTCGGATCACGTGCCCTTCATTAGCCTCTTCAGTCCGATGTATAGAGTTCTCAGTTCACGTGCTCAATGACAGCAATCTGACTTGATGCGTCGACGCTGTCAATCAATGGCGCTAACGTAGTGAGGCATTCCAGTAAGCCATTAGCTTCGTCTCTTTAGCTGCTGCGTCGACGCTGCTCAATTGTGGCGTTGACGCAGTGGAAGATATCGTGAAGGCTTCGTCAACTGATGCGTGGACGCTTTAAGCTCCCAGCGTCGACCCTGTTCCCTTCAGCAACAAGAATGAAGTCATAAGATTTAAGTATGTACATTGCAGTGTATATACTTCGTTGTATAGACTTGTGAAGGTGAATGCAACGTATAGACTTGCCCAATGTGTTGACTTCAACAAAGGAGGCAACGGCTGTATAGACTTTAAATCCTAAAGGCAGTGTATAGACATTGAAGAACAACAACCAATGTATGGACTTTACAATGCAAACAACAATGTATAGACTTCATGTAAAAGCCCAATGTATAGACATTGAATTCGAAGACCAATGTGCAGACTTTGGATTTGAAGACCAGTGTGCAGACTTCAAGTTTAACTGTGGATGTACAGACTTCAGGTGTGAAGACCATTGTGCAGACTTTGGAGAACAGCGGCCAATGTATAGACTTGATGGAGCGAAGCCAATGTACAGACTTAATGTGTAGCTGAAGCCTTGAACGTAGGAATAGGCTGGAGTGTATAGACTTCAGGCTTTAGAACCGAATGTACAGACTTCGCCTAAGAAACATAGGGAAAGACCCCAGTGTATAGACTTTACCTTGAACGAAGGTAAGTGATGAGTGTATAGACTTTCACGATGTGTAGACTTGGAAACGTGAAAGCTACAGTGAAGGAGTGTACACACTTGACCGAATCAAAGGCAAATCGAGTGTACAGACTTCATGCCATGAGACGCTGAAAGAGACAGTCCAATGTACAGACTTATGAAGACTAATGCATGAACAGTAATGCATAGACTTGCATGAGACACTCGAATGTATAGACTTAGGAGCATATGACACGGCAGTACAGACTTGAAGTGAACTGAATGAACATGATGTACAGACTTCAAGGCTTGAATGCAAATGATGCACACTTCCAATGTAGAGACTAGCACTTACTGCTATTCAGACTATGCAGATACATGCAGAGCCATTCAGACTATGCAGATACATGCAGAGACATGATATCTGACAAAATGCAATTTAGATATATAAAGAACAAATGCCATCAATGCTAAACATCATCATTCATGTTGCTATCATATGCAGTATGCTCAAGGATAAGAATGCACAGAAATGCACTTTGTTTATTGCAATCATCAAACACAATAGCATTGCAATCATCAAAATACAATATCAAATGCACTCAAATGCACTCACTGTCTTGCTATCATCAAAACTAGATAGCATTGCTATCATCAAAACAACATAGCACATGCTTGTGCCTAAGGGGCACAACATTCTCCCCCTTTTTGATGATGGCAATAAACAGTGACAGTGAGTCACACATAAAATTTTCTCCCCCTTTGACATAATCGAAAAGGGAAGAACAATAAGAACATGAGTGCAACATGACAGTATGCATGCAAGTGACTTCTAGAGCAATAAACTCCCCCTGAAGGTATGACTCCTCCTGAATTATTTCTCCCCCTAAATAAATGCTCCCCCTTGGAGAAGGAATATGAACAGATAAACAAGGTAGAGAAGGTAGGAGGGTCACTTGACAACAGCTGAATCATAGGTTCAGAAAGGAAGTATGATTATAAACAACTGTTAAAGTATAAGAATCAGCAACATACAATTTTGACAAAAATTCAGGTTTAACAGTGATAAACCTAGAGTAAAAGATCTGACCCCTGAAAAAGAGTTTATAGATTCCATTTATAGCAATGAATCTAGGGCACATGGTATTAATAGATAAGTTAGAAATAATACCCTTTTGTGATTAAACATGGAAGATCAAGAAAGGCAACTTGAATATGTATTAATAAAAATAATTTTCACTCATTGACTTTTGATTTTTCGAAGGGTTACAGCAGTTTGATTTTCACTTTTGAATTTTAGAACTTCAACTAAGTGAATAGATCAGTGGCATTTATGCTGTTGACATTAGGTGTACACCTTGATCAAAGACAGGTACCCCCAGTTACTAGGCATAAACTACAAGATCTACTTCAGATCAAGACCCACAAGGAATAGTCTTCACTTTTGAGATTAAGGGTACACCTTGATTAGAGGCCAGTACCCTCAGTTACTTGGTGAGGACTCCCCCTATAGATTTGACCCTATGAACAGAGATATTCTGAATCACGTCATGACATGTGAATTCTCCTGCTTCTTTGGAGGAGTTCACAGTTTCTTAGTGCAATCAGCCATTGCTCTGTCACTGTGTTCAGTTCTTAACATTAATGATCTTATTTACTGCTGCCCTTAATTCTTTTAGAGTGATTGTTTAAAAAATCAGTACACACTCTTATTAGCCTGTTCTAGACATTTCCAGTTCAACACATTTAGGCATTACAAAAAACTTTTTCTATTTTATCCATGAGACAAAGATTAAGAGCTATAAAAGTTTTCTTTTATCTCAAATTCTGAAGTGCAGACACTTAACTCTCCAATTTATAAAGGTTAAACCTTTAGTTCCTTTCAATTTGTAAGAGTGATTCTTATAAGTGAACAATTGCAATAATCACAATTCAATGTACTAAACCAGATGCAAAGCTGTTGTTCAGTGAAAATGATGGGGAAAAGATAACAATTGGCAATATGGTTCAATGAGCAACTGATGTCAAAGAATATGATTCATTTGAATGAGAACACTAAGAAGTGAATAGGATTCAATGAATTGAATAGAACTCTCAGCTCCCCCTGACATCATGATGCAAGAGATATGCTATGCAACATACTGTCCTACATGCAGACTATGCACCAAGGATACATTAGACAAGTATGCAATCAATTCAGGTTTATGCATCCAAGTCATGAGCATTTTTATCCTTTTTCAGATTTTTCAACATATGATGCAGTTCACTGTTCTACATGAAGACAAGACCCATGGTACTTGGCGGAGAACCTGGTCTCAAAGACCATCTCACACATGGTAGAAACCTCTGGGCATATTTCCTTACCTTTTAGTAACATACCATTTGATATACCAGGGTTAAGCAAATGATAATGCAGTGCAAAGCAGCCCTATTATGCATTGAAAAATATGCAGTCTACGACAATAGGCAAATGATAGTCATGCAAATCAGTCCTTTATGTATTGATCAATTTCATTGACAGTCATGCAGATGATATATGCAAGTACTAGACACATGCATTGACTGTATGCACTAACTGACCCATTCAAGCTCAGTCCAAGTATGTAATCAAGCATGCAATGCATTGACACAAGACACATGCATTGACTCTAAAAATGATTGTGCAGAGCATCTAACAGCCCATTTATTCAGTGCAATAATCAGTGAGAGAAGAGCATCAGATATATGCAAAGTAAAACTTAGTAGCTGAGTCTGGAATGCAGACTGATCAGCTAGACGTGAAGAGACTATCAGACATCAAACGAAAAGTTCAACAATTTTAGATATCAAACAGACAAATCAGCATTTTCAGATGATGAAATTTAAAGACAAGTTCAGAACTAACCTGAAATGTAGAATTCTGGGGCTTCCTTTTTAAGTGCCTTGGCTAAATTACCCCTTTTATTTCTCTCACCAAGGCACACCTGTAACATATCAATCAATATGATCTTGCAGGGACCCAAGCAGTCTTGGGTCCTGCACTACCCCTATCAGGTGTTCTAAACATTCTTTTTGCAACATTATCATCAAATTCCATAAAAGAACAATCAGACATAGAATGTCCAAAATTTTCACAATAATGACATGAAACAACAGATTGTCTGGTCCTATGATGCTTATCAAAAGAAGCATGAGACCTATGAGATTGAGCATGAGTTGTTCTGTTGTTTACATGGACATTATGTTTCTTATTCTTCTTCATCCAGCATTCAGCAAATTTGTGACCTGATTTACCACAATTAAAGCATGAAAAGTTCATAGGTCATTTTGCAGAGAATTTAAAAACTTTGTTATTAACATGATTTACTTGGGCATGCCAACAGTCCTTGATTGTATGGCCATGCCTCCCACATTCGAAGCATTTAAGATGCTTGCTTCTAGAGCCAAGGTTATTTCTATCAAAAGTATTTTTGTTAACATGGAAATTAACAAATTCAGAATTGAATCTCTTTCTCGGATTCTACCAACATTAAGCAGCAATGTGGCCAAACTTCCCACAACAAAAATAATTCAGATTCTTTCTCCTAGAATCATGATTTCTAGCATGAAATTCTTTAACATTCAGATTACCCTTTTTCTGATCAGACAGAACTTTTCTAGCATGCTTTCTGTCATCTTGTTTCATCACAAAACACTCACTCATAAAGTGTCCATGCTTACCACAATAATGACAAGAACAAGAACCATTAGATTTCTTTAAAACATGGCACTTATCAGATGAGTTTTTAGCATGCAGATTGTTCCTTTGAGCTTTTGGGGTTTTCTGATCTTTATTTCGTTTTTGAATTTCATGAGCATCAGCTTCTTTCAATGATTTATTTGAGGGACCAGCTACTTTAGAACTCGGCACAAATGTGGTGTATAGCAGGTTTCTAATACCATTCTTAACTCCAAAGTTACTTTCCACCCTTTCACTTTGACTACTCATTTCATCTTCCAGAAACATTTTCATCTTGCCTTTATCCTTGGCCAACTTAGATGAAGTACTATTCAACTCAGTAATTTTATTTTCCAAGGAGATTATAAGATTCTCTGAATCAACTTTCTCCTTCTCATAACTAGCCAGTTTTTCTTTTAACAGACAAAGCTCTTTTTCCAAATCAGCAGTGTGTATTACAAAGCTAGTAATTTCTTCGTCACTGCAATTGATATACTCTTTCAAAACATATTTTTCTTTTTCAATTGTCATCCATCTTTTAGAGAAAACAGTATTCAGAACTATCAACTTTTTATTTTGATCTTTCAAGTAGACATTTTCTTCCTTTAGAGATTTGATTTGTTCTTTTTGAAAAATGTCATCAGAATCAAAATCATTAATCATGTCTTCAAGAATGGCACATGCTTTACAAGAATTATCTTCACTGATGAGTTTGTTTCTAAGATCTTCATTCTCAGATTTCAACTTGTTCAACTCATCTTTTTCTTTATTCATGTCAGATTTCAAGTTTTCATTTTCAGCTTTCAGACTTCTAACCTCATGCAACATTTCTTTTCTTATTTTTCTCTTTTCAGATTTCAGTCTATCATATTTATTCAATAAATGCTCATTCAATTCAATCATATTTTCCAGAGAAAAATTATTAGTATCAGAGTTTACCTGTGATGAAGTGTCCTCCTCATAATCTTCGTCTTCTTCTGTTGCCATGAGACAATTCACTTTATCATGGGTTCTGTTGCTTTGGACAAAAGTGGTATATAGCTAGTTTTTAGTGATTTTCTTAACATCAGAACATCAATTTGTTTCCCCTTCAGAGTTATCATCCTTCCTCTTCCCAACAGTTTTCATTTTTCCTTTAATCTTGGCAGACTCAATAGCTGAATTTTCCAGATTATGAATTTTATCTTCCAAGCTAGCAATGTGAAGTTCATAACTGGCTATTTCCTGTTCACTGCAATTAACACATTCACTTAGAACTTGGTTTGCAGTTCTATACTTCTCAATTTCTTGTTCTAGACTGTTCAAAATTTCTGAATTTTCATCATAGACAGCTTTTCCTTTTTCTGTAGTGAGAAGTCTTTCAGACAAGCCAGTGTTCAACCACTTCAGTTTTTCAACTTCAGCTTTTAATTCAATATTTTATTCCTCAAGATTTTTATCCTGAATTTCATTATTAGCACATCTCTCTCTTCCAGACATGTGCTCCAATTTTTCAATCAGTTCATCTTCTCTTTCTTCTACTTTAATTTTCTCAGCGAGCAGGTTTTTGTGATCATTTTTAAGTGAGGCAATTTGTTTATTTAGCCATTCATTCTCACTAAAGAGATCTTCATTACATTCTCTTAAAGCTGAGCATATTTTACAATTTGATTTAGCAGAAGAGGACTGTGAAACCTCCTCATTGATTTCATTCATTCTGACCATAAGAGTTTTATTTTTATTTTGAAGATCTTCATTCTCCAATTTCAGTTTGTCCAATTCAGAATTAACTTCAGTCAGTTCTTGCATGCCTTTTAGATGCTCATTTTTCTTATCATTCAGTTGATTCTCAATTTCAGACATTTTGTCTAAGCATGTTTGTTTTTTAATTTCTAGAGATTTGAATGCTTCCTTTTGCAATTTACTATCATGATCAAACTCATTTATCATGTCTTCTAAAATGGCACATGCCTTACAAGAATTTTCATCGCTTTTCAGACTATCTCTTAGTTTTGCATCTTCACATTTCAGTTCTCTTATTTCGTACAACATTTCCTTTTTCAATTTTTTCTTTTCAGATTTCAATTGTTCACATTTATTATTGAGTTCCTCATTTATATTCCATAAGTCATCAATTGAAAGTTCTTCAGGTTCAGAGCTTACCTCGGATGAAGTTTCATCATTAGCATTTCTTCTATCAGCCATCAAGCATTTGCTGTGATTCCTGATTAGCTTCAGTTTATCTAAAATGTCTTTGGCAGACTTACAAGAAGAAATGCATTCAATTAGAGATCTGTCAATTGATTCTTTTAATAAAACTACAGCTCTATTATTGACAGAGTCTTTCAGCTTATCCTTCTTGGTCCATTTAGATTTATCCTTCGACAGTTTGTATGGACCATGAGTTATTACCTTCCACAAATCAGGATCGGTTGTGTTTACATACCGATGCAACTTTTCCAGCCATGGGCCAAGGCCATCACCTCTGTATATCGGAGGATGAGCCATCAGAATAGATGACAAGCAGATTCAAGGCACGAAGCAATCGACAACAAAGCACCACAACCAGATAAGCAAGGCAAGGAACTAACTCAGTGAAACTGAATACAGAACACAAGAGGCACACTTATGAAATGCACCAAACAGAAATGCACTAAGACAGTAAATCAAAACGATTCCAAAAGACCCACTCTGAAATGCACTAAACAGTTAGCAGGATCTTCTGCAGATTGTTAGATCTGTTAAGTCAGAGACCGCTCTGATACCAAGTGTTGGGTTCGGTGCAAGTATTCAGAGGGGGGGTGAATGAATATAGCCTATAAAAATTTTGCCCAATTAAAATCTCAAGCAATCAGAGATGCAGAATTAAAAACTATTGCAGATATATAGAGCGAACCTAAGCAAGTCCAAACATTAGACTGAATCAAATCAAAGGAGCTTGTGCTTTAAAGCATTCAGACAGAAAACCCAATTGAGGCGCTCCTAACATTCATCTAGCGAAATCAGATAAAAGAGATCAAACCACAGTCAACCATATAGTGTGTGCAGCAAATAGATGAACACTTATAGAACATCAAACCAAAGCGCCCCTAAGCATTCATCTAGCGCCAACCACACAAGAATTCAAACCACTACACAATGGGTTTTTAGGTGGTTCGGTCCAGCTGACCTACATCTACCCTATACTCAAACCGAGTGTGGATTCCGCTGACTCATAGCTTGAACAGCTGGGCCTCACAGCTTGCCTACAATCCGCTGGGCGACACAGCTTTCTGTCCGAGGAATCCTCCTCGCCCCGCTGAGCAACACAGCTTGTTGTCCAGTGGAATCCTCCACTGCAAACCGCTGGGCAATACAGCTTAGCCGTCTAGAGGCAGCACCTCTGCAATCCGCTGACTAACAGCTTGAACAAAGATGTAAAATAGAAAATAGAAAATAGAACAAGACAGCAATCGGAAAGCTGTAAGCAATGAAGCACAATGTGGCTCTTAAAGAGCTGGATGGCCTGGATTTGATCCACGGTCCATCAAGAACAGATCTCCCTCGATCTCACTCTCTTTCTTCACTCTCTCTCTTTCTCTTTCTTCTCTGCTGCACTTCTCTTCTTCTCTCGATCTCTGTTCTCCTTTTCTCTCTTTCTCTTTTTCTTTTCTTCTGCTGGATCGTGGAAGCTCTCTCTTCTTTTTCTCTTTTTCTTCTCTCAGCTTCTGCTCTATGCTTTTTCTTCTCTTCTTCTGCTCCCAGGCTTCGATCACGATCACTCAATTGCCTTCTTCTACAGAGGATGAAGACACATATATATAGCAGCAGCAGCAGGCACACTGGGCGCGTGTGGCTTCCACATTTCCTGCCCTAAAAATTTGAACCACGTGGCAGCATCCTGGTATCTCGTCCATCCTTGGATCATGAGCCAGGCACCTCGGATCACGTGCCCTTCATTAGCCTCTTCAGTCCGATGTATAGAGTTCTCAGTTCATGTGCTCAATGACAGCAATCTGACTTGATGCGTCGACGCTGTCAATCAATGGCGCTAACGCAGTGAGGCATTCCAGTAAGCCATTAGCTTCGTCTCTTTAGCTGCTGCGTCGACGCTGCTCAATTGTGGCGTTGACGTAGTGGAATAGCCTGTGAAGGTCTCTGCTTCTTTAACTGTTGCGTCGACGCTGCTTGCTTGTGGCGTTGACGCAGTGGAAGATATCATGAAGGCTTCATCAACTGATGCGTGGACGCTTTAAGCTCCCAACGTCGACCCTGTTCCCTTCAGCAACAAGAATGAAGTCATAAGATTTAAGTATGTACATTGCAGTGTATATACTTCGTTGTATAGACTTGTGAAGGTGAATGCAACGTATAGACTTGCCCAATGTGTTGACTTCAACAAAGGAGGCAACGGCTGTATAGACTTTAAATCCTAAAGGCAGTGTATAGACATTGAAGAACAACAACCAATGTATGGACTTTACAATGCAAACAACAATGTATAGACTTCATGTAAAAGCCCAATGTATAGACATTGAATTCGAAGACCAATGTGCAGACTTTGGATTTGAAGACCAGTGTGTAGACTTCAAGTTTAACTGTGGATGTACAGACTTCAGGTGTGAAGACCATTGTGCAGACTTTGGAGAACAACGGCCAATGTATAGACTTGATGGAGCGAAGCCAATGTACAGACTTAATGTGTAGCAGAAGCCTTGAACGTAGGAATAGGCTGGAGTGTATAGACTTCAAGCTTCAGAACCGAATGTACAGACTTCGCCTAAGAAACGTAGGGAAAGACCCCAGTGTATAGACTTTACCTTGAACGAAGGTAAGTGATGAGTGTATAGACTTTCACGATGTGTAGACTTGGAAACGTGAAAGCTACAGTGAAGGAGTGTACACACTTGACCGAATCAAAGGTAAATCGAGTGTACCGACTTCATGCCATGAGACGCTGAAAGAGACAGTCCAATGTACAGACTTATGAAGACTAATGCATGAACAATAATGCATAGACTTGCATGAGACGCTCGAATGTATAGACTTAGGAGCATATGACACGGCTGTACAGACTTGAAGTGAACTGAATGAACATGATGTACAGACTTCAAGGCTTGAATGCAAATGATGCACACTTCCAATGTAGAGACTAGCACTTACAGCTATTCAGACTATGCAGATACATGCAGAGACAATCAGACTATGCAGATACATGTAGAGACATGATATCTGACAAAACGCAATTCAGATATATAAAGAACAAATGCCATCAATGCTAAACATCATCATTCGTATTGCTATCATATGCAGAATGCTCAAGGATAAGAATGCACAGAAATGCACTTTGTTTATTGCAATCATCAAACACAATAGCATTGCAATCATCAAAATACAATATCAAATGCACTCAAATGCACTCACTGTCTTGCTATCATCAAAACCAGATAGCATTGCTATCATCAAAGCAACATAGCACATGCTTGTGCCTAAGGGGCACAACATGACATAACTGTGAATACAAGGTAGACTCAAATAAATTCAAAGACTCGACTAGCTAATGATAAATGGATGGCGTTCTAGCACTCCTCACTCGACCTCAAACCCATTCTTGTCGCTATCCGAATCACTTGAAAATGTTAGGAAGCAATTGGATGAGCGAATCGCTCAGTAGGAATTACATCTCAAATTCGAGCAATCTTTACGTGAATTACAATTTACATGTATTATCAGTATGGCTATGCATGACGTACGTATAAAAGAATCGGGTATGCAGGTATATCTATACATGATGAACAATAAGAGATCAAGAGCCATATACAGAGAGTATATCAAGATTTCAAGTATTTGACAAGCAGTATTTCAGGAATTATAGATGTAAATGCCACTTCGGGTCTAGCAGGGATTCATGTACGATTACGAATTCAAGTGCGAGTATGTACTCATGTATAAGTATATCTCAGGTACGAGCAAGTAAAATTTAATTCAAGTAAGTAAAGTTAAGTATGTATCAGTAGAATTGGCTATTTCAATCAAGCAAGTATTTCGCCCTTTCTTGGGCCACAAGTCAAGTATTGCCCGTTCTGGGCCACGCAAATCAAGTCAAGTGAGTAAAGAGAGAGTAGGGTGGAGTGTCTCAAGTCAAGCAAGTACTCCGGTGCAATGCTAAACACCGTGGTCAATAAACTCCCATGGGCACAAGTACCTTCGGGTGCTCCTCCCAGGACCAGACCGGACCCTATATGCACAGCATTTCATGTATTACCTTTGACATCCACTCTCATTTATAGCCAATATGGAGTTTCAAGGGTTACCTTAGTAGGATATACAAGGTAGATTTTTATGGAATGGAATTCAAGGACTCATAATATGCAAGAAAATGACTTAGGGTTGCGTCTGTACAACCACGATAGAAATGAGGGAAAAAGTATCAATTTATATACTTTTTCCTAAACAAAAACTCTAGATAACTCTATAGTAAGGTTAAACAAAAGTTAGAACATCCCATAAGGGCCATTATGCAATTATGCCAGTTTACTATTTACCAATACTATTCATTACAATTCATTACTATTCACTTACTATTCATTACTATTCATTTACACTATTTACATAAATAACGCACTTCGCTGAGTCGTCATTTTTGTGAATGACGACTATTTAAACAGTCGCCATTTCTAAGTTTATGTATATATTAATCGTTTAGTATATTAATCATCCATGTAAAAAAATTTAATAAATGCGAATCATGATACCTAATCTAATGCATGAACATATCGTTAGATTCCTTATATTTTTCTCTACCTATCTACGTGTCTATATCAAAAAAATTATTTTATTTGGAAAAGTGATACTATTCATTGAAATAGTGACTTTTATATACTATTCATACGGTAAAAGTTCCTCAAAAATAGAAAGTAAGGATATGGACATGTAGAGGACATTCTCGGGAGTTCAGAATCATGTTCATGCGAACTTTTTGAGTTTTGATATTTAATAAATTGGGGTGATTTACGCCGGGAAAGTACAATTCGTGACTGAAAATACTATTCAAACACTATTATTTTTAATACTTTCATTAAATCAGGAATTAAGTGCATAGTTAAATAGAGAAAATTATGAGGGTTCCAGAACCATATTCATGCAGGAGTTTCCTGATTAGGTTAAAAACGTTATAATTGTCTGAACATGGTGGCTCTATATTATGAGTCACAGTTTACTATTTAAACACTATTCATTTTTAATTCTTCCAGTAAATCATGAATCGAAGACATGGACTGGTAGAGAAAAATCTCAGGATCACAGAACTATATTCGTCCAAAACTTTCATAGTCCAGTTTATTAGTTATAGATTTTTGAATGCTTTGATTTACCGGTTTCTAAAAATTTCAAGAAAATGAATTGACGACATTGGTCATGTCGTTAATTAATTGACGACTGCTTACACAGTCTTCAATTTGGTAATTGACGCCCTGGTCAGGGGCGTCATTTACAAAACTATTTCACTATTCACACACTATTCATGCACTATTCATCCGTATAAAAATTTGCTAAATCAGGAAGTAATGATACGAATATGTCGAGAAAAATATTAGGATTCCAGAAACATGTTCATGCAAAAATTTAGTGCTTTAGTTTAATCGATATGGATTTTTGAATGTGTTGAATTATCAATTACTCAAAATCCAGGAAATTAAATTGACAACATTGGTCATGTCGTTAATTAATTGAAGACTATTTACACAGTCTTCAATTTGGTAATTGACGCCCTGGTCAGGGGCGTCATTTACAAAACTATTTTACTATTCATACACTATTCACGTACTATTCATCCGTATAAAAATATTCTAAATCAGTAAGTAATGGAGCAAATATGTCGAGAAAAATGTCAGGATTCCAGAAACATGTTCATGCAAAAATATAGTGCTTTAGTTTGATAGTTATGGATTTTTGAATGTGTTGAATTATCAATTACTCAAAATCCAGGAAATTAAATTGACGACATGAGACATGTCGTTAATTAATTGACGACTGTATACACAGTCTTCAATTTTGAAATGGACGCCCTTGTCAGGGGCGCCAATTACATTGAGATTTTTTTGAATTATTAATTACTTATAATTTCAGAAATAGAATTAACGACATTGGTGGTCTCTTTATTTAATAGACGACGTTTACTAAGTCGTCAATTGTTTAATTGACGCCCTAATCAGGGGCGTCATTTTCAATGCCCCTGAGTGTTTAACACGTTAATAGAGGCTATAATTTAAGGTTTTAAGACTGAAAACTAGTGTGATAAAATCCGTTAAAAAGCTCATGAAATCATCCTAAAAAAAATCACGATAACAGTATGTAACGAGCTATTAACAGATGTATAACATGGTATTTTTCTAGGTCATAGTAAATATATATATATATATATATATACATAGCATGGTTGACTAGTTGATCGAACTCTAAATATGCATCAATTAACATATTAGCTACTAGTTAGGCAAGGATTTGAGAACACCTACCTTTTGACGTGTGATACGAGGTTCAGAGCTGCAGTAGGATCACAGTAGGATGTAGCCTCGGGAGGAAGACGCTTCTGCAGCACAGCTGTGACGACCCAGAGTTCGAGATACCGATCTACCGATAACATCGATACACCAATACCAAGAGCTGGGGAAGCCACCCAAGAGGCTGATGAGGCCCCTGAAGGGTTAGTGGGGGTTTGTAGAGGAGGTGCATAACGGATTGCAATTTGGAACGCGCATATTACAATTAAGCAATAAAATTAACACAAGTGCGGAAGCAATTCAAAAATAACCAGAGTGATATTTATATAACTAGTCCAGAAGCACAAGAGTATTAGTCCAAAAAGTACAACTACGCGGGGCATACCCCGGCAAAAGTACAACAGAGCCTCACAAAGGTGACCCGTCAACTGCTGGCAACTAAGCACGGTCTCCGAGCAACCTCACAAAACACCGGGAGACGACGGGCGCGGCTCACCTGAAAGGAGAAGGGTGAGTCACAGCCAGACTCAGTAGGGGTCACGCGGATCCCTACCTCGCACTAAACAAGCATGCATGCGAAGATAAAGGCAATAGGGCATGCATTTAAATAAAATAACAGGCATTGGCATGAATAACTAATCACAAGAAAGCTGTAAACTCTATCTAAGCAGGTATAACAGCTAACACATGCCAATAATAATTAAATGCAAGCGACTGAAACTAAATCTACCAAATAGAATAAGCCGTAAATAATCCAAGCAACAAGGAAGGACAACCACTGGGAGCAGAAACCAGATGCGTCCACTGACGACTTACACTGCGTCTCAAGCACTCGCAGTCGGTAAAACGACAAGCTGAGCCCATAAATAGTACCAAACCAAGTGACCAGTCAGAGTGACACTCGTCAGTGTCAGTCCACAGCCTCTGACCACGTGTGCACACACTGACTCTCGCCTGAGCCAGGCCCTCTAGCTAGTTTTCTCCCTCGGTAGGACGCTATCGTTGGCCGGGAGCCCACGGAACTAGCTTACAAACCGTATGCGGGAAACACCCCTCCGCTATCCCCAAGCGGGTCGATACTCAACAGACCTAGGGCAACAACAGTGGCTCCATTGCAAGGAAAGAAAAGCTACTCTATTGGGATTAAAAACATGCCATTGTACAATAGAATAACCTAAACATGGCATACATACGTAATGGAACGCTTAACGAATAGGCCGGCACCCATTTTAAACCAACAGGCATGTGGTGGTCTGCTGCCCATGCGCTACAGGTGAGTAACGGTCGGGGACTGGCGCGTTATATCAAGAATGACGCGTCCGCCCCTATCCGTTACATCCACCGAAGTTCTAGCCCAAACGAACGAAACAGAATGTAACGGTAGGGGCACAGCGCATTACATCAACTGTAACGCGTTGGACCCTCGCCGTTACATCCACCCGAGGCCAAAACCCACGCATAGCGTTCTAAAAACCATTAACATGCGATATAACGCGCTCGCCCAGGCACGTCGGGTTGACCTGACGGCCGGTCGACTGGCCGTCAGGCTCACCGCCTCACCCGGTCAACGCGATCCAACGGACGAGTAACGGATGGGAGCCCCACCGTTACTCTCAAAATAACGCCCCGTCAACGGGCCATTATATAGAAATAATGCGTCCTCGAAGGACCGTCAGGCGTGTGACGGTTCCTGGAAGGACCGTCACACCACCTGGGACGCGGGCAGGTTCGGTTTGAAAACCGGTTCCCTCCCGGACGATGGAAATCGTCGGGTGACGACGTAAAACCTGTTTCCTGTCAAACCATACATCCCAAACAATAGTATAACAGCTAAAAACATCACATGCAAAGCCCATAATGCATTAATCTCAAAAATTTAGACTAAAACCCCACAAATAGAAAAATGAACATTATGCATGCTACGAGGTTCTAATCAAATGAACTAGCTACAGGAATTGATCCTAGCAAGTTCAGGAGTCCATCCCCCTACCTCTTGCAAGTCGAAACGGCCGGAAACGCCGCATGCACGGAGGAGGGTTCACGGAGCCTTTACACACCGTCCCGCTCCCACGATCACCGAACCACGCCGAAATGGGTACCCACGCGTTCCTCTCGACGCGAGGAATCCACCGGCACCAACCATGCTTCAATCCGACGTCGTCTCGCCTACTTTCCCTAGGAGAGGGGAGAGGGCGATCGAACGAAGAGAGAGAGAGAGCGTGAGAGAAAGAGATCGACGGGGGAGAGAGAGAGGGTGAGGGATTAAAAGAAAAGAAAAGAAAATTAAAATATATATAATATAATCATTTTATATAATAAAATCTTATTAATTTCTAATAACCCTCAATTAACTCCAAATAAATTCGGAAAAATACCAGGAAAATTCCTAAAAATACAGGAAAATAGTCAGAAATTCTAGAACAAATATTAGATCCAAACCACTAAGGATCCACTGAGGTACGAGCCTTACAGTCCCTCCCTCCTAAAAGAAATTTTGCCCTTGAAATTTACAACAACGGAAAAGGGGGAAACTGAGAAAAGATTTATACCTCACTGGAATAAGAAAGGAAAAAGCTGACGCATCTCATCTTCACGTTCCCAAGTGGACTCATTACCAGAGTGACGCTGCCAAGCAACTCTTACCAGAGGGATAATCTTATTTCTCAACCGCTGCTCACGACGGTCTTTAATTCTGATAGGAAACTCTGGCGTAGATAAATCAGCAGTCACCTCGGGCCAAACTGAATCATCGAGAACATGAGAAGCATCTGGCACATATTTCCTCAACTGAGAGACGTGAAACACATCATGAATAGCTTGCATAGCCGTTGGTAGTTGCAATTGATAAGCTACAGGACCCACAACTTCAACAATAGGAAACGGGCCAACATATCGCGGACTAAGCTTTCCACACTTCCCAAATCTAGAAACACCCTTCATCGGAGATACCTTAAAAAACACCATATCTCCTGGCTCAAACTGCAGTGGACGTCTACGCTGATCTGCATAGCTTTTCTGTCGACTCTGGGCTGTCAACAATCTCTGCCTGATCAGACGAACCACATCAGAACACTGCTGTACCATGTCAGGTCCTGTCAACAATCTGTCCCCAACATCAAACCAGTTCAAGGGAGTACGACAAGGACGACCATACAGCGCTTCATAAGGAGCCATGCCAATACTGGAGTGAAAACTGTTATTATAAGCAAATTCAACAAGTCGCAAATGTTGACTCCACGAACCCTGCCAGTCAAGGCAACACGATCTCAGCATGTCTTCCAGAGTCTGAATAGTCCTCTCTGACTGTCCATCTGACTGCGGGTGATACGCTGAACAGAACGCTAACTCAATGCCCAAAGCTTTCTGGAAACTACGACAGAAGCCGGAGGTAAAACATGGATCACGATCTGACACAAGTGAAACATGAATTCCATGCAGTGGCACGATCTTCTGCACATAAAGCTTGGCCAACCTCTGCACACTCCAAGCAACTTTAATCGGAAACAATCGGGTAGTTTTAGTCAATCTGTCGATAAGCAACCAGATACCATCAAAACCCTGAGAAGTCCGAGGCAAACCCACCACAAAGTCTGTAGTAACGTGGTCCCATTTCCACATTGGAATATCTAAAGGCTGAAGTAATCCACCTGGCTTTTGATGTTCGGCTTTAATCTGTTGACAAGTCAAGCACTTAGAAACAAATATAGCCTCGTCTTTCTTCATGCCTGGCCACCAGAACTGCTTTTTCAAATTCTGATACATCTTGGTGACACCTGGGTGAATAGCAAAACGGGAGCCATGGGCTTCACTCAGAATCTCAAATCTCAATTCATCATCAGCGGGGACATACCATCTGCCCTGGAAGCTGACGACCAGCTCGTCATCAAATTCCACATTATATCTTGATATAACACGAGCCAAATCAGAATCAACTTGCTGAGCTTCTTTAATCTGCTGATACAAAGCTGAACCTAAAACAAAGCTAGCACAAACTGCCATCCTCCGGCAGGAATCTCCACGCTGAATGCCTCACTCGGAAGCTGTTCCCACAATTTCCATTCATGAAGCAACAGATGATTGACTTGCACCTTCCTGCTCAGAGCATCAGCCACAACATTCATTTTACCCGGCTGATAGGAGAGTGTAAAGTCATAATCTTTCATGAATTCCATCCATCGATGCTGCCTGAGATTCAGATCTTTCTGGGAGAAAATATTCTGTAAACTCTGATGATCAGTAAGAATCTGAAATTTCTCACCATACAGATAATGTCTCCAGATCTTCAAGGCAAAAATAACTGCAACTAGCTCCAGATCATGCGTGGGATAATTTTCTTCATGCTGTTTCAATTGCCGAGATGCATATGCAATAACCTTACCATGTTGCATCAGCACTACACCCAAACCCACTCGAGAAGCATCTGTGCAAACAAGAAATCCACCCGAGTTGGAAGGCAAAGTCAACACTGGAGAAGAGGTTAATAGCCTTTTCAATTCAACAAAGCTAGCCTCACACTGATCCGACCAGAAAAAAGGTACATCTTTACGAGTCAGTCTAGTCATTGGTGCTGCAATCTTCGCAAAATCCTGGATGAACCTGCGATAATACCCAGCCAACCCTAAAAAGCTTCTAATCTCAGTGATCGTTCTCGGTCTCTGCCAACTCAAAACAGCTTCAATCTTTGCAGGGTCCACTGCCACTCCGTCACCAGAAATCACGTGGCCAAGAAAATGAATTTCCCGAAGCCAGAATTCACACTTACTGAACTTCGCATAGAGCTCGTGATCTCTCAAAGTCTGCAAAACGATCCTCAAATGCTGTACATGATCTTCATCAGAGGCAGAATAGATCAGAATATCATCAACAAAGATCACCACGAACTGATTAAGAAATTGACGAAAAATACGCTACATTAGGTCCATGAAAGCTGCTGGGGCATTAGTCAATCCAAACGGCATTACCAGAAATTCAAAGTGACCATATCGAGTGCTGAAAGCTGTCTTCTCCACATCAGATTCCCGGATTCGCAATTGAAAGTAGCCAGACCGGAGGTCAATTCGTGAAAAGACAGTAGCAGACTGTAACTGGTCAAACAAATCATCAATCCTGGGAAGCGGATATTTATTCTTGATAGTCACCTGATTCAGCTGCCTGTAATCAATACAAAGTCTCAGGCTTCCATCTTTCTTTTTCACAAACAACACTGGAGCACTCCACGGAGAAAAACTGGGGCGAATATTACCTTTTTCCAGCAATTCAAGTAGCTGTGCTTGCAGTACTTTAAGTTCAGCTGGAGCCATACGGTATGGTGCCTTTGCTAACGGGCATGTACCTGGAATCAGTTCAATCACCATTTCAATCTCTCGCTCTGGAGGCAAGCCTGGCAACTCGTCAGGAAACACATCAGGGAACTCACAGACAATAGGAATATCATTGACATCCTGTCGTGGTTTCTCAACAGCAACCACATAAGCTAAGAATCCTTGGCAACCTGCACTAAGCAACCTATAGGCTCGAATAGCAGAAATAATCATACGAGAAGAACGGGATCGAATACCTTGGAAATAAAAGGCTGATTTTCCTTGGGGCTGAAAATAGACTTTCTTTGATCTGCAGTCAACCACAGCTCCATACTGCTCCAACCAATCCATTCCCAGAATAACATCATAATCTGCCAGCTGCAACGCATACAATCTTGCCGGCAACTGGTGATTATCAATCATCACAGGAGACTCTCCCAAACACAAAGGTGTAATCATGAAATCTCCAGAAGGCAATTCAACAAACATCTCACAAGACATCTCTGATATCGGCTCCTCAATACATGCCAAGAAAGCCTCAGAAATAAAAGAGTGAGAAGCACCAGAATCAAATAAGACGCGAGCTGAATGACCATAAAGTATAATCGTACCTTCCACCAGATGGGACGCAACATCTTCAGCTCTAGTCATATGAGAAACTTTGCCTTTCTGCTTCTTCGATCCAGCTGAAGATTGCTGAGAAGACGCCAACGCTTGAGAATAGAACTGTTGTTGAGTTTGAGGTACAGGAGGAGGTCTGAATTGCGGCTGCTGAGGCTGAGAGAACTGAGGAGCTTGCAATTGCTTCGGCCTCAGCGGGCAATCCCGAATCACATGACCCGGCTGGTCACATTGAAAGTAAACAATAGGCAGAGAACACGGCTGGCCCTTATGATGACCACCGCATCTCTGACACGTCCATGGCTGACCGACAGCTGAACTCTGACGAGTCTAAGAAGAAGGTGTTGTCGGTTGCTGGACTACATCCGTACCGGACGGCTGCTGTAAAAACTTATTCTTCTTCTTGAACCTCTTAAACTTGGTCTTGGAAGGAGAAGAAGCACTGCTAACCTCTGGTTGGACCGAGGGAACACCTGCCACTGGCGGTCGGTAAGCCTGCTGAGACTGCACTGCCGGCTGAACTGACCCTGCCTGAGGATACCCACCTGGTCTCGCCATCTCCAGCTCAAGTGCCACAGCTGTCTGGCACGCACCATCTAGATCGGTAACATGACTTGCAATCAGGGGCATCTTCAACTCTAGCATCAAACCACACAAGAATTGTTGAGTCTTCAACGCTTCATTAGCCAACACATGGGGCGCATACTGACCCAATTCCATGAACTTATTCCGATACTGAAGCACAGTCATACTACCTTGAGTCAGGTCCATAAATTGATACATTTTTGCCATCTGCAAGCAGGCAGGAGTATAGGCACGCTCGAAAGCAACATCAAACTCTGCCCAAGTGATCTGCCGAAGAGGTCTAGAATGAAAAGCAATCTGCCACTCGGCTTTCCACCACGTGATGGCTGTACCCTGGAGTTGAAAAGCGACAAGCATAACCTTCTCATCTTCAGCGCTCTCCATAGACAGGAACACGCGTTCAATAGCATCCAACCATTGCCTCGCAACCTCTGGATCGGGCTGTCCATCGAAAGTAGGCGGATTAAACATAAAAAATTCTTTCAAAGCCCTGCCTCGACTGCCAGGCACTTCAACCTGAGGAGCAACCATCGGCGCTGGAGGAGGAACGACTGGAACAGCAGGAACAGTGGGAACTGCAGGAGGAGGTGCAGAACCACTATCTTCCCTGGGCGCATCTCGGGGAGCTCGAGGAACTCGAGGAGGTCTTCCTCGACGAGGCGGCATCTTGCACTGCCGAAAAATAGAAAGCAACAAGAATCACATCAATCACGCAGAAAACAACCCTAAGCCAGCAATAGACAACACGAAGGACTAGCTTTGGACAAGTTGCAAATTCCAATTCCTTATACAAATCCTCAACTCCGCTCTGATACCAACTGTGACGACCCAAAGTTTGAGATACCGATCTACCGATAACATCGATACACCAATACCAAGAGCTGGGGAAGCCACCCAAGAGGTTGATGAGGCCCCTGAAGGGTTAGTGGGGGTTTGTAGAGGAGGTGCATAACGGATTGCAATTTGGAACGCGCATATTACAATTAAGCAATAAAATTAACACAAGTGCGGAAGCAATTCAAAAATAACCAGAGTGATATTTATATAACTAGTCCAGAAGCACAAGAGTATTAGTCCAAAAAGTACAACTACGCAGGGCATACCTCGGCAAAAGTACAACAGAGCCTCACAAAGGTGACCCGTCAACTGCTGGCAACTAAGCACGGTCTCCGAGCAACCTCACAAAACACCGGGAGACGGCGGGCGTGGCTCACCTGAAAGGAGAAGGGTGAGTCACAGCCAGACTCAGTAGGGGTCACGTGGATCCCTACCTCGCACTAAACAAGCATGCATGCGAAGATAAAGGCAATAGAGCATGCATTTAAATAAAATAACAGGCATTGGCATGAATAACTAATCACAAGAAAGCTGTAAAATCTATCTAAGCAGGTATAACAGCTAACACATGCCAATAATAATTAAATGCAAGCGACTGAAACTAAATCTACCAAATAGAATAAGCCGTAAATAATCCAAGCAACAAGGAAGGACAACCACCGGGAGCAGAAACCAGATGCGTCCACTGACGACTTACACTACGTCTCAAGCACTCGTAGTCGGTAAAACGACAAGCTGAGCGCATAAACAGTACCAAACCAAGTGACCAGTCAGAGTGACACTCGTCAGTGTCAGTCCACAGCCTCTGACCACGTGTGCACACACTGACTCTCGCCTGAGCCAGGCCCTCTAGCTAGTTTTCTCCCTCGGTAGGACGCTACCATTGGCCGGGAGCCCATGGAACTAGCTTACAAACCGTGTGCGGGAAACACCCCTCCGCTATCCCCAAGCGGGTCGGTACTAAACAGACCTAGGGCAACAATAGTGGCTCCATTGCAAGGAAAGAAAAGCTACTCTATTGGGATTAAAAACATGCCATTGTATAATAGAATAACCTAAACATGGCATATATACGTAATGGAACGCTTAACGAATAGGCCGGCACCCATTTTAAACCAACAGGCATGTGGCGGTCTGCTGCCCATGCGCTACAGGTGAGTAACGGTCGGGGACTGGCGCGTTATATCAAGAATGACACGTCCACCCCTACCCGTTACATCCATCAAAGTTCCCGCCCAAACGAACGAAACAGAATGTAACGGTAGGGGCACAGCGCGTTACATCAACTGTAACGCGTTGGACCCTCGCCGTTACATCCACCCGAGGCCAAAACCCACGCATAGCGTTCTAAAAACCATTAACAGGCGATATAACGCGCTCGCCCGGGCGCGTCGGGTTGACCTGACGGCCGGCCGACTAGCCGTCAGGCTCACCGCCTCACCCGGTCAACGCGATCCAACGGACGAGTAACGGATGGGAGCCTCACCGTTACTCTCAAAATAACGCCCCGTCAACGGGCCGTTATATAGAAATAACGCGTCCTCCAAGGACCGTCAGGCGTGTGACGATTCCTGGAAGGACCGTCACACCACCTGGGACGTGGGTGGGTTTGGTTTGAAAACCGGTTCCCTCCTTGACGATGGAAATCGTCGGGTAATGACGTAAAACCTGTTTCCTGTCAAACCATACATCCCAAACAACAGTATAACTGCTAAAAACATCACATGCAAAGCCCATAATGCATTAATCTCAAAAATTTAGACTAAAACCCCACAAATAGAAAAATGAACATTATGCATGCTACGGGGTTCTAATCAAATGAACTAGCTACAGGAATTGATCCTAGCAAGTTCAGGAGTCCATCCCTCTACCTCTTGCAAGCCGAAACGGCCGGAAACGCCGCATGCACGGAGGAGGGTTCACGGAGCCTTCACACACTGTCCCGCTCCCACGATCACCGAACCACGCCGAAATGGGTACCCACGCGTTCCTCTCGACGCGAGGAATCCACTGGCACCAACCATGCTTCAATCCGACGTCGTCTCGCCTGCTTTCCCTAGGAGAGGGGAGAGGGCGATCGAACGAAGAGAGAGAGAGAGAGCGTGAGAGAAAGAGATCGACGGGGGAGAGAGAGAGGGTGTAAGGGTGAGGGATTAAAAGAAAATAAAATTAAATTTAAAAATATATAATATAATCATTATATATATTAAAAGCTTATTAATTTCTAATAACCCTCAATTAACTCCAAATAAATCCAGAAAAATACCAGGAAAATTCCTAAAAATACAGGAAAATAGTCAAAAATTCCAGAACAAATATTAGATCCAAACCACTAAGGATCCACTAAGGCACGGGCCTTACAACAGCAGTAGCCTCTGACAGTGCTACGGATGCGATTAGTTATAGGGAATGATAAGGCATTGGTTAATGCCTTGTGGGTCATGCTGAGTGGGCATTATTTTTGCCAGCTTGAATGGGTTGCTCGTGTCTCAATGCATTATTTTTGCCAGCTCGAATGGGTTGCTCGTGTCTCAATCTTCTAGAATCACGTGTTTAAATGACGCCCTTGTAAAGGGGCGTTAATTACGTAAATGACGCCTTACTTGAGGGCGTCATTTGTAGAGGTGTATTATTGTGGTATTATTAATGGAAATGACGCCTTACAAGAGGGCGTCATTTGTTAGACAACTCTGCCCCACTCACGTGTTAACATACTATATTTTATCCTATTCAAATTGACGCCTTAATGCATATCTTCAATTATGGAAATGACGCCCATGTAAGGGGTCTTCAATTTGTAAATTGATGCCCTAGTGAGGGGCGTCAATTCCTTTAGTAGTGAGAAGGAATCCACTTCGTACTCCCCATGGCCCATGTGTTTAAAGGTGTTTTGTAAATTTATATACTAACCCTTTCATGATTTATTTCTTTGTACAAGACCTCCTAAGTAATATTCCTTACCCATATGCTTAAAGTTGGAATGTACATTTGTATTCTAGTCCTCATATAATTTAATTTCTTAAACAAAACCTAAAATTTTATTAAGAAGAGTAGGTTACGTATTTCATAAGTTAAGATTTCCATGTTAACTTCAAAGATTTTTATCTTTAAAAATTAAGGGAATTTATTTGTGAAATTTCAGGGGTTAGACCCTTACATTTTTCTCTATTTTTACATATAAATTTTTTTGAAAAAATATTTTTAAATAAAAAGTGGCACTATTCACATCACTATTCATGTTTAGGAAATAACGACTTACCATATGTCGTTATTTTGAACAGAGGTTTTTTTGTATTCACTCTACACTAACTAAAATTATCTATATACCATTTCTCACTTTCTAAAGTATGTTTATCCTTTAACACTTCATCTGTATAACTTATTTCCTATTTCTTTGGAATAGTGTAATATTAATTTCCTAAGTGATTAAAAATATAAATTGACATTTCCTAAAATATAATTTGACATCTTCTAAAGCATCTATTAGTAATTAAATATTTTAAATGGTTAAATCAATAGAATTAGAATATGAGTTCAATAATTAAATATATATATATATATATATATATATAATTTTTTTTGTATATTTCTATTTTAAAATCATCGGGTGTTACACCCTCCCCTACTTAAAAGAATTTTGTCCCCAAATTCAACTGTATAAGGATATTGTGGAAAGTATAAAATACTTACAGTTTAGCATAATTCTGGATATCTTCTTTTCATAGATTCTTCGGTCTCCCAAGTTGCTTCTTGTTCCGCGCATCGATTCCATTGGATTTTCACCATAGGGATCGTCTTGCTCCTTAGAACTCGGACTTCGCGGTCGAGGATCCGCATCGGCCTTTGCTCATAAGTAAGATCTCTTTGAATCACCAAATCGGCATGGTTGATGACGTGAGAAGGGTCGTGCACATATTTCTTCAGCATAGATATATGGAATACATTGTGCACTTCCGAGAGTTGAGGAGGTAAAGCAATCCGGTAGGCCACCTTGCCAACTCTTTCCAATACTTCAAATGGACCGATAAACCTTGGTGTGAGCTTGCCCTTAACACTGAATCTTCTAATACCTCGGCCACGAGATACTTTTAGAAATACATGGTCACCAACTTGGAACTCCAAATCTCTCCTTCTATTATCAGCATAAGATTTTTGCCTGCACTGAGCTACCTTGAGTCTCTCTCTGATAAGGTGTATCTTCTCAGTCGAATCTCTAACCATATCTGGGCCTAGAATTTGTCTTTCACCGACTTCTTCCCAGCATATTGGAGAGCGACAACTCCTGCCATAAAGCACCTCGAAAGGTGCCATTTGAATACTAGCTTGATAGCTGTTATTATAGGTAAATTCGACTAGGGATAAGTGGTCGTGCCAGCTTCCACTGAAATCTATAATACATGCCCTTAACATATCTTCAACAACCTGATTTGTCCTTTCAGTCTGACCATCTATCTGGGGATGGAAAGTAGTGCTGAAATTAAGTTTCGTCACCAGAGAGTATTGTAGACCCTTCCAAAAATGAGAGGTGAAGTGTGGGTCTCGGTCAGATACGATCGAGACGAGAACTCCATGCAATCTAACCATCTTCTTAATATACAGGGCAGCAAGTACGTCGACTGACCATCGACTTTTGATAGGTAAGAAATGGGCCGATTTAGTTAACCGATCGATAATTACCCAAATTCCATCATATCTGCCCCTAGACTTGGGCAAACCCATGATAAAGTCCATGCCAATGTCTTCCCACTTCCACTTGAGAATATCCAGCGGATGTAGCTTTCCAGCGGGTTTTTGATGTTTCGCCTTCACTTGTTGGCATGTGAGGCAACGAGACACAAAGTCTGCTACCTCCCTTTTCATGTTAGGCCACCAGAAAGTTATTTTCAAATCTTGGTACATCTTAGTGGCCCCAGGGTGGATTGTGTATCTCGATCTATGAGCTTCTTCAAGAATCTTCTTCTTCAATTCGGGACAGTCGGGCACACATGTCCGTTCATGAAATAGCAATCTGCCATCAGGTGCCAGCTTGAAATCCAGCCTCTCGTCTAGCTTGCTCTTTATCTCCACTAGCGAGGGATCCTCTTCTTGTAGCTTCTTGATTTCAGGTAGCAAATATGGATGTAGGCTCATATGAGATATAATAATACACATGTTCTTCTCATCTGTGCTGATATCAAGCTCAGAGAATTTCTCCAACAGTTTCCATTCTTGTATCATGCAGTTGGCCAATATTGTTCTCGGCTTTCGACTAAGGGCATCAGCTACGGAATTACCCTTACCAGGATGGTACTGTATAGTGAAGTCGAAATCCTTGAGATACTCGAGCCAATGCCTTTGCCGCATGTTCAGCTCCTTTTGGGAGAATAAGTACTTGAGACTTTTATGATCGTAGTACACAGTGAATTGTTCTCCGTAGAGATAGTGCCTCCAGATCTTCAAAGCGAATACTACTGCGGCCAGTTCTAAGTCATGAACCGGGTAGTTCTCTTCATGTTTCTTCAATTATCGGGAAGAGTATGCAATGACTCTCCCATTCTTCATCAATACACATCCGAGGCCAATACCAGAAGCATCGGTATATACCTCGTATTTTTCTCCTTCCATTGGTAATGATAAGACTGGAGCAGTGGTCAAGAGATCCTTCAAAGTTTGGAAACTCTTTTCACAGTCTTCCTTCCACTAATAAGGCACTTCCTTGCGGGTTAACCTGGTTAGAGGAACAGCAATTTTGGAGAAGTCCTTGATAAAATGCCGGTAGTAACCGGCTAGACCCAAGAAGCTCCGAATCTCAGTTGCATTGTGGGTCGTTCCCAGTTCTTCACGGCTTCGACCTTTGGTGGGTCAACAGCAATTCCGTTCTTCGAAACGATATGGCCTAAGAAGGATACTTCCTCGAGCCAGAACTCGCATTTGCTGAATTTGGCATATAGCTTATTTTCCCTTAATATCTGCAATGCCCTCTTGAGGTGTTCTTCATGATCCTCTTCAGTCTTTGAATAGATCAGAATATCATCAATAAAAACCACAATAAATTGGTCTAAATAGGGCCTGAATATGTTGTTCATTAACTGCATAAAAGCTGCGGGGGCATTTGTTAGTCCGAAAGGCATAACATTAAATTCCTAATGCCCATACCTGCTTCGGAATGCAGTTTTATGAATGTCTTCTTCTTTGATCTTCAATTGGTGGTAACCAGAACGAAGATCAATCTTGGAGAAATATAAAGCTCCAGATAGTTGATCGAACAGCTCATCAATCCATGGCAGTGGATACTTGTTCTTGATTGTAAGGTGATTTAGCTGTCGAAAATCTATGCATAATCTCATCGATCCGTCCTTCTTTTTGACGAATAGCACGGGTGCTCCCCATGGGGAAGTACTCGGCCTGATGAAACCCTTGTTCAATAACTCCATTAGCTACTCCTTTAGTTCCTTCAGCTCAGCAGGGGACATTCTGTACGGTGCCCTGGAAACAGGACCAGCACCAGGGACAAGATTGATTGTAAACGACACTTCCCTTTCCGGGGGTAAGCCGGGCAATTCTTCTGGAAAAATATCGAGAAAATCCCGAATAACACGGATATCTTCAAGTTTAACCTTCTCGACTTCCGTGCCAGTCACGAGTGCTATGAAAGCCATGCATCCCTTATTCATAAGTTTACTAGCTCGGAGTGCTGATATAAGAAGTGATTTACTCCGAGGGCTATTGTAAAGTAGCTTTGGGAAATCCATGAAAGTTACCTTCCACAATTCCGCCTTCAGTGGTTTCCGTCTCTCGGAGAGCTTGCAGACGGCCTTGTTTCTTTACCGAACGCTTCTCGTCTTTGGTGTCTTGTTCCTTCATCAGTGGGCAGTCTGGGATTCGATGCTCTCGGCTCCCGCATCGAAGACAAGCTCCTAACTTCCTCCAGCATTCCTCGGTCTTATGGCCAGCTTTATCACAATACTTACAAATTTCCTTTGATGGTGTGGTGGTGGAGAATGGCCAGTCATTCTTCTGGAATTTCTTTACCTTGGCGGGCTCTCCTCCCATGAAGAACCGCTTCTTGTTGAAGGATTATTTGAATTTTCCCGAACTTGTGACAGATTCCTTCTTGTCTCTTCCTCGGATTCTCTCAGATAATTCAGTGGCGTCTTCCAGTAGTTGAGCACGCCGAACCATCTCCGAATAGACTTGGATGTCCATCGGGGCAAGTTGTGTGATATAATGGGGCCGAAGCCCGTTGTGGAAACTTCTCGCCTTCATCTTTTCCGTACACACCAAGTGGGGTGCATACCTAGACAATCTGGAAAATTGAGCATCATACTCGGCCACTTTCAAGCCCCGTTGTTTTAGAATGGCGAATTCTGTGGCCTTCTTTTCCTGGATATGATCGGAGATGTAATTGTTGTTGAAATGCTCCGTGAATTAATCCCATGTGACATGGTATTCTGGTAGTGTTGCTTCTATGGATTCCCACCAGCATCGAGCGTCCCGCTCTAGTTGGAATACGGCCAGTAAAACCTTCTCTTCGTCCGCGCATTGCATCACACGGAAGATTCGTTCCATCTCCTTTAGCCAATTCTCGGCATCCTCGGGGTCGGACGAACCCGTGAACCTCGGTGGGTTCATGTTACGAAAACTTCGGTGGAGATCTCTCACTCCACGGTTTGCTCCACCTTGAGCCACTTGCTGTAGTGCCTGTGTGAGGCCTCGCACGGTGCGCTACATCTCGCGCCATTGTGCCCTTTCCGCAGCCATGATCCTACAAAAAAAGTTTAAGGATAATAAAGATCGGGTTTACTTATGGGGTCAAAAGTCATTATAGCACTTAACCCATGGTTCTAACCATCTCACTAGGTAAGGTACAAAATATCCTTGGACTCAAGTTTTTACCTATATTTCAATTTCTAACCTTTTATTTCTTCTAGTTCCCTAGGTTTGAAAACCTAGGCTCTGATACCACGAAGACTGTCACGTCCCGAGCGCGGAAGATACTCGGATGCGTGACGCGTCTATATAGATCGTGTAATTAGAGCGATAAGAATTTTAACATACAAAATTTCGGAGTGCGCAAATGACTAAAAATCTAATAAATTCCAATAGTCCAAGTGATGTTTATTTGATTAATCAAAGGAAATAAAGATATTCCATGACAAATTTTCAAATTTAGAAAGCCAAACATTAGGTTACACGACTTAACACAAAGTTTATACCACTAACTGACATAACTGGGAATACAAGGTAGACTCAAATAAATTCAAAGACTCGACTAGCTAATGATAAATGGATGGCGTTCTAGCACTCTTCACTCGGCCTCAAACCCATTCTTGTCGCTATCCGAATCACCTGAAAATGTTAGGAAGCAACTGGATGAGCGAATCGCTCAATAGGAATTACATCTCAAATTCGAGCAATCTTTACGTGAATTATAATTTACATGTATTATCAGTATGGCTATGCATGACGTACGTATAAAAGAATCGGGTATGCAGGTATATCTATACATGATGAACAATAAGAGATCAAGAGCTGTATACAGAGAGTATATCAAGATTTCAAGTATTTGACAAGCAATATTTCAAGAATTATAGATGTAAATACCACTTCGGGTCTAGCAGGGATTCATGTACGATTACAAATTCAAGTGCGAGTATGTACTCATGTACAAGTATATCTCAGGTACGAGGAAGTAAAATTTAATTCAAGCAAGTAAAGTTAAGTACGTATCAGTAGAATTTGCTATTTCAATCAAGCAAGTATTTCGCCCTTTCTCGGGCCACAAGTCAAGTATTGCCCGTTCCGGGTCACGCAAATCAAGTCAAGTGAGTAAAGTGAGAGTAGGGTGGAGTGTCTCAAGTCAAGCAAGTACTCCGGTGCAATGCTAAACACCATGGTCAATAAACTCCCATGGGCACAAGTATCTTTGGGTGCTCCTCCCAGGACCAGACCGGACCCTATATGCACATCATTTCATGTATTACCTTTGACATCCACTCTCATTTATAGCCAATATGGAGTTTCAAGGGTTGCCTTAGTAGGATATACAAGGTAGATTTTTATGGAATGGAATTCAAGGACTCATAATATGCAAGAAAATGACTTAGGGTTGCGTCTGTACAACCACGATAGAAATGAGGGAAAAAGTATCAATTTATATACTTTTTCCTAAACAAAAACTCTAGATAACACTATAATAAGGTTAAAGAAAAGTTAGAACATCCCATAAGGGCCATTATGCAATTATGCCAGTTTACTATTTATGAATACTATTCATTACTATTCATTACTATTCATTTACACTATTCACATAAATAACGCCCTTCGCCGAGTCGTCATTTTTGTGAATGACGACTATTTAAACAGTCGTCATTTCTAAGTTTATGTATATATTAATCGTTTAGTATATTAATCATCCATGTAAAAAAAAATTAATAAATGTGAATCATGATACCTAATCTAATGCATGAGCATACCGTTTGATTCCTTATATTTTTCTCTACCTATCTATATGTCTATATCAAAAAATTTATTTTATTTGGAAAAGTGATATTATTCATTGAAATAGTGACTTTTATACACTATGCATACGGTAAAAATTCCTCAAAAATAGAAAGTAAGGATATGGACAGGTAGAGGACATTCTCGGGAGTTCAGAATCATGCTCATGCGAAATTTTTGAGTTTTGATATTTAATAAATTGGGGTGATTTATGTCGGGAAAGTACATTTCGTGACTCAAAACACTATTGAAACACTATTCATTTTTAATACTTTCATTAAATCAGGAATTAAGTGCATAGTTTAATAGAGAAAATTATGAGGGTTCCGGAACCATATTCATGCAGGAGTTTCCTGATTAGGCTAAAAAAGTTATAATTGTCTGAACATGGTGGCTCTATATTATGAGTCACACTTTACTATTTAAACACTATTCATTTTTAATTCTTCCAGTAAATCAGGAATCGAAGACATGGACAGGTAGAGAAAAATCTCAAGATCACAGAACTATATTCGTCCAAAACTTTCATAGTCCAGTTTATTAGTTATAGATTTTTGAATGCTTTGATTTACTGGTTTCTAAAAATTTCACGAAAATGAATTGACGACATTGGTCATGTCGTTAATTAATTGACGACTGTTTACACAGTCTTCAATTTGGTAATTGACGCCCTGGTCAGGGGCGTCATTTACAAAACTGTTTCACTATTCACACACTATTCATGCACTATTCATCTGTATAAAAATTTGCTAAATCAAGAAGTAATGATATGAATATGTCGAGAAAAATGTCAGGATTCCAGAAACATGTTCATGCAAAAATTTAGTGCTTTAGTTTAATCGGTATGGATTTTTGAATGCGTTGAATTATCAATTACTCAAAATCCTGGAAATTTAATTGACGACATTGGTCATGTCGTTAATTAATTGAAGACTATTTACACAGTCTTCAATTTGGTAATTGACGCCCTGGTCAGGGGCGTCATTTACAAAACTATTTTACTATTCACACACTATTCATGTACTATTCATCCGTATAAAAATATTCTAAATCAGTAAGTATATGTCGAGAAAAATGTCAGGATTCCAGAAACATATTCATGCAAAAATTTAGTGCTTTAGTTTGATAGTTATGGATTTTTGAATGTGTTGAATTATCAATTACTCAAAATCCAGGAAATTAAATTGACGACATGAGACATGTCGTTAATTAATTGACGACTTTATACACAGTCTTCAATTTTGAAATGGATGCCCTTGTCAGGGGCGCCAATTACATTGAGGTTTTTTTGAGTTATTAATTACTTAAAATTTCAGAAATAGAATTGACGACATTGGTGGTGTCTTTATTTAATTGACGACGTTTACTAAGTCGTCAATTGTTTAATTGACGCCCTAGTCAGGGGCGTCACTTTCAATGCCCCTATGTGTTTAACACGTTAACAGAGGCTATAATTTAAGGTTTTAAGACTGAAAACTAGTGTGATAAAATCCGTTAAAAAGCTCATGAAATAATGCTAAAAAAATCATGATAACAGTATGTAACGAGCTATTAACAGATGTATAACATGGTATTATTCTGGGTCATGGTATATATATATACATAGCATGGTTGACTAGTTGATCGAACTCTAAATATGCATCAATTAACATATTAGCTACTAGTTAGGCAAGGATTTGAGAACACCTACCTTTTGACGTGTGATACGAGGTTCGGAGCTGCAGTAGGATCGCAGCAGGATGTAGCCTCGGGGGGAAGACGCTTCTACAGCACAGCAGTAGCCTCTGACAGTGCTACAGATACGATTAGTTATAGGGAATGATAAAGCATTGGTTAATGCCTTGTGGGTCATGTTGAGTGGGCATTATTTTTGCCAGCTCGAATGGGTTGCTCGTGTCTCAATGCATTATTTTTGCCAGCTCGAATGGGTTGTTCGTGTCTCAATCTTCTAGAATCACGTGTTTAAATGACGCCCTTGTAAAGGGGTGTTAATTACGTAAATGACGCCTTACATGAGGGCGTCATTTGTAGAGGTGTATTATTGTGGCATTATTAATGGAAATGACGCCTTACAAGAGGGCGTCATTTGTTAGACAACTCTGCCCCACTCACGTGTTAACGTACTATATTTTATCCTATTCAAATTGACGCCTTAATGCATGTCTTCAATTATGTAAATGACGCCCATGTATGGGGTCTTCAATTTGTAAATTGACGCCCTAGTGAGGGGCGTCAATTCCTTTAGTAGTGAGAATGAATCCACTTCGTACTCCCCATGGCCCATGTGTTTAAAGGTGTTTTGTAAATGTTGTGTATGTGATTTTGATGATTACAAAATGCCCTTATTGCTTGTCCTTGTGCGTGAATGGTTAATCATGTCTTTGTTGCTTGACTTATCCTCTAGCTATGAAGTATGAAATGATTGTGGAAATGATTCTAAACTGTTTCTATTGGGATATCATCATGTGGATACATTGTAATTCTATAAGACTTATCATCATGTGGATGCATTGTGATTCTATAAGGCTCATACGTGCTTTGAGTTTAGCACAAACATTGCATATACATTGTCTCTACACTTGGTGAGATTACTTTGTGTTGTGTGGTTTGATGAGCGTGGAGATTGATCAAATGGAATGTGACTCAATATTGTTTTACGTGCTTTGATTCCAAATTTGTTTATCATGCAATGGTAATTAAATATTGGAACTTCATGATTCTTACATGAACGATTCAACAAAAGAACAAGCAATTAAGGACAATGTGAACTCAGGTAAAATAATGAGGTAAGTGTTGCTATGTGGATTTAAATGGATATCTCGTTCCTCCTTCACTCTTAGAATAGGTTCAGTGATGTAATTTATTGTGAACATGGTCAGCTTGATGTAAAGATCTTGATTGTCAACTAACATCTTGCTTTATTATATTTTTCAGGATGAAAATTCATGGTTGATCTTCATGGGATTATGATAATATTTAATCAATTGTTTCCCATTGATTTGATGGTGTTTTTACATGTTTTTCAAGCCCAAACTAGAAGGGGTCGACCCATGGGGTCGACCCTCTCAGGTTCTATTCAAAATAGAACCTAAATGATGAAATCAGCCTGAAAGGGTCGACCCCTGGGGTCGACCCATGGAAGGGTCGACCCCAAGGGTCGACCCTTACCAGAACCACAAATGTGGTTCTGTTTTGGGTTCTGGGAACACGAGGGTCGACCCTGGGGTCGACCCCTGTAACCCAGAACCATAAAACAGGTTCTGTTTGGCTTCTGTGAGCCCGAGGGTCAACCCTGGGGTCGACCCTTTCCGGTCGGACATCCAGCCACCATCTTTGACCGCCGTTTTCTTACCCCAAAAGTCCTACCAATCAATTCCTAATGCTCTATATGTCTCCCTAATTCATGGATCTGGTCTCCAAGCTGTCCCTTGACCGTTCTAATCATTTATATACATCTCTTGGGTTGCAAACCCTAAGGAAGACGATGCTAGATCTGAAAATCATTTTCTTCTAACCCTTGTCTGTGCAGGTCGCAGGTAGCAGCTCCAAGGCATCTTCCACCATGTTTTAAGCTTGTGTATGAAGGGAAGAACAAGGTTTCACGTCCTCATCCATTCCTCTGCGGCAAGCTACGAAGAAATTCATGCTACAAGCATCATCCATGCAAGAATCAATCATTCTTCTTCAAGAACGGGTTTCATACTTCAGAAGCATTCAAATATGTTCAAAGGAGAGAAAGGGGGAGCTCTAATCACTACAACATCTTCTACATTCTGATTTCTCAAAATCGTTGTTGATTGAGCTTGAATATCTGTTTTAAGACATCTTAGGATTGTTTTATAAGTCTTATATCCACTCTCTCTTGCATACATATATATGAGCTGCGAATTGTGTGATTCAACAATCCTAATGCTCATGTGATCCTTGTATAGGATGAAGATGAAGAGGGGGATCTCTAAACCGTTCATTTCTATTGTCTTGATTGAGATTAACTTAAAGTTTGAGCTTATCATTTCTACCTGTTCTTTCAGGTGAAGACGTGTAACTTGAGGAGACGAAGAAGATGATATCTAAATCATGATCATCCGTCAACGAGCAAGAAGAATCAGATCTTGCTGAAGAAGGGGGAGCCTTATACTTGACACATATGTCTAGTTTTCATTTCTATAATTTGTTTAGTGGGTCATAGCACATATGTGTTTTCGGTTCATAAACATTTGAGATAATGCTTTGTGTGGGTGTTCGGAGAAAGGGGTCTCCGAGTGTGTGTGTTGATTTATGTGCGTCGTTTTGTGCGGAGTACATCCGCGTGTGTGGTTGGGCATAACTTGGGATGTGTTCCCCGTGTGTGGTTGGGAGTTTACTCCCGTGTGGTTGCATAGGCAGTGCCTACGTGTGTGTGGACGGAGTTGTGACTCCGTTTGAGGAATTTGTTCGGGGTGTGTTCCCCAGTGTGTGTGTGTGTGTGTGTGTGTGTGTGCTGTGGGAGTAGCTTGAGGCAAGGCCTCGTGTATGTGTGGTTTGCTGCGAAAGCAACGTGTGTGTTGTTGGGGTTCGTCCCCGTGTTACTACATTTGTAGCGTGTAGTGAAGCCTCACCGGTTTGGTGAGGGGTGAACGTAGGGAGCCCGTCGTGGTCCCGAACCACCATAAAAATCTCCGTGTCTTGTGGTTTGATTATTGTGATTGTGTGTTCTCTATCCTATCTGTTTGTGCAATCATGTGAGTTCGGTGAGATTGAGTGAATCTAGTTTAAACCTGTTTAGTTTAAATTACTCAATCTTGTATATTTCGCTGTGTACTAGTTGAGTTTTTAATTGGACATAGTTTTTAGTAGTAGGATCTATTCACCCCCCTCTCTAGATCCGTGTTCCTGCACTACGGGACCCAACAATTGGTATCAGAGCGAGGCTCTGTTGTCCCTAGATCTTGCGATCTACAGAGTGATCCCAGTGCATTCTACAATCATGAATTTTTTTGTTGAACATGTCTCAATGAATTGTTTGCCAATCTTCACTGGTTCGGATTTTGATTCATGGCTAGGCAAAGTCTGTATGGTGATCAATTCTATTAATCCTAGTCTTTGAAAATTGATGTATCATGGTCCACACATATTACCTCTAGATGAGACCAAGTGGTCTAATCAGAATAAAATGATGCATCATGATAATGTTACTGCTTTGAGTTTATTGAAAGCTTCCGTAAATACTAACAAGTATCCATTTGTATCTTCTTGTAGGACGGCAAAGGAGCTTATGGACCGGTTAATCAAAGCTCAAAAAAGGTAAGGCAAAAATGTCTCATGGCCGATGATGCTGATGCATAAAGTGATGAAAATGCAGAAGAGGTAAATTCAGATTCTGAAGAATTTACTTTTGATGATATTGTTGATGCTTATGATGAGTTGGAGAAGCAATATAAGAAAATCAACTCAGAAAACAGAAAATTGAAAAAGTAATCTGAAAACATGCTCCATAAAAATAGATCTTGTGATAAGTGTTCTGAGCTTAACAACATCAATGAACTTTTAGAGCATGACGTTGAATGTCACAAAGAAACCATTGCATGTTTGAGAAATAAAAATGTTACCCTCAAGAACACAATTGATCAATTGGAGAAAACTAAAAAAGATCTAAGAAATAAAATGGAATCAAACTCAATTGATCATGATATTTGCAATGAATTGATTATGAATGATAAACTTGCAAATGAAAATGAAGAACTCAAAAAGGAGAATAGTGCGATGCTAATTCAAATCTCCCGGCTTGAAAGTAGATTGAAAAATCTTGAAAATCTTGAAAAAGGGAAATCCGTGATAGTTGATGAATCTGATAAGGTGCATGTGCTTGAACAAGAAATAGTTAACTATGAATTACACATTACATCCCTTGAATCTGAAATTGGTGACTTGAATGCATCATTGTCTAAGTTTGTGAATGGGGAAGAAAATCTGAACAAGATATTGGGGACTAAGGTGAATTTCCAAAGAGAGGGGCTGTGCTATAATCCTGTGAACAAAAAGAATTTTGAAAATAAAGTCTATACATCTTTTGTCCATAAAAACATAGCCAGCACATCAAATGGGTCTCCAAATCAATCTACTCCTCAAACAACGAAGAGATCAAATGAAAGTCTGAAAAAGAAACAAAACTTACATCAAAAGGCTAAAAATGTTGTTGGTGTCACGATGAATGCCATGAAAAATCATGTTGCACACACACATGCATCCACAAAGAAAATCTCATATTTTTATTGTGGTGAACTTGGTCATATGATGCATGATTACTTTTTGATGAAATCTGAAGATCTAGAAGCATGCAAGAAAATGAATAGCTTCACAAAGCCAAGAAAGTCTATGAGCACAGAAAGAACTTTTGATAACTCTTATGTACATGCAAGAAGACCATTTGAAAGATTTGCTCCATTGAACTGTTTTCATTGTGGAAGGTTCGGTCACAGGATGAACAATTGCTCTAGTTTGAAAAATGAGAACACCTCTTCAAACCCACAAAAATTCCATGCTCATTCTTACAAGAAAAATCTGAAGTCTTTTGGTCATTGTCATTATTGTGGTGAGTTTGAGCATACCATGTATGATTGCTCTTTAATGTATTTTGATGATATGCATGCCCAAAAACTGTGGAAGGCACCCTCTAGAGGTGCAACTAACCATCTGGGACCCAAGAAGGTTTGGGTACCCAAAATAACCAAATGAGAACTTTGTTACAGGATTGCCTTGAGACCAAGGGGAAGGCTTTAAGTCGACTTGGCCAGTTCGGGTGTGATGCCTTGATAAATATGGGTTTGTCCTTGAATTGATACTAATTTGATTGTAGAGGCAGTCTTATGTGTTTCATGTGCCTTATATGCATAGACTTGACTCTTTACACATGTTGGACTAAACCTGAAATTTCTGAAATTAATTTTGAACTCATGACAGCTTGAGTGAATCACTTGTATTGATAGTTACAATTCATCATACATACTTGCAGCTCATAGGAGATTGTCTTGTGGAAGAAAAGCACTGAAATTGGGCTTCTCACTTGTATTGAATTGAGATTGATATGAAATTGAGTTTCTGATATTACAGGTTGAGAGAGAGAGAGAGTCATATGTGATGAAAAGCCTTGAAGTTAGTTTCTTCATATGCATTGACTTAATATTGACATGAATTGAGCTCTTTACAGTGCAGGTTTGATAATGACCATCAACCCTTAAAATCATGGAGAGAAAGAAAGGAGCTAAAGAGGACTTCAATGCTAGATTTGATCTACTTCCATTTCTTCTGGCTAATATCATTCTATTTCTTACAGGAGAGAAAGAAAGGAGCTTATTGATACAGAAGACAACAAGGGGAATAAAGTAAAGAATCTGAAAATGTTAATAAAGGTAACTCAAGATAAAGTGAGAAAATAAAGTGTTTGGCTGAAGTTCCTTGGTCTTGATGTTAATGCCATAACTTGACAGACAATGATTTTGAAGGTTTGGATATCCCTTGGTTGTTCTTGACAATGTGGATAATGAATGCTTGGCTGAATGGTATTGAAACATCTGAGCAGTATATATGAGAGTGTAGCCATTGAATGTCTTTTGCTAAACCCCTGATGTCAAATGAGAATACATTTGTTTCTGATCATCTTTTCAATGATTACATGGTATATAAAATGGTGACATGTGGAAGGGCAGGTCAAGCCTGTCTGAAAGCTATCACCATGCGTGAGAATATGTCTCCGCCCGGTACCATGAATCATCTATGCATATGGCATCCAACTTAAATGAATTTTCTGAAATCATGCATTGATTATGGGGGAGTTTTGCATGCTAAAAATTTTAAAAATGATATTTTTCCATTCTCTCAGCATGATGATATTGTGTTTGTGACTGAACATATTGAGGACTGAAGTTGATCAATGTTCCGTGGTCTTTACCAATGTGCCACTCATCTTTCTGGATAAAAGCACAACTATTTTCAAGAAAAGTTCACATGTGATGATTTTGATGCTTTGAATGAATTTTCTGAATTCTCTTTTCAGAATAAAATTGTGTCCTCTCATTTGAACAATTGGTTATGCGTGTCATGCATTAGTTGCATTGGGTGCATATAGGGTGTCATGTGAAATCTGAAATCTTGCATCACATTGCATATTTGCATATCATTCTCTGCATATCATTCACATAGTGCTTTTGGAAAAATGAAGCTCATCGTATGTCTTGTTACATAGTTGGCATTGTCAGCATACAAATAGTGCATGCATCATTTTTCACATTTCATGTTGCATAAATGCCAAAATGAATACTTCCAACAATTAGTCTCATATCTTTGGGGCCAACAATTCAAGAACTGAAATTGCATATCTGTTCATTTTGCATTGTATATACATATCTTCATTGTATGCTTGCATGTTATTATATGCTATTTAACCCCTTCTCCTTTGAATCTTCTAAGACCAAACACTCCATTGTTAAATAATGTTGCATCTGAGTCTTAACAAGTGTGCTTCATGTCAAACTCTAAGGGGGAACATTTCATGCTTAGTGCATTTACATAGGGGGAGCTACACTATCCTGTTCTAAGTTAAATTTTCTCCATACATGTTAAATCAAATTCGTACACTTCATGCACTTTAATGTGAAATTGAGTGTTGTTCATAAGGATATAGGAATTTCATTTCAACACTCTAAAGAAATTCAACTTGCTGCATGGATGATAAGAGACAGTTGAGAAAAAAGCTGTCTGCCTCCACATACAAAAAAATTGGTTGATATGAAAGGCAGAGCAATGCTAAGTCTCACTGAGTAAACTGGGCACATGTCACCTGAGATGTGATGTGGTTCATTTCTGAAAAGTGTTGACTAAAGTATCTCTGTTCAAATGAGGTGACAAGGTTCAGTATTCTAAGTAACCGGGGATTCTGGCATGAGCTCTATGTGTCTTCTCGCGTAAAAAGGAATTATTTGAACCTGATCCTTCTTAGAAAAATTTAAATTGTTAGTATGAAAATTACTGATGATAATTTGATGAGGAAGAGCGAAGCCTCCAATACGCTGTTCTCTATATTGAAATGTAGTTTTTGAACTTACTATTGTGTTTACTTGAAAATCCGGTTATCCATATGGCTAAGATTCATACTCATGTTACTCACTTGCACATGGTAATTTGATTTGATATGTATTTTGAAAATTTGATTAATTGCTTGACCTGCTGTACGTCTTCTCCTATTTATCTGTAATATCCTCTAGGTGTAATCATAAACATTCTGAACTTAATGACTCACTTGCACTTTTCCTACACCTATCCCCTCACTTTAAATCAATCGGTATCACTTCTTGTGAAGGAGTTATGTTGCATGTATCTATAGATATATGATTGGTTACATTGTATGTATTTCATGTTTCATCACTTTCATACATCCTGTTTCATGCATTTCACAAGAAAACTAAAAATTAAAAATTTAAAAATCAAAGCCAATCATCTATTGTGTCAATGTCAAAGGGGGAGCTTTGCATGTGATCTTATCTGCTTAACTCATCAGGACTTGCATGAGTTAATACCTTTCTATGGGTGTTTGAGTGCTTGTTTGCTTGCTCATTATTGTCATGCCATACACCATTTTCAATTGCTGCAACTTGTGAGCATTTGCATATCATTTTGTCATCTTGCATTCTACATGATCATATTATCCACATTTGCATTTCCAGTTTCCACATTTGAATTTCAACAATTGGTATCAACCAGTTCTGCAATTAGTTCATGCATATTGTGCATATTGGTTCTCTTCATAATCCTAGAGCCCATAGGTTCTTGCCATTCTGGATTCCCCGTCCTGCTCCCCATTTTTGATTATGTCAAAGGGGGAGAGAGCATTATAGCATACATATTTTATCATCATCAAAATGGGGGAGATTATTGTGTATGTGATTTTGATGATTACAAATGCCCTTGTTGCTTGTCCTTGTGCGTGAATGGTTAATCATGTCTTTGTTGCTTGACTTATCCTCTAGCTATGAAGTATGAAATGATTGTGAAAATGATTCCAAACTGTTTCTATTGGGATGTCATCATATGGATGCATTGTAATTCTATAAGGCTTATCATCATGTGGATGCATTGTGATTCTATAAAGCTCATACGTGCTTTGAGGTTAGCACAAACATTGCATATACATTGTCTCTACACTTGGTGAGATTATTTTGTGATGTGTGGTTTGATGAGCGTGGATATTGATCAAATGGAATGTGACTCAACATTGTTTTACGTGCTTTGATTCCAAATTTATTTATCATGCAATGGTAATTAAATATTGAAACTTCATGACACTTACATGGACGATTCAACAAAAGAACAAGCAATTAAGGACAATGTGAACTCGGGAAAAACAATGAGGTAAGTGTTGCTATGTGGATTTAAATGGATATCTCGTTCCTCCTTCACTCTTGGAATAGGTTCAATGATGTAATTTATTGTGAACATGGTCATAGTGTTAATGCTTGATGTAAAGATCTTGATTGTCAACTAACATCTTGCTTTATCATGTTTTTAAAGATGAAAAATCATGGTTGATCTTCATGGGATTATGGTAATATTTAATCAATTGTTTCCCATTGATTTGATGGTGTTTTTACATATTTTTCAGGCCCAAACTAGAAGGGGTCGACCCATGGGGTGGGTCGACCCTCTCAGGTTCTATTCAAAACAGAACCTAAATGATGAAATCAGCCTGAAAGGGTCGACCCCTGGGGTCGACCCATGGAAGGGTCGACCCCAAGGGTCGACCCCTATAAACCAGAACCATAAATGTGGTTCTGTTTTGGGTTCTGGGAACACGAGGGTCGACCTTGGGGTCGACCCCTGTAACCCAGAACCATAAAACAGGTTCTGTTTGGCTTCTGTGAGCCCGAGGGTCGACCCTGGGGTCGACCCATCCCGGTCGGACGTCCAGCCACCATCTTTGACCGTCATTTTCTTGCCCCAAAAGTCCTACCAATCAATTCCTAATGCCCTATATGTCTCCCTAATTCATGGATCTGGTCTCCAAGCTGTCCCTTGACCGTTCTAATCATTTATATACATCTCTTGGGTTACAAACCCTAAGGAAGACGATACTAGATGTGAAAATCATTTTCTTCTAACCCTTGTCTGTGCAGGTCACAGGTAGCAGCTCCAAGGCATCTTCCACCATGTTTTAAGCTTGTGTATGAAGGGAAGAACAATGTTTCACGTCCTCATCCATTCCTCTGCCACAAGCTACGATGAAATTCATGCTACAAGCATCATCCATGCAAGAATCAATCATTATTCTTCAAGAACGGGTTTCATACTTTAGAAGCATTCAAATATGTACAAAGGAGAGAAAGGGGGAGCTCTAATCACTGCAACATCTTCTTCATTCTGATTTCTCAAAATCGTTGTTGATTGAGCTTGAATATCTTTTTAAAGACATCTTAGGATGGTTTTATAAATCTTATATCCACTCTCTCTTGCATACATATATATGAGCTGCGAATTGTGTGATTCAACAATCCTAATGCTCATGTGTTCCTTGTATAGGATGAAGATGAAAAGGGGGATCTCTAAACCGTTCATTTCTATTGTCTTGATTGAGATTAACTTAAAGTTTGAGCTTATCATTTCTATCTGTTCTTTCAGGTGAAGACGTGCAACTTGAGGAGACGAAGAAGATGATATCTAAATCATGATTATCCGTCAACGAGCAAGGAGAATCAGATCTTGCTGAAGAAGGGGGAGCCTTATACTTGACACAACTGTCTAGTTTTCATTTCTATAATTTGTTTGGTGGGTCATAGCACATATGTGTTTTCGGTTCATAAACATTTGAGATAATGCTTTGTGTGGGTGTTCGGAGAAAGGGGTCTCCGAGTGTGTGTGTTGATTTATGTGCGTCGTTTTGTGCGGAGTACATCCGCGTGTGTGGTTGGGCATAACTTGGGGTGTGTTCCCCGTGTGTGGTTGGGAGTTTACTCCCGTGTGGTTGTGTAGGCAGTGCCTACGTATGTGTGGACGGAGTTGTGACTCCGTGTGAGGAATTTGTTCGGGGTGTGTTCCTCAGTGTGTGTGTGTGTGTGTGTGTGTGTGTGTGTGTGTGTGTGTGTGTGTGTGTGTGTGTGTGTGTGTGTGTGTGTGTGTGTGTGTGTGTGTGTGTGTGTGTGTGTGTGTGTGTGTGTGTGCTGCTGTGGGAGTAGCTTGAGGCAAGGCCTCGTGTGTGTGTGGTTTGCTGCGAAAGCAGCGTGTGTGTTGTTGGGGTCCGTCCCCATGTTGCTACATTTGTAGCGTGTAGTGAAGCCTCACCGGTTTGGTGAGGGGTGGACGTAGGGAGCCCGTCGTGGTCCCGAACCACCTTAAAAATCCCCGTGTCTTGTGGTTTGATTATTGTGATTGTGTGTTCTCTATCCTATCTGTTTGTGCAATCGTGTGAGCTCGGTGAGATTGAGTGAATCTAGTTTAAACCTGTTTAGATTAAATTACTCAATCTTGTATATTCCGCTGTGTGCTAGTTGAGTTTTTAATTGGACATAGTTTTTAGTAGTAGGATCTATTCACCCCCCCTCTAGATCTGTGTTCCTACACTACGGGACCCAACAGTAAATTTATATACTAACCCTTTCATGATTTATTTCTTTGTACAAGACCTCCTAAGTAAGATTCCTTACCCATATGCATAAAGTTGGAATGTACATTTGTATTCTAGTCCTCATATAATTTAATTTCTTAAACAAAACCTAGAATTTTATTAAGAAGAGTAGGTTACGTATTTCATAAGTTAAGATTTCTATGTTAACTTCAAAGATTTTTATCTTTAAAAATTGAGGGAATTTGTTTGTGAAATTTCAGGGGTTAGACCCTTACATTTTTCTCTATTTTTACATATAAATATTTTTGAAAAATTCTTTTTAAATAAAAAGTGGCACTATTCACATCACTATTCATGTTTAGGAAATAACGACTTAACATATGTCGTTATTTTGAACAGAGGTTTTTTTGTATTCACTCTACACTAACTAAAATTATCTATATACCATTTCTCACTTTCTAAATTATGTTTATCCTTTAACACTTCATCTGTATAACTTATTTCCTATTTCTTTGGAATAGTGTAATATTAATTTCCTAAGTGATTGAAAATATAAATTGACATTTCCTAAAATATAATTTGACATCTTCTAAAGTATCTATTGGTAATTAAATATTTTAAATGGTTAAATCAATAGAATTAGAATATGAGTTCAATAATTAAATATATATATATATATATATATTGTATATTTCTATTTTAAAATCCTCGGGTGTTACAATGCTCTTCTTCCCATTCACCCTCATTCGGTGGTAAAACATAAGGACCTTTATTTATAACTTTCCACGTGTCATAATCTTGTGCTCGCATGAACACAATCATTCTGTTCTTCCAATAGGGATAGTTAGTCCCATCAAAGAAGGGTGGTCGATGTATCGAATGTCCCTTAGGGATCATTCCCTTGTTGGCCATAGGAAAGTGTCATTGCTCTACAATCGTGAGGTTGTCCTAAAAATCATAGACCCGCTCTGATACCAGATTGCTGTCCCCTAGATGCACGATTGGACAAGAGCGGGGGTGAATTGTCCCCTCAAATCGAAATGATAATTTTTAAATTTTCACAGCAGAATAAAGTTAACTACCAACATAAGAAATGAATGGATGAAATTATCAAATTAGATCTCTCAACCTCTCCGTTCTCACATGATCAAGATGAGAATAATAATCATGCGAACCACAAACACACAGATGCGAGATAGATTTTTAGGTGGTTCGGGACCACGACGGGCTCCCTACGTCCACCCCTTACCAAACCGGTGAGGATCCACTCGCTTCAAATGAAGCGCACGGAGCTTCCGCTCTAGAAGCACGGAGACGTCGTCTTCTACACGATCCATGACGGATCAAGATGTACACACACACAAACTGCAACACCTGCAGCACAATATCACCACAACCGTTCACAGACGGTCGACACACTGACAGAGTCCAAGTTTGGAAAATAAGGATATGATCAATACAAGCTCATAGACCAGAAGTAAATAACTGAAATAAATGTAAACAAGGTGTAGAAATAAATCCCCATGAGTAGAAAGGGATGTAGATGATCTTCTCTAATCCTCGGGTCGGAGGGTAGCCGTATGCCATCGATGAGAACGTCTACGCGTTCCTCTTTTCATTCCGCTCCATCTTCTCTTCAATCACGATCTTCATAAATGCATGGAAGTAGATGAAATCCACAAATCTTCCTCAGCTCCTCTCCTTCTCCCCTTTCTTCTCCTACAAGAAAAATAGAACATGAACACTTGGAGAATTTCTTCCAAATTCACAGCTTATTTATACACCCACGAGAGACTAAGTAAAATACCATATAACCCATGCTAAAACCCCTTCAAAATGAGTTTAACATATGCATGAATGCCTTAAGGGTATAAGGGTCAAGTATGACCCCAAATGGATCTCATTTAAATGGGTTTCGACCACAGCAAAATGGGTCCGCCCGCCGTATTCGGTCGATCAGTCGAAAGGATTGGTCGACCAAAGTTTTTCAGAGATTTTACAGAGAGCACTGGGAATTTCGGTCGACTTAAGCCAGGGGTTTGGTCGATTGAACTTTCTCAAGGTCTGATTCCAGCAACACTAGGAATTTCGGTCGACCTAAGCTACTGGGTCGGTCGACCGAAGTTCAGTAAATCCCAGATTTTGTGAAAATTAAAGGGTTAACACCAAGGGATTAAATGCATGATGTATATACATAAGACCCCAATATGAAAAGAAATATTTGAACACTTTGAAGCCAATTCACATCAACATTTTTGCCAATCAAACCAAGGATCAAACAACCTAATGTTTAATTAACATGAATGCTCAATGTGATGCCAAAACACGACCAATGTTTGTTTCAAAACATTAAACAAGTTTCCATCTTTTAAAAACCCCTTAAAGAATATGCAAGAGAGCCCTTTGAAAGGTAGGATGACACAACTAACATGAGTATCCTATCACCATGAATATGAACAAGGTGTGAGAACCAAAATGGCCAATTTCTACCAATCTTCACAAGAAATGATTAATCAACATGCAAGCTCAAAATCTCATGAAAGATATGCATGGAATGACCTTTGCAATCACAAATGTTATACCTGATCACCAAACATCCATGGCTTTCCATTAATCCACAAGAGTGAGCATTAGTTACCTTTACAAACCCAGTGAAGGATTTTGCAATCTTAAGTCTTACCATTCCCTTTTGATGAACATTGTATGGGATTTTCAAGCTATTTTGTGTTGTGGATGACAAAGTACTTGTTCATTCAATCCTTTGACTTCAGAAGGATATTCACCATAGATTTCAGTCCTGCAAAGTAAAGTTATCATATTTTGCATAAGGTCCTTGATGATCATTCATTATGCAATGGACATTTTGCATACCACGTCCACAAGTTTTTTCAACATTAAAACTAAATCATCAAACTCGCTTAGGGGTCCAACAGACGAGACCGCTCTTCATTTTGATGAGGTCGTCTCGGATTAGCTTTTGTGCCTGAGTCTTGAAAACATAACAATCTTCAAGTGGATGACCTAACATGCGATGATATGGGCAATAGTTAGGGTCATCAGCTTTCTGGGCGTCATCTGGCTTGCAAGCCTCTGGCAGCTCGATAATCTTTTGAGCCATGCAGAGGTTGAAGAGCATCTCCATGTGTTCCTTCTTAAAGGAGAATGGCATCCTCATACGCTCTGAAATGGAAGGAGCAGTTGGCTTTTCCGTCAACTTCTTGTCAGAGCCGCCTGATGATGCAGGATGGATGACGCGACTGGGCTAGGACGTACGACGGACTCGATGTGCGGCCAGCACTAGCACGCTAAGGTAAGTCGGGCGGCTGACCACCATCTTTCATTGGGAGTTCTGCATTTCAGTCGACCGACCATCAGCTTTTGGTCGACCGAAAATATGGATTTTGTTCATTGAGTTTTGAGCTTGAAAGTTGAGTAAAATAATCCATGTGAATCTTGATGAAAGGGATTTGCATGCAATTTCCTTCATGGGAGTTTATAATGTCATGCACCTTGTTGAATGGGTTTTCATGGACATTCTTTCATTAGCTCTTCAATAACATGAATGGGCTAACATGCATATAACTCTTGTTCACATTTTGATCATTTTCCATGCATGTTCTTCCAATGTCAGTCAAGCTATAAAAGTGTTTTAAACTCCTCTCACATTGCATATTGCTCAATGGGACTTTTGAGGAGTTTGGGTCTTAACTTGCTTCACATGAGTATTGATGTATTTGGGTTGAATAAGTTTCATGTATAGCAAATACATGTCTTAATGACTGCATTCTTACTTGAGGATTTGGTGGTTTGAAAATGCCTTCATGCATATACTTCTTGGAGTATTGAAGCTTGCAAAGAGTTTCATGCATTGTCAAAGTGAATCTTTTTTTGGGCTTGCAAGATGCTTAACCCATTCATATTACCATTTGTTGGAATGTGGTTTAAAATATGCCAATACCTTGTTTCAATGCATGGTTATTTTATTTTAATGTTTGAATAAGGAAAATTGGGTTTTTAATTTAGTTTAATGCATTTTCGTTCATGACAGCAAAAGTGTCGACACTTATTTCCCTCTGCTCTGCTTTTGTGATGTTCTTTCAAAGCACGTAGAAAGTGTCGACTCTGTGAGTCGACACTTTTTGTCTTGTGTGCTATTTGTGTTGAAGAAAGAACATGTGAAAAAAAGTGTCGACTCTGAGAGTCGACACTTATTCCCTGGGTTCTATTTTTTTTTGTTGTAGACAGAACTTTGCATAAAAAGTGTCGACTCTAAGAGCCGACACTTTCTCTGAACCGTCTGGAATGGGCTTTCATGATGGGTTTTGAAACCTAATGAATCTAATCTATTTGCACACATTTGTGACCCCTTTGCCCCTAGTTATAAGATACATGTATAGGAGGGGTTTTGCAAGGGTTTATGTGGCATTTCATATACCATATCTTGCTAATATATAAGTGCTGCGATTTTCAGATCTGTGAAGAGTAGGAAGAGGGTGTGGCCGCAGGGTTGAGAGGGAGAGCGTTTTTGAGAGCATCACCCACGTTTTCATCTTGCAAGAACGCTCTTGGTCAAAGGAACTCAAAGCTTCATCCGTTCCATCAAGCCTTCATGTCGCAAGGAAGCTAAATCTGCAGAAACGAGTTCGTGGAGCTTCATACCGCTGGAGTTCGACCCTCCCTCGCCTTGGAAGCTTCAATAGGATAATCTTCGGCCCATTCCTATATCTTGGATACATCTCTTCTACCCTTACTCATATGCTTCAATGTTTTCTATTTTGTTCTCAGATCAATTTTTATATTGAGCATGTATTGAACATTCTTTCTATTTTTCTGAACTTGGAATACTGTGTGTGAGTATACGGAGCTGCGTCTCTGTGTGAGGTTTTAGTGTGGGGTGAGTTCCCTGTGTGTGTGGATTGCTGTAGAAGCAGCGTGTGTGTGGTGTTGGGGTTCATCCCCGTGGTTCCTACGGTTCGTAGCGTGTTAGTGAAGCCTCACCAGATTTGGTGAGGGGTGGATGTAGGCGGACGGGTAGGTCCAGCCAAATCACCTAAAAATCTCCATGTTCCTTGTGGTGTGCCTCTGTGTTTGTCCATTTCTCCTATCTCCGTTCACAAGTCAATTTACAGATTTTTATTCACTGCATCCTCATACATCGCTACGTCTGCTATCTATGTTTAGTGAAAGTTCTATCGATCTTTGCATAGGCTATACGTGTTAGATTGGAGAGTTCGAGAGAACTTATTCTTGTAGTGCGTATATTTCCTTTCGCTACATTTCATGATTGGTAGTTTATTTTAATCCGCTGCGTAAATTTAAAAACTACCACTGCGTTTAAAGGGGACAATTCAACCCCCCCTTCTTGTCCGCCATCTATCTGGGCCAACAATTGGTATCAAAGCGAGGCCTCAGATTTTATTCAACCTAACGGTTGTAGAGGATTGATCATTAGAGATGGAAAGTAGGGGAATGCTTCCTAAGGGACATTCTATACACAAGCCACCATTTTTTGATGGCATGAATTACCCTTATTGGAAAAATAGAATGACAGTGTTTTTGGATGCTCAGGATTATGATAGATGGAGAGTCGTTAGTAAAGGTCCTTATCAATTGCCCGATGATGAGGATAGTTGGACTGAAGAACACATTAAAAAATCATGTGCAAATTTCAAAGCTATGAATATTGTTCAATGTGTTATACATCTGAATGAATATTCACGTATATTTATGTGTTTCTCTGCACAAGAAATGTGGGAGAAGCTCCGACTCATATACGAAGGAACGTCGGAGGTAAAGGAGACAAAAGTAAATCTATTGGTCCGAGAATGCGAGCTCTTCATGATGAAGCCACATGAGACCATCTCGGAGATGTTTGCTAGGTTAAGTGAGATCACTAATGATTTGAAAGCACTGGGAAAGGAGTACACAAATCAAGACCTTGTGAGGAAGGTGTTGCGGTCCTTGTCACCACAATGGCATACGAAAGCGACCGTGATAGAAGACTCTAAAGATCTCACCACACTTACGCTGGATGAGTTGATTGGGTCCTTGATGACCTATGAAATCAACATTAAAATGACAGAGGAGGAGAAAGGTAAGATGAAATCTGTTGCATTTAAGGCTAACCCACAGCCTTATGAAGAAAGTGATGAAGGGTCAAGTCTTGATAGTAGTGAGGAAGAATTGGTGGACCTCATCACTAGAAGAGCCAAAAAAATGCTAAGGAAGACTAGAATGAATGGCACTTCTCTTAGAAAAGTTCAGCAAAAGCCATTGGAAAAGAAAAGAGAGATTGGATGCTATGAATGTAACAAGGTCAGACACATGAGAAATGAATATCCAGATCATGAGATAAAATTAAAGAAAGGTACAGCTAAGAAGCCAAAGGCAATGAAAGCTGTTTGGAGCGATGAGGACGAGAGCGAGTCTAAATCCGAGAAGGAGGATGAGCTGGACGAGCAGGTCCAGAATCTATGTCTGATGGCTGATGCGGAGAACGACACTGAGGTAAACTCTGATAATGAAAACCTTACTTGTGAAGAATGGGAAATTGCTTATGCTGGAGTCTATGAAAAATGCTAGAAGTTGAAACATGAAAATAAAAGTCTAAAAAAGAAGTTTCATGATATTTTATATTCTAGTTCACCTTCATGCACTAAATGTAGTTTGCTTGAGTTGGAACTTGAAAAAATGAAAGATGGAAATCAAATGTTGTTGTCCAAAGTTTCTCTATTTGAGGATGAAATCTCATGCTTAGAAATTGAAAAACAACATGCTTATGACAATGTGAAAAACTTAAAAACTGAAAATGAAGAAGTGGTTAAGGAGTTGGATGAAATCAAAGTGAAGTTAAGCGAATGTGAAAAATCTAAGAAAGAAATGGAAACCAACTTCAATACCATGCATGATGAATTGAAAAAATTGAAAGATGTTGTTCAAATGGAATTGAAAGGAAAACAAAAGATTGGTGAAACTAGCAATGAAAATACTAGAAATAAGAAGAGAGTTGTGGGATACTCACACACAAAGAAAAATTCTTTTGTAAGAAATCCATTTTAGAAATCCTTTAATTCACCTTGTTATTCCCCTGTTCATCCATGCATGAACTCATTTGTTAATACACCAAACATGCATAGAAGAAACAACGTTAGAAAATGAAATGTCACCTACTTCTATTGTGCTATGTATGGACGCACTTTCAGGAGCACTTCTTTTATTTAGTTTATTCGTTTGTTCATTCATTTATTCGGTTTATTGAGTGTGAGGGAATGCCAGTCACCTAGGTGACGATTTATTCGTGCTTCAAGGAAGCCCAGGGTGTGCTCGATCTGACTGGTCAGACGATTGTGTGTGTCGTGTCGGGACTAAGAACCTGCCGCACCATAAAGGCTACGTCGTTAATTACATCCCCTCGAAGAGGGGAAAACCCTTGATTGATTGCCGAAAAAAGGGGCCCCATGGCCTGAAATTCATAATAACAAAGTGAGAGCAAAAGCTCAGATTGCGTTTAAACAAACCCCGCATTGGGGCATAAATGTTCATTGATACATTTATGTCGGTCACTTACGGACCATTTCTTGTTAGTACGAAAGTCCGTATTTATAGCGTCAAAGACAACGATAAAACCGTATAAATGTCTGTCGCAGACACAACAAGTTTAATGAGGATGTGAGATCGGATCCTGGTAAAGGCGGGTCAAATTAACAAACTATTGGCCCGAGATGGTTTCGGACCATGGCCATATCGGGGGCTCTCGAGGTCCACATCCGATGCCATGGGGCGTCGTTACTTTTCTCCTCACACACGGTCTGGGGGAGCGAGGGTCCCGAGGTATGCAAAGCTATAGCATTTTTTATTATCGTTGTTCCAATTGTTAAACTCCATTGTTTGTTCACACGCGGGTGGTTCATGCTCTTTTATTTTTATTTATTAGTTTCATGTATTTTCTTTCATTTGGTTAATTATTGTTATTTTTTTGGAAGGCACGCCGGTTTAGAGGGAATAGGGGCACGCCGGTTTCAAGTTAAGGAGGGAGGGCGCGCTGGTTTAGAAGGAGCATAGGGGCGCGCCAGTTCAAGGTGGCAAAGCAGGGGCGCGCCTGTTTAGCCACAAGGAAGGGCACGTCGATTTTGGTAACAATGAGGAGAGGCACGCCGGTTTTGATGCAAGGGATAGGAATGGGTTTTGAGTGGGGGGTTAAACCGGTGCGGTACCCCCCCGCTCCGTATTAAGTCGCACCGAATAAGGGGAAACCATGAGGGGCATGTCAGTTTGGGAGGCAGGTGAAGAAGATGGTTTTGAGAAAGTGGTTAAACCGGCGTGGTACCCCCCCCTGCGTCGGATTAGGCTTGGTTCTATTCCTCTTTTTATTCACTTACAGATTAAGCAGATGGTTACGTTGTTCATTCATTTAGCAAGTCATGCTAATGAAAGGGGGGGCTCAAAATTTTTATTCTTTTGTTTGTTAATTCAGTAGGAGGGTTTACAAGTCTTCTTCACCTGCCAAGATGCATAAAAAGGGGTCTGATTGTTCTGTTCAGAGGTTTATTGTATAAGGGTTCTGGAACTCAAAAGTTCAGTTCAAGCATAGCTCAGAGGGGTTCAAGCACACACGGCCAGAGAGTCCTCTTTGTTCATATATTCACCAACATGTGCGATTGTTCATTATTCTTATTGATTGCACCCCTAATGAAAATTGGGCAGCATCTCCCCTGGACTAAGGCTTGCCAGATGAAATGGGGGATCGTCAAACGGAATATTCTGGGATGACCCCTAAAGCTTGGAGTGGCCTAACGGCGGTCCGGTGACCCGTATATGAGCGCAGAAGCCCGAGGGCCAGCCTTCAAGGGTTCTAGCAACTCATAGGTTGTAACTTCGTGGAAGTTCCACAAGGAAGATATTCGCCAAGGAAGGCTATGAATGTTCATCCCTCAAGCGGGTTCCCTCGAAGACCATGCATAGAGAAGCAGGCTTCTACGGGCCCTGGATGATAAGAAGACTGGGAGAAACGGGAGGAGGTCAAAGCAATAGAACACTACGAATACTTGCAAAAGCCACTCTTTTTATTCATCCCCAAGGGAAGGGGGCAACGGAAGAACAAACACACAAAGGGGATTTACCCCGTGACAAGAGGGAAAAAATAGGATAAAAGAGGGAACATATACATCATTGGGAGGGGAGGAAGCAGGGCGCAAGCTCCTTACCCCAAGCTCACCTCTCTCCTCTCACACACTCTCTCTTTTTCTTCACCTCCAGGCGTGAGTGGATGGAGCTTCTTTCTCCTTCGGGTGTCCGAGAGCTCAAGGACGGAGGGGGACTCTCGACCTTCTCTTCTCACCAACCTCTTTTTTTTATCCCCTCTTCCTCAGTGGGGTGTGCCTCACTTTTATATCAGTGGAGATGGGGGAGACTCCGAAACCCAAACCCCCCTTTCTCCTCCTTCTTCTCTTTCTCCCTTCTCAAAGACGTTGAGTGGCCTGCGGATAGGGGCGTTGGTAGAGCAGGAGGGTGTCCGTCCAGGATTGGCCGACGGTGACCGATGGAGATGAGACGCTCGGTGCGGAGCTCGAAGACTTCCATTCTTTGGGGCTTGAGGCATGCAGGCAATTGCCCATGGTCAGATGCAGGAGGTTTCTCCATTTCGGGCTAAGGGTTTTTGTTTGCAGAGGAAAACAGAGTGTCGGTCCAGGGATGGGACGGCCCCTTTGGTTAAAACGGTGCGCCAATTTAGGAGCAACAGAGGAGCGTGCCGTTTTAAACCAACTACAGATGCGTGCCGGATTAGCACCAAGAGGAGAGGCGCGCCGGCTTAAAAACCCCCTTGAGAGGCTCGCCGATTTAAGGCCAACAGAGGGCGCGTCGGTTTATGTGTCAAAAGACTTCGTCCCGGCATCGTGGTGATTCAGGTGAACACTTGCGCTCCCGTAATGCTTTAGTTGTAATGCACCACCTCTGAGATGTTTAGTTCAGAGCCTTCGAGCCCCGATTTAGGACTTCGAGTGATTTCCGGCGCGTGACGAGCCCATCTCCGAATTACCGGGTTTCTTCCATATTCAGGTTTCAGCATTATCAGTTGGAAAGCCGTGGCCATCTTTTTTTGCTCGAGGAGCTTCCATATCGGATGGCGGAGCACCCAGTACGTGCTCGTCCTGTTTGGAGGAAGTAGGGGGTTTCTTCGGCCTTTCCGTCTTCGACTTGCTCTCGAGTGCCGAGACGTACGTGCCGTATGATCATCATTTTTTGACGTCCACAAATGCACCCCACCCGTGGGTGGCGCAAGCGAGGGACGAGTGCGTGGGGCCCATGAGTGTGGAGTTCCATAGCATGGTATCTTTTCTTTCGAGCCAGTGGACTATTGGTCCGATGTGAATTCACGGGAAAGCGCTCTCTCCTTCAGCAAAGGGATGAGGGGGCCGCTTCACCGCGTAGGCACGTGGAACTAGATGTTTTAGTCCGAATGTGGTGGGATTTAGCCATCGGCATGGGGTTAACACCAAAGAGGTTCTTTTTGTTCATTGACTTGGACAGGAGGTCCGAGCCGAAGCAAAGGGGTCCTTTTTGTTAATCGACTTGGACGGAAGGTCCAAGCCGAAGCAAAGAGGGTTCTTTTTTTGTTCATCGACTTGGACAGAAGATCCGAGCCAAATCAAAGAAGTTCTTTTGTTCATTGACTTGGATGGAAGCTCCGAGTCGAAGCAGAGAGGTTTTTTTGTTCATTGACCTGGACGGAAGGTCCGAGCCGAAGCAAGGAAGTTCTTTTCTTATTTTTTGTTCATCGGCTTGAACGAAAGGTCCGAGCCGCGGGTTTATTCGTCGGTAGGACTGGAGACTATAATATTGAGGTGGTTTATTCATTGACACGGGGTCAGTGCCAAAGTAAGGGCCTTTTTGTTCATGGCTTCAGACGGAAGGTCTGGGCCACTGGTTCAGTTGTTAATGTCGACAGGACGTCAAAAACTGACGTGGTTTAATCATTGACACAGGGTTGGTGCCAAAGCAAGGGCCTTTTTGTTATGGCTTCAGACAGAAGGTCTGGGCCACTGGTTTATTCATCGATGTCGACATGACGTCGAAAATTGACGTGGTTTAATCATTGACACGGGGTTGGTGCCAAAGCAAGGATCTTTTCGTTCGTGGCTTCAGATGGAAGGTCTGGGGCACTGGTTTATTCATCGATGTCGTCAGGGAGTCAGAGGCCGACGTGGTTTAATCATTGACACGGGGTTGGTGCCAAAGCAAGGGCCTTTTTGTTCATGGTTTCAGACGGAAGGTCTGGGCCACTGGTTTATTCATCGATGTCGACATGACGTCGAAACCCGACATGGTTTAATCATTGACACGAGGTTGGTGCCAAAGCAAGGATCTTTTCATTTATGGCTTCAGACGGAAGGTCTGGGCCACTGGTTTATTCATCGATGCCGTTAGGGAGTCGGAGACCGGCGTGATTTAATCATTGACACGGGGTTGGTGCCAAAGCAAGGATCTTTTGTTCATCGAATCCAGATGGAGGATCTGAGTCGAAGGAAGGATGTTTTTTCATTCATTGACCAAGATGGAAGGTCCAAGCCAAGGGTTTATGCATCGATGGGACATGATGAAGTAGTGTTGAGCTAGACATGATGGTTTCTTTTTGGTACTGCATGGGATGTAGCTGTTTGGTTATTCGGTCGAGATGCGATGGTCTGAGCCGGAGGAGGGAATTTTGAATTGCGGGGGGACTTGATGAATCGACGTCCCCCGATGACTTTGATAAGTTTTGTTTTGTTTTTCTTTTCTTTCTCTCTTTCTTTTTTTCTTTCTCTCTTCTTTTTTTCTCTCTTTTTTTATTTTTTTTATTTTTTTATTTTTTTCCTTTTTTTTGAATGGATATTGCATAGTCTCACGGGAGATCTGAGAAACATTCTTGTTTCGCGTGAGGTGCGGGCTTTAATCGTTCATTGAACTGGGGAAGTGATGCATAATATAGTTTCAAATGTCTTCCATTAAGGGGTGGGAATTGAGTCTCCCCCTTGTGGTCGACAACCACATACGCACCTCCTTCGTACACTTTCTGGACAACATATGGCCCAAGCCAGTTTTCATTCAGCTTGCCTTTATGGCTAGTAGCCATAACTTCTCTTCTTTTGACCATCACGAGGTCGCCTTTCTTGAATTCACGCCCTTTAACAAGCTTGTCGAAGGCGCGGGCTATGCGGGCCAGGTAGACCTGTATGTTTTGCTGAGCCTGGAGTCGCTTCCCATCTAGGTCGGAGAGCTCTTTCAGTCGTCGCTCTGCGTTCGTTCGGTTGTCTTTGACCAATTCGTGTTGGATGGTGACCCAAAGTGAGGGTACTTCCAGTTCAAAGGGGACAACTGCTTCCGAGCCGTACACCAAAGAGAAGGGTGAATAGCCCATTGGAGTTTTATAGATAGTACAGTACGCCCACAGTGCTTCGTACATCTTATCCTTCCAGTCCCTTTTGCTGGAACTGACAGTGTTCACTAGAAGGGTGCAGAGTGTTTTATTGAATGCTTTAGCCAACCCATTTGCCTACGGGTTGTACGGAGTGGATGTTCTCCAATCAATCTTGTACTTTTCGGCGAATCTATAGACCTTTTAATTCCAAAAGTGGCTTCCGTTATCTGAGACGATCCGGCTGGGGATGCCGAACCGGAATATTACATTTCTCCGGATAAATCAGGTCACGATTTCTCCTGTGACTTCTTTCAGGGCCTCAGCCTCCGCCCAGCGGGAAAAGTAGTCTGTTATTGCCAGAATGTACTTGCATCCTGAAGAGGATGGGGGCAGTGGGCCCACGACGTTTGTTCCCTATTGAGGGAAAGGCCAGCTAGGTGCTATTGGATGTAGCTGTGTCGGTGGTCGCCTAGGGACCGTTGCATGCTCTTGGCAGTTCTCACACAACTTGGCGTACTGGCAGCAGTCGTCGAACATAGTCGGCCAATAATAGCCCAGCTTTTTAATTTCAATTTTCATCTTCGGCCCGGCCTGGTGTGCTCCAGCCGACCCGACATGAATTTCTTTCATCACCCTCCAGGCTTCTTCCATAGAGAGGCATCGAAGGAGTATTTTCTTCTTGGCGCCCGCCATAATTCGGAATAGAATTCTATTTCTGATTTCATAGGAGTCTTTTATTCAGAGCATCCAGATCTTTTCTTTCCTTTGCTTGGGCAGCTGCTGGTGTTTAAGCCATTGTGTGAGGGGCTCACATCAGTCGGGTGGTCCGACCACTTCTGCAGTTGCTACTTCAGGCTTTTCTCCACCCAGATCTTCTTCTATCATGCTGGGGACCTATCGTTTGTTGATCACCCGTATGTTGAGTGATTCATCAGGCGGGATTGCCAGTGAGCTTGCTAGCTTTGCTAATGCATCGGCCTGTGCATTTTGACCTCGGACGACGTAGTTTATTTCAATGGAGTGAAACCTCTCCAAGAGTTGCTTCGCCTTTCCGTGGTAGGGGAGTAATTCAGCCCTTCGGACTTCAAACTGTCCTTGGATTTGTTTGACAATCAGCATTGAATCCCCAAACACTTGTAGCGTACGGATATCCAACTGGAGAGCCAGCTGGAGACTGATAATTAGGGCTTCATATTCTGCTTCATTGTTTGTGCAGGCTTTAGTGATTGAACAAGAGGTGTGCAGCACCTCTCCTTCATGGGATTTGAGGACGATCCCCGCCCCTGCCCTTATTCTTGTTCACCCTTGCGGGGACGTCTCTGTTCTTGAAGCACCGGCAAAGTGTAGTTGCCAGGTGGCTTGCTGGACTTGACCCACTTCTAAAGTTTCATCTTCAGGGAGCTCCGTGATCAGTGGAGAATCTTCAGGCACAGGGTGCGCAGCAAAGAAATTAGCGATGGCCTGGCCTTTGATGGCCTTTCGTGGTACATAAGCAATGTCAAACTCCATGAGAATGACAGCCCATTTGCCCAGTCGCCCTTTCAGGACCGGCTGAGAGAGTATGTATTTGACCGGGTCGGCCATGGATATTAGCTTAACTTCATGCGACAGCATGTAATGCCTCATCTTCTTGGCTGCGAACACAAGAGCAAGGCAAACCTTTTCAATAGGCGTGTACTTCGCTTCAACCCCAACCAGTCTTCGGCTGGGGTAGTAGAGGGCTTGTTCTTTCCCTCCTTCATTGCTCTGGGCCAGCATTGCCCCCAAAGAGTATTCAGTGGCGGCTATGTACAGGATTAGCGGCCGCCCTTTGACAGGTGCCCCTAGAACTGGCGGGGTATTCAGGTATTCTTTCAATTGACTGAAAGCCTTTTGACATTCTTTACCCCAGTGGAACGGAGTATCCTTCGCCATTAATTTATGAAACGGCTGGCACCGCCCAGACATGTTGGAGATGAACCTACGGATGTAGGCTAGCCGGTCTTGCAATGACCGTAATTCTATCAGGCTCCTAGGAGGAGGCAACTCCTAAATAGCTTTAATTTTTACGGGGTCTATCTCAATTCCCCGGTATCTGGTGATTAAGCCCAGGAATTTTCCACTGGAAATGCCAAAAGCACACTTCATCAGATTCATTTTTAGCTCATGCAGCTGCAACCTTTCGAATATAATTCTAAGGTCAGCCAGGTGGTCCTTCCTCTTCTTTGTCTTGACAACCAAGTCATCAATATAGCACTCGACTTTGCTATAGAGCAGCTCGTCGAATATTTTTATCATCACCCTTTGATATGTGGTGCCAGCATTCTTAAGGCCGAAGGGCATCCGTTTGTAGTGGAATATCCCTTTAGGCGACCGAAAAACCGTGTGGATTCGGTCATGATCTGCTATCCAGATTTGATTGTAGCTGGACGACCCGTCCATGAACAATAAGGCCTCATGGCCGGTAGTAGCGTCGATCATTACTTCGGTGATTGGCACCGGGAAATCATCCTTCGGACAAGCTTTATTCAGGTCCCAGAAATCCACACAAATCTGGATTTGGCCATTTTTCTTATTGACAGGCACAATGTTGGCCAACCAGGTAGTATATTGATTCTTCGCCACGAAGTCAACATCTATCAGCTTGTCGACCTCCTTGCAGACTTGGCTTATCAATTCGGGCCTCATTCGCCGAGGTGATTGCTTCACCGGCTCGGCTTTAGGGTCAATGGCCGGGATATGTTAAGCAACTATAGGGCTAAAGCCGGGCATTTCTTTATAGTTCCAAGCAAAGAAATCTCAGAATTCCTGGAGCATCTTCATGTATTGCCCTCTCTCTTCGAGTGATAAGAGGGCACTGAGAAAGGTCAGCTTGGGATCATCCCTTGTGCCGAGGTTTATTTCGACAGATTCATCAACAGTGGCTTGGCTGCCATCTTCTATTTTCGAGGGAGCAGGCTGTAGGTCTACAAAGCCTTCATTATCTTCTTCAACTTCGAGGGCCTCATAGATGTATTCTTGTCTTGTTTCGCCTGACGACGGGACTTCAGATTTGCCTTGTTCTGATCCAGTCGGCTGCTGATTGGGCTGAATGATCAGCTTTGGTGTCGGCATCGTATGCTCTGTGTAGGCTGGATGCTGGCTCATGGGTGGAGTGCCCTCAAGGGCGGGATGACTTTCTCCAGCTTTTGACTCTTGTGGGTTGTTGCTGGGAATTGTAGTTGCTTGCGCTGAGAGGAACCCCCAGCATCTGCACAGAGCAATAGCTCCATGATCATTATGCGCTCGTGGCCAAGGTGGACCCGAGCCCTTTAATTCAGCCTATGATTCGGCTATTTCATAGTCCCCTATGTATTCATCATAGATTGCCTATAGGGGGCTTTCACTTGTTACAGTGCAGATGGAAACCATGTCAATTTCTTGGCAGTCTTCAATGGAGAAACCCAACCCCTGGTGTTGAGTAACCTGTAGCAATCTTCTGTCCATGTTTGGTGGATCCCATAATTCTTTGAACATCTTCTTTTGACTAGAAGGCTGACAAAAGGAGATTTGCTGCTTTCTGGCTAGCTTGATCACACGGCTAGTGATGTAGGGGAGTCCCAGGTGGATCATGCATCTCTTCAGGGAATCGGCAATCATCGTCCCCTTTTGCAGGCTGCTCCTTGGCCACATAGAACATGGTGGCTTGGTCGTTCGGATTATGGACCTCCAGGGTCTTCAATATTTTGACTATCTGACAGTCTACATTGGCTACGGGCTTTGTGATCCCCGGCGGGACCTCGATATCCCCAAGTATCTCTTTGAGTTTTAGTGCCCCCAGTTCAGGGTAAATGTTAAGTTGGAGCGCTCTGAGGTCTCCTTCTTCTTCAGCTATGAGTGACACCTCTGGGGGAGCCACGTAGCCAGGCAGTGGCGGAGGAAACCAGTCACCGGATTCTATTTTCCTTTTCCCTTATCTTGAGCTGGAGGGTCGGGCTTCTTCGACTTCTCTAGGTACAGAGATGCGTCTGACAAGTGACACTCGAACACCTTGAAATGGTGTAAGTCGGCGAACACCCTTTCTTCTTTCCTATTTCGAGGGTACTTTATGCATTGGTGGAGGGTGGAGGCCACCACCTGATTTTTATGCAGCCATGGCCGGCCCAATAGTGCCTTGTATGACATATCAGAGTTTATTACGTGAAACTGCACTTTAGTAGTGAAGTCGCCGAGCGAGAGTTCAAACTCTGCCATGCCTATGGGGACTTCAAATTTCTGGTTGAAGCCAGCAATTCTCATATCCCTGACCTCGACCAGGTGCACATCAAAGTAGTACTTCTGATATACCCGGTAGGGGAGTATGTTTACTACAGCCCCTGGGTCAATCAAGATTCTGCCTATCGGCTTGCCATTCAGCTGCCCCCTCATGTAGAGTAGTGTATTGTGGTTGACGGAGGGCAGCAGCATGTCTTCCTCCGCGAATGTCATAGCCACCCTGGACTTTGCCTCGGCAAAATAGCTCTCCAAGTACGTCGGGGTTTGTAGGGCCGTGATAACGGCTTATCTTGTTTCTTCGTCGAGGGAGAGTATATCCCAGACAGAAAAGCTTGCGGGGATCTTCTTCAGCTGCTTCACTATTCTACCGGTGGTTCTAACGTTGGTCAGCCTCAGTTCTTCAGACCTTTTATGCCTACTCTCAGGGGGCTCCTGAGGAGCTAGCTCAAGAGGTGGTTCGTCTTTTTCTTCAGGTGGTACCTGAACTTGTTGTGCCGGTCTGGCCGACTCTTTCCCTTGCATGAATTCGGTGAAGCTTGGAGTGCTCGCGCAATCTTTATTTGCTAGAGGAAAGTTTACTGAGGGTAAGGTAAGAGCACCCTTGACCCTCCATTGTTGTTGCAGACGTGGCAGCTTGCCCTCTCGAGAGGATAGAAATTCGGCAAAGGAGGGGATCCCCTGACTGCTTGCACACTCCGGGTAAAGCCCTAGTGGAGGAGGAATTTTTGCACCTTTGACTTCAGGCTAGGGAACCTGGTATGGTTGTTCACCACATAGCATGATGTTGTGGTCAGTTTGAGGGGAATGCCCCCATTTTCTTCCGGATCTAGTAGAATTCTGGGAGGTGGAAGTTTCAGCTTGATTTGCCTCTGTTGGGATGAGGCATATCTCTTCATCCTCTTCTTCAGAGATTCGGACTATCTCAAATAGGGTCGCAAGGGTGTTGCAAGATACGGCCAGGCCTTTTCCTTCGTTATTAGATCTCTTCTTTTTCTTCACAGTCGGCGGCTGCTCTTTTGGAGGTTCGTCCCATATGCCGGGTTCTTCAGCCTCAGCTTCAACTTCAGCTTTTTCTGATGATTCCAGGGACTCAAAATATTCCCAAGGGAGATATTCTCTCAGCTAGACATGCTGAATTTCAGGCTGTTCATACTCATCTAGCCCATTAATGATTTCTTGAAGCCGTTTCACTGCCGGATTGGCCTCTTTGTGCACCCGCATCGGGATGTATTTCTCCTTATTGTTCGTGAATCTTCTAATGACCAACTAAGGAGCTGTCTCATGCCAGACGGGGGTCACAACCGGGGGTTCCGACTGAGGTGTGACGCCTCGTATATGAATTCCAGGGCCACGGCGAAGCGCTGCCCTTCTTCTTGTTTTTGACGGCACGGTGTGCCAATTTCTTTCATTTTCTGCTGGCGCTATGATGTAGGCCTCATAGGCATGTTGAGTGCAGGCTTCCGCCACTCCTTTGGGTAGTTGCTGATATAGAGATATCATATTGATGGTTACCCCCAGACTGGGCATTTCATGCGGGCGCGGAGAATCGACTTTGTGCTCCCCCATTTGCAATTCTCCCTTCTTGATCAAGGACTCAATAGTGTCTTTAAAGATATAGTAGTCCTCGATAGGGTCCCCGATCATTTGATGATACGAGCAGAAATGAGGATCATTTTTTCTTCTGAGATCTCCCAACCTCTTTGGTTCTGGGAGAGTAATCTTGTCGAATTTCGTGGCCCATTTGAACAAGAGTCGAGTCTTGTCTCGAGGGAACGAATATAGCTTCTTCATTTTATCCTGTAGGGATGGACCTTCTCGCCGATCGGCGGTCTTGGATGGGGGGGACTCAGCTACCCCTTTGTGTTTTTCCTTCTGTTGTTCAAAGGTCTTGAAGTCCACCGTATGTACTTCTTGAGATGCCGGTCGTTTGTCAGTTGACCTGGCCTTCTGGCTTGAAGTGGTAGGAGCGGCAGAATACTTTGAGAGGAATGCCTCGACTTCCACCACAACATTATTCAGTCGGTCAAATGACTTAATTTCGGTGCCTATCATTCTTTCCAGCACCTCTCTTTTCAGATTTTGCTTGCATATTTGGATGGAGTCCTCCTGATGCGGCGGTCGCCTGCACCTCATGCTGAGGTTCCTCCATCTTTTGATATATTCCAGGGCAGACTCATTGTTCCTCTGCCTGGTTTCATATAATTTGGCTACCGTCACCTCCCTTTCGGCGATGTGGAACCTTTCTTTGTATTTTCTCTGCATGTCAGGCCAATCAATGATAGAGCCGGGCTACAGGCTTGAGTACCACTCGAAGGCAAGTCCCGTTAATGTTGACCCGAATAACTTTAGTAGGTACGACTCATCAGTAGCTAAGTCGCCCATCACATTGGTGTAGTAGGCAATGTGCCCGCGTGGAGACCCTTGCCCGTTGAACTTCTCAAACTTTGGAGGCTTAGTGATCCCAGGGGGTAGCCTCTTGGCAGCATGATGAGATGGGTACGGTACCCTATATACATCAAATGAGACGGAGTCGCCATCGCACCTTTTCGCCAGCTTCATTTCTATCATCTGCTCGACCATGAGCTTGTTCATTACTGCCGGGTCAACCGGGCTTGGGTAAAAATGAGCTTGTTGCAAGTGCGGCATTGTTAGCACGGCCGCATGGGGCGTGGCAGACCCCGCCTGGAATTGGAAGGTTGGAGGTTGCGGTGCAGCCGTAATTTGTTGTTGCGGGGGAGGAATGCCCCCGGCATAGTTGGGCACCGGTCGCGAGGCAACCGCCTGCGGCGAGGCTTCAAATGCCTGGCCATTGCCCCCTTAGGTCCCGGGAGGGACTTCGAGCTGCCCGAGTGCGGAGGTGTGAGTACCCCTCTTGCTCAGTTGTATTTTTAATGCTTCAATTTCTTGTTGGTATCTTTGAAGCAACATCAGCAAGGCTGGATCATTGGCAGAAGGGCTGGGGAGGCTTCCCCGCTCCTCAGATGGCGTATCTTCAGCCGAGGTGAATGGCACCCCATTGTCATCTTCAGTTGTAATTACATTGGCAATTAAGGCAGCCAGAGTCTCCTCCGGATTTGTTGTCTCTGCGAGGGTTTGCAATACCTCACTGGCGGTCTTTCCTCTTCTTGTGATAGGGCCAGGCCTCTCGACAATTCTGGCAACTTCTTCAGGTTCTTCAGGCAGAGCCCCATAATGGCTGGTCGCTCCGACCACATTGCAGGTATAGACCTGTATATTTTTACTTCTTCTCCTTGCACGTCGGGTCAGCTGACCAGGGAAGGTCAATCTTTCAAACATCGAGACTCTCGGTGGGTTCTCTTTATGGCGGGGAAGCCCATAGCATCCAGATTCCCCATCTTCTATTTCAGCCGGGTCAGTTGGATATTCTTGACCCTCTTCAATAGTGGTGATGGCTTGTAGTAGCCGTTGCCTCCCTAGGGAGGTGTTCCTGACCCCACGGAGGTATCCGCGCACGGCCTGGGTGATGTCTTCTTCTTTATAATCAGGGTAAACCGTGGGTGGCGGTACCCTTGGCTGTGGTGGGGGCCCATGGGCGGGCTGACCCTCTCTGACAGTCTTGCCATGCCTTTCGACATGTAAAGTAGTGTTCGCCTGTCGCCCATGGGCTCGGGCAAGCGGCTGGCGAGACACCCTTGCTGGCATCTCATTCTTCTTCATCTTTTTCTTCTCCTCCTTCCTGGGCATGTCAACCTGGACGGACTCCAACTGAGTTGTCACCAGGCCCCGTGTTGGCTTCGGCACCCAGATTTGCTTGGTCTTGCACGGCCTTGGGGCCGATTCATTCTTCAGTTGGTGGGCTACCCCGCCGTCCCTCTTCTCTATTCTCCCTAGCGCTTGAAAGGAGTTGCGCACAAGGATGTTTGGGATGATCCGCTCAGGGATCACTTCGGTGCTACGGCCGTTCAGGTAGATTCTGACGCCTCCGACCAGAATAGACTTGCCGGTATTGGAGATCTGGTCCTTGGGGGTGGCAACAACAGCATTTCTTTGGCTCCATCCTTGGCTGGACGCCGTCTTTTTGGTAATCGAGTCCGTGTTGAAACGGACATGGTGGATGAAACAGCCCACGGTGTTGACCGACGTGCGGTCGACAGCAGTTGTTAGCGACCTGACAGCAACAGGTCAGGTGATGGGAGCCCCCGTGGCGAAGATGTGGACTTCGACGGGCTTGGGCCTCTCAGTCTCCAGTAGGTGGACGAAGGCCACCCCCAAGAAGTAGGGGAAGCCCACCACAAGAGGAAAGTTGCCGAACTTGATCGGAACCGCGAGGTAGCCATGGTTGGAATGGCTTGCGACAACTGACGGTCTGAAACTAACGGCCATTGTGATCATCGGAGAACAATCCCTATAATTGCAAGTAAGCAATTCAGAATTTCATAAGGAGGTTGTAGGGCCCCTAGTCCCGGCGAGGAGATGAAGGGAAGTCTAGTCCCACCGGGCGTGCCAGACTTGTGAACGCACTTTCAGGAGCACTTGTTTTATTTAATTTACTCGTTTGTTCATTCATTTATTCGGTTTATTAAGTGCGAGGGCATGCTAGTCACCTAGGTGACGATTTATTCGGGCTTCAAGGAAGACCAGGGTGCGCTCGATCTAACTGGTCAGACGATTGTGCGTGTCGTGTTGGGACTAAGAACCCGCCGCACCATAAAGGCTACGACGTTAATTACATCCCCTCGAAGAGGGGAAAACCCTTGATTGATTGCCAGAAAAACGGGCCCTACGGCCTGAAATTCATAATAACAAAGTGAGAGCAAAATCTCATATTGCGTTTAAACAAACCCCGCATTGGGGCATAAACGTTCATTAATACATTTATGTCGGTCACTTACGGACCATTTCTTATTAGTACGGAAGTCCGCATTTATAGCGTCAAAGACGATGATAAAACCGTATAAATGTCTACCGCAGACACAGAAAGTTTAATGAGGATGTGGGATCAGATCCCGGTAAAGGCGGGTCAAATTAACGAACTATTGGCCCGAGATGGTTTCAGACCATGGCCATATCGGGGGCTCCCGAGGTCCACGTCCGTTGCCATGGGGTGTCCTTACTTTTCTCCACACACACGGTCCGGGGGAGCGAGGGTCCCGAGGTATGCAAAGCTATAGCATTTTTTATTATCATTGTTGCAATTGTTAAACTCCGTTGTTTGTTCACACGTGGGTGGTTCATGCTCTTTAATTTTTATTTATTAGTTTCATGTCTGTTCTTTCATTTGGTTAATTGTTGTTGTTTTTTTTGGAAGGCACGCCGGTTTAGAGGGAATAGGGGCGCGCCAGTTTCAAGTTAAGGAGGGAGGGCGTGCCAGTTTAGAAGGTGCATAGGGGCGCGCCAGTTTAAGGTGGCAAAGCAGGGGCGCGCCTATTTAGCCACAAGGAAGGGCGCGTCGATTTTGGAAACAATGAGGGGAGGCGCGCCAATTTTGATGCAAGGGATAGGAATGGGTTTTGAGTGGGGGGTTAGACCGGTGCGGTACCCCCCGCGCCATATTAAGTCACACCGGATAAGGGGAAACCATGAGGGGCGCGTCAGTTTGAGAGTCAGGTAAAGAAGATGGTTCTGAGAGAGGGGTTGAACTGGCACGGTACCCCCCCTCCCCCCCCCCCCGCGCCAGATTAGGCCACACCGGATTAGGCTTGGTTCTGTTCCTCTTTTTTTTCACTTACAGATTAAGCAGATGGTTACGTTGTTTGTTCATTTATCAAGTCAGGCTATTGAAAGGGGGGGCTCAAAAGTTTTATTCTTTTGTTCGTTAATTCAATAGGAGGGTTTAAACGTCTTCTTCACCTGCCAAGATGCATCAAAAAGGGGTCTGATTGTTCTGTTCAGAGGTTTATTGTGTAAGGGTTCTGGAACTCAAAAGTTCAGTTCAAGCATAGCTCAGAGGGGTTCAAGCACACACTGCCAGAGAGTCCTCTTTGTTCATATATTCATCAACATGTGCGATTGTTCATTATTCTTATTGATTACACCCCTGCGAAAATTGGGCAGCATCTCCCCCGGACTGAGGCTTGCCAGAGGCAATGGGGGATCGTCAAACGGAATATTCCGGGACGACCCCCAAAGCTCGGAGTGGCCTAACGGCGGTCAGGTGACCCGTATCTGAGTGCGGAAGCCCGAGGGCCAGCCTTCAAGGGTTCTAGCAACTCACGGGTTGTAAATTCGTGGAAGTTCCACAAGGAAGATATTTGCCAAGGAAGACTATGAATGTTCATCAATCAAGCGGGTTCCCTCGAAGACTAGGCTTCTGAGGGCCCTGGATGATATGAAGACTGGGAGAAACAGGAGGAGGTCAAAGCAGTAGAACACTACGTATACTTGCAAAAGCCACTCTTTTTATTCATCCCCAAAGGAAGGGGGCAACGGAAGAACAAACACACAAAGGGGATTTACCCCGTGACAAGAGGGAAAAAATAGGATAAAAGAGGGAACAGATACATCAGTGGGAGGGGAGAAAGCAGGGTGCAAGCTCCTATCGCTGAGCTCACCTCTCTCCTCTCACACACTCTCTCTTTTTCTTCACCTCCAGGCGTGAGTGGATGGAGCTTCTTTCTTCTTCGGGTGTCCGAGAGCTCAGGGACGGAGGGGGACTCTCGGCCTTCTCTTCTCACCAACCTCTTTTTTTTATCCCCTCCTCCTCAGTGGGGTGTGCCTCACTTTTATATCAGCGGAGATGGGAGAGACTCTGAAACCCAAACCCCCCTTTCTCCTCCTTCTTCTCTTTCTCCCTTCTCAAAGTGATGCGGGACGGACAGGCGACTCGACTCCAATTGAATATGCAACCCTCAGACTCTATGCAAGCTCGCGATCGTCCCTTGTCGAGGGAAGCGTACGGACGTGCACGGTTGAGAAACCGACAGTGAGCTAGGGTGGTCAACTCACAAATTCGTGCTCGGATCGGGTCACGGGACGGTCTCGCTCTCTCTCGCAGTAGCGGTGAAATAAATATATCGAGCTAATGGCCCTAACACATGCTCTCTAGCAGCGGCATATAAAAGCATATACAAGAATAGCAAATGCCGAGTAATGGAGCGAACACGATACCTCTACGCGCCTGGCGTGGGGAAGATGATCCCGGTCGATCTCATACTCCCGGAACAATAATTAATTAAATTACAATAATGATTTTACTGCCCACTCCATGCAGGGAGGTAAAGGGCGACACAGCGGGACCCGGGAGTAGTGGGTTCGGGTTGACGGGCAGCTTCTTGTGTAGCTTCGGCAGCACACGTACTCACGATCGTGGGACCCACGTGCTAGTCCGTGGGGCCGTGTGGGCCCGGCGCGGCACCGCTGTGATGGGGACATCCGGAGGGGCTCTCCCTGAGAAGGCGGTGCACTGGTTCACCTCGCGGAAGGTGAGGAGGCTCCGATCAGTGCGGGTTGGAGTTGTTACCCACAGATCTGAATTCTGTTTCAGACCTGCGCGTCCTGACAAAAACTGATGCTGCTATCGGCCCCTACATCGGATCGACGCACAAGAGGTACTGATGGAAAGCTAACTCAAAATACTTCGATCTATGACTAGAGAAAGAAATTTAAATTTCCAGTTGATGGCCTTTGTCGAATATTCAAGCTGCTGGTTCACAGGATCTGAAAACTCAGGACAAAAGTGCTTTTTCCTGAGAGTTGGCGGTGACCATGATGTAGACCTCTGATTCAGCTATTGAGCGCATCATGAAAGTGGTAGAGGGCGAAGATAGGAAAACAGGGATATATTTTATGAAAGGTTTGGTGGAGATTTGAAAGGGGGAAAGTATTTTATATCACTCGGTGGTCGGACCTGGACAGCAGGAATAGAATTGAATTTGGGAGAAAGACACAATTTCTAAAAATAGTTAGAGTGCTTTTGAAATTCGACGAAACTTTTTGGAGGATGAGGATGGTGGACAGAACCTCCAGTAAAATTTGGGATTCAAGCAAAAATCAAGAAGGGGAACAAAAGGGCGAAACTCAGGGCTATTGTGAAACTAGACAGAGAACTGGCAGGTCTGGTGGATTGGGAAGCACGAAAATGTAAAAATATAAAACGGGGGCTGAAATTTTTTTCACTTTTTCTGGGATGTGGTGATGACCTCTAGAATGCACCTTGAAAATATCAGCTCCAGAAGATGCAGGAGTTGTGAGATAAAATTCTTGGAGTAACCCTCTATCCAGCAAAATAGAACCTTGGACAGCACTTCAGAACTTACTTCTCGGCGGCTCGATGGCAGTACGGCGGCGGCGGCGGCAGCAGAGATAGAATCTAGAAGGGATAAGGAGAATATAGGAGGGTTCTATACCCTGGAAATTGGAGAAAGAAGAGATAAACCATAGGGAGAGAGGGGAGGGGCGCACCAAGCTCCTTGCACCTTCAACAATTTTTCTTCTTATTAATTCTCTAAAATGTAGAAATACAAGTATTTATATAAAATAGAAAATGACTCAAAATGACCTCAGATCTAGGGTTGGAAGAGGCACTAAGGGGATAGGAGAAAGTATTTCTCCCATGTGGTCAAAACACATTTCACATATTCTATTCAAACTTACCTAACTTAGCCTAATAAGGACAAAGAACGGGGTGCCCCCTTCATGGGTCTATCTTGGGCCAAGTTGGTCCATGGCCACCCAAAGGCCATTCACAAGCCCATGATAGCCTATAGGCCTTCCAACCTAGGTGGCCCATGAGAAGGAGAAGCCCAATTGGGCCTTTATGTGATTTAAGGTCCATTAGGAAGCCTAATGGTCCAATATGAACTAACCCCCTTAATGGACCTAAATAAAGAAACCTAGTCATGGACTCTTCATAGAATGTGGCCCAATGGCTTATTAAAAGCCTTACAAAGGAGCCCAAATAAAAAAAATCAAAAAACACACAATTACAAGCCAATACAACCCATAAGACACACCAATACAAGCCAATACACACTAATACAACCCATATGTATGATGAAATAGCCTTTGATGCCCCCATCAATTCTCCCCGGGTGGGAAGAACTCGACCCCGTCGAGTAAGGGGTGTTGCTGCTCAAGTAGCTCCGACGAATCTGTCACCGTACCAAGTAGCGCGGGTACGCTCCACTCCAAGTGATCGTCACCTGCTCATTCCGTATATACTCGATATGCACAAGCTGCTCTGGGAACGAGGCTAGAGGTGGACACTCTGGGTGGGGTCACTCTCAAAGGGAGGAGGCGGCTTGATGACTCACTAGGAATCACTGCTGGGTCCCTGTAGGTGACTAGATCCGGGGCATAGATGTAGAGCTGATCCCATAGTCCTCAAGCGAGTCCACTCGCCTCTTAAGGGACTGACATCAACGAGCTTGCACAAGACACATGTAGACTTTGACAGACCACAAACCACACAAACAAGCCACACAAACAAACCACACAAAGAAGAAACTGACTCATGCATGACTCTAGACAAACTTGAACATTCTTAGTACTACTATGACTGACGACACGGAGACACAACACAAGGGACACACGAAGGAAGACTCGGTAAGGATGACGGTCTCCGTCTACATACACCATGTGTAAAGAGAGACTAACCCACAACTTAATGCCATGAGTTCCATCCTTCGTCAACCGTCTCCGATTCGAGAAGACTCGTCCTCGGGTATGAAAGTGTGGGAGGATTAGGGGATGGGTGACGAGAATGTAATCCGGACGTCTAGTGTAAGGCACGATAATAATGAAGTCCGGAGACTGTTTCTTGTACGCGTGGCAGAAATCAAACTATACCATCTTAACATAGGGTATCGACAGTGGTACAGTAGTCACTAGTGGCTGCTCTACCGTAGGAGAGACTGGTAAAAGTGGGATGGTAGGGTCCACCGAGAACAAAGTGGGCGAAATAGATGGGTCCGGGATGATCGGTGTGAGTGGGGTGACTAACAGTCCCTGGCTCTCTATTGGCTCACTCTCTAACCCCCAAACATCAGCGAGGTACTCCTCGACCAACTCTTGGTCAGCCTCATAACTCACTAGAATGAGCGTAGGTGGGACATCCTCGATATGTGTGTCCTCTATGGTAGGGGAATGTGAAGGACACAGATCGGAGAAATGGCTAGGGGCCACATGGTTGGGCTCCGGGAGAGGTAGTGGGCATGAGTCTGTAGGCGGAGCGGACTGATAGGGGTGGGTGGTTGGTGACACAGAGGTGGTCGGCTGAAGGCCGTCGTGGAAGACGAACTCGCCAGGTAGGTGAGGTGGATATAAGGTGCAGGTCCTCCTATCCCAGTCAAAGGTCGCTCTCCTCTCTTCCAACCATGGTCGCCCTAATATAATGCATGGTCCTGCTAGCATACCAATATTGCACCATGCATCATCGCAGTAAAATTCGGAACTGATCTGCCTTTGGAACTTGACACAAGCAAACTCACCATCACGGATAATTTCACCTGTCTTGGAGAGGGACTCCACGATATCAAGAGAAACCCAATTATCCGACTCCTTATGAGTGAAATGGAGTTCCGTTGTGGACCCATTGGGTAGAGTGGCTTTAGAAATGAGATGGGTGAAATCCAAGGGTCGGGCCATGAAGGCATTGAATTGGGCCACCAGGGATGACCACTTGGACACATGGTCTTGGGGAGCGGCCATGGGGGTGGCGAGTAGTGGACATGCAGGCACACGGTGACAAGATCAGACTTGTGTAGACTAGACACGACCCTACTATGTGATGCAAAGTTGGAATGCAGACTCGAGTACACACATAGACTTAGCCAATATCCTGTACATGGCGGAGGTAATCGATCCGAAGATCACTCGCGCAAGTGTGTGGCCTTCCCGAAAGGCGTAGCCTAACATTCGGACAACACCTTTTGATATACCGGGTTATTGGGATGAAATGCAACCTAGACCGACTTAGACGATGACTAGACGTAAATGACACTTTTTTTTGTTGATTTTAGACACCCTAAACTCAACTGGCACTCTGATACCAAACTGATGCGGGACGGACACGCGACGCGACTCCAATTGAATATGCAACCCTCGGACTCTAAGTAAGCTCGTGATCGTCCCTTATCGAGGAAAGCGTATGGACGTGCATGGTTGAGAAATCGGCAGTGAGCTAGGGTGGTCAACTCACAAATTCGTGCCCGGATCGGGTCACGAGACGGTCTCGCTCTCTCTCGCAGCAGCGGTGAAATAAATATATCGAGCTAATGGCCCTAACACATGCTCTCTAGCAGCGACATATAAAAGCATATACAAGAATAGCAAATGCCAAGTAATGGAGCGAACACGATACCTTCACGCACCTGGCGTGGGGAAGGCGATCCCGGCCGATCTCGTACTCCTGGAACAATAATTAATTAAATTACAGCAATGCTTTTACTGTCCACTCCACGCAGGGAGGTAAAGGGCGACACAGCGGGACCCGAGAGTAGCAGGGTTCAGGTTGACGGGCAGCTTCTTGTGTAGTTTCAGTGGCACATGTACTCACGATTGTGGGACCCACGTGCTGGTCCGTGGGGCCGTGTGATGGGGACATCCGGAGGGGCGCTCCCTGGGAAGGCGGTGCGCTGGTTCGCCTCGCGTAAGGCGAGGAGGCTCCGATCGGTGCGGGTTGGAGTTGTTACCCACGGATCTGAATTCTGTTTCAGACTTGCGCATCCTGACGAAAACTGATGCTGCGATCGGCCTCGACGTCGGATCGACGCACAACAGGTACCGATGGAAAGCTAACTCAAAATCCTTCGATCTATGACTAGAGAAAGAAATTTGAATTTCACGTTGATGGCCTTTGTCGAATATTCAAGCTGCTGGTTCACAGGATCTGAAAACTCAGGACAGAAGTGCTTTTTCCTCAGAGTTGGCATTGACCGTGATGTAGACCTCCCATTAAGTTGTTGATCTCTTCATGAAAGTGGTAGAGGGAGAAGATTTAAAAATGGGGATATATTTTATGAAAGGTTTGGTGGATATTTGACTAGGGAAATGTATTTTATATCACTGGGTGGTCGGATCTGGACAGTAGGAACAGAACTGAATTTGGAAGAAAGACACAATTTCTAAAAATAGTTAGATGGTTTCGAAATTCGACAAAAATTTGTGGAGGATGGAGATGGTGGACAGAACCTCCAGTAAAATTTGAGATTCAAGCAAATATCAATAAGGGGAACACAAGGGCGAAACTCATGGCTGCTGTGAAACTAGACAGAGAACTAGAAGATCTGGTGGATTGGGAAACACGAAAATGTAAAAATATAAAACGGGGGCTGGAATTTTTTTAACGTTTTCTGAGATGTGGTGATGAACTCTAGAACTTACTCTGAAAATCTCAACTCCAGAAGATGCAGGAGTTGGGAGCTAAAATTCACAGAGTAACCCTCTGTCCAGCAAAATAGAACATTGGACATCACTTCAGAACTTGCTTCTCGGCGGCTCGATGGCGGCACGACGGCGACGGCGGCAGCAGAGATAGAATCTAGAGGGGCTAAGGAGAATATAAGAGGGTTCTATACCCTGGAGATTGGAGGAAGAAGAGAGAAACCATAGGGAGAGAGGGGAGGGGCGCACCATGCTCCTTGCACATTCAATAATTTTTCTTCTCATTAATTCTCTAAAATGTGGAAATACAAGTATTTATATAAAATGGAAAATGACTCAAAATGACCTCAGATCTAGGGTTGGAAGAGGCACTAAGGGGATAGGAGAAAGTATTTCTCCCATGTGGTCAAAACACATTTCACATATTCTATTCAAACTTACCTAACTTAGCCTAATAAGGACAAAGAAGGGGGCGCCCCCTTCATGGGCCTATCTTGGGCCAAGTTGGTCCAAGGTCACCCAAAGGCCATTCACAAGCCCATGATAGCCTATAGGCCTTCCAACCTAGGTGGCCCATGAGAAGGAGAAACCCAATTGGGCCTTTAAGTGATTTAATGTCCATTAGGAAGCCTAATGGTCCAATATGAACTAACCCCCCTTAATGGACCTAAATAAAGAAACCTAGTCATGGACACTTCATGGAATGTGGCCCAATAGCTTATTAAAAGCCTTACAAAGGAGCCCAAATGAAAAAAATCAAAAAAACTCACAATTACAAGCCAATACAACCCATAAGACACACTAATACAAGCCAATACACACTAATACAACCCATATGTATGATGAAATAGCCTTTGATGCCCCCATCACAAAGACGTTGACTGGCCTGCGAATAGCGGCGTTGGTAGAGCATGAGGGTGTCCACCCAAGATTGGCCGACGATGACCGGTGGAGATGCGACGCTCAATGCGGAGCTTGAAGACTTCCGTTCTTGGGGGCTTGAGGTGTGCAGGCAATTGCCCATCGGTCAGATGCAGGAGGTTTCTCCATTTCGGGCAAAGGGTTTTTTTTTGTAGAGGAAAATAGAGTATCGGACAAGGGATGGGACGACCCCTTTGGTTAAAACGGTGCGCCGGTTTAAGAGCAATAGAGGAGCGCGCCGTTTTAAACCAACTACAGATGCGTGCCAGATTTGCACCAAGAGGAGGGGCGCGCCGTGATGTGGCACAGCCAAGTATGCCACGGGATGACACGATGCGCCTACGACCTATATTAACAAACACACAAGGAGTCGTAGGGGACTCGATATATCGGGTCTCTCACGTGGTGCGCACTCTCTCCTGAAAGCGACTCGGAATGACCGTGAGGGTCCGGGGCAAGGCCCTACTGTTTTGATGACTTGGCTATACCAAGGCTGTCCCCCTTGAGGGGTTGGGACTCCCACGATCGTGGGCGGCCAGCACGCCAATGGTGTGGGTTAGTGGGTGGCACTCGCAACTCTCTCTGCGGTGGGCTACACGCTTGAGTGGAACGGAGATCGGGCACTCACTCACCGTCCAACGGGCAGTAAGATATGATACGAGACCAGCAAATGAAATTCCCAGAGTGTAACCAAGCACTCATCTGATCGGTTTGAAGAAACCAATCCCGGCCGGAGACGAGGGCGAGCGGGGAAGCGTGGGAACGCAACCCGCATGCTGCGTCGGGGAAGCTTGACCTACGTTATTCGGTTACAACACTACACCTCTCGCAGGAGGGTTGATCACGGGGTGGGGATTAACTTAATTACAATCAAATTGTACCTCCACACAGGGAGGATCTTTCGACCGGCCAGGCGAGCGATGGGGATTGGACGAGACCCGGATCTGTCCGTGCAGACTGGGCAAGGACAACATGTTGAAAAGGACGGCGCCACGAACTCTTTCGGCCTCTAATGACAGTGGGACCGGTGCTGAAATGCCGCTGGGAGGTCAGGGAACCCCCAGTACGAATTTGGGGCCCTTTGGGTCAAGAACTGGGCTGCTGCAACTCCGGGATCTGAGCCGGTCCGGACTGCTCTTGTCTGGATCAGAACAACATCGAGCTGTTGCAGAGGTTGCCACGGGCTCCACCGACCTCCGATTGAGACGAGACTAGCGCAAACACAACCTTGGACAAGCTGGCGATGCAAAAGAGCTGACGAAACCTCGTTCTGAGGTCGGAGGTGAGCGCAGTGGTCCGGGAAGCAGAGGGGGGTCCGATCTGGTTCAAGCAGGGACAATTTGCACACGCCGAGAAAGAAGATGGGCACGGGGCGCTCCGGGCTCCGAATGACCTCTTCCTTCTTGGAGCTGAAAGAGGACTAGTAGAGGATCCCCTCGGCTGAAGGGATTGCCAAGGAACTCGGAAGAGCGGCCGTGGGAGCTTCTGCAACTCGTCTCTGTCCCCAGCCGGAGTCATCTTGCGTAGCCTGATGAAAACAGGCCTCCTAGTCAGCTCAGACGTTGGACGAAGGTGAAAGACCTTTCATTGGAAAGCTAGTTTGGAGAAAAATCTTGTTCTTGTTGGGATGTTTACCTAGATCTGCTCGGACGAGGCAGGATCGACGCTGCAAGTTGCGTCCAATTCTGCTACCGTGGTGGGCAGGGGGGTGGGGATGGGAGGTGCTAATGGGGGAAGTGAGAGGGGGAAATGGGGTGGGAAGGGGCTGGGAAGAGCCCTGGCTGATAGGGGGTCAAGGGGGGGATGAGCCAAGCATGTGAGAGGGGCAAAGGGGGTGTTGGAGGTGGTTCTACTAATGGGTGGGAGGGGAGCTACGAATTTTAGTTGTGGGGTAGTAAGGGTTGGAAAGGGGCTTGGGGATTGGTGGGTTCCATCTTGGGATGTGGGAGATGAAATTTGAAATTTGAATTGGGAGGGGATGAGTAGTTAGTGGGTGCCTAGGGAAGGGTGGAGGAGGCCTTGGAAAGGGGGAGGGGGTTTTGGGAAGTGGGAATGGAGGGAGATACAAATTTGAAGTAGTCTTGGGGATGGTGATGGGGAAAACAAGGGTCTAGGGAAGGGTGGGGGATGCCTTGGGAAGAGGGAGGGGTCGCTTGAGAAGTGGGAGGGGGTCTTGGGAAGTGGGAGTGGAGGGAGATAAGAATTTGAATTAGTCTTGGGGAAGGTGATGGGGAAAGAAGGGCCTATGGAAGGGTGGGTATGCCTTGGGAAGAGGGAGGGGTAGAGAGAGAGAGAGAGAGAGAGAGAGAGAGAGAGAGAGAGAGAGAGAGAGAGAGAGAGAGAGAGAGAGAGAGAGAGAGAGAGAATGTCACGTCCCGAGCGCGGAAGATACTCGGATCCGTGACGCGTCTATATATATCGTGTCGTTCGTGTAAGATCAGAGCGCGCATTTTACTTGACGATTCATTGCTAATTTAAATTTAAACATAAACCATAGTCCAAGATGACAATTGATGAATCAGAATAGTAAATTCTTAAAACTACAAATTGATGGCAATTCCAAACCAGCTTAATCATAACCGACCAAAATTGTACCATAGATTACAAGCCTTAATAATAAATGGAAGTACACAACATAGAACCTAAAATACGAGGGACTAGACCTAGCTGACTGTACACCCAACCTAGCACTCAACACTCGGTATCTGTCCCATCCGAGTGGTGGTCGCTATCCAAATTTCCTGAAAAAAGTTAGAATTGCAACTTCATGAGTGAATTGCTCAGTAAGAATTATATCTCAAGTTCTAACAAGCTTTATGTTAAATACAAGTTCAGTGCAAGTATAATGATGCATATTGGAACAGGCAAGAATATCAAGAATTTTATCAAGAGCGTGTCTCATGAATTTCAATACGATGTAATAATAAGAAACTAGCAAGTAATTTGCAAGTAATTGCACAAGTATTTCTAAGAAATTAGTATTCCAGCAAGCGATCTCAAGTTCGTGTAATAGCAAGTAGTACAATAGAATTGGCTATCTCATTTATATCATTCAAGCAAGTAAATACCCTTTTCCGGGCCAAGCAATCCATGTCAAGCAAGTCAAGCATGTCACGGGAAAGTGAGTGGGAACGTCTCAAGTCAAGTCAAGCAAGCAAGTACTTCGGTGTAATACCAAACACCGTGGTCAATAAACTCTCATGGGCACAAGTACCTTCGGGTGCTCCTCCCAGAACCAGACCGGGCCCTATACGCATAGCATTTCATGTATACTTTTGACATTCACTCTCATTTATATAGCCAATATAGAATTTCAAGAAGTTTACCCTTATAGGAACATAAGGTAGATTTTCAGGAATAGAGTTCAAAAGACATCTCAAGTGTAAATGATGAATTATGACCATCTACTTAAAATGCATGACACATAGGCAAATCAGGGTTAAGGAGATGGCAAAAAGTCATGTAAAGAACGTCAACACAACTGCTGGTCAAAGTCAATGTTATTGGTCAAAGTCAATGCTATTGGTCAAAGTCAACACTGTTGGTCAAAGGTGTTAACCGGTCAAGGTCAGGCGGTGTTAACCGATCAAGGTCAGGCAGTGTTTTACTTTTCATGTAGAAATGCATAACTAAGGTCGATGCACATTACTATTCATGCATATAGAAGGTCTGTACACATTACTATTCATGCATATAGAAGGTCTGCGCACGTTACTGTTCACGCATATAGAAGGTCTGTGCATGTTACTATTCATGCATATAGAAGGTCTGTGCATATTGCATAATAAGGTCTGTGCAGGTTTTCTTTGTACATACTCAGGTCAGTGCATGTTGCATGATAAGGTCTGTGCAGGTACTGTACAAGTCCGTGCATACGCTACAAGGCCAGTGCATGTTGTATGATAAGGTATGTGCAAGTTTTCTTTGTGCATACTAACGTCAGTGCATGTGGCATGATAAAGTCTGTGCAGGTACTGTACAAGTCCGTGCATATGCTACAAGGTCAGTGCATGTTGCATGATAAGGTCTGTGCAAGTTTTCTTTGTGCATACTAAGGTCAGTGCATGTTGCATAATAAGGTCTGTGCAGGTACTGTACAAGTCCGTGCATACGCTACAAGGTCAATGCATGTTGCATGATAAGGTATGTGCAAGTTTTCTTTGTGCATACTAAGGTCAGTGCATGTTGCATGATAAGGTCTGTGCAGGTACTGTACAAGTCTGTGCATACGCTACAAGGTCAGTGCATGTTGCATGATAAGGTCTGTGCAGGTACTGTACAAGTCCGTGCATACGCTACAAGATCAGTGCATGCTGCATGATAAGGTCTGTGTAGGTACTGTACAAGTCTGTGCATACGCTGAAAGGTGAGTGAAGGTTTAGTGGTAAAACGGGTCAAGGTCGATGATGTACTATTCACGTCCGTGCACAGTCAAGACTATCATGCTACGAGGTCAGTGCACATGCGAGCCAAGGTCGGTGCACATCACTGTTCACGCTACAAGGTCAGTGCAAGTTTAGTGGTAAAAGGGGTCAAGGTCGGTGCAATACTATTCACGTCCGTGCACAGTCAAGACTAGCTTGCTACGAGGTCAGTGCAAATGCGAGCCAATACACACTAAAGTCAGTATGTTGCAGGATAAGGTCGGTACAGTACTGTTCACGTCCGTGCACAGTCAAGACTAGCATGCTACGAAGTAAGTGCACAAGCGAGCCAAAGCATACTAAAGTCAGTGCATGTTGCAGGATAAGGTCGGTGCAGTACTGTTCACGTCCATGCATAGTCAAGTCTAGCATGCTACGAGGTCAGTGCACATGAGAGCCAAGGTCGGTGCATGTACTGTTCACACAGACCAAGGTTGGTGCACTTTTGCAGTGAGCGATCAATTTTTGATCGCGTGAATAGTAACGGTCAACAATTGACTGTTACTATTCACTAAATTTCATTTTTAATGCCAAAAATTTATTTGATAATTTTTCATGGTAGATTAAATCGAGGTGGTTAATGGGTAACAGTTAGATTTTTCTAATCATTTTTATCTTGTGAGATATTAGTTTTTAAAGTGGACTGTGAATAGTATCTTTTTACTATTCACTCAATTTCGTTTTAAGGCCAAATATTTATTTGATAATTTTTCATAGTAGAGTAAATCGAGGTGGTTAATGGGTAACAATTAGATTTTCTTAATCATTTTTATCTTGTGAGATATTAATTTTTAAAGTGGGCAGTGAATAGTGTCTTTTTACTATTCACTCAATTTCGTTTTTAAGACCAAATATTTATTTGATAATTTTTCATGGTAGAGTAAATCGAGGTGGTTAATGGGTAATAATTAGAATTTTCTAATCATTTTTTATCTTGTGAGATATTAATTTTTAAAGTGGGCTATGAATAGTATCCTCCATACCCTTCACGTAACTAATTACGTAACTTACTGTTCATGATTTAAAAAAAAAGTGCACAGAATCAAAGTGTAAAGATATGGCTAGACATGGACAAATAGTAGGATTGCAAGATCATGCTCATATAATATTTTTAAGATTTAATTTCATATATATGTGAATTTTTAAACAGGGGATAATTTACAGGAATTAAAATAGAAGAATGCATGGACACCAAGTGATAACTACCATATTCATACATATCACCCTATTTAACTATTAATTAAGTCAGATCTTGAGAACACCTATCTCTTCTGCGGCGTGATGTAGGATATAGGAAGAAGACATCCCTTCACGTCTCCCAAGGCAGAGGAAAAGAAGGGGATATTCTCTCTGCAAGTAGTAGGATGAGGGCAGAGGCTTCTATCTACTCAATAGACGGTGTAATTATAGGAAGAATTCGGTTGCCAAGGCAAAAGTAAGGGTCATTATCTTGAGATCCACTGCCAGGTCAAAAGGGGTCCTTTGCCAGCAAAGAGGAGTGGTTTATAGGGAATAATGGGTTCATGGGAAACCAGATCTGAAATCCTCGTTGTGTATGTTCCCTCGAGGTCCACGCAAACAATGGGTATTATTGCGTCCACCGTGGTTGAGGGGTCCCTGGGCATATATATATATATATATATATATATTATTGGTTTACAGAAATGGCTACTGGCCCTTTATTTCGCCCAAAAAGAAATGGTGGACGCAAGAATCGAACCCTGATCACCTAGTTGAATAATTCATCACTTAATTAACTACACTAAGAAGTCACTTATTCAAGTGAATAATCTTTTTGGAAGATGAAGCCTCATTACGTATGATGACTTCAATGGTGGTATTTTTATATAATGGCCCTCATTGGGTATTCTAACTTCTTATTTAACATTTCTATAGAGTTGTTTTCTCACAGAGTTATCTAAAGTTTTTATTTATTTAGGGAAAAAGTCTATATTATTATTATTATTTTATCATTTTTATACGAGGTGCTACAGAGAAGGGGAGTCACACTCCTAGAGGAGGAGGGAGAATTCACTCAATGTGGATTTCAATTTCTCAAGCATCAATCCTTACAAATGGAGGGGGGTTGGGGCCTATTTATAGGCACCCAATCTTTTACAAGACAAAAATGCCCTTGGCATTCATACAAAAGACCGAAGCTATCCTAAACAACACTTATGGGCCCAGCTAGGATACTAAGCCCCAATCAAGCACAAACAAGGGAAATTGGACTCTTGTCCACATGACTCAATAAAGGAAAGTACATAAACAAGACTTAAAAGTAAAGATGACATGGAATAATTGTCGCCGAGCTTCCTCAAGGATGTGCGGGTGACCCTAACCATATGGAGTGGTGCGAGATGTCCCCATCACGTCGGCTTAAAAACCCCCTTGAGGGGCGCGCCGGTTTAAGTGCCAAAAGACTTCGTCCCAACTTCGTGGTGATTCAGGCGAACACTTACGCTCCCGCAATGCTTTAGTTGTAATGCACCGCCTCCGAGATGTTTAGTTCAGAGCCTCCGAGCCCCGGTTTAAGACTTCGAGTGATTTTTGGCGCGTGACGAGCCCGTCTTCGAATTATCGGGTTTCTTCCTGATTCGGCTTTCGACATTGTCAGTTGGGAAGCCGTGGCCATCTTTTTTTGCTCGAGGAGCTTCCTTATCGGATGGCGGAGCACCCAGTACGTGCTCACCCTGCTTGGAGGAAGTAGGCGATTTATTCGGCCTTTCCGTCTTTGACTTGCTCTCGAGTGCCGATACATACGTGCTGTATGATCATCATTTTTTGACGTCCACAGTATGTTCGGTCATTCCATGTACGTCTGTGACTTAATGAGGGTTGACGATGAATGGTTTGAGATGAAGAACAAAATATCTTTTGTTCGAAATGGAACTAACTCTAAGGGACCCAAGAAAGCTTGAGTACCCAAATCTATGAAGTGAGAAATTTGTTTTGTAGGGGTGCCTTGATACCGAGGTAAATAATGGTCTCTCAAGGCAAAGGTAAGAGAGCTCAAGTTTTGAAATCTTTTGTTAAATGATTCAAGCATACACTTGGTTAGATCTTGTTAATTTGACCTTCTTCAATCTTGTTATCACCTCTTGTTGATTTTGGAAAAGATAAAGAGTTTTGTTGAGTTGAGGAACTTGCATACACACTTTTGATTATCTTCTTGCAAATAACTGTTCTGTTTTGCATACATTCAAATCATGCTTTAGAATTGCACATATGCTTGCATATTTGTGAATAGAAATAAATTTTCATTATCTTTTCAGTTACGTGCATATACTTGGACATACTTTACATACTTGTGTGCTTGAATGTCATGATTCTTCGGTATTTTAAATGGTGTGTTGTAGAATGGTGGATTTCATCCACCGGAAAACACTCACCATGCGAGAGTCGGGTCTTCGGACCTACGTTCTCCATCACGTACCGGAAATCATTTTGCATGAGCTTAATTCCAAATCCTTGCTTGAATTGCATGTATATATTTCTAGAAAATCATTTCTTGATAATCTTCTAAGACCTCACCTCCTTGTTATATAAATTGCAGTGATTTTGATCATTTGTGAAAAGTGACATATACAAAGGAGGAGGAATTATTTCCAATTGTGCATACATTTAGGGGGAGTCATATCTATGCTATGGCAAATTCATTTTCAACATACAAAGTAATTACCCACACACTTTGCACAAAATGATGCATATGACTTTGATCGATAAGGATTTCAGAAATTCTTTTCAACACTTTAAGGGAAACCAATTTCTACATGGAAATGAAGAGTAATCGTGAGGAAAAAGCTGCCTACCCCACAACATTCAATAAGTGAAATGTGGAATCGAGTAGTCGGGAATCTCCACTGAAATAAATGAGAAAACTCATGTCAAAAAGTGAAGCTAAAATCCACAAGAATCAAAATTATGATGAATCCTAGTAGTCGGGAAACCCCATTGAGACATATGAGGTGACTCGCGCCGAATGGTGATGTCCAATAAAAGAAATAAAAAAAGGGGTTGTGCGAAGCTACCAAAAGTTGAGAATCTAAAATGGAAGTGTAGAGAGAAAATAAACCTCTAGTGTTCTTTAGAAATTCTGATCATATCCATATATTTTTGAAGTTCATTGCTCATTACCTCACATTTCACTCTTGGGTATTATTGTGATGTTTATGTATCTTGAATTTGTTCTTATCATGCTTTATGCAGTGCCTCAAGCATGTGCATGCACTACCTGTTTTGATTATTCTTCATGTCTCACATTTCGATATAAATCATATGCTCACTTGCTATCCTTTTACCCCATTAAGGGGGAGCTATAGATTACTACATGCTTGCTTGACTATCATGCTTGTTTGCTTGATTGCTTGAACTCATAACTCAGTTCATATTTGTTTCAAAGTTATACATGCACATACCCTTCATGCATAACCCCAATGTCAATCAATTTTTTGCTAATGACAAAAAGGGGGGAGAATAGTGTGCGGTTCAAATCATGTTGTGCATTTGCATTTCAGTCGCATACATAGTTTTCATACATAGTGTTTATGCACACATCACTTGTTTTGTCATCATCAAAAAGGGAGAGATTGTTGGATCTCCGAGTTGATTTTGGTGTTTTAGTTTTAATGATGACAAATCGTGTGTGCATGTGTTGTGGAAATTGTCCATTGATGCGTAAGGAGTTCATATTTTGATAATCTTGCATTGCAGGAACAAATCTATGTTGGACAACTTGTGGGACACAAATGTAAGCTTGAATGAGTATTTTGGTACTCTTGATTCAAAACAGGTTGAAAATTCCATTCATGTTTAAAGATTGGTAAGGCTTAAGATTTGAAAAATCCTTCATTGGGAGTTCTGCATTTTGGTCGATTGACCATCGTCTTTAGGTTGACCAAAAATCTGGTTTTTGTTCATTGAGTTTTGTGCTTGAAAGTTAAGTAAATTAATCCATGTGAATCTTGATGAAATAGATTTTCATGCAATTTCCTTCATGGGAGTTTATAATGTCATACACCTTGTTGAATGGGTTTTCACGGACATTCTTTCATTAGCTCTTCAATAACATGAATGGGCTAACATGCATATAACTTTTGTTCACATTTTGATCATTTTCCATGCATGTTCTTCTAATGTCAGCCAAGCTATAAAAGTGTTTTAAACTCCTCTCACATTGCATATTGCTCAATGAGACTTTTGAGGAGTTTGGGTCTTAACTTGCTTCACATGAGTATTGATGTATTTGGGTTGAATGAGTTTCATGTATAGCAAATACATGTCTTAATGACTACATTCTTACTTGAGGATTTGGTGGTTTGAAAATGCCTTCATGCATATACTTTTTGGAGTATTGAAGCTTTCAAAGAGTTTCATGCATTGTCAAAGTGAATCTTCTTCTGGGCTTGCAAGATGCTTAACCCATTCATATTACCATTTGTTGGAATGTGGTTTAAAATATGCCAATACCTTGCTTCAATGCATGACTATTTGATTTTAATGTTTGAATGAGGAAAATTGGGTTTTCAATTGAGTTTAATGCATTTTCGTTCATGACAGCAAAAGTGTCGACTCACAGAGTTGACACTTATTTCCCCCTGCTCTGCTTTTTTGATGCTCTTTCAAAACAGGCAGAAAGTGTCGACTCTATGAGTCGACACTTTTTGTCCTGTGTGCTATTTGTGTTGAAGACAGAACATGTGAAAAAAAGTATCGACTCTGAGAGTCGACACTTATTCCCTGCGTTCTTTTTTTTATATTGTAGACTGAACTTTGCATAAAAAGTGTCGACTCTAAGAGTCGACACTTTCTTTGAACCGTCCAGAACGGGCTTTCGTGATGGGTTTCGAAACCTAATGAATCTAATCTATTTGCACCCATTTGTGACCCATTTGCCCCTACGTATATGATACATGTCTAAGAGGGGTTTTGCAAGGTTTTTGCAAGGGTTTATGTGGCATTTCATATACCCTATCTTGTTAATATATAAGTGCTGTGATTTTTAGATCTGTGAAGAGTAGGAAGAGGGTGTGGCCGCAGGGTTGAGATGGAGAGCATTTTTTAGAGCATCACCCACGTCTTCATCTTGCAAGAACACTCTTGGTCGAAGGAACTCAAAGCTTCATCCATTCCATCAAGCCTTCATGTCACAAGGAAGCTAAATCTGCAGAAACGAGTTCGTGGAGCTTCATACCGCTGGAGTTCGACCCTTTCTCACCTTGGAAGCTTCAATAGGATCATCTTCGGCCCATTCCTATATCTTGGATACATCTCTTCTACCCTTCCTCATATGCTTCAATGTTTTTTATTTTGTTCTCAGATCAATCTTTATATTGAGCATGTATTGAACATTCTTTCTATTTTTCTGAACTCGGAATACTGTGTGTGAGTATACAAAGTTGCGTCTCTGTGTGAGGTTTTAGTGTGGGGTGAGTTACATGTGTGTGTGGATTGCTGCAGAAGCAGCGCGTGTGTGGTGTTGGGGTTCGTCCCCATGGTTCCTACGGTCCGTAGCGTGTTAGTGAAGCCTCACCAGATTTGGTGAGGGGTGGATGTAGGCGGACGGGTAGGTCTGGCCGAACCACCTAAAAATCTCTGTGTTCCTTGTGGTGTGCCTGTGTGTTTGTCCATTTCTCCTATCTCCATTCACAGGTCAATTTGGAGATTTTTATTCACTGCATCATCATACATCGCTACGTCTACTATCTGTGTTTAGTTGAAGTTCTATCGATCTTTCCATATGCTATACGTGTCAGATTAGAGAGTTCGAGAGAACTTGTTCTTGTAGTACGTATATTTCCTTTCGCTACATTTCATGATTGGTAGTTTATTTTAATCCGCTGTATAGATTTAAAAACTACCACTGCGTTTAAAAGGGACAATTCAACCCCCCCCGTTCTTGTCTGCCATCTATCTGGGCCAACAAGATTGAATCCAAACACCTTTGTTCTGTGCTGAAGAAGAGCCTGGATACCTCTGAAGCCAAAGACTGGGGACCGGGTACATCCTGCAGTTGTGGGATGATTGTTGCACATGACTGGAGGGGTTAGTAAACTGGGGCCTGAGAGACTGGCTGCACATTGGCTAGTGTGGGTAAGAAACTGAGACCCTTGTATGGGCATGCATATTCAACTGGTTTCATGCTTTATAGATGCCACATGGGCTTTACAAGCAGGCGGAAAGGGCCGAAGTGTTAGCGCAGTGAAGAGTGATATAGAAGGGGAGGGGATGAATAGATCACTCCAGATTTGGAAAACTTCAGCGGAAAATCACTACTTCGAAATACAACCCTTCAAATATAGCTAAACAATATAGCTAACGCAGTGAGAAACTAAGACAGAATAATAAGGTGCGATTGGAAGAGGTCGTCCACACACAAACACAATGCCAAGCAGAAGGAGAGCATAAACGATAATAGCAAACCACAGAGGAGACAAGAGATTTTAAGATGGTTCGATTGTAGTCCACAATCTACATCCACCCCTCACTCCAACTAGAGTGAGGATTCCACTAGCCACAGCTAGAAAACTGTAGACTCAGTCTGTGAACAATATGCTGCCACACAGCTTGAACAACCAAGGGAAACAAATCCCTCAACCAAACTCTGCTACCCACAGAGCTTGACACCTGGACCTGCTACCAGCAAGACCAGAACCGGAGATGGCTCTCCCTTCCTCCAACCCGGAGGGAACCTGCTAATGACAACCCGTCACTGGCAAAACCAGAGATCACAGATCTCTCTTCCTCTGCAGCCCAGAGGGGAACCGGAGTAACTCTCCCTTCCTCCAAACACTGGAGGGTAACAACTCGAAATCAGAGATATGAAGAAATGAAAAGAAAACAAAAATGTAAACAAGACCAACGATGAACAACAATCGTTTCAGAAAACCAAAATCAAATGTAGCTTCCGAAGAAGCAAATTAGACTCTTCTCTCTCACTCAGACTTTTCTCTCACAGCAATACTCTCAAATATTTTCTCTCTATCTTCTTTCTGGAACGTGGAGGCTCTCTCTTTTCTTCTTCTGCTCAGGGATTCTTCACTTCAGCCTTTTCCTTCAGTTCTATCCATCTAATCACAGAAGACACCTTTTATATGGCATTCGACCTGACTTTCAGGCCTTCACACGAGTGGGTCTCGTTCCCTCCTTTTCCAGAGCATCCTCGGATCACGTGCCAGGCATCATCCTCGGTTCACGTGCCCAATCATTAACCTGAATCATCTGCAGGCACAGACAAGGAAATGTGATTAGTTTGTTCAGTCATATATCAACAAATGTATATACTTTAGAACAGCATATGAGCAAGTATGTACACTAAGAGAGTGTATAGAGTTGAAGTTCTTCATGCGAGCTCAGTGTATGGACTTGCAGTAAAGTGCATTAACATAACAAGGGGGAATGTGAGACTTCTGTGAAGTGTATGAAGGAATAGAGTGTATAGACTTGCAAACAAGGGACTGTACATACTTGATTAATGAGTGCATGTGAAAGGCAGTGTACAGACTTGAGATGAACAAAGCATGAACGAGTCTATCCAATGTATAGACTAGAAACATTTGAACACATGGACAATGTATACACTTGGCCTTTGAGGAATGATGTATTGACTCTGAACGTGAAGGCAGGCTGTATAGACTTGGAGAATATTGAAGCACTGTATAGACTTGGTAAACCTGAACCAATGTACATACTTGGAACGCCTGAGGACCAGTGTACAGACTTGGAATCAATGAAAGCGTTGGCTGTACAGACTTGCATGAACGATGTATACACTTTGCCAATGTGTAGACTTAGGGTGTAGCTAAAGCAGCGAACGTAGGAATAGGTTGGAACGTATACACTTACGTTCGATCAGCAATGTATAGACTTCAACTAGGGAAGCTACAGTGCTATGTCTAGACTTAATGATGCAAGCCTTGTATAGACATTTGAACGCTTGAAGCGATGTACAGACTTGGTGAGTGCCAAGCAATGTACAGACTTTGATGAACGTCGCTCGATGTACAGACTTTGAATCAAGGCATGAATAGTGAATCAATGTCTAGACTTGGATGCCCAAGCCAATGTATAGACTTGTGCAGTGTAGCCAGTGTATGGACTTGTACAGTGCTACGCAGTGTACAGACTTTGAAGTGCGACCTAGCAGGATGTGTAGACATTGAATGCAACCAGGATGTCTAGACTTGTTATGAAGCAATGCACAGGCTGTACATACTTGAGGTAATGCTTGTAGAAGGCGATCTATGGACTTGGTTTGTGACTAGAGGCTATACAGACTTTGGGACATGATGCGTGAGACGAAGGACAATGTATTGACTTTGAAATGGCAGACGATGTATAGACTTGGGGTTCAACTGAGGATGTATAGACTTGGGGTTCAACTAAGGATGTATAGACTTGGAAGATGTGAGGCGATGTGTAGACTTTGAGGTTCAACTGGATGTATAGACTTGGAAGATGTGAGGTGATGTGTAGACTTGGAAATGAACGGGAGAATGTATAGACTTGGCCCCTTGAAGGATGTATAGACTTCAGATGTGCAAGCTACAGTGCCATTGTATGAACTTGATCTCAAGGAATGACTGTACAGGCTTTGAATATGAAGACCAATGTATGGACTTGGAAAGCAAAGGCCAATGTATTGACTTGCGAAACTGGGCGGTCGACCCATCAGAAGGGGGGGGTCGACCCACAACTGTCCAGACTATGCAGATAGAGTGTAGACATGATCAAGTAGTGCATATCTATCTGACAACCATATGAACTGCACTGTCCAACATGATGAAGCATGAATTAATCTAGAGATAGAAGATTGATTTATAGTGTGAGACATCATCAAAACCGTAGGGATGCAACAATCTCCCCCTTTTTGATGATGGCAACACTATGAATCAAGCAATATCAAAGCTTAACAAGAAATTAACTGCAGTTTCAACAATCAAAGCAAATTCAAAGCAAGTGCAAGCACAGCCAAATTAAACACTACTGCAGAAGCACTTCTTTATCCAAAACCACTCCCCCACAACTCACTCTCAGCTCCCCTACAACCCATTCTCAGATAAAGCCATCACATGACAAGGTAATCTCCCCCTTAGCTCATGAACAAAACTCCCCCAAAACTCATGACAATACATGATCTACTGATACTGCAAAACCTCTCTCCCCCTTTGACATCAGCAAAAGGAAATGCAGAATATATGAAAGTGCTGGAGACATGGAGAAGAAGTACAGTAACTTCTTAGTGCAGAAAGGCACAAGCAAGTCTTAAGAAAATAAGTGAGGTGCTAAACTCAAGTGAAGATTTTTGAACTCCAGTACACACTAGAGAAATAGAATGATAGAAAAGTTTATCAGCATACATAGAGTATGATTTAGAGCAGGAGTTAACAAGTATGGCCAGATATAGCTGAACTGTCAACAATCCAAAAAGACAACATGAGACAAAGTCAGAGAGGTGTTCTCAAGGTATTGAGGACAAGCAATCCATTAGTTGCATAACAACACAGAGATTTTGAGATGATTTTCAAGAAGATCAATGAGTAAGTTGGTAATTCACTCTTTTGACATTAGGGAGACACCTTGATTAGAGGCTTGAATCCCCAGTTACTCAGAGTGAGTACCTCATTACTTCCTCTTTTTTTTATTAAAGGAACAGAGTTAGTAACTGTGGCTTTTGACATAAGGAAACACCTTGATTAGAGGCCAAAGTCCCCAGTTACTCACCAGCAAGCCACCATTGCTCTGTCATGTCTTTTTCATTCATTTTAAGCATTTGACACCTCATGACATAGGAGAAATATTCATTTCATTGATGAAGCTCCCAGTTTCTCAGTGAACAAAACAAGACATGTTTGTTTAGTTAAGCCCTTGTGTTGAAGAGATGGAATGATTGAAAATAATATCAGAAGGACTATTACTTGAAGTGAATCTTGAAGTCTAGATTTCAAGCTGATTGGGTCAGATATCAAGACATACAGGTTTTGGCCTGAACCAGAATCATTGACAATGTAGGAAGATATACTTTTTATAATTAATCCAAATCTCTGAAGGAATACCATAGGAAAGATTCTAACTGGACTTTAGTATCACTGACTTATAGACTTAAGAATTAAGTGACATTCTACTGTCTGAGAGAACCACACTAGATCTGTCATGAAAACCAGCAAAGACACACATCTGGTCAATCTTTTTTAATCTGTCAAAGAACACTTCCTCTCACAGCTCAACCAGCTCCCCCTCACTCACAGCATTCCTGAAAGCTAACCAACAGTCATACAGAACTCCCCCTCACAAAAAGAACAGACTACACAATTAAGACAATTTGTATAAGCTTAATTCTCTTCTCAGTGTTGTGAATTTTTTATTATCTAGAGGTTTAGTGAAGATGTCAGCAATCTGATTATCTGTGCCTACATGAATCAGTTCAAAATTGCTTTTAGAAACCTCATCTCTTATGAAATGATGCCTTATCTCTATGTGTTTGGTGCGTGAGTGGAAAACATGATTTTTGGCAAGATTAATGGCACTGGTATTATCACAATAGATAGATGTGCACCCTAGGTCTACTTGGTAGTCCTGAAGCTGGTGTTTAATCCAAATGACTTGTGTTCCACAACTCCCTGCAGCCACATATTCAGCTTCTGCAGTGGAGAGGGCCACAGAATGTTGTTTCTTAGAACCCCAAGACACTAAACACCCACCCAAAAATTCACAATGACCACTAGTGCTTTTCCTGTCTAGTTTACATCCTGCATAATCAGCATCTGTGTATGCAACTAAGTTAAATGTGTGTGATGCAGGAAACCATAAACCAAGAGAATGAGTAGCTGACAAATATCTGAAAATTCTTTTCACTGCAGCTAAATGTAATTCAGTAGGTCTAGACTGATACCTTGCACACATTCTTACATTGAATTGTATATCAGGTCTGGAAGCTGTCAAGTAAAGAAGAGATCTAATCATACCTCGATAGAGCTTGGCATTTACTTCTTTACCTGTCTCATCTGCATCCAGTGAGGTATTGGTACCCATGGGTGTTGTAATGTGCTTCAGGTTTTCCATACCAAACCTCTTGAACAGTTCCATTGTGTATTTGGTCTGGTTGATGAAGCACCCATCCTCTAGCTGTTGTACCTGCAAGCCAAGAAAGTACTTTAGTTCACCAACCAAACTCATCTCAAATTCAGCAGACATCATTTTAGAGAATTCAACACATAGTTCATGCTTAGTTGATCCAAACACAATGTCATCTACATATACCTGAACTATGAGGAGATCTTTATTTGTATCCTTGGTAAATAAAGTTGATCTACTTTACCTCTTTTGTAGCCCTTGCTACTCAGAAATTCAGTAAATCTTTCATACCATGCTCTTGGAGCCTGCTTTAGACCATACAAGGCTTTGTTTAACCTGAAAACTTGGTTAGGTTGAGGAGAAAATTGAAATCCAGGGGGTTGTTCAACAAAAACCTCTTCTTTAATGACTCCATTTAAAAAGGCACTTTTAACATCCATTTGTTGGAGTTTTATGTTCTTTGAACATGCAAACGCAAGCAACATTCTTATAGCTTCCATCCTAGCAACTGGTGCATAGGATTCATCGAAATCTACACCAAATTCCTGACAGTAGCCTTTGGCTACTAATCTAGCCTTATTCCTAGAAATGATTCCATCTTCATTCATTTTATTTTTGAACACCCACTTAGTTCCTATGATATTAACATTATCTGGTCTTGGAACAAGTTCCCAGACATTATTTCTTTCGAACTGGCCTAATTCCTCACACATAGCATTGACCCAAGCTTGATCAGCCAATGCCTCTTCTATTGATTTGGGTTCAATTTGTGAGACTAAAGCAATTAAGTCTTCATTATTCACATTCCTAAAATGAGACCTAGCCCGAAGAGGATCTTCAGGATTGCCTATGACATTATCTATCGGATGATCTTTAAGAAATCTAACATTTATTGAAGACTCACCTGCTTCTCTTGGCTCTTCCTGGTTGGGAGGATTTGCTGTTCCACTTGGCTGAGTCTTCTCTTCTTCTTGGTCTTCTAGGAATTCCCCATCATGATTGGAATCCCTGTCAAAATTTTCAATGTTAGAAACACCTTTCTTTTCACTAAAAATAATGCGTGGAGACTCTTCAACCTTTTTGTCTGTTATGTTAAAGACCCTATATGCCCTAGACACTTCTGAATATCCCAAAAATATTCCAGGGGAGCTTTTAGCTTCAAACTTGTCTAAATCTTTCTTGTCATTGTTATGAATAAAATATTTTGCTCCAAAAAATCTGAAATGAAACAAGTTTGGTTTCTTACCTTTTAGAAGCTCATAGGGTGTTTTCTTGTGAATGGGCCTTACCATGGCCATGCTGATTATGTAAGTTGCTGTATTGGCCGCCTCTGCCCAAAACCTCCTTGGTAATTGACTTTCAATTAGCATGGTTCGGGCCATTTCCACCACAGTTCTATTTCTTCTCTCCACAATTCCATTCTGTTCAGGTGTCTTGGGAGAAGAAAATATGTGTGTTAGTCCCTCTCTTTCACAAAGATCAGAAAACATGGAGTTTTCAAACTCACCTCCATGGTCAGATTGAATAGAACAGATCTTGTGTTTTCCTTCTTGTTTGACCTTATTGAAAAACAGATTAAACTTTTGAAATGCATCACTTTTATTTGCTAAGAAAAAGATCCATGAATATCTAGAGAAGTCATCTATGATGACATAACCAAACATGTTCCCATTAAGACTCTGAGTTCTAGTAGGACCGAAGAGGTCCATATGGAGAAGTTCCATTGGTCTAGGGGACAATGGCTCAGATCTTAATTTGAAAGAATTCTTGGTCTATTTGCCTAGAGCACAGGCATCACATGATTTTGAAATAGAATTGAATTTAATTCTAGGCATGCCTCTCACTAAATCATGCTTGACCAATTTATTTAAAGTAGTAAAGCTAGCATGACCTAGACGTCTATGCCATTCAAAAGCATCATTTTCAGAATTGGTAGATAAACAAATATTAGATTCAGATTCCTCATCTAAGTCTACCATGTAGACATTATTAATCCTATTGGCTACAAATTTAACCACATCAGAATTTATTTCAAAGATTTTGCATGAATTATCATCAAACACAACCCTGTGACCCTTGTCACATAACTGACTAATGCTAATCAGGTTGTGTTGAAGACCTTCCACAAGTAGAACTTTTTCAATGGAGTTTGTGGAAGACTTACCTACTGTACCAACTCCAATTATCTTACCTTTGTTCTTTCCTCCAAACTTGACCAGACCCCCTACCTTCATCTCTATCTTACTGAACTTGGATCGGTCTCCTGTCATGTGCCTGGAGCAGTCACTGTCGAGGTACCACTTGTTGTCTTCAGCTGCCAGGCCGACCTACACAAATAAAATCAAGCAAAGTGATTTGGAACCCAAGATGAGTTGGGTCCAAAGACATTGTTCAAATCTCTGATCAAATGTTTAGGTATCTAGATTTGCTTCAGCATGGTGTTCTTTGGCACCTTTACTTCTAGTTTATTGAAATTAAGTCCAGCTGATCTGGGGAAGTAAGTTCTATTCCATTCATTAGGCTTCCCATTCCTAGGAAATCTCCTGTAAGCTTGTTGATTAACAGATTTTTTAAGATTATAATTATTTCTCCAGTAGGTCCTGTTTGGACCCATCTGATTGTAGTAATTCCAGCTTTTCTTCTGATCCACTTGCTTGGTCCATTTACCATTTATGTTCTGATTGGTAGGCTTAGTGAAATTCTTCACAAAATTCATTCCCATTTTAAATGGTTGACCAGCACTGTTTTTAGAACTTTCCTTCTGACCTTGAGTTCCCTTACTGCTGTTTGAGCTGGATGGTGTGTCCAGCTTTTCTTTTCCCTTCTCTGGGCAGAAGGTAATGGTTTTGAATTGTAAGGGTCTTTTGTTAGTTGGGTCATAGCCTAGACCCTCCTTATTGAAGTTAACCCTAGCCCCTAGTATAGCATCCAGACTAGATTTTCCTTGGACAAATTTTTCCAAAACTTTCTGTTTGTCTTCCAGCTCCTTTTGAAGGGACTCCGAATTTTTTAGAAGTTCACCATTGACTTTCTTAACAGCTTCATATTTTTATGAGTTCACTCTACTTTCATTCAAGCTTTCTTCAATTCTTATTTTGAGTTTATTGAGCTGATTTTGACTTTCTTGGTTTTCTCCCTTGAGCTTATCATTTTCTTTTCTTAGTGAGGTTATTGTTTCTAGTTGCTCTTTTAGTTTCTGATTTTCCTCATAGACCTGGGTTTGTTCTTCAACATTAGTATTAAATTTTCTTTTCAGAACCCTATGCTCTTTACTAAGTGAATTAAACTTATCTAACAATTCACCATAAGCATCTTCCCAGTCATCAATAGAGAAATTTTCAAAAACATTTATTACCTTCTCTTCACTATTTGCCATAAGGCAAATTCCTTCTTCATACTCCTCTGAGGAAGTGTCTTCGGGATCTTCTTCTTCCTCGCTCCATGTGCAGACCATCGCCTGTGGTTTTTTCTTTTTCTGCACCTTTGAGGTCTTCTTCTGAAAGTAGGGACCCTTCTTCTGGAGATCTGGGCATTCGCCTTTCATGTGTCCCTGTTTGTTACAATGATAACAAGTCAGTCTCTTAGAATTTCTATCCTTATGATTGGTAGATTCAACATTCTTGCTAAAGGAGTATGGCTTCTTCCTCCTAAAGGTCTTCCCCATTCTCCTTAAAAATTTACTGAACTGTCGAGTGAGCATTGCCTGCTCCTTCTGGTCGAGATCGGAGAAGCCATCAGACTCACCGCTACTGCTGCTGCTGCTGCTACTGCTACTCTTGTTGCGAGATGCCTTGAGAGCTACATTCTTACCCTTCCAGTCACTTCCTTCACCACCTCCTTTGAAGTTCATCTCATAGGTCATGAGGGATCCTATGAGTTCATTCACTGTCAAGGTCGTCAGATCTTTTGACTCCTCTATCACTATGGCCTTAGTGTGCCATGCTGGGGATAAAGATCTAAGAATTTTCCTGACTATATCTGCCTCAGCTAGATCTTTCCCTAGCCCCTTAAGAGTGTTTGTGATCAAGGACAACCTGGCATACATTTCAGTAATGTTCTCCTCTGCATTCATCCTAAACAGTTCATACTTAGAGGTGTAGAGGTTTACCTTCGAGGCTTTCACTTGAGCTGTACCTTCGTAGATTAATTGCAGCTCATCCCACATTCGCTTGGCAGTCTTGTAGGCAGATATGCGGGCATATTCCTCTGGGTGAACAGCACACTGGATGATGTTCAGCGCCGTCCAGTTGAGTGAAGATAGCTTGACATGGTCATCTGTCCACGCGTCCTCGTTCGGTGGCAGATCATACGGCCCAATAGTAATTACCCTCCACAGCTTGTGGCTCTGTGCCCTTATAAACACTTCCATCCTGTTCTTCCAAAAGAGATACTTATTACCATCAAAAAATGGAGGACGACTAATGGATTGACCTTCAGCCATGAAGCTTCTAGGACCATTAGCATTTCCCTGACCGTTCGTCCACATGATGCAAACCCGCTCTGATACCAAATGTTAGCGCAGCGAAGAGTGATATAGAAGGGGGGGATGAATAGATCACTCCCGATTTGGAAAACTTCAGCGAAAAATCACTACTTCGAAATAAAACACTACAGATATAGCTAAACAATATAGCTAACGCAGTGAGAAACTAAGACAGAATAATAAGGTGCGATTGGAAGAGGCCGTCCACACACAAACACAATGCCAAGCAGAAGGAGAGCACAAACGATAATAGCAAACCACAGAGGAGACAAGAGATTTTAAGGTGGTTCGATTGTAGTCCACAATCTACATCCACCCCTCACTCCAACTAGAGTGAGGATTCCACTAGCCACTGCTAGAAAACTGCAGACTCAGTCTGCGAACAATATGCTGCCACACAGCTTGAACAACCAAGGGAAACAAATCCCTCAACCAAACTCTGCTACCCACAGAGCTTGACACCTGGACCTGCTACTAGCAAGACCAGAACCGGAGATGGCTCTCCCTTCCTCCAACCCGGAGGGAACCTGCTAATGACAACCCGTCACTGGCAAAACCAGAGATCACAGATCTCTCTTTCTTTGCAGCCTAGAGGGGAACCGGAGTAACTCTGCCTTCCTCCAAACACTGGAGGGTAACAACTCGAAATCAGAGATATGAAGAAATGAAAACAAAACAGAAATGTAAACAAGACCAACGATGAACAACAATCATTTCAGAAAACCAAAATCAAATGTAGCTTCCGAAGAAGCAAATTAGACTCTTCTCTCTCACTCAGACTTTTCTCTCACAGCAATACTCTCAAATCTTTTCTCTCTATCTTCTTTCTGGAACGTGGAGGCTCTCTCTTTTCTTCCTCTGCTCAGGGATTCTTCACTTCAGCTTTTTCCATCAGTTCTATCCATCTAATCACAGAAGACACCTTTTATATGGCATTCGACCTGACTTTCAGGCCTTCACACAAGTGGGTCTCGTTCCCTCCTTTTCCAGAGCATCCTCAGATCACGTGCCAGGCATCATCCTCGGTTCACATGCCCAATCATTAACCTGAATCATCTGCAGGCACAGACAAGGAAATGTGATTAGTTAGTTTAGTCATATATCAACGAATGTATATACTTTAGAACAACAAATGAGCAAGTATGTTCACTGAGAGAGTGTATAGAGTTGAAGTTCTTCATGCGAGCTCAGTGTATGGACTTGCAGTAAAGTGCATTAACATAACAAGGGGGAATGTGAGACTTCTGTAAAGTGTATGCAGGAATAGAGTGTATAGACTTGCAAACAAGGGACTGTACATACTTGATTAATGAGTGCATGTGAAAGGCAGTGTACAGACTTGAGATGAACAAAGCATGAACGAGTCTATCCAATGTATAGACTAGAAACATTTGAACACATGGACAATGTATACACTTGGCCTTTGAGGAATGATGTATTGACTCTGAACGTGAAGGCATGCTGTATAGACTTGGAGAATATTGAAGCACTGTATAGAGTTGGTAAACCTGAACCAATGTACATACTTGGAACGCCTGAGGACCAGTGTACAGACTTGGAATCAATGAAAGCGTTGGCTGTACAGACTTGCATGAATGATGTATACACTTTGCCAATGTGTAGACTTAGGGTGTAGCTAAAGCAACGAATGTAGGAATAGGTTGGAACGTATAGACTTACGTTCGATCAGCAATGTATAGACTTCAACTAGGGAAGCTACAGTGCTATGTCTAGACTTAATGATGCAAGCCTTGTGTAGACATTGGAACGCTTGAAGCGATGTACAGACTTGGTGAGCACCAAGCAATGTACAGACTTTGATGAACGTCGCTCGCTGTACAGACTTCGAATCAAGGCATGAATAGTGAATCAATGTCTAGACTTGGATGCCCAAGCCAATGTATAGACTTGTGCAGTGCAGCCAGTGTATGGACTTGTATAGTGCTGCGCAGTGTACAGACTTTGAAGTGCGACCTAGCAGGATGTGTAGACATTGAACGCAACCAGGATGTCTAGACTTGTTATGAAGCAATGCACAGGCTGTACATACTTGAGGTAATGCTTGTAGAAGGCGATCTATGGACTTGGTTTGTGACTAGAGGCTATACAGACTTTGGGACATGATGCGTGAGACGAAGGACAATGTATTGACTTTGAAATGGCAGACGATGTATAGACTTGGGGTTCAACTGAGGATGTATAGACTTGGAAGATGTGAGGCGATGTGTAGACTTTGAGGTTCAACTGGATATACAGACTTGGAAGATGTGAGGTGATGTGTAGACTTGGAAATGAACGGGAGAATGTATAGACTTGGCCCCTTGAAGGATGTATAGACTTCATATGTGCAAGCTGCAGTGCCGTTGTATAGACTTGATCTCAAGGAATGGCTGTACATGCTTTGAATATGAAGACCAATGTATGGACTTGGAAAGCAAAGGCCAATGTATTGACTTGCGAAACTGGGGGGTCGACCCATCAGAAGGGGGGGGGGGTCGACCCACAACTGTCCAGACTATGCAGACAGAGTGTAAACATGATCAAGTAGTGCATATCTATCTGACAGCCATATGAACTACACTGTCCAACATGATGAAGCATGAATTAATCTAGAGATAGAAGATTGATTTATAGTGTGAGACATCATCAAAACCGTAGGGATGCAACAATCTCCCCCTTTTTGATGATGGCAACATTATGAATCAAGCAATATCAAAGCTTAACAAGAAATTAACTGCAGTTTCAACAATCAAAGCAAATTCAAAGTAAGTGCAAGCACAACCAAATTAAACACTACTGCATAAGCACTTCTTTATCCAAAACCACTCCCCCACAACTCACTCTCAGCTCCCCTACAACCCATTCTCAGATAAAGCCATCACATGACAAGGTAATCTCCCCCTTAGCTCATGAACAAAACTCCCCCAAAACTCATGACAGTACATGATCTACTGATATTGCCAAACCTCTCTCCCCCTTTGACATCAGCAAAAAGAAATGCAGAATATATGAAAGTGCTGGAGACATGAAGAAGAAGTACAGTAACTTCTTAGTGCAGAAAGGCACAAGCAAGTCTTAAGAAAATAAGTGAGGTGCTAAACTCAAGTGAAGATTCTTGAACTCCAGTACACACTAGAGAAATAGAATGATAGAAAAGTTTATCAGCATACATTGAGTATGATTTAGAGCAGGAGTTAACAAGTATGGCCAGATATAGCTGAACTGTCAACAGTCCAAAAAGATAACAAGAGGCAAAGTCAGAGAGGTGTTCTCAAGGTATTGAGGACAAGCAATCCATTAGTTGCATAACAACAAGGAATTTTTGAGATGATTTTCAAGAAGATCAATGAGTAAGTTGGTAATTCACTCTTTTGACATTAGGGAGACACCTTGATTAGAGACTTGAATCCCCAGTTACTCAGAGTGAGTACCTCATTACTTCCTCCTTTTTTTTATTAAAGGAACAGAGTTAGTAACTGTGGCTTTTGACATGAGGAAACACCTTGATTAGAGGCCAGAGTCCCCAGTTACTCACCAGCAAGCCACCATTGCTCTGTCATGTCTTTTTCATTCATTTTAAGCATTTGACACCTCATGACATAGGAGAAATATTCATTTCATTGATGAAGCTCCCAGTTTCTCAGTGAACAAAACAAGACATGTTTGTTTAGTTAAGCCCTTGTGTTGAAGAGATGGAATGATTGAAAACAATACCAGAAGGACTATTACTTGAAGTGAATCTTGAAGTCTACATTTCAAGCTGATTGGGTCAGATATCAAGACATACAGGTTTTGGCCTGAACAAGAATCATTGACAATGTAGGAAGATATACTTTTTACAATTAATCCAGATCTCTGAAGGAATACCAGAGGAAAGATTCTAACTGGACTTTAGTATCACTGACTTATAGACTTAAGAATTAAGTGACATTCTACTGTCTGAGAGAACCACACTAGATCTGTCATGAAAATCAGCAAAGACACACATCTGGTCAATCTTTTTTAATCTGTCAAAGAACACTTCCTCTCACAGCTCAACCAGCTCCCCCTCACTCACAGCATTCCTGAAAGCTAACTAACAGTCATACAGAACTCCCCCTCACAAAAAGAACAGACTACACAATTAAGACAATTTGTATAAGCCTAATTCTCTTCTCAGTGTTGTGAATTTTTCATTATCCAGAGGTTTAGTGAAGATGTCAGCAATCTGATTATCTGTGCCTACATGAATCAGTTCAAAATTTCTTTTAGAAACCTCATCTCTTATGAAATGATGCCTTATCTCTATGTGTTTGGTGCGTGAGTGCAAAACAGGATTTTTGGCAAGATTAATGGCACTGGTATTATCACAATAGATAGGTGTGCACCCTAGGTCTACTTGGTAGTCCTGAAGCTGGTGTTTAATCCAAATGACTTGTGTTCCACAACTCCCTGCAGTCACATATTCAGCTTCTGCAGTGGAGAGGGCCACAGAATGTTGTTTCTTGGAACCCCAAGACACTAAACACCCACCCAAAAATTCACAATGACCACTAGTGCTTTTCCTGTCTAGTTTACATCCTGCATAATCAGCATCTGTGTATGCAACTAAGTTAAATGTGTGTGATGCAGGAAACCATAAACCAAGAGAATGAGTAGCTGACAAATATCTGAAAATTCTTTTCACTGCAGCTAAATGTAATTCAGTAGGTCTAGACTGATACCTTGCACACATTCCTACACTGAATTGTATATCAGGTCTGGAAGCTGTCAAGTAAAGAAGAGATCCAATCATACCTCGATAGAGCTTGGCATTTACTTCTTTACCTGTCTCATCTGCATCCAGTGAGGTATTGGTACCCATGGGTGTTGTAATGTGCTTCAGGTTTTCCATACCAAACCTCTTGAACAGTTCCATTGTGTATTTGGTCTGGTTGATGAAGCACCCATCCTCTAGCTGTTGTACCTGCAAGCCAAGAAAGTACTTTAGTTCACCAACCAAACTCATCTCAAATTCAGCAGACATCATTTTAGAGAATTCAACACATAGTTCATGCTTAGTTGATCCAAACACAATGTCATCTACATATACCTGAACTATGAGGAGATCTTTATTTGTACCCTTGGTAAATAAAGTTTGATCTACTTTACCTCTTTTGTAGCCCTTGCTGATCAGAAATTCAGTCAATCTTTCATACCATGCTCTTGGAGCCTACTTTAGACCATACAAGGCTTTGTTTAACCTGAAAACTTGGTTAGGTTGAGGAGAAAATTGAAATCCAGGGGGTTGTTCAACAAAAACCTCTTCTTTAATGACTCCATTTAAAAAGGCACTTTTAACATCCATTTGTTGGAGTTTTATGTTCTTTGAACATGCAAACGCAAGCAACATTCTTATAGCTTCCATCCTAGCAACTGGTGCATAGGATTCATCGAAATCTACACCAAATTCCTGACAGTAGCCCTTGGCTACTAATCTGGCCTTATTCCTAGAAATGATTCCATCTTCATTCATTTTATTTTTGAACACCCACTTAGTTCCTATGATATTAACATTATCTGGTCTTGGAACAAGTTCCAGACATTATTTCTTTCGAACTGGCCCAATTCCTCACACATAGCATTGACCCAAGCTTGATCAGCCAAGGCCTCTTCTATTGATTTGGGTTCAATTTGTGAGACTAAAGCAATTAAGTCTTCATTATTCACATTCCTAAAATGAACCTAGTCCGAAGAGGATCTTCAGGATTGCCTATGACATTATCTATCGGATGATCTTTAAGAAATCTAACATTTATTGAAGACTCACCTGCTTCTCTTGGCTCTTCCTGGTTGGGAGGATTTGCTGTTCCACTTGGCTGAGTCTTCTCTTCTTCTTGGTCTTCTAGGAATTCCCCATCATGATTGGAATCCCTGTCAAAATTTTCAATGTTAGAAACACCTTTCTTTTCACTAAAAATAATGTGTGGAGACTCTTCAACCTTTTTGTCTGTTATGTTAAAGACCCTATATGCCCTAGACACTTCTGAATATCCCAAAAATATTCCAGGGGAGCTTTTAGCTTCAAACTTGTCTAAATCTTTCTTGTCATTGTTATGAATAAAACATTTTGCTCCAAAAATTCTGAAATGAAACAAGTTTGGTTTCTTACCTTTTAGAAGCTCATAGGGTGTTTTCTTGTGAATGGGTCTTACCATGGCCCTGTTGATTATGTAAGTTGCTGTATTGGCCGCCTCTGCCCAAAACCTCCTTGGTAATTGACTTTCAATTAGCATGGTTCGGGCCATCTCCACCACAGTTCTATTTCTTCTCTCCACAATTCCATTATGTTCAAGTGTCTTGGGAGAAGAAAATATGTGTGTTAGTCCCTCTCTTTCACAAAGATCAGAAAACATGGAGTTTTCAAACTCACCTCCATGGTCAGATTGAATAGAACAGATCTTGTGTTTTCCTTCTTGTTTGACCTTATTGAAAAACAGATTAAACTTTTGAAATGCATCACTTTTATTTGCTAAGAAAAAGATCCATGAATATCTAGAGAAGTCATCTATGATGACATAGCCAAACCTATTCCCATTAAGACTCTGAGTTCTAGTAGGACCGAAGAGGTCCATATGGAGAAGTTCCATTGGTCTAGAGGACAATGGCTCAGATCTTAATTTGAAAGAATTCCTGGTCTGTTTGCCTAGAGCACAGGCATCACATGATTTTGAAATAGAATTGAATTTAATTCTAGGCATGCCTCTCACTAAATCATGCTTGACCAATTTATTTAAAGTAGTAAAGCTAGCATGACCTAGACGTCTATGCCATTCAAAAGCATCATTTTCAGAATTGGCAGATAAACAAATATTAGATTCAGATTCCTCATCTAAGTCTACCATGTAGACATTATTAATCCTGTTGGCTACAAATTTAACCACATCAGAATTTATTTCAAAGATTTTGCATGAATTATCATCAAACACAACCCTGTGACCCTTGTCACATAACTGACTAATGCTAATCAGGTTGTGTTGAAGACCTTCCACAAGTAGAACTTTTTCAATGGAGTTTGTGGAAGACTTACCTACTGTACCAACTCCAATTATCTTACCTTTGTTCTTTCCTCCAAACTTGACCAGACCCCCTACCTTCATCTCTATCTTGCTGAACTTGGATCGGTCTCCTGTCATGTGCCTGGAGCAGCCACTGTCGAGGTACCACTTGTTGTCTTCAGCTGCCAGGCCGACCTACACAAATAACATCAAGCAGAGTGATTTGGAACCCAAGATGAGTTGGGTCCAAGGACATTATTCAAATCTCTAATCAAATGTTTAGGAATCCAAATTTGCTTCAGCATGGATTTCCCTGGCACCTTTACTTCTGGTTTATTGAAATTAAGTCCAGCTGGTCTGGAGAAGTAAGTTCTATTCCATTCATTAGGCTTGCCATTCCTAGGATATCTCCTGTAAGTTTGTTGATCAACAGATTTTTGAAGATGATGATCATTTCTCCAGTAGGTCCTCTTTGGACCCATCTGATTGTAGTAATTCCAGCTTTTCTTCTGATCCACTTGCTTGGTCCATTTACCATTTATGTTCTGATTGGTAGGCTTAGTGAAATTCTTCACAAAATTCATTCCCATTTTAAATGGTTGACCAGCACTGTTTTTAGAACTTTCCTTCTGACCTTGAGTTCCCTTACTGCTGTTTGAGCTGGATGGTGTGTCCAGCTTTTCTTTTCCCTTCTCTGGGCAGAAGGTAATGGTTTTGAATTGTAAGGGTCTTTTGTTAGTTGGGTCATAGCCTAGACCCTCCTTATTGAAGTTAACCCTAGCCCCCAGTATAGCATCCAGACTAGATTTTCCTTGGACAAATTTTTCCAAAACTTTCTGTTTGTCTTCCAGCTCCTTTTGAAGGGACTCAGAATTTTTTAGAAGTTCACCATTGACTTTCTTAACAGCTTCATATTTTTCTGAGTTCACTCTACTTTCATTCAAGCTTTCTTCAATTCTTATTTTGAGTTCATTGAGCTGATTTTGACTTTCTTGGTTTTCTCCCTTGAGCTTATCATTTTCTTTTCTTAGTGAGGTCATTTCTTCTAGTTGCTCTTTTAGTTTCTGATTTTCCTCACAGACCTGGGTTTGTTCTTCAACATTAGTATTAAATTTTCTTTTCAGAACCCTATGCTCTTTACTAAGAGAATTGAACTTATCTAATAACTCAGCATAAGCATCTTCCCAGTCATCAATCGTAAAATTTTCAAAAACATTGGTTACCTCCTCTTCACTGTTTGCCATTAGGCAAATTCCTTCTTCATACTCCTCTGAGGAAGTGTCTTCGGGATCTTCTTCTCCTCGCTCCATGTGCAGACCATCGCCTGTGACTTCTTCTTCTTCTGCACCTTTGTGTTCTTCTTCTGAAAGTAGGGACCCTTCTTCTGGAGATCTGGGCATTCGCCTTTCATGTGTCCCTATTTGTTACAATGATAACAAGTCAGTCTCTTAGGATTTCTATCCCTATGATTGGTAGATTCAACATTCTTGTTAAAGGAGTATGGCTTCTTCCTCCTAAAGGTCTTCCCCTTTCTCCTTAAAAATTTACTGAACTGTCGAGTGAGCATTGCCTGCTCCTTCTGGTCGAGATCGAGAAGCCATCGGACTCACCGCTACTGCTGCTGCTGCTGCTACTGCTACTCTTGTTGCGGGATGCCTTGAGAGCTACATTCTTAGCCTTCCTATCACTTCCTTCACCACCTCCTTTGAAATTCATCTCATAGGTCATGAGGGATCCTATGAGTTCATTCACTGTCAAGGTCGTCAGATCTTTTGACTCTCTATCACGATGGCCTTAGTGTGCCATGCTGGGGATAAAGATCTAAGAATTTTCTGACTATATCTGCCTCAGCTAGATCTTCCCTAGCCCCTTAAGAGTGTTTGTGATCAAGGACAACCTGGCATACATTTCAGTAATATTCTCCTCTGCATTCATCCTAAACAGTTCATACTTAGAGGTGTAGAGGTTTACCTTCGAGGCTTTCACTTGAGCTGTACCTTCGTAGATTAATTGCAGCTCATCCCACATTCGCTTGGCAGTCTTGTAGGCAGATATACGGGCATATTCCTCTGGGTGAACAGCACACTGGATGATGTTCAGCGCCGTCCAGTTGAGTGAAGATAGCTTGACATGGTCATCTGTCCACGCGTCCTCGTTCGGTGGCAGATCATACGGCCCAACAGTAATTACCCTCCACAGCTTGTGGCTCTGTGCCCTGATAAACACTTCCATCCTGTTCTTCCAAAAGAGATAGTTATTACCATCAAAAAATGGAGGGCGACTAATGGATTGACCTTCAGCCATGAAGCTTCTAGGACCATTAGCATTTCCCTGACCGTTCGTCCACATGATGCAAACCTGCTCTGATACCAAATGTTAGCACAGCGAAGAGTGATATAGAAGGGGGGGATGAATAGATCACTCCCGATTTGAAAAACTTCAGCGGAAAATCACTACTTCGAAATACAACCCTTCAGATATAGCTAAACAATATAGCTAACGCAGTGAGAAACTAAGATAGAATAATAAGGTGCGATTGGAAGAGGCCGTCCACACACAAACACAATGCCAAGCAGAAGGAGAGCACAAACGATAATAGCAAACCACAGAGGAGACAAGAGATTTTAAGGTGGTTCGATTGTAGTCCACAATCTACATCCACCCCTCACTCCAACTAGAGTGAGGATTCCACTAGCCACTGCTAGAAAACTGTAGACTCAGTCTGCGAACAATATGCTGCCACACAGCTTGAACAACCAAGGGAAACAAATCCCTCAACCAAACTATGCTACCCACAGAGCTTGACACCTGGACCTGCTACCAGCAAGACCAGAACCGGAGATGGCTCTCCCTTCCTCCAACCCGGATGGAACCTGCTAATGACAACCCGACACTGGTAAAACTAGAGATCACAGATCTCTCTTCCTCTGCAGCCCAGAGGGGAACCGGAGTAACTCTCCCTTCCTCCAAACACTGGAGGGTAACCACTCGAAATCAGAGATATGAAGAAATGAAAAGAAAACAGAAATGTAAACAAGACCAACGATGAACAACAATCATTTCAAAAAACCAAAATCAAATGTAGCTTCCGAAGAAGCAAATTAGACTCTTCTCTCTCACTCAGACTTTTCTCTCACAACAATACTCTCAAATCTTTTCTCTCTATCTTCTTTCTGGAACGTGGAGGCTCTCTCTTTTCTTCTTCTGCTCAGGGATTCTTCACTTCAGCTTTTTCCTTCAGTTCTATCCATCTAATCACAGAAGACACCTTTTAGATGGCATTCGACCTGACTTTCAGGCCTTCACACGAGTGGGTCTCGTTCCCTCCTTTTCCAGAGCATCCTCAGATCACGTGCCAGGCATCATCCTCGGTTCACATGCCCAATCATTAACCTGAATCATCTACAGGCACAGACAAGGAAATGTGATTAGTTAGTTTAGTCATATATCAATGAATGTATATACTTTAGAACAGCAAATGAGCAAGTATGTACATTGAGAGAGTGTATAGAGTTGAAGTTCTTCATGCGAGCTCAGTGTATGGGACTTGCAGTAAAGTGCATTAACATAACAAGGGGGAATGTGAGACTTCTGTAAAGTGTATGAAGGAATAGAGTGTATAGACTTGCAAACAAGGGACTATACATACTTGATTAATGAGTGCATGTGAAAGGCAGTGTACAGACTTGAGATGAACAAAGCATGAACGAGTCTATCCAATGTATAGACTAAAAACATTTGAACACATGGACAATGTATACACTTGGCCTTTGAGGAATGATGTATTGACTCTGAACGTGAAGGCAGGCTGTATAGACTTGGAGAATATTGAAGCACTATATAGACTTGGTAAACCTGAACCAATGTACATTCTTGGAACGCCTGAGGACCAGTGTACAGACTTGGAATCAATGAAAACGTTGGCTGTACAGACTTGCATGAACGATGTATACACTTTGCCAATGTGTAGACTTAGGGTGTAGCTAAAGCAGCGAACGTAGGAATAGGTTGGAACGTATAGACTTACGTTCGATCAGCAATGTATAGACTTCAACTAGGGAAGCTACAGTGCTATGTCTAGACTTAATGATGCAAGCCTTGTATTGACATTGGAACGCTTGAAGCGATGTACAGACTTGGTGAGCGCCAAGCAATGTACAGACTTTGATGAACGTCACTCGCTGTACAGACTTCGAATCAAGGCATGAATAGTGAATCAATGTCTAGACTTGGATGCCCAAGCCAATGTATAGACTTGTGCAGTGCAGCCAGTGTATGGACTTGTACAGTGCTGCGCAGTGTACAGACTTTGAAGTGCGACCTAGCAGGATGTGTAGACATTGAACGCAACCAGGATGTCTAGACTTGTTATGAAGCAATGCACAGGCTGTACATACTTGAGGTAATGCTTGCAGAAGGCGATCTATGGACTTGGTTTGTGACTAGAGGCTATACAGACTTTGGGACATGATGCGTGAGACGAAGGACAATGTATTGTGTGACTCCCTGAGCGCGGAAGATACTCGGATATGCGTGACGAGTTTATATCAATCATGTCAATCAGAGTAGTAGTGTATTCGACACCAAAACAGAGATGCGCAAAATAGAAAGATAACCCAATCCTTTATTTCATAATGGATATACTATTACAAATCCAATACTCTATTCAATTAAAAAGGAAAATTACATAGTTGACTCAAGAAAATAGGAAAAAGACTAGATGATACTTGGAAAAGCTCTAGCTCTTTCACTCTTGACTTTCCCCATCAGTTTGACCCTCTTCGTCGGACTTACCTGAAAAGTAAGGAACACACGGAGTGAGCGAACGCTCAGTAGGAAATTATATCTCAAGCGCTTAGCAAGGGGTCTAAGTAATTACATTTTTCATGAATGTACTATAGCTATGCATGCTCGCATAAAACGACAAGATAGAGAAAGAATTTATCAATAAGACATCAAGATGAACTAGTCATGAGCTTTCAAGAAAAGATAACAGATATTCAAGCAAGTACTTTTTAGCAAGTCATGTCAAGAACTTTGGCTATCATGTATCAAGCAAACAAGTAATTACCCTTTTTTTTTCGGGTCACGCAAGTCATGTCAAGTCAAGTACGAGTCAAGTACAAGATTTTGTGTGGAATGTCCAATCAAGCTAGTCATGCACTCGGTATAATGCCAGATACCTTATCATTCAACTCTCATGGGCACAAGTACTTTCGGGTGCTCCTCCCAGGACCAGATCGGGCCCTATATGCGCAGGCATTTATCATGTATTTTGACATCCACTCTTGTATATATAGCCAATGAGGAATTTCAATAATCAAGCTTGTAGACACGTAGGATAACTTTGATAGAATGGAGTCCAAAATACGACATTGGACATAGATAGGCGATAACAACGGTACAATCACGATGAACGATGAAACTAGGTGGAATTAGGTTCCCTTAACTCGGGTACCATGGCAAGTATGGACATTCTTTATATAGAATTGAGGTCCTCATGAACAGTATATCAAAGGCAAGATACCCTCATTCTTATTATAGAATTGAGGTCCACAAGAACATCAGCAAATGGCATGATATCATCATCCCATTAAGAATTCTCATGATATACTCTTTGCATATCATAAGGGCCAGTATACCATGTTTCTTTAGAGTGACATGGCATTCAATAGTGTAATGGGTTTTTAGGGTACAACCAGCTCAGTCGGCCTTGAGGGAATCCAAGGCGGCGAGGAGTCTTACGGAGGTCTCTATGACTAACTCGCTAGTCCAAAGGAACGGAATGTCCAATGGAGAGCTTGTATGTCAATGAGAATTGAGGGTGATCGATAAAACATCATGAAAACGTGGGACTATACTCACGGAGTGGAGATATAGTGCCGATATACATATATATAGATATACTGAAACCATCGTTTATTAGAAACCGGTAAAAACATTTTTACAGGAAAATAACGACTTAAGTAAAGTCACTACTCAAGTAATTAACGCCTTAGATAAGGGCGTTCATCTATTTTTCCTATTTTGCAGGAATTTCAATAATTCATTATTTCATCAAAAACACGCCCTGTGCAGGGTCGTTTTATTTAAATTTGACGCCTACTCTGTCAGGCGTCCTTTTATTTACAATATTTTCACAGGATATATAATTTCAGGAGTTTATCAAAAACGTGCCCTGGGAAGGGGCGTTATAATTAAATTCACGCCCTAGTATGCGGCGTGGGTTCAATAAGAAACGACCTGGTTCAGGTCGTGAATTCACAGTTTCCAGGAATTTTTATGAATTTCAGGATAATAAACTTTCAGGAGACAGGGTGTATAATCATGACAAGAAAAATAGCAGGACTTCACAGGTAAGTTCATGCATTACATTAGTTTCAGGATTTCATAGATATTTAATTTTTAAACGTGGGTATTTATTATTTACAGAAAATTGCATGAAATTGACGCCTACAGGGAAGGGCGTCAAATCTGTAATTGACGACCTTGGGCAGGTCGTTTCTTTAAATTAGCGCCCTTGGGCGTTTCTTTCAAGATATTACAGAAAACGCTTTAATACTATATTAAACCATGTACATGCATGCCATGCTAGTATATATTTTGAATTACTTTGTTTGGGCTACAATGTCTTGAGAAAACCTACCTTAATAATAATAATCTGAAGATGAACGTGACAGGTTCTGAACTTCTACGAACTTAACAGCAGCACCAAGCAAAGATGATGCAGATGAAGAGATCGTTTGATGAAGAATCCTTGTTCTTCACTGATCAACTTGCTGTAAGTCCTACAGAAAAAGAAACTAATATTAGTTTCTTCACCTTACACATCCAGAACTAAAGGTAAAGAGAATAACTTTACCCGGATGAAGAACTCTTGTTCTTCAGAACATCAGGGCTTCTTAACCTGTAAGGAGAGATGAAGAATCATTAATTCTTCATGCAACCGAAAGTAATGATAAAAAGAGATAAGAAGAACTGCTGTTCTTTACGTACCGTAGCGGCAGCAGATCGACCAAATAGCTTTAGGGTTTGATAGTCAAGGGTTTTTATAGGATTTCTAGAATCCTAATGGTGGTAGAGTTGCATTGGAAGTAACACTTCCATATTAGAGTTATTACTACATTCGAACTCTTTCTCATAGTTATCAACTTACCCTGGATAAGTTCCCGGTTCGAACGGGAGACGAATTGAATTAACGACCTAGGTCAGGGCGTCGAATTTAAATTGACGCCTTGTCAGCGTCGTTACTTGTTGAAACGCGTCCACTCAAAGGGCGTTACGCTTTCTTGCCCTTTTTATTTATTTTGGTCGTTTGAAATTTGACGCCTTATTATTTGGGCGTCCTTTCTTTAATTCGCGCCTGGTTGAAGGTCGCTTATTTGTAAGGTCGCGCCTTTTCCTGAGGCGTTATTTTCATTAGAGTTTAATTCTTTTCAATTTCAATTTTTTATCTTTTCTTTACTTAGTCTTTTATTCTATTTTGACTTATTTTATTCTTTTAAATTTATTAGGGTTGCTATACCCTCCCCCACTTAAAAAGAAATTGGTCCCAAAATTCATAGCATATATTTACATATGGAGAGTGTAGAGTTCATGCCTTCTAAAATAACTTTGGAAATCACTTCCTCATAGATTCCTCGGTCTCCCATGTAGCTTCATGTTCTGAATTCTTATTCCATTGTACTTTTAGCATGGGAATAGCCTTATTCCTTAGGGTTCGTACTTCTCGATTTAGTATTCTTATGGGCTTCTGCTCGTATGTGAGATCTTTCCGGATTACTAGATTTCCATGCTCAATAATATGTGATGGATCGTGCACATACTTCTTCAACATAGATATGTGGAACACATCATGTACTTCGGATAGTTGAGGTGGCAATGCGATGCGATAAGCAACCTCGCCAACTCTTTCTAGTATCTCAAAAGGTCCGATAAATCTTGGTGTAAGCTTGCCCTTAACACCAAATCTTCGTATTCCACGTCCAGGCGATATCTTGAGAAATACATGATCTCCAATTTGGAATTCAAGATCTCTTCTTCTTGTGTCAGCATAAGCTTTTTGTCTAGACTGAGCAACTTGTAGTCTTTCTCTGATTAATTGTATCTTCTCGGTAGTATCCCTTACCATGTCTGGACCTAACAGTTGTTTCTCTCCAACTTCGTCCCAGCATAAGGGTGATCGACAACTCCTTCCGTATAAGGCTTCAAAAGGTGCCAGTTGTATACTTGCTTGGTAGCTATTATTGTATGCAAATTCAACCAGAGGCAAGTGATCATGCCAGTTTCCATCAAAATCAGTAATGCATGCTCTTAGCATATCTTCGACTACTTGATTGGTTCTCTCGATCTGACCATCCGTTTGAGGATGAAAGGCTGTGCTAAAGTTAAGTCTCGTTCCCAACGAATGTTGTAGTCCTTTCCAAAAATGAGAAGTAAAACGGGGATCTCTGTCAGACACGATTGAAACAGGAATACCATGTAATCTGACTACTTCCTTGATGTATAGTGCAGCTAAGACATCAACTGACCATCGACTCTTGATTGGCAAGAAATGCGCTGATTTAGTCAATCGGCCAATGATAACCCATATTCCATCATGTCCTCTTTTTGATTTAGATAAACCCATGATGAAATCCATACCAATATCCTCCCACTTCCATTTAGGAATATCTAGAGGATGTAGTTTTCCAGTAGGCTTTTGGTGTTCCGCCTTGACTTGTTGGCACGTGAGACAGCGTGATACGTAGTCCGCTATTTCTCTTTTCATGTTGGGCCACCAAAAATATCTTTTTACATCTTGGTACATTTTGGTAGATCCAGGATGAATCGTATACCTTGACCTATGAGCTTCATCTAAGACCTTCTTCTTCAATTCTGGGCAGTCCGGTATACAAGTTCTATTCTTGAACATTAATCTTCCATCAGAAGCTAATTGGAAATCCGATTGTCCTTCTAATATGCCCTTGATTTCTACTAATGTAGGATCATCATTCTGAAGTGCTTGTATTTCAGATAATAAATCTGACTGTATGCTTACATGAGATAATGTGACACATCTAGGGTCCGTGTCCATGCTTATATTGAGTTCAGAGAATTGTTCCAGCAATTTCCATTCTTGAATCATACAATTGGCTAACAATGCTCTCGGCTTTCGACTAAGGGCATCTGCTACATGATTACCCTTTCCGGGATGATATTGTATATTGAAGTCGAAGTCCTTGAAATATTCCAGCCATCGTCTTTGCCTCATATTTAATTCCTTCTGTGAGAAAAGATATTTTAGACTCTTGTGATCGGAGTATACAGTAAACTGTACTCCATAAAAATAATGTCTCCATATTTTGAGTGCAAATACTACCGCGGCCAATTCTAAGTCATGGACGGGGTAGTTCTCTTCATGCTTCTTTAATTGACGAGAAGAGTAGGCTATAACCTTCCCTTGTTGCATTAGAACACACCCGTGGCCAATGCTAGAAGCATCAGTGTATACCTCGAACTTTTCTCCTTCAATTGGCAATGCTAAGATAGGAGCTGTAGTAAGATGATCCTTGAGAGTTTGGAAGCTTCTTTCACATTCCTCATCCCATTCATAACGGATCTCCTTGCGAGTTAACCTCGTAAGTGGTACGGCGATTTTTGAGAAATCCTTGATGAATCGCCTGCAATAGCCGACAAGACCTAAGAAACTTCGGATCTCGCTAGCATTGGTCGGTCTTTCCCCGTTCCTTACAGCTTCAACCTTTGATGGGTCTATAGACAAGCCATCCTTTGATATAACATGTCCGAGAAAAGTCACTTCTTCAAGCCAGAATTCACACTTGCTAAGTTTTGCATATAATTGGTTTGTCCTCAATATTTGTAATGCAATCCTCAAATGTTCCTCATGCTCTTCCTTGGTCATGGAATAAATCAATATATCATCAATAAAGACCACCACGAATTGATCCAAATAAGGCCTGAATATACTATTCATTAACTGCATAAAAGCAGCAGGGGCATTCGTTAGTCCGAAAGACATAACAACAAATTCATAATGGCCATACCAGCTTCTGAATGCGGTTTTATGAATATCCTCGTCCTTGATTCTTAGTTGGTGATATCCTGACCTAAGATCAATTTTGGAAAAGTACATGGATCCTGAAATTTGATCAAACAATTCATCGATTCTCGGCAGTGGATACTTGTTCTTGATAGTGAGGTGATTCAACTGTCGATAGTCGATGCATAACCTCATGGATCCGTCTTTCTTCTTTACAAATAATACAGGCGCTCCCCACGGGGAAGTACTTGGTCTAATGAATCCTTTCTTAATGAGTTCCATCAATTGCTCTTTTAACTCCTTGAGTTCAGCAGGTGACATCCTATAAGGTGCCTTTGAAATCGGACCAGCACCAGGGACTAAGTCAATGGTGAAGGCCACTTCTCTTTACGGGGGTAATCCCGGCAAATCTTCCGGAAATACGTCCGAAAATTCTTGCACTACTGGAATGTCTTCTAGCTTAGCTTCCTTAGCTTCTTTAACTGTGACAAAGGCAAGGAAAGATGCACATCCTTTCCTGATGAGCTTGCTAGCTCGGAGAGCTGAAATAAGAGGGGATATGCTCCGACCCTTGGGGCTAGTCAAGATTAGTTCTGGAAATTCCTTGAATGTAACCTTACTATTGCGGCAATCAACTGTTGCCTGATACTTGGATAACCAATCTGCCCCTAGTATAACATCATACTCTTTCAGATCTAAACATATGAGATCAATAAGGAGATTTCTACCCTGAACCAATACTTCACAGTTGTGTAATGATGTGTAATATCAGTCTCATCATCCAGAGGAGTAGACAAAACTAACTTTATCCATTCCGGTTCTAGGGGTAATGGGTCAGCAAACTTCTTAGAAATAATAGAAGCCACCAGTATCAATTAAGACATATGCATTCCTGGAACAAACTTTCAATGTACCTTCCACTAAGCAGCCTTCTTCTTCTTGTTCGGTCTCCTTGATTGTATGAAGACGAGCATTCTTGGTTACTGGGCGTTTCCCGACATCGGCTTGATCGTTAAGTAATGGGCAATCGGGAATCCGATGCTCACGACTCCCACAACGGAGACATGCTCCTAGTTTCCTCCAGCATTCTTCTGCTCTATGACCCGCTTTATCACAATGTTTACACACTGTATTTGGAGAGGTAGTGGTGATAGAGAAGGGCTTGGTCTTCTTGAACTTTTGCTCTTGCGAGGAAATACCTCCATTGCTAGGCCTCTTCTTGAAGTTGGGTTTAAAGGAACCCGATCCTGTAACTTGTTCCTTCTTATCCTTACCACGAATCCTATCAGACAGTTCCGTGGCATCTTCTAATAGTTGAGCGCGGCGTACTATCTCTGAGTAGACTTGAATGTCCATCGGCGCCAGTTGAGTAATAGCTTGGGGCCTGAGCCCATTAAGAAACCTCCTAGCTTTTATTTTCTCGGTGCTAACTAGATGCTTAGCATACCGAGACAATCTAGAGAATTGGGCCTCATACTCGGCCACTGACAAGATCGTTGCTTTAATGCAGCAAATTCTGTAGCCTTCTTTTCCTGAACTCGGTCCGAGAAATATTTTGCGTTGAAGTGTTCAACGAATTCCTCCCACGAAACCTGATCTTGATTTATAGTAGCCTCTATTGATTCCCACCAGCATCTAGCATCCCTTTCTAACTGAAAAGTAGCTAATAAGACCTTATCTTGATCCGTGCATTGCATAACACGGAATATTCGTTCTGTTTCCCTAATCCAGTGTTCAGCGTCATCTGGATCAGTAGAACCCGTGAACTTGGGCGGGTTCATGTTCTTGAAACTCTGGTGGAGACTTCCTGCTCGTTGTCCACCTCCTTGTGTTACTTGTTGCAGCACTTGAGTCATGCCTTGCAGTGTACGCTGTATGTTGCGCCATTGAGCACGTTCGGCAGCCATTATCCTACAATTATAATAACTAGATTAATACGTGATTTGTATCTTAAAGACTAGCATTCTATGTGAACTTTAACCCTTGGTTCTACCCAATCTCACTGGTTAAAGGATTAAAACTTATCCTTGGACTTGGGTTTTTCCTAGGAATTGAATACCCTAGGCTCTGATACCACAAAAACTGTCACGCCCCGAGCGCGGAAGATAATCGGATATGCGCGACGAGTTTATATCAATCATGTCAATCAGAGTAGTAGTGTATTCGACACCAAAATAGAGATGCGCAAAATAGAAAGATAACCCAATCCTTTATTTCATAATGGATAGACTATTACAAATCTAATACTCTATTCAATTAAAAAGGAAAAGTACATAGTTGACTCAAGCAAATAGGAAAAAGACTAGATGACACTTGGAAAAGCTCTAGCTCTTTCACTCTTGACTTTCCCCATCAGTTTGACCCTCTTCGTCGGACTTACCTCAAAAGTAGGGAACACACGGAGTGAGCGAACGCTCAGTAGGAAATTATATCTCAAGCGCTTAGCAAGGGGTCTAAGTAATTACATTTTCATGAATGTACTATAGCTATGCATGCTCGCATAAAACGACAAGATAGAGAAAGAATTTATCAATAAGACAGCAAGATGAACTAGTCATGAGCTTTCAAGAAAAGATAACAGATATTCAAGCAAGTACTTTTTAGCAAGTCATATCAAGAACTTTGGCTATCATGTATCAAGCAAACAAGTAATTACCCTTTTTTTTGGGTCACGCAAGTCATGTCAAGTCAAGTACGAGTCAAGTACAAGATTTGTGTGGAATGTCCAATCAAGCTAGTCATGCACTCGGTATAATGCCAGATACCTTATCATTCAACTCCCATGGGCACAAGTACTTTCGGGTGCTCCTCCCAGGACCAGATCGGGCCCTATATGCGCAGGCATTTATCATGTATTTTGACATCCACTCTTGTATATATAGCCAATGAGGAATTTCAATAATCAAGCTTGTAGACACGTAGGATAACTTTGATAGAATGGAGTCCAAAATACGACATTGGACATAGATAGGCGATAACAACGGTACAATCACGATGAACGATGAAACTAGGTGGAATTAGGTTCCCTTAACTCGGGTACCATGACAAGTATGGACATTCTTTATATAGAATTGAGGTCCACATGAACAGTATATCAAAGGCAAGATACCCTCATTCTTATTATAGAATTGAGGTCCACAAGAACATCAACAAATGGCATGATATCATCATCCCATTAAGAATTCTCATGATATACTCTTTGCATATCATAAGGGCCGGTATACCATGTTTCTTTAGAGTGACATGGCATTCAATAGTGTAATGGGTTTTTAGGGTACAACCAGCTCAGTCGGCCTTGAGGGAATCCAAGGCGGCGAGGAGTCTTACGGAGGTCTCTATGACTAACTCGCTAGTCCAAAGGAACGGAATGTCCAATGGAGAGCTTGTATGTCAATGAGAATTGAGGGTGATCGATAAAACATCATGAAAATGTGGGACTATACTCACGGAGTGGAGATATAGTGCCGATATACATATATATAGATATACTGAAACCATCGTTTATCAGAAACCGGTAAAAACATTTTTACAGGAAAATAACGACTTAAGTAAAGTCACTACTCAAGTAATTAACGCTATAGATAAGGGCGTTCATCTATTTTTCCTATTTTGCAGGAATTTCAATAATTCATTATTTCATCAAAAACACGCCCTGTGCAGGGTCGTTTTATTTAAATTTGACGCCTACTCTGTCAGGCGTCCTTTTATTTACAATATTTTCACAGGATATATAATTTCAAGAGTTTATCAAAAACACGCCCTGGGAAGGGGCGTTATAATTAAATTCACGCCCTAGTATGCGGCGTGGGTTCAATAAGAAACGACCTGGTTCAGGTCGTGAATTCACAGTTTCCAGGAATTTTTATGAATTTCAGGATAATAAACTTTCAGGAGACAGGGTATATAATCATGACAAGAAAAATAGCAGGACTTCACAGGTAAGTTCATGCATTACATTAGTTTCAGGATTTCATAGATATTTAATTTTTAAACGTGGGTATTTATTATTTACGGAAAATTGCATGAAATTGACGCCTACAGGGAAGGGCGTCAAATCTGTAATTGACGACCTTGGGCAGGTCGTTTCTTTAAATTAGCGCCCTTGTCATTGGCGTTTCTTTCAAGATATTACAGAAAACGCTTTAATACTATATTAAACCATGTACATGCATGCCATGCTAGTATATATTTTGAATTACTTTGTTTGGGCTACAGTGTCTTGAGAAAACCTACCTTAATAATAATAATCTGAAGATGAACGTGACAGGTTCTGAACTTCTACGAACTTAACAGCAGCACCAAGCAAAGATGATGCAGATGAAGAGATCGTTTGATGAAGAATCCTTGTTCTTCACTGATCAACTTGCTGTAAGTCCTACAAAAAAAGAAACTGATATTAGTTTCTTCACCTTACACATCCATAACTAAAGGTAAAGAGAATAACTTTACCCGGATGAAGAACTCTTGTTCTTCAGAACATCAGGGCTTCTTAACCTGTAAGGAGAGATGAAGAATCATTAATTCTTCATGCAACCGAAAGTAATGATAAAAAGAGATAAGAAGAACTGCTGTTCTTTACGTACCGTAGCAGCAGCAGATCGACCAAATAGCTTTAGGGTTTGATAGTCAAGGGTTTTTTTAGGATTTCTAGAATCCTAATTGTGGTAGAGTTGCATTGGAAGTAATACTTCCATATTAGAGTTATTACTACATTCGAACTCTTTCTCATAGTTATCAACTTACCCTGGATAAGTTCCCGGTTCGAACGGGAGACGAATTGAATTAACGACCTAGGTCAGGGCGTCGAATTTAAATTGACGCCTTGTCAGCGTCGTTACTTGTTGAAACACGTCCACTCAAAGGGCGTTACGCTTTCTTGCCCTTTTTATTTATTTTGGTCGTTTGAAATTTGACGCCTTATTATTTGGGCGTCCTTTCTTTAATTCGCGCTTGGTTGAAGGTCGCTTATTTGTAAGGTCGCGCCTTTTCCTGAGGCGTTATTTTCATTAGAGTTTAATTCTTTTCCATTTCGGATTTTTATCTTTTCTTTACTTAGTCTTTTATTCTATTTTGACTTATTTTATTCTTTTAAATTTATTAGGGTTGCTACATATTGACTTTGAAATGGCAGACGATGTATAGACTTGGGGTTCAACTGAGGATGTATAGACTTGGAAGATGTGAGGCGATGTATAGACTTTGAGGTTCAACTGGATGTATAGACTTGGAAGATGTGAGGCGATGTGTAGACTTGGAAATGAACGAGAGAATGTATAGACTTGGCCCCTTCAAGGATGTATAGACTTCAGATGTGCAAGCTACAGTGCCGTTGTATGGACTTGATCTCAAGGAATGGCTGTACAGGCTTTGAATATGAAGACCAATGTATGGACTTGGAAAGCAAAGGCCAATGTATTGACTTGCGAAACTGGGGGGTCGACCCATCAGAAGGGGGGGGGTCGACCCACAACTGTCCAGACTATGCAGACAGAGTGTAGACATGATCAAGTAGTGCATATCTATCTGACAACCATATGAACTGCACTGTCCTACATGATGAAGCATGAATTAATCTAGAGATAGAAGATTGATTTATAGTGTGAGACATCATCAAAACCGTAGGGATGCAACACGAAGTACATCTGGTGCAAGCCACGGGACAATTCCGACACGTGGGTCGGTCCCCGGGTCGTTGCAGGATAAAGCAGATTATCCACGTGTTTTTACAAAGGCTCTCTGCAAGGAGCTAAGGACATGCCCGAATCACCGAGGGAGGGCTGGACTGGATGGCAAGGGTTGAGACTGGTTGGCGCTTGAGGGAGGCCGGACGCGGCTCGAGATGAGTAGTTGGGTACGGGTCCCGGAAGGCAAGTGTCTTCATGCTGCGGAGTTAGGGCCTGTCCTGGGAATGTTTCTTCCGGACCAGGGTCCGGCTAACTCGGATCAACGGTCGGGACCATCGATGGCTGGCTCGGGGCGAGCGGCGTGCACCTGGTCCGATGGCGGTAGTAAATCTAGCATTATGGCTTGCGCGTTGTTATCATAACATGCCATACGCAGGCGGACCCGATGTGCAGGTGTGATCGCTGTTATCATAATGCCTCATACGCAGCGGAATGGACTTGTGTGAGACGGCTAGACGCCATGTGAGGGGAGTACGTTTGACATACCCTCGACGTATATGAGCCGATCAACAAGCCACCCAACACGCGCTTTGCTCCTCGCGTTCTTGTCGGAAGCCTTGGGGCTTAAGTCCTTGAGCGTTTGCGGCTCCGTGTGTATATGCCTCTATCTGTATGTCTTTATATGCCCCTTGAGCTTCTAAGAGGGGTTTTATAGGGGAAGATGAAGGGTCAGGGGGGATTTACGCGGACTGGGTTGGGGGGGTGAGCTGGTCCGCGTAAACCCCCTAAAAATAATTAAAAAACATTTTTTTGTTTCTGAGAGGGGGAGGGTGTTTACGGGGGGAAAGTCCCCAATTTTTTTCTTTCATTTTTTTCTCTTTTCTTTTTTTGTTGTGAGCCCTGGGTTTATGCGGGCCAACCTGGGGGGGGGGGTAGTCCACGTAAACCCCCCCGGGGTGGTTTATGTGGGGAGGAACCCCTCTTTGTTTTTCTTAAAAATGTTTTTTTTTCTTTTGTGTGTGTGGGCCCGGGTTTACATGGACCAGCCCGGGGGGCCAGGCTGGTCTGGAGTTTTTTTCCCATCCTATAAATCCCCTATTTTTCCCCTTTTGGGACCACTTTGACTCCATGTGACCGCAAGAGGACAAGGATAAAAGCTCGAACTGGTTGGCTGGCCGCGTGTGCACGTAGACCGAGGAGATAGACCCGCGCGATATCGAGACTCCGTCTTCGCGAGTTTCTTAATGCTGGTATGTCGATCGACCTTGCACAGGACTGGGATAGAGATGAGTCCGCGTTGGGGTTGACCAGGCTGGGTGGAGGGGCCACCCCCCTCGGAGGCAGTTCACCCCCAACAGAGCGCGACCGCGCCTGGGGCGAACTCCCTCCCGGGCAAGCCGTTGCCCCCGGGGGTGATTCTGGGGGCCATATTTCATCGCTCGACATTGTCCTTTGAAGGACCCGAGGCTCTGGGGTGTCGAGATTGGCCCATGGGGGTCAATTACTTGGTGTGGTCACAGCCGCTCGCAAGGTGTGTTAGATATATGTTAGAATGTTGGATATATATTGTTTTGATGATGTCTGATTTTAATTCATTACAAGTCTATTGAATTGATTCAACTATGCTTTAGTATGCATGATGAATGTTTTGATCATGAAACTCCATGTTATGCTCATCATGAAATAACTCTCTTGTATAAACATTCACAGTCAAGATGACTTGGGGAGCAACTGTAAGCAATGACATATCAGAAGTAGCAACATGCCTTAGCCTTAGAACAACATGCCTTAGCCTTAGAAGCTGAATTGGAATTGCAGTAAGGAGCTTTGGCTTTGCAAGTGTTCTCTCAAAGGAATAGAAAGCCAACCAAGGTTGAAAGGAACTCAAGGTCCAAAGGGATATATATGCAAGTTCAAGAAGGCTGCATCGACCTTATAGCCAAGCTGCTCCGACGTAAGCTTCACTGCTCTGACCTCTTGTCTTCACAAAAATGGCAGTTTAAATGAGAAGCATTGTACATGGTGAGAAGGGCTTTCCCCATATTGATATGAGGCTAAAAATAAGTGGAAAATACTTTAAGGGCAAGGAGCTATGCATATGGTGGAACTTAGTTGCAAAGGTTGAGCAGAACTTAGATAAGAACTGCAACTTCTTAAAGGATAGGTAGACCTCACATCAGAGCTGGTTCGACCTCACAAGAGAGTTTCCCCAACCTCATCAGCATGCTGCATCGACTTCATCAATTCCAGAAACTGCCAGACAGGCAGCCATCATTGGTGTCGACTTCACAAAGCTATAGTGTCGACCTCACCAGCTCCATAAGCCATCCGTCTGATGAAATCTCTAAAGTGGCGTAGACCTTAGGATCACAGGAGGTCGACCTCATGGTACTTCAAGAAGCCGTTGAAAATTGGATTCTACAAAGCTGCCTTGACCTCACTGTCTCAGCAGGTCGACCTCACTGAAGGAAAATCTCAAAGTACTCTAACAAATCTGTCTTTTCAAAAATCATCCAGACAGCATTAATTGCAGGCGCAAACTTCTAAAAACACCTCTTTTGAGGTCTGGAAGAAGTTCCCAGGTCAGAGGTCTACTGTAGCAACCCTGATAAATGAATATTTGAAATGAATTAAAAACATATATATTACAGAAGTAATACAGATAATAAGAATAGGGTTAGCCAGACAAAATAAAACAAATTACAAATAACGCCTCTGAGTAAGGCGTTAATTTAAAAAAGACACGCCTCTACAAACGCGTGACTAAAGAAAGGACGCCCACATGTGCGGTCGTCAACTCTCACGCGACCAAATAGGCAAGTAAAAGAAACGCCCATATCTTGGGCGTGTTTCAAAAACAAGGAACGCCCTTATACAAGGCGTTTCTTAAGCAACGACCTGAACAAGGTCGTTAATTTAGGAATCAACGCCCTGACCCAAGGCGTTAATTAAGTTCGTGAACCGTTCGAACCCAGAACTTATCCAGGGTAATAGATAAGTATTAGAAAGAGTTAAAAGGTGGTAAGGACTCTATTAGGGATATATTACCCTCACTAGAACACTAACTCTAATAGGACACCCAAAAATCCTATAAATACCCTTGACAGTCGAACCCTAGAAAGCTATTTGGTCGATCGTCCCTATCGCGGTAGGTGAATAACTAACAGTTATTCCTTAAATTCTTTCTCTGCATATGCTCATATGAAGAACACTGACTGTTTCTTCATCTTCTTTGGTTTTATAGGAATTGCCTGTCAAGACTAAAGACCGGTAAGGTTATTCCTCTTCTCCTATACCTACGATTACACTCATGAAGAAATAGTAATTTCTTCAATTTTCTCTGTAGGAAAATTCTTCTAACCTACTAAAGAACGTGGATTCTTCATTGACGATCATTTGCATCCTCTTGTGTGCATACTGCTGTTAGCAAGTTCCATCGCCAGGAGACTTTGTGGAGACTCTGTTCTTCTAAATTCTTCACCGTTCATCAGATTATCTTCATCAAGGTAGGATCTTCTCAAGTCTTGTAGCCCAAACTAAATAATACAAGAAGCATCATGCATATCATGTATTAGTTTTATTATAGTTCCTCGGACGTTGCTGGTATATTTTAAAAAGAAACGCCCCTGTCAAAGGCGCTATTTTACAAGATACGACCCTCACAAGGTCGTTAATTCAAAATTATACGCCTTGTATATAGGCGTTAATTTCATGAACAAACCGCATGTAATTAATAATTGATCCTGTTTAAAATTTGATAAATATGAAATATCGATTCTAATATCTTGCATGACTCCACCTGTAAATTCCTACTAGTTTTTTTGTCATGACCATGTCTCCTGTCACTTGAAATTTTATTTCCTGAAATATTATAAATTTCTTGAATTCACGACTTGGACAAAGTCGTTTTTTTTATGTTAACGCCCCAGAACAGGGCGTGATTCTGAAAGCTAACGCCCCTTCCTAGGGCGTTTCTCTGTTAAAATCATGAAATATATTTATTCTGTAAAATAGAATTAAACAGTAACGCCCCTTCCCAGGGCGTGTTTTCTATAAATCCTGAAAATTATTTATATTCTGACAGATATGTAAATAATAAGACGCCTTCTGGTGAAGTCGTCAACTCTTGAAGAAACGCCCCTGTCCAGGGCGTGTTTTAGTTAAATTACTGAATTATTGAAAATTCTACAAAACGGAATAAATGTAAACGCCCTTCTGTTAGGCGTTAATTACTTGAGAAACGACTTGACCTAAGTCGTTATTTTACTGTAAAACTGATTTTTCATCTGTTTCTGTTAACCGATGGTTTCATATGTTACAATATATATATAGGCACTATTCTCCACTCCGTGAGTATAGTCCCACGTTTCATGTGGATTAATCGATCACACTCAACTCTCATTGACATACAAGCTCTCCATTGGACATTCCGTTCCTTTGGACTAGCGAGTTAGTCATAGAGACCTCCGTAAGACTCCTCGTAGCCTTGGATTCCCTCAAGGCCGACTGAGCTGGTTGTACCCTAAAAACCCATTACACGATCCTTGCCATGTCAATCTAAAGAAACATGGTATACCGGCCCTTATGTTTATACAAAGAGTATATCATAAGAAAATTCTTAATGGGATGATGATATCATGCCATATCATGTCGTTCTTGTAAACCTCAATTCTATGATAAGAATGAGGGTATCTTACTTTGATATACTGTTCATGTGGACCTCAATTCTATACAAAGAATGTCCATACTGATTTGTCATGGTACCTAAGTTAAGGGAACCATATTCTACCTAGTTTTATCGATATCGTGGTTATACCGTTATTATCGCCAATCTATGTCCTTTGTCATATTTTTGGACTCTATTCTATCAAAGTTGTCATACATGTCTACAAGCTTGATTATTGAAATTCTATATTGGCTATATAAACAAGAGTGGATGTCAAAAATACATGATAAATGCCTACGCATATAGGGCCCGATCTGGTCCTGGGAGGAGCACCCGAAAGTACTTGTGCCCATGGGAGTTAAAATGATAAGGTATCTGGCATTATACCGAGTACTTGACTTGCTTGATTGGACATTCCACACACATCTTGTACTTGAATCGTACTTGACTTGACATGAAATGCGTGGCCCGAAAAAGGGTAATTTACTTGCTTGATACATGATAGCCAAAGTTCTTGACATGACTTGTTAAACGTACTTGCTTAAATATCTTGAATACCCTTGTTATCTTGTTGAAAGATCATGATTAGTCCATCTTATTTCCTTGATATTACATACTCTCTATCTTGTCGTTTTATGCGAGCATGCATAGCTTTATTGCATTCATGAAAGATGTAATTACTTAAACCCCTTGCTAGTACTTGAGATATAATTTCCTACTGAGCGTTCGCTCATTCCGTTTGTCCCTTTGTACTTTTCAGGTAAGTCCGACGACGATGGAAGTCAATCGGATGGGAATATTCAAGAGTGAAAGTGATAGAGCTGCTCAAGTGTCATCTAGTCTTTTCTATAGTTTCTTGAGTCAAATATGTATTCTTTTCCTTTTTATTAAACAGAGTATTGGATGTGTAATAGTCTATCCATTATGAAATAAAGGATTGGGTTATCTTGCTATTTTGCGCATCTCTGTCTTTGTGTCGAATACACGACCACTCTGATTGACATGATTGATATAGACACGTCGCGCATCTCCGGGTATCTTCCGCACTCGGGGAGTGACATCTACCATCTCATTATAACAGCTCAAAATATATGGTTTGGAGAAGACTTGGTCAGCCTCCAAATCTGTGAAGGTCTCTTCCCTACCAGAAGACTACCCTTTCTATCCTAAGAAAGGATTTGCCAGGTGGATTGCAACTCTCTCTACACTGGACCAAGCTGTTCCCTCTACCACCAGATTTCAAAGAAGGTCCACTCTTTGCCTGTCACCGTCCTTTCTTTGGACTGGTCTAAAAAGCCCTGCAGTTCAAGTCAACCTTCAATAGAATATCTACTTTAGCCAAGAAAGATTTTTTTTAGGGAAAATAGATTTTTCATTTTCTCCCTTATAACCGGTGGATTTGCTCAAAGCTCTAAGAAGGTCAGAGTTCAAGAGTACAGTTCAAATTTGAATCGGTCCTCTACAGATTCTCTTGGAGGGAAGTTTTCCCACTGGCTCCTCTATAAATACCTGAAGCTTCTGTTGAAGAAGTTGCTACTGCCTTAGAAGAAAGCCATGCCCTTGAGAAGAATCCATGAGAAAGAAGAGAAGGGAGTGAGAGTAGCCCATCACATGGCCAATCTCGTCCAGTGCTGAAAGAGTGAAGAGAAAAGAGAGAAGAAGAAGAGAGATCCGACTTGAGAGAAGAGCAGCCCTATAGATATCTAAGCTTGAAGAGAAAGATCTTCAGATCTGAATTTGAAGCTGTAGCCACCAACTTCCAGATCTCTATCTGAAGCCACAGCTGGTGTTTCTTTATTGTTCTAGTTTTTCCACTGCACTTGCAGTTTACTTTCTTTTTCTCCTTTTCCTTATTCACATATGTAACTGGGGCGTCGTCCCCTTGTGCTGCTGCTGCAGCGTGAGGACTCTGTCCTCGTGAGGACTCCGTCCTCGTGGGTACTTGGGGTTCGTCCCCGTGGGGCTTGTCCCTGTGCTGCGCTTGCAACGTGCATTGAAGCCTCACCAGGTTCGTTAAGGGGTGGACGTAGGTTGCGGGGATGCAACCGAACCACCTTAAAAACCCCTGTGCAATGGGCCATGATTTGTGTGTTTGCTCTATATCCTCTACCCCCATTCACAGGTATACATGAGCTCCAACATATTCCATTCTAACTGATTTCAAACATTCACTCTAGCATTGACTTCATACATACAACCAGCCTGTTCATTCATCCTGCTGGTGGTTGGTGAGACCCCTGTAGTCTAGTGCAACATGTTGGAATTTTCAGAATCTCCCTTAGGGATTTGGTGTGTACCACGTGGGGTATGGGACCCACGTAGACCATCGGTGCTTGGCAGCCCAACCCGTCGCTTGGGTTATGGGGTCCATGTGCGAAGCCCCTCATGTCCGCCCACAGCACGATAGTGTGGGGCTCTGCGCTGCCATAAGGAAATACGGTTCTGCCTTCGCTACCAGCTCGAGCTTTTAGCGCAACGGTAGGGGCTTAATCCTATAAACTAGTATCAGTGCGAGGTCGCGGGTTCAAATCCCCCAGGTGCCGCTGGGGGGGAGATTGTTGGATTTTTCAGCATCTCCCTTAGGGATTTGGTGTGTACCACGTGGGGTATGGGACCCACGTGGACCATCGGTGCTTGACAGCCCAACCCGCCGCATGGATTATGGGGTCCATGTGCGAAGCCCCTCATGTCCGCCCACAGCACGATAGTGTGGGGCTCTACGCTGCCATATGGAAATACGATTCTGCCTTCGCTACCAGCTCGAGCTTTTAGCGCAACGGTAGGGGCTTGATCCTATAAATTGGTATCGATCCAGAGGGGGGTGAATAGATCGGTCACCCACTAACACCCACTAAAATTTACTACAGCAAAAGCTGTTGCGGAAAATAAACAAACTGTTGTAGGACGATCGAAAGGCACTCAGTCACAACAAGAATGAACCATATCAAACGGATTAGCTCCTACGCGATCATAAGCAATCATCTACCGAGCGATGAACAATGATAAAAGACAAAAGCAAACCCCAAACAATCGCACAGTGGAAAGATGATTTTTAAGATGGTTCGATCTCAAACCTGAGATCTACATCCACCCCACACTCAAACTAGAGTGTGGATTAACCGCTGATACACAGCTTCCGCTGATCCACAGCTTCGGGGTACAAACCCTACACACCGATGGGCCTTACAGCTTATGCCAACCAGAGGAGTCCTCCTCTACAACCGTTGGGGCTTACAGCTTAACCCATCCAGAGGATACCACACCTCTGCCCGCTGAGCGTCACAGTTTGCTCCGCTGACAAATAGCTTGAAAAAGAGTATCTAAAACGAAAACGAAACACTGTGAAAAACCTAAAACCCTCAAAGGGATTATAGCTCAACACTAAGCGAATTCAGCTTCGGTTCTGAACCTGGAGACTGAAGAATAATCTTTCTCTCTCAATTCTCTCAAGGGACTTCTCTCAGAACTCTCTTCCTTTTATGCTCTATCTGTCTTCCTTTTTCTCCTTGGATCGTTCAAGCGCTTGCTCTCTCTGCTTCAGCTCTTCAGGCACGATCAGTCTTCTGTTGAGGGAGAAGCTTCTTATTTATAGAGCAGCAGAGAAGTAGGGCGTGTGCTCTCCATGATTCGTGCCCAAACACCTTGGTCACGTGGCAGCATCCCAGCTTACTGCTTTGCACATGTCACGATCCTGGCACCTTCTCCAATCTTGGATCACGTGCCATTCTTAATCTTTATGAAAAAGCATATGTCAAGACATCAGACATAAAGTCATCTTTAGACAGTTATACGAAATGAACAGAGATTGCATGGAGTAGGTATTCTTACTGAACTAAACTACACCGACTCAACATGGTGATCACACACACATGCACAGTCTCAACATTCATGCACAAGTAGATGCACGGACTTGATTTCAGCACAAGGCCTACGGATGCACTGACTATGTATATGCAATGTGCAAGTGTTGCACAGACCTGATCAACCCGTGAGTGGCATGCTTAGACTACAACAGTGCGAGTATAAGAGATGCATAGACTTTATGTGCAAGGTGCAAGTATTGCACCGACTCGATGACATGCCACTAGAGGCGTTGCACTAACTTAGCTCAGAAGCAATGCACAGACTCTATATGCATGGCGCAGATATTGCACCGACTCAGAAGCTCAGGTGCTCAAGACGAGCATGAGGCAAACGATGCACCGATGCAAGAGTTGCACCGACCGTGCTAAAACATTGCATCGACCTCGTTTGCGCACCCTTAGTCGTATCATGAGACACAAATTGAGACATAGCACATGCACTGACCTAGGCTATATGAGACGCAAGATAAAGCAGACACATGCACAGACCTAGGCCTTATGAGACACAGTATAAGATAGACACAGAATGTGCACCGACTTGTGTCTGCCTAATGCAAAGATGCACTAACTTGCAAGCATTGAACTTCACCCATATGCATAGACTCTGCTCGGACTTAGTTACGTGCTGTAGCTAAGGATGCACAGACTCAATGCAGACTAGTCAGATGTTGCACCGAGTCAATCTAATGCACGGACTAAGTGTAAATGAGCATGCAACATTTAGATGAATATCTGACAAGTTGCCAATCATCAAAACAAGATTTACAACATTCTCCCCCTTTTTGATGATGGCAACACCAATGGACACTGCATATGCAGACTAATGCATCTTTGAAAATACTCCCCTTGAAAATATAACTCTCCCCCTGTGTGAATACACCATATCACTAATGCATCTTGGAATTAGAAAGAACAAGTTCTCCCCCTCTGAATTAGAGGTAAACAATTCTCCCCCTTTGACTTCAGCAAAAAGGAGGAAGGCAAGAGAAGGGATGCATGGAAATGGTTGAGGGATGATGAAGGAGACTGAATAACATTCTATGCAATGGTTCAGGAAATGAGCAAATTATAAAACAACCCTTATGATATAAGAGTCAACAATGTGCATTCTTGAGTGAGTTCAGGTTTAACAGTTATAGAAGGTAGAGTAAAGCAACTGACTTCCTAAAATAAGGCTATAGACTCTATTTATAGCAATGAACCTAAAACACATAGCCATAATAAACTAAGTCAGGATAGTACCTTACTAATTTCAGAAACAGTGAATATCAAAGAAAGTCACTTGAATTTGTATTGAGGTTAAACAGATGACACTCAATGACTTTTGTTTGCCAAGGGTTACAGCAGTTCTTTTTCACTTTTGATTTCAGAAACTGAACTTAGTGAACAGACAAGTGTCATTTATGCTGTTGACATTAGGTGTACACCTTGATCAGAGGCCAGTACCCCCAGTTACTAAGCATAAACTCCTATATCTGTTTCTGATCTAAAGCTACAAAGAGAGTTTGCACCTTTTGACATTAATGGTACACCTTGATCAGAGGCCAGTACCCCTAGTTACTTAGTGAAACCACCCCTATAGATTTGACCAAATGAACAGAGTTATCCTGAAGCACTTCATGACTTAAGGAATTCTCCATTTCTTTGATAGAGACCTCAGTTTCTCAGTGCAATTCAGTCATTGCTCTGCCACTTTGTTCAAATCTTTTCTTTTAATGATCTTATTTCTACTGCCCTTATAACTTTTTAGACTGACTGTTTAAAGATAATGCAAACTCTAGTTTTCTCCATCTAGACTTCACTAAGTCTGTTATGTTCAGGTACAGTGAAGACCTTTTCTATTCTATCTATGGAAAAATTAGAGGTTAAGAGTTATAAGTTGTTTCTAACACCTTATTTTCTAATGAACAGTCTCTGAACACTTCAGTCTATTAAGGTTAACCTTCTATTCAGTCAAGAGGCAAATGTGATTCTTATAGATGAAGAGTTGCAATAACTGCAGCTAACTGTAATGAACCAAAAGCAAGACTGGTATTCACTCAGAATGAAAGAATTAAGCATGAAAGCATAGGAGCAGCTCAAAAGATTCTCAAGAAGAAGTCGAATGAAAATGATGTCATGAGATAGGAACTTATGAAATTAAGGAGAGAGAGTGGGAAGACTAGAACACATATCAGATATCACTCAACTCCTCCTGACACCATGATGCATCGACCGTATCATGCATGAGAAAAGTAGTGCATCGACCTTAATGTGCAGAATGTAGACACTGCACCGACCTATGTATATGTACGGTATGCAAGTGCACCGACCTACATGCGGCTTGAGTACAATTTGCATCAACCTATGTATACGAGCAATATGCAAGTGCACTGATCTGCCTGTGACTTAAATGCAGGATGCACCGACCTGTTCGCTGGAATACTTATGCAAGGCATGGACTGAATGCAAGTCTTACAAAGACTTAGGCTTGGTGCGAGTATGCAATGCATTGACTTTGTGCAGTACGTGCAATAACGAAGGACTCGGTGCTGCTCATGCATCTATATCAGAAATAGTCTGTGCAAGACATCAAGCAACTAATGTACTCAGTGCAAAAAAATTATTCAAGCAACAAACATTCTTTATTCAAAATTTTAAAGAACAGACTGACATAAACATCTGAAAGCACTTGAACAAACAGTTCAAGAATGAAATCATTCATCATTTTGCTGTTGAAATTTACAAAGCCCCAATTCTCTTCTTAAATATTTAAATCTTTCATTTCCAAGGGGTTTGGTAAAAATATCAGCAATCTATTTTTCAGTTTCAACGAACACTAATTCAATTTCATTTTTGCTTACTACATCTCTAAAAAAGTGGTGTTTAATTTCGATGTGCTTAGTCCTAGAGTGGTGAACAAGATTTTTAGTTAGACAGATAGCACTAGTGTTATCACATAGAAGTGGAATGCATCCCAGATTTATCTGATAATCTGAGAGCTGGTGTTTAATCCAGAGTACTTGGGCAGCACAGTTCCCTGCAGCAACATACTCAGCCTCTACAGTGGAGAGTGCCACTGTGTGTTACTTTTTAGAAGCCCAAGATACTAGGCAACCACCTAGGAATTGGCAATAGCCACTAGTGCTCTTCCTATCTACCTGACACCCAGCATAGTCTACATCGGTATAGGCTAGTAGCTCTAGCTCACACCTAACAGGATACCATAGGCCTAGTTCTTGGGTGCCTGATAAATACCTAAAGATCCTTTTCACTGCACTAAAGTGTGATTCTTTAGGACTAGCCTGAAATCTAGCACATAAACACACTACAAATTGAATATCAAGTCTAGATGTAGTGAGATACAATAGGGATCCGATCATACCTCTGTACAGCTTTTAATCCACAAGGTTACCTTTGGTATCTTCATCAAGACTTGTTGAAGTGCCCATTGGAGCTGCAATGTCCTTGAGGTTGTCGAATTTGAACTTCTTTAGGAGGTCCCTTATGTATTTGGACTGAGCAATGAAGGTTCCATCTTTGATCTATGTCACCTGCAGTCCAAGAAATAGTTTTAGCTCACCCATTGAGCTCATCTCAAATTCTTTTATCATGAGCTCAGAAAATTCCTTACACAATTTAGGATTGGTTGAACCAAAGACTATGTCATCCACATAAATCTGAACAATGAGAATGTGAGGATGACTTACATTGGTGAACAAAGTTTGGTCAACCTCACCTCTTGTGAATTTCTTCTCGGCAAGGAATCTGCTGAGCCTGTCATACCAAGCTCTAGGAGCTTGCTTCAATCCATAAAGCGCTTTATTCAATTTATAAATATGAGAAGGGAAATCTAAGCATTCAAAACCATGAGGTTGTCAGACATAGACATCCTCTTTTATTTCCCCATTGAGGAAAGCAGATTTTACATCCATTTACTGGAGAGTTATTCCAAGAGAGCATGCATAAGCAAGAAGAATTCTAATTGCCTCTAACCTGGCTACTGGGGTAAATGACTCTTCAAAGTCAATTCCGAATTCCTGGTTGTACCCCTGAGCAACAAGTCTTGCCTTATTCTTCACTATATTACCTAGCTCATTAGTTTTATTTCTAAAAACCCATTTTGTTCCAATGACAGTCCCATGATCAGGAGGTGGGACTAGGTGCCACACCTTGTTCCTGTCAAACTGATTAAGCTCCTCATGCATGGCATTGATCCAATGCACATCTTTGAGAGCACTGTCAATGGTCTTGGGCTCTATATGAGAAACCAATGCATATGCATTTAATTCATGTTGAGCTCTAAAGTAGCCTCTAGTCCTAGGGGGTTCATGTAAATCACCAATGACATTATCTACAGGATGATCTCTAAAGAGTCTGACATTGATGATTTGGTTACCTGGATCTTCATTTACCTCCCCCTGAACAGCAAGCTCTTCTGCATTGTTCTCTTCAGCTTCTTCCTCATTATCTGATTGGTCTACAGACTTTCCTTCCTTCAAAATTTCTCCATCATCTTCTTTCCTACATTGACCAACATCAAACTTATTTAGGGACTCATCAAAGACAATGTGTGGAGATTCCTCAACAGTTTTAGAATTAAGATTGTACACTCTATATGCTCTAGTGTTTTCAGAATATCCAAGGAAAATTCCTGGATCACTTTTAGGTTTGAATTTATCAAGGTCTCTTTTATCATTAACATGAATGAAACATTTACAGCCAAAGACCTTGAAATAAGCAATTGAAGGCTTCTTACCTTTTAGAAGCTCGTAAGGAATTTTCTGAGTGAAAGGTCTTACCATAGCTCTGTTGATTACATGGCATGCAATGTTAACTGCCTCTGCCCAGAATTTTCTTGGTAAGCCACCTTCGACTAGGAGTGTACGTGCCATCTCCACAAGTGTCCGGTTCCTCCTCTCCACTACTCCATTCTGCTCAAGTGTTCTAGGGGAGGAGAACCGATGAGTAATCCCATTATCCCTGCAAAAATCAGTAAATTGTGAGTTTTCAAACTCACCTCCATGATCAGACAAAATATTCTCAATTAAATTTTCATTTTTCTATTTTATTTTCAAGTAGAACTCCTGAAACTCTGTGAATGCATCATTTTTGTGAGACAAGAAAAAGACCCAAGTAAACCTAGAGAAGTCGTCCACTAATACATACCCATACCACCTACCTGATAAGCTGATAGATCTTGTGGGTCCAAATAGGTCCATATGTATCAGCTCATAAGTTTTGGAAGACAGGTCTTCAGTTCTATATTTAAATGAATTTCTGGTTTGCTTGGACTGTGTACATGCATCACAGACTTTATTTTCCTTCTTAAAAGATATTTCAGGGAGTCCTCTAACCATGCTATGTTTATTTAATTTGTGCAAAACAGTGTAGCTAGCATGGCCTAACCTACGATGCCACAAAAATGCAAGTTCATCTTTATTAATAGTGAGGCATAGGTTAAAATGAGAGAGATCATCTAAATCTACCATGTAGATGTTATTTACTCTCTTACTAGAAAATTTTATTATATCGGAATCAGGTTCAAAAATCCTACAGTATTGAGAATCAAAAACTACTTTATGACCTTTGTCACATAGCTGGTTAATGCTGAGCAAGTTATAAGCGAGACCCTCAACCAGCATAACCTCCTCAATGCAGCAGGTAGTGCACTTACCTACTTTACCCGATCCGATGATTTTACCCTTTGTGTTGCCACCGAAGGTGACAAAGCCTCCATTCTTCTCTATCAGCAAACAAAACTTGGCCTTGTCTCCTGTCATATGCCTGGAGCAGCCACTATCTAGGTACCACATGTTGTTCTTGGTTGCCAGGCATACCTGCAAACACAATCAGGGAAAAGATTTTGGAACCCAAAAGTGTTTGGGCTCCGAAACATATGAAGAGCAATTTAAACAAGACAGTAAACTCTTGGGCATCCACATTTGTTTAAGCATGGTGGACTTGGTGGATTTCCCAACATTCTTTTCATTGTTTCTTTTTTTCTCAGCACCAACAGAATTAGCCTTCTTTTTCTGGTGCTGTGTCCTAGCACTATTGTTGTTAGCAACTTTGCTATTTTTGTGCCAGTGCCTAGGCGAATAAGTATTCAGAAAATAGTGGCCATAATTGGTCCTAGGCTGACCAAAGAGAGATTGTCTACTAGGAGCCCATGTCCTAGACTGACCGACCCAATTTCTAACCTGAGGTATATATGATTGAGTAGGAAAGGACTGATACATAGACCTTCCTTGACCTTTATTCCATCCAGACCTATAGGATTGTTGTGGCTGTCTATAATGGTAGGTCTAGACATTGGTTGGGTAGAACTGGCTTGGTTGACCTCTGATTGAATTATGTCCCCCTTGCACCTTTAACCCACCTGGCTTGTGCATATGTGTATATTGAGTTTTCTCCTTGGCTGGTGGTGGTGGTGGGGACTTGGCGACCTTTCTCTGGGGTTTGGGTGTGCAAGTAGACTGACCCCTGGCCTTAGACTTACCCTTAGGTGTAGAGCTGGGTGTGCTAGGCTCACCAACCTTCTGCTTACCTTTGTCCTTAGCACTGGACATTATGAAATTGACAACATTAGCAACAAAATTTTCATTATTCATTTTGATAAGGGGTCTCTTCTTCTTTTCTGCTACAAATGAAATTGTCTTGACATTAAAATTTTTCTTAGCAATTGGATTATACCCGAGACCCTCCTTCCTGAAATTGACATTTGACCCCAACAAAGCATTCAGATTATCAGATCCTTGGGTCATATTCTCAATTATTTGCACTTTGTCAGCATTTCCTTTTTCTAGCTGTTCGATTGAATTCTTCAATTCATTATTGACACCTAGGATAGCTTTATACTTTTCATCAACAATCTTCACTTCATTTTCATATTTTTGCAATGTTAGTTTCAAATCATCAATAACATCTTTTAGCATTTTATTTTATTTTCTATATTCAATCAAAGCATGCTTTAGATCATCAAATTCAGAACAAGAATTTTTTATCCTACCATTTTCTGACTGTAAACAGGCAAGTTTTGTCACGTCCCGAGCGTGGAAGATTACTCGGATGCGTGACGCGTCTATATAGATCGTGTCATTAGAGCGATAAGAATTTTAATATACATAATTTCGGAGTGCGCAAATGACTAATAAAACTAATAAATTCCAATAGTCCAAGTGATGTTAATTTGATTAACCAAAGGAAATAAAGAGAGTCCATGAAAAATTCCAAATAAAAAAAAGATGATACTAGGCTAAGTGCCTTAACATGACATACTAGAAATACAAGGTAGGACTCAAATAAATTCAAAGACACGCCTAGCTAAGGATAGATGGTTGGCGTTCTAGCACTCTTCACTCGGTCTCAACCCCATTCTTGTCGCTATCTGATTCACCTGAAAGTGTTAGAAAGCAACTGGATGAGCGAATCGCTCAGTAGGAATTACATCTCAAATAGGAGCAATCCTTACGTGATTTACAATTTGCATGTATTATCAGTATGGCTATGCATTATGTACGTATAATAAAAGTCTGGTATACAGGTAAATCTAGGCATGATAAATAATAAGAGATCAATAACTGTATAAAGAGAGTATAACAAGAATTCAAGTATTTAACAAGCAGTATTTCAAGAATTTACAGATGTAAATGCCACTTCGGGCAAGCAGGGGTTCATGTACAAGTATGAACGTAGGTATGAGAAGGAACTCATGTACAAGTAGATCTCAGGTATCAGCAAGTAAAGTTCAATTCAAGCAAGTAAAGTTAAATACGTATCAGTAGGATTGGCTATTATCAAGCAAGTATTATGCCCTTTCTCGCGCCGCAAGTCAAGTATCGCCCGTTCTGGGCCACGCAAGTCAAGTCAAGTAAAGAGAGAGAGAAAGAGAGAGTACGGGTGGAGTGTCTCAAGTCAAGCAAGTACTCCAGTGCAATGCTAAACACCGTGGTCAATAAACTCCCATGGGCACAAGTACCTTCGGGTGCTCCTCCCAGGACCAGACCGGGCCCTATATGCATAGCATTTCATGTATTACCTTTGACATCCAATCTCATTTATAGCCAATATGGAATTTCAAGAATTTAGAAACTTAGTATTTCAGACGAGATTAACTAGTCATTTGGTTATGGAGGATTGTAGAGGTGGCCCCTACAGGCTCAAGAGGTGACTCCCGTCGTGTAGCACTTTGCGCCGTAAGGCCTCAAGAGGTGGCTCCCACAACGTAGCACTTTGCCCTGCATGGCACTTAGCTCCTACACTCCCAAATGGTAGTTTAAGAGATTCAAGGTTTGACCATGTAGGGTATACACAAGTAGATTTTTCATGGAACGGAATTTCAAGAACTCATCATACGCAGTAGTATGGATTAGGGTTGTGTTTGCACAATTCTCGAGATAGATCAAGATCAGAAGTTGTAATTACTGAGTTGGCACCTGAGGGTTTGCTAATCCTTCAAATTTTCAATTTTAAGAAACTTATATATGTATATATCAAATTGGCGCCCCTCAGGATGTCTTCATTTAATTGAAGACATCCTGGAAGTCATCATTTGAAAAATTGACGCCTGGGGGTTACCCAACCTTTCAAAATTGTGATTTTTCAAAAATTATATATATATATTGAAATTGGCACCCCTCATGAAGTCTTCAATTAATTGAAGACTAAAGGGCCGTCTTCAATTCAGTAATTGAAGACTTAAGGGCCGTCTTCAATTCTGTAATTGAAGACTTGAGGGCCGTCTTCAATTCAGTAATTGAAGACTTGAGGGCCGTCTTCAATTCTTGATTTTCACCCAGTCGATGCATTTTGTGACTCAAATCACTGTTCATTTCAAAAAAGTTTCTCGAAATTCAAAAGTAAGGACATGAATATTTAGTATAATTCCTTGGGAGTCAAGAAACATGTTCAGATATAATTACTGACTTTTGGTTTCACAGATATGAATTTTCTAATGTTATAACTTTAATTCCTCAAGAAACAGAATTGACGCCCCTGTGAGCAGTCTTCAATTAATTGAAGACTTGAGGGCCATCATCAATTAATAAATTGAAGACTTTGTGGGCAGTCTTCATTTAACAAATTGAAGACTCTGTGTGTAGTCTTCATTTAATTGAAGACTTCCATGGTGTCTTCAATTTAAGTACAGGTTCAACTCAAATTGACGACACACCAATTGAGTTATTTTCCAAGTGAGTTGTGCTTCGCATCAGAACTGTAAGTTTTGTGACATAAGTTACTGTCCATTTCTCCAAAGTTTCTCCGAATCAGAATCCGAAGACATGGTCAGATGGAGAAAAATCTCAAAGTCACAGAAGTATATTTTGTCAAAATTTACAAGGTTCGGTTTATTACTTATAGATTTTTGAATGTGTTGATTTACTGATTTCTAAAAATTACAGAAAATTGAATTGAGGACTTGGCCCATGTCTTCAATTAATTGACGCCCTCGCGGGCAGTCTTCAATTTTGAAATTTGCGCCCTGGTCAGGGGCGCCAATTACAGTGAGGTGTCCACTATTCATCAATGTGAAAAAGCTCTGAATCAGAAGTAATGGCACAAATACGTTGAGAAAAATGTTAGGATTTCAGAAACATGTTCATGCAAAAATTTCGTGCTTTAGTTCGATAGTTATGGATTTCTGAATGTGTTGAATTATCAATTACTGAAAATTTCAGAAATCGAATTGACGACACTGGGGGTGTCTTCATTTAAATGACGACTGCTTGCGCAGTCTTCAATTTTGTAATGGGCGCCCTTGTCAGGGGTGCCATTTATCACAGAGTTGGGCACCTTAAAACATGAGTATTATGTCTAATAGAGGCTATATATTAAGGTTTAAAATATGGTTATTAAGACTATAAAACTAGTGTGATAAAATACGTTTAAAAACTCATAAAGATCATGGTAACAGTATGTATAGAATCAAGTGTAACAAGCTATTAACATATGTATAAATGGTAAAGCTAGGTAATATATATATATATATATATATATATATATATATATATATATATATATATATATATATATATATATATAGCATGGTTGACTAGTTATTCGAAATCTAAGCATGCATCATTTAACCTATTGAGCTACTAGTTAGGCAATGATTTGAGAACACCTACGTTTTGACGTGTGATACGAGGTTCAGAAGCTGCAGCAGGATCGCAGTAGGACGCAGACTCGGAAAGAAGACGCTCCTTCAGCACTAACGCGGCAGTAGCCTATGTCAGTGCTATGGAGGGGATTAGATATAGGGATGGTAAGACATTGGTTTAATGTCTTGTGGGTCTTACTGAGTGGGCATTGTCTTTGCCAGCTAAAATGGGTTGCTCGTGTCTCAAGGTTCTAGAAACATAGGGTTAAATGACGCCTTTGTAAGGGGTCGTTCATTTAATATAGGTGACACTATTCATGTAAATGATGTCTTGCATGAGGGCATCATTTGTTTGTGTGACATTATTAATGAGACCCCATTCACGTGTTACCATTTGGGATGTTCATATATATTTTAATATTCAAATGGGATGGGGTCCTATTGAAAATGGCCCCTTCATACATGTCTTCAATTTGGAAATTGAAGACTATGTGAAGGGTCTTCAATTTGGTAAGGGGAAAAGTTGGAAAGCACTTACGTACAATCCATGGCCCATGTGTTAAAGTTTGTCTTGTACTTTTATAGAATAACCCTCCCATGGTTTTGTTTCTTTGTGCAAGACCTCCCATGTAAGATTCTTTATCCATGTGCATAAAGTTAGATTGCACATTTGTATGCTAGTCCTCCTATAGTTTAGTTCTTTAAACAAAACCTAGAATTCTATTAAGAATAGTAGATTACGTATGCATAAAGTGATGATTTGTAATTTTATATACTAGCCCCCCTTAAGGTTTGGCTCTTTACACAAAGCCCTCAGGATTCTTTATGTTATAAAGTAGGGTTAGCTTGTATTTTTATATAGTAGTCATTGTGAGGTTGGATTCTTTATGTAAGGCCTTCATGTATGATTTCTTTTAGGAAGAAGTTTTAAATTTACTCAATGGTTTTTATCGGGGGTGCTACACCCTCCCCCACTTAAGAGAATTTGGTCCCCAAATTCAAATGCATTAAATGGGAATAGGAAAGGTGCAGAGTACTTACAATTAGAATAACTCTGAAAATCTCCTCTTCATAGATTCTTCAGTTTCCCAAGTAGCTTCTTGTTCTAAGCATCGACTCCATTAGATTTTCACCATAGGGATCGTCTTGTTCCTTAGAACTCAAACTTCTCGATCAAGGACCTTCATTGGCTTCTGCTCGTAGGTAAGGTCCTTCTGTACCACTAAATCATTGTGGCCAATGACATGGAAAGGATCGTGCATGTATTTCTTCATCATAGAAACATGAAACACGTTGTGCACTTCTGACAGTTGCGGAGGTAGAGCGATGCGGTAAGCCACCTCGCCTACTCTTTCCAGCACTTCGAATGGACCAATAAATCTGGGTGTGAGTTTGCCTTTAACACCGAATCTTCTAATGCCTCGGCCGGGAGATACCTTGAGGAAAACATGATCTCCGACTTGAAATTCTAGGTCTTGCCTTCGATTATCGGCATAAGATTTCTGCATGGACTATGCTATCATTAACCTTTCTCTAATGAGGTGTATCTTCTCGGTAGAATCTCGTACCATGTTTGGGCCTAAAATTTGTCTTTCACCGACTTCATCCCAGCATATAGGAGATCGGAAACTCCTGCCATATAACTCCTTAAAAGGCGCCATTTGTATACTAGCTTGATAGCTGTTATTATATGCAAATTCGGCTAGTGGTAAGTGGTCGTGCCAGCTTCCGCCAAAGTCTATAATGCATGCTCTCAACATATCTTCCACAACTTGATTTGTCCTCTCGGTCTGTCAATCTGTCTGGGGATGGAAAGCAGTGCTGTAGTTGAGTTTCATCCCCAGAGAGTGCTGTGGACTCTTCCAGAAATGAGAAGTGAAGCGCGGGTCTCGGTCAGATACGATCGAGATGAGAACTCCATGCAATCTAACCATCTCTTTGATATACAGGGCAGCAAGTACGTCGACTGACCATCGGCTTTTGATGGGTAAGAAATGGGCCGATTTAGTTAGCCGGTCGATAATCACCCAAATTCCGTCATATCCACCCCTAGACTTGGGCAAACCCATGATAAAGTCCATGCCAATGTCTTCCCACTTCCACTTGGAAATATTTAGCGGATGTAGCTTTCCAGCGAGTTTTTGATGTTCCGCCTTCACTTGTTGGCATGTAAGGTAATGAGATACAAAGTCTGCTACCTCCCTTTTCAAGTTAGGCCACCAGAAAGTTCTTTTCAAATCTTGGTACATCTTAGTGGCTCCAGGGTGGATCGTGTACCTCGATCTATGAGCTTCTTCAAGAATCTTCTTCTTCAATTCGGGACAGTCGGGCACACATGTTCATTCATGAAATAGCAATCCGCCATCAGGTGCCAGCTTGAAATCCAGTCTCTCGTCCAGCGTGCTCTTTATCTCCACTAGTGAGGGATCTTCTTCCTGTAGCTTCTTGATTTCAGGTAGCAAATCTGAATGTAGGCTCATATGAGATAGAATAATACACATGTTCTTCTCATCTGTGCTGATATCAAGCTTAGAGAATTTCTCCAGCAGCTTCCATTCTTGTATCATACAGTTGGCTAATATTGTTCTCGGCTTTCGACTAAGGGCATTAGCTACGGAATTACCCTTACCAGGATGGTACTGTATAGTGAAGTCAAAATCCTTGAGATACTCGAGCCAACGCCTTTGCCACATGTTCAGCTCCTTTTGGGAGAATAAGTACTTGAGGCTTTTATGATCGGAGTACACAGTGAATTATTCTCTGTAAAGATAGCGCCTCTAGATCTTCAAGGAAAATACTACCACGTCCAGTTCTAAGTCATGAACCAAGTAGTTCTCTTCATATTCCTTCAATTGTCGGGAAGAGTATGCAATGAATCTTCCATTCTACATCAATACACATCCGAGGCCAATACCCAAAGCATCAGTATATACCTCGTATTTTTCTCCTTCAATTGGTAATGATAAGACTGGGGCAGTGGTCAAGAGATCCTTTAAAGTTTGGAAACTCTTTTCATAGTCTTCATTCCACTCATAAGACACTTCCTTGCGGGTTAACCTGGTAGGAGGAACAGCAATCTTGGAGAAGTCCTTGATAAAACGCCGGTAGTAACCAGCTAGATCCAAGAAGCTTCGAATTTTCGTTGCATATGTTGGTCGTTCCCAGTTCTTCACGGCTTCAACCTTTGACGGGTCAATAGCAATTTTGTTCTTCGAAATGATATAGCCTAAGAAAGATACTTCCTCGAGCCAGAACTCACATTTGCTGAATTTGGCATAAAGCTTGTTTTCCCTTAATATCTGTAGTGCCTTCTTGAGATGTTCTTCATGATCCTCTTCGGTCTTGGAATAGATCAGAATATCATCAATAAAGACCACAATGAATTGGTCTACGTAGGGCCTGAATATGCTGTTCATTAACTACATAAAAACTACGAGGGCATTTGTTAGTCCGAAAGGCATAACAGTAAATTCGTAATGCCCATACCTACTTCAGAATGCACTTTATGAATGTCTTCTTCTTTGATCTTCAATTGGTGATAACCAGAACGAAGATCAATCTTGAAGAAATATGAAGCTCCACATAACTGATCGAACAGCTCGTCAATCCTTGACAGTGGGTATTTGTTCTTGATTATAAGGTGATTTAGTTGCCGATAATCGATGCATAGTTTCATCGATCCGTCCTTCTTTTTGACGAACAGCACGGGTGCTCCCCAAGGGGAAGTACTCGGCCTAATGAAACCCTTTTTCAATAACTCCATTAGCTGCTCTTTTAGTTCTTTCAGCTCAGCATGGGACATTCTGTATGGTGCCTTGGAAATAGGACCAGCACCAGGGGCAAGGTCGATTGTGAACGACACTTCTTTTTTGGGGGGTAAACTGGTTAAATCTTCTATAAAAATATCGGGAAAATCTTGAATTACACAGATATCTTCAAGTTTAACCTTCTCGACTTCCGTGGTAGTCACAAATGCTATGAAAGCCATGCATCCCTTATCCATAAGCTTTTTAGCTCGGAGTGCTGATATAAGAAGTGATTTACTCCAAGGGCTATTGTAAACTAGCTCTGGGAAATCCACGAAAGTTACCTTGCCATGCCAGCAATCTACAGTTGCTTGGTATGTTGATAACCAGTCGGCACCTAGTATGACATCATAACCCTTCATATCTAGGTATATCAGGTCAGCTGGTAAATTGCTTTCCTTAATCATCACTTCACAATTTGGATAGTGATAAGTGATATCAGACTCATTCCCAAGAGGTGTAGATATGACCAAATCTAACAGTTCATGTTTCTTAGAAAATGAAGCAGCAAAGTTCTTGGAAACGAATGAATGAGTTGCTCCGGTATCGAATAAAACTTGAGCAGTTTTTGAACAAATAGTGAGAGTACCTTCCACAATTCTGCCTTCAATGGGTTCCGTCTCTCGGAGAGCTTGCAGACGGCCTTGTTTCTTTACTGGACGCTTCTCATCTTTGGTGTCTTGTTCTTTCATCAGTGGGCAGCCTGGGATTCGATGCTCTCGGCTCCCGCATCGAAGACAAGCTCCTAACTTCCTCCAGCATTCCTCGGTCTTATGGCCAGCTTTATCACAATACTTGCAAATTTTTTTTGATGGTGTGGTGGTGGAGAACGGCCTGTCATTCTTCTGGAATTTCTTTGCCTTGGAGGGCTCCCCTCCCATGAAGAACCTTTTCATGTTGAATGATTGTTTGAACTTTCCTGGGCTTGTAACGGGTTCCTTCTTGTCTCTTCCTCGGATTCTCTCAGACAATTCGGTGGCATCTTCCAACAATTGGGCACGCCGAACTATCTCCGAATAGACTTTGATGTCCATCGGGGCAAGTTGTGTGATATAATGGGGCCGAAGCCCGTTGAGGAATCTTCTCGCCTTCATCTTTTTCGCACACACCAAGTGGGATGCATACCTAGATAATCTGGAAAATTGGGCCTCATACTTGGCCACTTTCAAGCCCCGTTGTTTTAGGACGGCGAATTCTGCGGCCTTCTTCTCCTGGATATGGTCGGAGAAGTACTTGTTGTTGAAATGCTCTGTGAATTCATCCCATGTGACAAGGTATTCTGGCAGTGTTGCTTCTATGGATTCCCACCAACATCGAGCGTCCCGCTCTAGTTGGAATACGGCCAGTAAAACCTTCTCCTCGTCCTGCATTGCATTACACGGAAGATTCGTTCCATCTCCTTTAGCCAATTCTCGGCATCCTCGGGGTCGGACGAACCCGTGAACCTCGGTGGGTTCATGTTACGGAAACTTCGGTGGAGATCTCCCGCTCCACGGTTTGCTCCGCCTTGGGCCACATGCTATAGTGCCTGTGTGAGGCCTTCCACGGCGCGCTGCATCTCGCGCCATTGTGCTCTTTCCGCAGCCATGATCCTACAAAAGAGTTAAGTATGATAAAGATCGGGTTTACTTGTAAGGTCAAAAGTCATTATAAAACTTAACCCATGGCTCTATCCATCTCACCGGGTAAGGTATATCTATCATTGGACTCGGATTTTACCTATCCTTGGACTCAAGTTTTTACTTAGATTTCAATTTCTAACCTTTTATTTCTTCTAGTTTCCTAGGTTTAAAAATCTAGGCTCTGATACCACGAAGACTGTCACGTCCCAAGCGCGGAGGATTACTCGGATGCGTGACGCGTCTATATAGATCGTGTCATTAGAGTGATAAGAATTTTAACATACATAATTTCGGAGTGCGCAAATGACTAATAAAACTAATAAATTCTAATAGTCCAAGTGATGTTTATTTGATTAACCAAAGGAAATAAAGAGAGTCCATGATAAATTCCAAATATAAAAAAAAAGACGATACTAGGCTAAGTGCCTTAACATGACATACTAGAAATACAAGGTATGACTCAAATAAATTCAAAGACATGACGAGCTAATGATAGATGGTTGGCGTTCTAGCACTCTTCACGCGGTCTCAACCCCATTCTTGTCACTATCCAATTCACCTGAAAATGTTAGGAAGCAACTGGATGAGCGAATCGCTCAGTAGGAATTACATCTCAAATACGAGCAATCCTTACGTGATTTACAATTTGCATGTATTATCAGTATGGCTATGCATGATGTACGTATAATAAAAATCAGGTATACAGGTAAATCTAGGCATGATAAATAATAAGAGATCAAGAACTGTATAAAGAGAGTATAACAAGAATTCAAGTATTTGACAAGCAGTATTTCAAGAATTTACAGATGTAAATGCCACTTCGGGCAAGTAGGGGTTCGTGTACAAGTATGAACGCAGGTAGGAAAAGGAACTCATGTACAAGTATATCTCAGGTATGAGCAAGTAAAGTTCAATTCAAGCAAGTAAAGTTAAATACGTATCAGTAGGATTGGCTATTATCAAGCAAGTATTCTGCCCTTTCTCTCACCGCAAGTCAAGTATCGCCCGTTTCGGGCCACGCAAGTCAAGTCAAGTAAAGGGAGAGAGAAAGAGAGAGTAGGGGTGGAGTGTCTCAAGTCAAGCAAGTACTCCGGTGCAATGCTAAACATCGTGGTCAATAAACTCCCATGGGCACAAGTACCTTCGGGTACTCCTCCCAGGACCAGATCGGGCCCTATATGCACAGCATTTCATGTATTACCTTTGACATCCACTCTTATTTATAGCCAATATGGAATTTCAAGAATTTAGAAACGTAGTATTTTAGACGAGATTAACTAGTCATTTGGTTATGGAGGATTCTAGAGGTGGCCCCTAAAGGCTTAAGAGGTGGCTCTCGTTGTGTAGCACTTTGCACCGTACGGCCTCAAGAGGTGGCTCCCACAACCTAGCACTTTACCCTGCATGGCACTTAGCTCCTACACTCCCAAATGGTAGTTTAAGAGATTCAAGGTTTGACCATGTAGGGTATACACAAGTAGATTTTTCATGGAACGGAATTTCAAGAACTCATCATATGTAGGAATATGGATTAGGATTGTGTTTGCATAATTCTCGAGACAGATCAAGATCAGAAGTTGTAATTACTGAGTTGGCACCTGAGGGTTTGCTAATCCTTCAAATTTTCAATTTTTAGAAATTTATATATGTATATATCAAATTGGCGCCCCTCAGGATGTCTTCATTTAATTGAAGACGTCCTGGAAGTCGTCATTTGAAGAATTGACGCCTGGGGGTTACCCAACCTTTCAAAATTGTGATTTTTCAAAAATTATATATATATATTGAAATTGGCATCCCTCATGAAGTCTTCAATTAATTGAAGATTTGAGGGCCGTCTTCAATTCAGTAATTGAAGACTTAAGGGCCGTCTTCAATTCAGTAATTGAAGACTTGCGGGCCGTCTTCAATTCTGTAATTGAAGACTTAAGGGCCATCTTCAATTCAGTAATTGAAGACTTGATGGCCGTCTTCAATTCTTGATTTTCACTGAGTCGATGCGTTTTGTGACTCAAATCACTGTTCATTTCGAAAAAGTTTCTCGAAATTCGAAAGTAAGGACATGAATATTTAGTATAATTCCTCGGGAGTCCAGAAACATGTTCAGATATAATTATTGAGTTTTGGTTTCACAGATATGAATTTTCTAATTTTATAACTTTAATTCTTCAAGAAACAGAATTGACGCCCCTGTGAGCAGTCTTCAATTAATTGAAGACTTGAGGGCCGTCTTCAATTCTGTAATTGAAGACTTGAGAGCCGTCTTCAATTAATAAATTGAAGACTCTGTGGGCAGTCTTCATTTAATTGAAGACTTCCATGGTGTCTTCAATTTAAGTACATGTTCAACTCAAATTGACGACACACCAATTGATTTGTTTTCCAAGTGAGTTGTGCTTCGCATCAAAACTGTAAGTTCTGTGACACAAGCTACTGTCCATTTCTCCAAAGTTTCTCCGAATCATAATCCGAAGACATGGTCAGATGGAGAAAAATCTCAAAGTCACATAAGTATATTTTGTCAAAATTTTTAAGGTCCAGTTTATTAGTTATAGATTTTTGAATGCGTTGATTTACTGATTTCTAAAAATTACAAAAAATTGAATTGATGACTTGGCCCATGTCTTCAATTAATTGACGCCCTTGTGAGCAGTCTTCAATTTTGAAATTGGCGCCCTGGTCAGGGGCGCCAATTACAGTGAGGTGTCCACTATTCATCAGTGTGAAAAAGCTCCGAATCAGGAAGTAATGGCACGAATATGTTAAGAAAAATGTCAGGATTCCAGAAACATATTCATGTAAAAATTTTGTGCTTTAGTTTGATAGTTATGGATTTTTAAATGTGTTGAATTATCAATTACTGAAAATTTCAGAAATTGAATTGACGACACTGGGGGTGTCTTCATTTAAATGATGACTGCTTGCGCAGTCTTCAATTTTGTAATGGGCGCCCTTGTCAGGGGCGCCATTTACCACAGAGTTGGGCACCTTAAAACATGAGTATTATGTCTAACAGAGGCTATGTATTAAGGGTTAAAATATGGTTATCAAGACTATAAAACTAGTGTGATAAAATACGTTCAAAAACTCATGAAATCATGCTACTAACTAAGTTAAACTCATAAAGATCATGGTAACAGTATGTATAGAATCAAGTGTAACAAGCTATTAACATATGTATAACATGGTATTATTCTTGATCATGGTAAAGCCAAGTAATATATATATATATATATATAGCATGGTTGACTAGTTATTTGAACTCTAAGCATGCATCATTTAACCTATTGAGCTACTAGTTAGGCAAGGATTTGAGAACACCTATGTTTTGACGTGTGATACGAGGTTCAGAAGCTGCAGCAGGATTGTAGCAAGACGTAGACTCGGGAAGAAGACGCTCCTTCAGCACTAACGCGGCAGTAGCCTATGTCAGTGCTACGGAGGGGATTAGATATAGGGATGGTAAGATATTGGTTTAATGTCTTGTGGGTCTTGATGAGTGGGCATTGTCTTTGCCAGCTAAAATGGGTTGCTCGTGTCTCAAGCTTCTAGAAACATAGGGTTAAATGACGCCTTTGTAAGGGGTCGTTCATTTAATATAGGTGATACTATTCACGTAAATGACGCCTTGCATGAGGGCATCATTTGTTTGTGTGACATTATTAATGAGACCCCATTCACGTGTTACCATTCGGGATGTTCATATATATTTTAATATTCAAATGGGATGGGGTCCTATTGAAAATGGCACCTTCATACATGTCTTCAATTTGGAAATTGAAGACTATGTGAAGGGTCTTCAATTTGGTAAGTGGAAAAGTTGGAAAGCACTTACGTACAATCCATGGCCCATGTGTTAAAGTTTGTCTTATACTTTTATAGAATAACCCTCCCATGGTTTTGTTTCTTTGTGCAAGACCTCCCATGTAAGATTCTTTACCCATGTGCATAAAGTTGGATTGCACATTTGTATGCTAGTCCTCTTATAGTTTAGTTCTTTAAACAAAACCTAGAATTCTATTAAGAATAGTAGATTACGTATGCATAAAGTGATGATTTGTAATTTTATATACTAGCCCCCCTTAAGGTTTGGCTCTTTACACAAAGTCCTCAGGATTCTTTATGTTATAACGTAGGGTTGGCTTATATTTTTATATAGTAGTCCTTGTGAGGTTGGATTCTTTATTTAAGGCCTTCTTGTATGATTTCTTTTAGGAAGAAGTTTTAAATTTACTCAATGATTTTTATCGGGGGTGCTACGAGTTTATCAGACATTGTCTTACCATTCAAAAATGTGTTAACCTTCTTCTTCAAATGCATGTTCTCTCTCCTAATATCGTCTACTTTGTCTAACAAATCTTCATAGGCATCTTGCCAGCCAGAAATGGTATAATGCTCAAAAGAAGATGATACCTCATCGGAGTCTTCTTTTTTTTCTTCATCATCTTTTGCCATCAGGCAGATGGGCTTTTCTTCATCCTTGCTTTCCGATGTGCAGTTGAATGTGCCCTCGTCCTCGTCGCTCCATGTGCTCACCATCGCCTTTCTATTGGGAGCTTTCTTCTTTGACTTCTCTTTCAGCTTCTGGAGCTCGGGACAATCTGCCTTCATATGGCCGGCCTTCCTGCAGTGGTAGCAAACATTAGTGTCAACTTTCTTGGCAGAGTTAGATCTATACCTTGTTTGCCTCTTGCCGCCGCCGAACTGTCTTCGGCCGAAGTTTCTTCCTTCCTTTCTCAGAAATTGCCTAAATTCTCTGGTCAGCATGGCCAGTTGGTCTCCATCGATTTCTGACCCAGAGGGGCTTTCCTCGCTTGATGATCCACTGTGGCTGGATCTGTTCGATCTGCTGAAGCTGGCCTTCAGAGCCATAGTCCTCTTCTTCTTCTCCAACTCCTCAGTCTTGGGAAGATTCATCTCGTAGGTCATTAGTGAACCGATGAGCTCGTCAACTTTCATATTCTACAGATCCCTTGAATCCTCAACAACTGTAGCTTTTGTATGCCATATTGGAGTTAGGAACCGAAGGATCTTCCTCACAATTTCATAATCTGAATAATTCTTTCCCAGACTCCTGAGACCATTGGTGATGATCATGAGGCGCGCATACATTTCTGTGATGGTCTCACTGGACTTCATTCAAAAAGCTTCATATTCTAAGACCAGCAAGTTCGCCTTGGTCTCCCTTTGATGTGACACCACCTATGGACCTATTTTGCAAGCATTCAAGTTTGAGCGGCGGACTCACACTAGCGAGCTCACCCGTATGGCGCACACTAGTGCCCGATGGCGACTAGGCGATGTTGGAGAGGGTCCGAGGCGGGACCTTGAGGCTCTAAAGGTTGGCTAGCTTGGGGAGAACCCCAAATGGGCCTAGGATGCCCAAATCATGGGCGGCCAACACACCAAGGGTGTGGGTTAAGTGGATTCACTCTCAACTTGCCCGCGGTGGTCACTCACGGTACTAGCAATTTGGGCCGAGCTCTCACTCTCCATCCGATGAAGCAATAGCAATAATACTAAGCTAAGCAAGTGATTAAACCAGTCAAGAGAGGGACCGAGGATCACCTAGCCGGCGTGAAGACGCCGACTCCGGCCGGAGACGGGGGCGAGCGGGGAGGCGAGGGTATGCACCCCCACGCCGCGTCGAGGGAGCTTCAACATGAAATTGAAAGATTACACCACTACTCCTCTCGCAGGAGGGGGGGATCTCGGGGTGGGAGTTAATGTATTACAACCAAACACTACCTCCTCGCAGGGAGGGGCTGTAAGCCGGCCAGGCGGGGTGGGGGAATTGGGCAAGAAATCCCAACTTCCGAGTTCCGCCGGTTCTGCCAGTCTACAGATTCACTGGATAGGGGGTCGGTGTTGACGCCGCCACGGGCTCCAGGGGACTCCGATCCCAATGATACTGGTCCCAAAAGTTTCCTAGCTGCAGGAGGAAGACGCCTGAATTTTTGGAGGATCTATGGAATTCTGTGCTGATCGTGGCAGAGCCTGGAACAGGACCCCTCTGTCTGCCTTGGATGGAAATAGAAAAGATGCAGTTGGTTGCAGAAGGTGCTGTGGGCTCTCCTGAACTCCGATTTAGGCGAGACTGGCGGTGACGCTTCCGTGGTCGGAGTAGCTTTGAGCAGGAGCTGACGGAGTTGCAATCGGAGGTCGGAGAAGTGAGCAGTCATCGGATGAGTGGGTGCAGGTCGAACCTGGATCCGCAGGAGCAGTCTGCGCACTTGGACGAGGAAAATGGGAACTAGGCGTTATGGAAGCTGATTGATGCCCTGCCTTTTGGAAATGAAAGAGGACTCAGAGGAAAAGATTTTTGATGAAGAACTCCTGCCCTGATTCCCAGGAGGTTGGCCGCTGTAGAGCTCCAACTTCGGCTCAGGTGCTCTACTAGGGAAGCTGCGCACAGTCGAGGGAGAAATGCTCTCACGGCCAGCTCGGAGCTTGGATCCAGATGAAACCACCACCGTTGTGAAGATGACTTAAAGACGCTTCCAACGGTACCTTTGGGCCTTCAGATTCACAGGGAGGAGGACGTGGTGGCCGCTTCAAGCTACGGCCAACCTGCTGCATGCAACCAGAGCTTGACCTGCAAAAGAAATGGGTATGAATGGAGGGGTGGTGGTGGGGGGGGGCGACCTTGGCTGGGTTTGGGGTTGGATTTGGGCGACCAAGGGAGCTAAGGGGGTGGAAGATGGTGTAGACACGCCAAAATTGACGTTTTATTGATCAAATTTCATGTTATTATGTAAACGCCCCAAGTGGACTTCAATATTCCTATAAAATGAAGTTTTTCTATTTTTGAGAATTTTATGCATTTTTTCTGCATCCTTCGTGATTCACGACCTGACGAAGGGCGTTACTTTAGAAAGTAACGACCTGTGCTGGGGCGTTTCAAAAGAAAGGACGACCATGGATGAGGGCGTCAATTCCTGGTATTATCCGTTAATTTCTGGAATTATCTATTTTCAAAATAAAAAGCATTTTATGTGTAACGTCCTACCTCAGGGCGTGTTTTTAAGAAACGCCGTTATCTTGGGCGTGTTCCATTAATGTCTAAACCAAGAAAGTTTTATTTCCAAATTTAAATCCAGGAAGAAACGCCCTTTCCTAGGTCGTGTTTCAAGAAACGTCTTTGTGAAGGTCGTCAATTCATGATTTGACGCCCTGTCCTAAGTCGTGTTTCACTCCAGAGTCCTTCCTTTTTCCATCTTTCCCTCACAGTTCCCTACCATCCTTGGGACTCTTGCTCGATCTTGATCCTTCCCTGGATGCCTCATTACCCATTCTTATCATTTCCTTGTTTGATCACATCCGATTGAAGCTATAAAAGAGAATATCATTCGATCGTGTGAAAGGTTAATGACTCAAAAGGTTAGGCATTCTAAGCACTCAAGAGGTTAAGCGTCACGAGCAGAGCCTTCTTCGTTTTCTGCATCCTTCGTTGGGCTTCATCCGGTGCTTCATGCATCTACGTCCGTCATATTCATTCGGTTTCCCTTTACTGTCGTCAGGGACAGCAGGGTTTCTCAGTTTTTCTTCATCTGTTTGTTCTACTTTATTTATACCATTCCATTCATCATATTTATTCATCCTTCGTATTTATTCCCACCGTGTTGCAATTTTTTTTATCATCATACTCCCCCTCCCTTAAGTCTTATTAAGGGGTTTTAAAACAACAAAAAAAAGAGGTGCGCATGTTGATGTCTTTTCATCATTTTATGTTAGTTTTGGATTGATGCTATTGCACTTTGGTTGATCCCTCCCTCTTTTGTTTGTTTTTCATTGTCTTTTTTTTACAAGGTAATCAATCAAGAAAACCCACTTCACCGGCCGGCCGATTGAAGTTGGAGGAAGCAATCCACATCCTTCCCGCATCCCAATTTTCACCAGGTACACGCGATCTCCTTTTTCTTCTTATTGAGGTAACCCCTCTGGCGATCACATCATCTCCACTTTAGCACCTCGTGCTATTTTTATTGCATGCTTTTTGCATTATTAATTTATCTCCTTTTGTCATATTTTTAATCTCCTCTCAAAAAAGGAGCGGATTTTAATCCGATCTACAAATTGGCAATCACGGTGGGACTTCCACTGTTTTCTTTATTGATTACCATCTCCATTGGCACCCTCGTGTGCCCTTTCCCCTTGACACCCTCGTGTGTCCTTTCCCCTTAGGCACCCTCGCGTGCCCTTTCCCCTCGGTGCCCTCGGTACCCTTTCCCTGTGCCCCTCGGGCACCCTCCATTGTGCACCCTGCACACTCCCCGGATCAGTCAATTGCTGCTTATTAACGCCTTCAACAAGGGCGTCTTTTGATTTAACACCCCTCACAGGGACGTGTTTTGTTGATTAACGCCCCCTTCCAGGGCGTGTGTTTATTGCACCTGCTGGCGTTCTGTTTGCTCATTTCATCGTCTGCTATTTAACGCCCCTCTTAGGGACGTGTTTAGTTGAGTAACGCCCACTTCCAGGGCGTCTTTTACCATAAACTGCTGTTTGCTGCATGCTTATCACATTGCCTGTGGATTAACGCCCCTCTCAGAGGCGTTTCATTTATTATCAGCGCCTACCATCAGGGCGTTTCTCTGAGTTTTGACGCCTTCCCGTGGAGGCGTCCTTTCTTTATAACGCCTCACCCAAAGGCGTGTTTTCCTACCGTCTGTGAGCCCCTCACAGAGTTTAACGACAGCCACGCTGCCGTGTTTTCATTTTGTCACGACCTACCGCAGGGCGTGTCTTTCCTCCTGCTGTGAAAATGACCTTTCCCAGGGCGTTTCTTTACTGTTCTTTTCACAGATTAGCTCTTATTCATTGCTTGGCATTTGTCTTGATATTACATTGCTGCTTGGATTATCTTGTTTGATTGGCTTGGTTGAGAGACCTCCTCTCTCTACCCTAGGATCCACACACCCTTCTTGGAATCGGGACGACCCTCCATTGAGCATTCCGTCTCTTTGGACCGGAAATCCCTTTTCCAAGACCTCCATAAGTCCCCGCACCCGTGGATTCCCTCACAGACGCCGGGCTGGTTGTACCCTTGAAGTACCCGGAGTTTAGAGAACCTATGCGTTGTTAAAGAGAGAGAAAAACTTAGTTGACCCGGAGGTTACACTTGGATCAAACTAGGTCTCATTTGGCAAAAGAGTGAACTTTCACAAATAATCCACCTTAATTCAAACATCAAACATTAAAATCTTGCGTTTCTTGCCAACCTTGTTTGCATAAACATAGTTGGGTGATTTGATTGCCTTGTTTGGATCAAATATTTTGTGATAGCTCCTTCATTAAACACTCTCTCTCTTAAGAATGAAACTCCGTTCAGGTAAAACCATCAACATGTCAGGCAACGGGTACTCTTATGATGATGAGAATGAGAACATATTTGGTCAATATCAGGACCCTCTCCAGGATTCTGTTTATTATGAGGGGAACTACCTTCCTCCTCACCCCCATTACTCACAAGTTCATGTGGTTGATACCACTATTCATGAGGCGGATCCTTCGTCTCAAGTTCCATCTTCCAACACTTCGGGGAACCCTTCCCCATCCATTAATGTCACGAATTTGATCCAGGCTCTCTCCCAGTTGGATGACTCCCAGCGGCAAGCCATTCAGGCCGCTTTAAAAGGAAAGTCGGTTCTTTCTTCTTCTTCTAATCCCCCTCCGGCCGTGAGTGGCCATCAGATTGTTAATGACCAGGCGGTCTTGCATCCCCCCTCCTCTCGTCCACAAACGCCTACTGCGGCCATGCCGGCCTAACAGGCGAGCTATTCAGCGATTAGGCATCAATCCTTCCAACCTCCTCGGATTCTATGAACGCCTATACCGCCTTCTTTTGCTCAGAATCAGGCCCCGGTCGAGCCCGATACCAACACTCTCTTGCTTCAGAAGCTGGCCAGCATGGAGGAGCAGCTCAAGAAGGTTACAGCAACTAAGAATGCTCCGGAAATTTCTCTTCCTACGTTGCCGGTGTTCCATTTACCACCTTCTGAAATGCCGAATTTCCGGCGATATAATGGAACCGGTAACCCATTCATTCATTTAAAGGATTTCCGATATGAGACTTCCTTTTGGTAGGACAACAAGGCCTCCCTGGCCTACTTATTCAGGAGATCTCTTGAGGGGCCAGCCCTCGAATGGTTTTATTCTCTGGAGCCAGCTGATGCCGGCAATTTTGATGTTATTCAAAGAAAATTCTTGCAAAAGTACAGAGACCGGGTGGGACCTTCCCTTTCTGTTATAGATTTAGTTGCCGAGAAAATGAAGCCCGAGGAGGACTTCATTGTATTTGCTGATAGGTGGCGGTCTATGGCCGAGAAATTAAAGGACACATTGTCGGAACAGGAGCAAGTGAAAATGGTCATTTCTAATGCAACCCCCCAATTCCGGCATATTTTGGCCATGAATCGGCTGACAACTATGGAAGAGCTCTATGAAAGAGCTCGTTATATACAAACGCAAATGAAGGACTCGCCCATCATGGGCATGTTTGAGCCGAAGCCTCGGCTATTTAAAAAGAATACAAATGTCAACAGCGGGCCCACGACTGAAGGCACTGTCACAAATGAGCAGGTTGGCGTAGTTGGCAACCCCCATAATCAAGCTAACCCACGTCCACCACCACCTCCACGACAGAACCCTCATTTTAACCCTACTCCACCACCCCAATTCGCGCCTCAACGCTCCTTTGCTCCACCGCAAAACCAAGCCCCCCGCATAGATCCTCCAGCTCCACCACAATACCATCAAGTGCCCCCACCAGCCAACTACGGCCAACAACAACAACAACGGAGACCGCCACTTGGCCCCAAAAGGGACCACTATCCCCCACTTCCTGAAAGTCTCCCCGATATTTTTAATGCCCTGATGGCCGCCAACTTGCTTGCATTACCGAAGGAAAGAACCGTGTGGCCCGCTAATGTTGACACATCCCGTTATTGTGCCTTTCACCGCGCCCCTGGTCACAACCTGGATCGTTGCTTCCACTTCAGAGATTACATCTACGATCTAAATGACCAGGGTGACATCAATTGGGATGAGATGAGACAATTCATAGCCGCTATGAAAGAAAGAAGGGCTTCTCGGCAACAATAAAATCAGCAAAATCAGCAGCCAGCTCCGCAACAAGTTCAGCCGCAGCAAGCTCCAGCACCCCAGCAGGATATGGGGATCGTCCGTAATCCATTGCCGGAGCACGCTCCTAATCAACATGTAAACCCTGTCACGTCTCTCTACGAGGTGGAGAGAGGGCAGGGATGGCACGAAGAAAACGCCTCTGTCAGGGCATTTCACCATGATCCAACTCAAAATCAAACTCCGCGCCTTTTGCGCACACCTCCTTCTTCTATTCTCCTATCGGGACGTCCCCTTCTGCGCCCCGTCAATCCTTCTACCTCCACCAATTCCACGGCCTTGCCGGCTCACTCTTTTCTTACCCGCCTACCACCTCCACAATCTACCATTCCACCTTCCACCACCAATCCCACACACGCGCCATCCAGGCCACTCCTACTCCGCTCACCGCCAGCACCCGCTACCTCCTCTACCACTCCTACACCGGCAAGAGTTCCTCCGTCATCAGTTCAACCACCTTTTGTGCCGCGATCTCTCCTTATTCCACCACCTGCCAATGCTCCTCGCATTCGGATATCCCTCTCCTCTCCCACGCCTCCTGCGAGGGCACCTTCGTCAAATACTCCTCCCATGCCTCCCGCGGGGGCATCTTTGTTAAACACCATAACCACGTCTCCTACGGGGGTGCCCCTTTCATTGAATTCCCCTTTGATATCCCCTAGCAGGGTTTCTGCTACCAACATTCCTTCTTCTTCTTCCAACCCTCCTCCTAATATTGCCCTGACAGAGGCGCGTCAAGGCGTAGCGCCGCTCCGCAGTGGACGGATATTCCACCGTATTTTCCCACAGAGAGAGCTAGAGCCCGTGCAGGGGCCACAAGAGCAAGAGCAGGAACAAGATTCAGTGCCGAGAACTCAGTATGATTTATTAAAGCACTTGGATCGCACTCCAGCCAGAATCTCCATTCTTGAATTAATCAAGAGATCCACCACTCATCAGCTGGCCCTGAAGGAATACCTGCAGAAGGTCATGGTCAACGAAGACATGCCGGTTGAACAGATAATTACAGTCTTGACCCCTGCCAGCAGTCAGCCGGCAATCACATTCCATGAACATGAGTTAGCACCTCTACCGGCAAGAAAATATGCCCTATGTATTACGGTTGATATCAACAAAGTGGCCGTCAAGCAGTGTTTGGTAGACACCGGTGCATCTATCAATGTGTTGCCTCCGAGCACTCTGAAGTTATGTGGTATCCCTGAGAGCCAGATTCGGCCATCTACCATTACTGTCATAGCATATGACAATACAAAGAAACCCCCTCTAGGTATGATTACTCTCAAAGTCAGCTTGGGTCCAGCCACCATTACAGCAGATTTTCATATTCTGGATATGGATCCGACCTTTAATGGCATCCTGGGTCGCCCTTATATTCAGCAGCTTGACGCAGTGCCCTCTACAAATCATCAGTGCCTCAAGTTTCCGCACAAGGGCCGCATTATCAAGGTGACCAGTGTGTCGATCTTGCCAGAGGAAGACATTCATGTAGCTTCATCAGTTCCTTCCATATGGCCTGCCAACAAGCCGTTATTATCTGTGCTGGACATTCCCCGTCCACGGCCGATGCTATCTGAGACTGTTCCCACAGTTGCTATGACACCCCTGCCTTCTAAGGGGAAGAAAAAGAAAAATATGATGAATACCCCCGGCTAGAACATTCTGATAAGAATGGGGTATCAAGATGGAAAGGGCCTAGGCGCCAAACTCCAGGGCAGGATTAGGCCCATTAAGCCTCAAAAGGTGATTGCACGAGGCGGCTTAGGCTACAAAGCACCGGGCAAGAATGAAGGAGAGCCGTGGGCTGTTATGACGTCCACCTTCAAACCAGACCGCCAGCCACTCACCTGGACTTTAAAGACACATTTTGTCACCGGTGGCATTCAGAACAATGAGCAGACTACCGTCATTACTTCATTACTTGATTGTCAAGATGTGCACGCCAGACAGTTTGCTCGTCACATTGCACCACCAGCTACCTACAAAGCCCTGGAGTCTTTAAGGCCAGATAAAAGAAGAAAAATGGGTGATCCGGAATGTGACTGGTACAGGTGGTTTGACATGAATGACATCACGATCTCTCTGAGCCGCCTGTTCATGCCGATAGATCCAGAGTGGCCGCCGCTGATTCAAGAACTGATTGAAATGCCAGCAGCAATCACAGATAAAAGGCAGATGTTAAGTGACTACACAGATACGGGGGAGCCAGATGTCCCCTTTGAAGAAAGATTTTCCGTAGATAGGCTATGGGCCGGCCTTTTCTCCCTCACTTCTGTGCATCCATCTGTGTTGGCTTCTCTCTATTCCCGTTGGTTTGGTCACGTGCCGCGACCACCACCGATTACCATCAACTTGTCTCCCGATTCAATTCAGATTTCCCTCCCGATTGCTCCTTCGCTCCTCGAGCGATTTTCTAAAATCTCCATCTCGCCCCCGCGTGGGCCATCTTTGATTAAATCTTTCTCCAATCTTGCAATCTCCACTCCTCCTTCTACTCTCCCTTCACATTGCTTTTTACTTGAAAAAGAAAATAAAAATGAAGGAAAAGCTAAAAACGAAAAAAAAACGCCAAATCTCCAACATTCCAATCCTCCGTTTCTATTGAGGAAACCTCCTATTTTTCTCCCGAGTGCGTCCCTACCCAGGGGCCGCTCTTCCAAGATTCCTTGGTAAGACCCTTCTCCCCTTCTGGTGAGGGGCCCTCCTCTGTATCACCTCCTGTATCCGCTTTTTCATCTCCTTCCCCTGGTCAAGCTAGTTGTTCCTATTCTTCCTCCTTTCCTTCTAATAATAAAAATCAAGGGATAGTTCCACATAAGAAGGCCAAGGGTAAGCAGATTCCCCGAAGATTTTTGTTGGAGTTGGCTGTCAGATGCCAAGCTTGTTTAGCAATCCCTGAGTTTGTGGAAGAACCGATCATCTTGCCAGAATTGGAATATGAGGGAGCTGTTGCTGCTTATGAGGGTTTGGGCGTTTATGAAATCATGAATGATGAAGACCCTATTGAAGAGGGGGAAGAAAATTATGAAGACTATGAGGACGAGGCTGATGCTTTTGCTAGTGGCATGAGACGATTCGACGAACCATCAGCCTCCGTAGAAGAACCTACCAAAGAAATTAATTTGGGTACCGAGGAAGACCCTAGGATTGTCCTCATCAGTAAGAATTTACCGCCCTCCGAAGAGGAGGCGCTAATTTTAGTTCTTCAAGAATACAAGGACACGTTCGCATGGAGTTATGAAGATATGCCGGGATTAGACCCTGCGCTCGTTGAACACCGCCTTACACTCAAGCCAGGGTCTGTACCGGTCAAACAACGGTTGAGGCGTTTCCACCCTAATATGGCTTTGAAGATGAAAGAAGAGGTCGATAAACTCCATAAGGCTCGATTTGTTAGAGTCGTCCTCTACCCCAATTGGGTGGCTAACATTGTCCCGGTTATGAAGAAAGATGGAAAAGTTCGAATTTGTATAGATTTCCGGGACCTCAACCGGGCGTGTCCTAAAGATGACTTCCCCCTCCCTCATATTGATGTTCTGATTGATAACACAGCAGGATTTGAAACTCTTTCATTTTTGGATGGCTTTTCAGGTTACAATCAAATTCGTCTGTCTGAAGAGGATCAAGAGAAAACCTCATTCACTACACCATGGGGTACATATTGCTATGTGGTCATGCCCTTCGGACTTAAGAATGCTGGAGCCACCTACCAGAGGGCTATGATGGTGATTTTTCATGACATGATTCATATTTACATCGAGGTGTATGTGGATGACCTGGTAGTGAAATCAAGGACAAGGATTGAGCATCCTGGGGTTCTGGCTAAGGTTTTGCAGAGATCGCGAGAATATCAATTAAAAATGAACCCCAAGAAGTGCGTATTTGGTGTTTCTTCAGGAAAGTTGCTTGGATTCATTGTCAGTAAGAGGGGAATTGAAGTCGATCCCAACAAGGCAAAGGCCATCAGAGATATGCCTCCTCCCAAGAATTTGAAGGAAGTTCGAGGATTAATAGGGAGATTGCAATTCATTCGCCGCTTCGTCTCCCAGCATTCACAAAGATGCAGGCCGTTTTACGAGCTTACCAAGCCGGGAGTCAAGTTTAATTGGGATGACAAGTGTCAGGCAGCCTTTGACGGATTGAAGGATTATTTGGCCAATCCTCCTGTCCTGAGGCCGCCAATTCCAGGCAAACCACTTATTCTGTATGTTTCAGTCCTGGATGACTCTGTAGGTGCTGTCTTAGCTCAAGTGGATGAAGAAGGTAAGGAGAGGGCAGCATACTACTTGTCTAAACTTCTTAACCCCTGTGAGCAGAGGTACTCAGCCATGGAGAAGACTTGTGCAGCTTTGGTTTGGGTAGTTCAGAAATTAAAACACTATTTCCTATCTCACGAGGTTCACCTCATTGCACGCATGAATCCAATCAAATTCCTCCTTGAAAAATCTGTCCTCACTGATCGATTAGCACGCTGGCAAAGCTTCCTCTCCCAGTTTGATATCACTTACATTCAACAAAAAGCTATCAAAGGTTATGCCATCGCCGAACATCTTGCTCATCACCCTCTACCTCATTTTGATCCTGTCAATTTTGAGTTCCCAGATGAAGAATTAATGTCCATTAATCAACCCCTTGATCCTATGTGGACGTTACATTTTGATGGAGCTCTTAATTCTCAAGGAAGAGGGATCGGCATGGTTCTTTTAACACCTGAAGAGGTCACCATTCCATTCGCTGCTCGGCTCACTTTTCCCGTCACCAATAACATAGCCGAGTATGAAGCTCTTTTGGCCGGTCTACAAACCGCTCATCGATATGGTGTCACTCACTTGCGGATTGTCGGTGATAGTCAACTCATTCTGCGCCAGGTGTTGGTCAAGTGCCGCACTATCAATCCTAAGCTTAAACCCTACCAGGAACTCCCTTCAGCTTATGCCAAACTCTTCACCAAATTAATCTTCGTTCATGTGCCTCGCAGTCAGAACATTCTGGCTGACGCTCTTGCTTCTTTAGCTTCTGCTTTAGTCTTCCCCCCTGAGCGTGATTTCCATGTCCCTCTGATTCATCAGCGTGACACTCCAGCTATTAAGGACCGTGCTTTCCTTGATATTAGGGATCAGGTGCTCGAGAAGGCCAAGCAGAAAGAAACTCTTAAAGGTAAAGAGGTCATGCTCTTGGACTGGGAAGAAGAATTGGCTGACGAAGAGAAGCCTTGGTATTATGAGATTGCCAGATACTGTAATGATCAGTCTTATCCCGAGGAAGCCACAGCAGAAGAAAAGAAAGTAATTAGAAGAGTGGCTCAACGTTATACCTTGGTTGGAGGTGTGCTCTACAGAAGAGGGCTCACCGGTGTTTTATTGAGATGCCTCGATGATGATGAATCTTAGAAAGTCATGGAAGAGGCGCATTCTGGTGTGTGTGGTGGTCATGTGAACAGCCAGATGCTAGCTAAGAAAATCCTTAGGCTAGGTTTCTATTGGCCAACTCTAGAAGATGATTGCTCTATCTACGTTCGTAGGTGTGTTAAGTGCCAACTGCACGTCGACAAGATTCATTCTCCTGCTTCTTCACTCCATCCTACGTCCTCCCCATGGCCTTTTTCCATGTGGGCTTTTGACATCATTGGACCTCTTGGTGACTCAAACCTCCTGACCAAGCAAAAATCATTCATTCTCACGGCAACGGAGTACTTCACCAAGTGGGCAGAAGCGGAAGCTTACGCGGAAATTAAAGCATCAACCGTTTGCAAATTTATCATGAAGAACATCATCACGAGGTTCGGCATCCCGAGCACCATCGTCACCGACAATGGACCCCAATTTATCTCTCAAGATCTCAAGGATCTCTGCAACAGGTATAACATTGCATTGCATCATTCTTCTCCCTATTATCCGCAGGGCAATGGCCAAGCAGAAGCAACTAACAAAACATTGATCAAGATCGTTAAGAAGACGTGTGAGGCTAACAAATTTTCGGACTGGCCAGACAAGCTGGTTGAAGCTCTTTGGGCCTATCGCACTTCCATTCGCACTCCCACTGGGCAAACCCCTTTCGCCCTCACTTACGGGATGGAGGCAGTAGTCCCTTATGAGATTCTTATTCCCTCTCTGCGAGTACAATTGGATGAGGAACTTTCTATTGATGAACGTCGTGATTCACTCCTTGCCCAATTGGAACTCCTAGATGAGAAGCGTCTGGTCGCCGCTGAGCATGCGCACGTTTATCAAAATAGGCTCTCACATTTTTATCAAAAGAAAGTAATTGAGAGAAAATTCAAAGTCGGTGAAATGGTAATCAAAAGAATTTTTGTTAAGCCGGGCGGCCCCCGTTCAAAACTCCAACCAAATTGGGAGGGACCGTTCGTTATAAAAGAAGTTTTTCCTGGCAATGCTTATAAATTAACTAATGCTGAAGGTGAAGAGTTAACTCACCCTTGGAATGGTTTATATCTTAAGAAATATTACCCCTGATTTTCCAAAATTCAACAAAAAATGAAAATTTTCTGAAATCCAACATAAAATGAATATTTTCCCAAAATCCAACAAAAAATGAATATTTTCCAAAATCCCACAAAACAAAATGAATATTTTCCAAAAATCCAAAAAAAATTAGAATATTTGCCAAAATCCAAACAAAAGAAAAAAAAAGAGAGAAATTTCAAACAAACAAAAAGGCTTTTGTCATGGCACACAAAAGATCAAGGTCTGAAAGGTCAAAATTCAGAATTCATTTATCAGTCTTGGTAACTTAAAAATAGGGTTGACACCCGCACACACTACACGCTTTATTCTTGAACTCAAGCAGTGCAAAATCTGATAGAAAGTCAAAAAACCTGACTAAAAATGAAAGACAATACCCGTTCTTTTCCTCTTCGGCCCATAAGGGGGGAAGGGAGACCTCGAGGCAGAGGCGCCAAGCCTGTCCGCCGCCCTAGTAGGTGGAAGTCAAGGCCCAAAAGGGAGCAAATGTCACAAAGCCCAAGTACAATTAGGTTTTTTTTTTTTCATCAATGCAAATCAATTCCAAAGTGAAAGTCAAGTTATGAAAAGAAAAGCATGTCAAGAGGGTAAAGTCCCCACAAGGAAAACCTTGGGCGTATGCATGCATTAAATGGGCAAAAAGGCAACAATTTCCTACGCCAAAGACCGAACCCGAACAGGCATAGGGTAGGGGAGGTATCTTTACTTTGAGCATCCCAGAACCCCTTATGGGCTTCCTTATATTTTCTTCCATCCTTTCTATGTGGTAAAGTCACGAACTGGCAGGATGGTCAAGACGAACTTAAGAAATTGCACTGTGCGAAATCTCGAATATAAGTCAACTTTGAGCACGTCGACTCCCTTATAATTATTCAAGAAAGATTAATGAATCCTAGATGGTGACCGTGTAGGGCCCGCGATCTGGATAGCCTTGTCAATCTTTTTGAAAATTCATATAATTCACGCCTCTCACTAAGGCGTTTTTAATTTAACTCACGCCCTTCTGAGGGTCGTCTTTATCAAATTCACGCCCTTGTTCAGGTCATCTTTTCACCAAATTCCAAAATCCTTTTAAAATGCACGCCGTCTGAGAGGGCATCTTTCACCCGAGTCACGACCTAATCTAAGGCGCGTTTTTTAGGAAAATAACAAAAAAAATATAAATGCCTTCTTCATTCATATGCCTGCATTTTGCCTGTGCATATTTTGATTTATTGTTTGCATGTGTGTGCTTGCATGATGCATCTCCCCTTTATTGGTTATTTCACTTTACCTTATTTGGTTAAAGGCTTGGCCCCTTGACCCATTATTAAGGTCAGAATATTGCTACCCCTTGCTCATTGGGCAAGGGGCCAAGTCGAACAGATGAATTAACTTGTTTTATTCAAGTGAAAACCGCAGCTGCAGATACAGGGCAAAGTATAGCAAACACGAGGAACGTGGAGAGAAGAAAAGTGCACAAACACAAGCCCACAACCACACAAAGTGCTCAGGTAACAAAAGAAATCTCAATCTCATATATATATACATCATGAATGTCTAAGTACAGGTGTGAGGGTGGAGGAGTACAAGTAAGTCTCTCAGCTTTCGCCTCCACCCTCCTCTACTCTCCTACTCTCAACCTCCTCCTCGCCATCCCGAGCTGGTGCTGGTGGAGGAGGCATGGGCCCCCGTGAAGAAGCCGGAACTCGAGCCTGGCCCCCTGCCTCACTCCTCTCTCGAAGAGAAGAACCCGCCACGAAGGTAGAGCTGGTGAAGGAGTACCCCGCAGCCCGTGCTCGCTCACGGCCTCGCTGCAACCGCTCCTCGGACACTCGCAGCCGCTCCTGGGAAAGGATCAACTGGGTCCTCCAGTCTGCCAGCTCACGCTCCCATGCCGCCAACTGCTCCTGGAACCGGGCACGCTCCGCCTGCTGAAGCTCAAGGAACTGGGCACGCTCCGTCTGGTGCTCCTCTCGCTCTCGGGCACGCTCCCACCTCTCCAGCTCCAGGGCAACCCGCAGCTCCGCCACGTCCTGGGGAAGCTCCTCCCGACGCCTCACAGAGCGCTCCAACTCTGTAATCCGCTGCTCGCGGATTGCCAACTCAGTACGCGCCGCTCGCAGCTGTGCACTCTGAAAACAGGCAAACCAATCATCAAATTTCACAATTCAATGAAGCAAATAAACAACACATGGTTGAAGGTAAATCACTCACCTGCGAGGACGTCGCCTGCTGTCCCTCACAGACACAAGCAATAGCTGCTCGGAGCTCCTCGATCTGCAAAACATTTTTTTTATCAGTGCGCAATGCTATATTTAATTAATAATTGAATTGACTGAGTTTGAGTTCAGAATTTACCTGTCTGGCGAGGTCGCGCTCTACTGCCTCAGCCCGTGCAACCGCTCCAGCTAGCTGCTCTGATAGCGCGGTCACCTCCGCGCTAGATCCCCTCGAGCTGGAGGCCTCCCCTGGATCTCTCCTCACTACTCCCTGCTGAGCACGCTGCATTCATTGAGATCGTCAGTGGCTAATCATCAATAATTCAACGAAAAGATTCATTTGCATATGGAAGTAATTTAAACACTCACCAGGGTCTCTAGGTCGGCCCGTGTGGCGGCCAGCTGGTCCTCCAGGCTGTGTAGGTGGGCCTGGGCGTCTATCGCCGCTATGTCCCTCGCATCCTGCATCCATTGCATGTTAGTCACATGATAGTCACATAAGCATTTGCATTCAATTTTAGAAATAAGTGCATTCAGACATACCCCTAAGACCCTCATCTGGGGTCGGCCGGCGTGTACCTCCCAGTAGTGCCGGAGGTACTCGGAGCTGTCAGTCGCTCGGGAAGTGACTCTGGTACCGCCTCGCTGCTAGTCGGCGTACTGCTCCTCGAAACGTACCCTCCAGTCGGTCGTCTTGGTGCGACCGCGGGTCTTCTTTCCTATGCCTCAAGGCTCCCCGACCTCGATCCATTCCTGGTGCAAGCCCAGGGTCCTCATCACCAACCGGAGCCGTAACGGCTCGATCTCACTCAAGCAGTGTAGCCACAGCTCATGCCCGAAGCGAGGTCGCCCCGATACGACCCAAGGCTGGCCCTCATCTGTCATCCCCTCGTATGGCCTCCACTGCACCTGCATTCATACATATTTTTATCATGTCATCATAATCAATTCAAATCAATTCAAAAGAAATGCATATCATTCATTCATACATACCAGCGAGGGAGGGAAGTCACGGAACTCTCTCCGTAGAACCCACAACTCGTAGTCAAGTGGGGCACCAAAGACGACTGGTAACCAGCGTCGCGCCAGAGGAAAGGATCCCTCAGCTCCGGGCCGTGGGTCGACGCGCCCCATCGGCATGTATAGGTGGCTCCACACCTGCATCCATGCATTGCATTAGCAAAGCATTCATTTGCATAAAAGAAAAGAAAAAAAGGAAGATAACTACCTGAAGAAAAGGTGAGAAGCCACTGACGGTCGTCTCACGTCTTGTACCCGTGGACAGGTCCACCAGCAGGTGTGCCAGCAGCGCCGCTCCCCAGGCGTAGGTGCCAACTGTCTCCAGGTCCTCGAGGATCGCCAAGAAGCGACAGTTGATGACGTCGGCTTTCGTCCCCAGTAATAATCTCCCGAGCAGCAGCAGCAGGAACCTCCTCAGGTCTCGATCCGCTCTCTCATGGTCAGTCGGGTCCTGGCAGCATACCGCTCTCACCCCGTCCATCAGCCTCTGTACAAACTCACCTAAGGTCTCCCCTGACCTGTGCCTGGCATCTCCTAAACCCATCACCGTAGTCAGGTCGGTACGGAAGATGGTCCTGCACTCACTAGGTACCTCATAGACCATATCTAGTCCTAGCAGCCTCTGGGCCATCTCCGTGTAGTCAGGATAGGTGAACCCACTCACAGCCTCACCATCCACCCTCAAACCTGTGATCCTAGCCACATCCTCCAGGGTAGGGACCATGTGCCCCCAGGGCATCAAGAAGGACCGGCTCACCCTATCCCAACGCTCCCGTAAAACCTGGATAAGTGCTAGGTCGGGTCTAAATGGCTCAATGGATAGGAAAGCCCCGAACCCCATAGCATCTACCCTAACCCTCTGGAAGTCGGGGAGACCCTGGTATGCTGCCCAGACCATGACCCATGAGATACGGGTCCTCATCAGCCCCTGCACGCATTAAAAAGAGAAGAATTTTGCTTGATTGTTTGGTTAATCATGTGTAATTGCATTAGGTTTTGCCAAGGCATTGATTTTAATATTTTGGAAGTCACGACCCTCCTCAGGTCGTTTCTTGGTAAATTAACGCCCCTAAAGGGGGCGTTTTTCTAAATGTGGTTTGAAGTAACGTCCTGGGTGAGGGCGTTTTCCATCTCTGAAACGCCTCTGGATAGGGCGTGAACTTGTGGTTAATTTCTAAAATCCTAAAATGTTTTTCAAATCACACCCTCGGTTGGGGCGTTTTCCATTTAGGACCGTTCAGTTTTAAAAGAGAATTAATGAAGAGACGCCCTCTGGTTTGGGCGTTTCCTGTTAAATAACGCCCTGGTGAGGGGCGTGGCTTTCATGATTTTCAGATAATTTAAATAAAAATGACAGCATGCGAAAGAATTAATGAAAACATTTAATGGGCATGGAATTAATGGAAAATCATAATTTTTGAAGAAACGACATGCTGCAGGGCGTTTGTCATGGAGGTTAATTGATTTTCAGAAAATAAAAGGAATTTACGCCCTTGGTCAGGGGGTTTTGTTGTGAATAACGCCCCCATGGGAGGCGTTTCTTTTCTGAGTTACAGGTTTCGTGCCCGAGGGCTATGGAAAATCAGGAAAAAATAAAATAAAATGAAAATAAAATAAAAAAAATGGTTTTGGGGAGGGGGAACTTACCTTTTTGTGCTTCTGGGGTTGTGGCCGAGGCAGCGGCCGTCTGGGCCGCCGGAGTTTGCCCCGGGGAGCGACCGCCGCCGTGGGCGGTGGTCCGTCGTCTTCTTCTTCCTCTCCCTCTTCTTCATTTTCTTCTTCTTCTCCACCTTCGTCTTCTTCTCCTTCTTCTGTTGGTGCTCCGTCAGCCTCGCCGCCGGCAACCACCACCGGTTCTTCAACCGCCACGATGGCGAGCTCCTCCACGGCGGGTTCTTCTTGGGCGTGGGCAGCGTCGAGGTCGACGACCTCTGGGGCACTCACCCTCTAGCGTTTGGCCATGGTTAGGGCTAAGGGGGAGGGAGATTGAGAGAGTGAGAAAGAAAACGAGAGAGGGAGATCGAAGGGGGGGGGCTTCGGTTAGGGTTTGCAGAAGGGGGAAATGAGGACGGAAGGAGGAAGAAGAAGGGGCCTCTTGACTTTTGGGTTTCGAAAAGAAGACACGCCCTAAGAGAAGGCGTTTTTAATGGAATTCACGACGAAGATCTGGGCGTCTCTTAAAGGAAAACGACGATGATTAAGGCGTTAATTTGTTTTGCATGGGGAACGATAACCGTCGTCAGACGCATTGAATGGGCGTTGATTGATGTAATGAAAGTCATCATTACTGGCTTAGAGTAACGCCTCAGTCGAGGGCGTGTTATTTTTAAAAAGTGACTATGGCAACGTCGTTACTTTTGATGAGTCAACGATTTCATTCTTTGGGGTTTGAATCTATTCACGCCTTTCCTGAGGTCGTTATTTAAGTCACGCCCATTGGTGCAGGCGTTAACTGTGGAAGATGGGCCGATTGAGACGTCTTGAGGTAAGGCGTGTATTGTTGAATTCACGGCATTCTTTGAGGCGTTATTTACAACAGAAAGCAGGCTTTGGATGATTTTGATCATAGTCACAGTGATGATTGGCTCAATTAGAAATCAATCTTCATTATTTTGGAAAAAAGGATTACAATGCCTAATGAGCCACTTTGGGCCTTAGTTTTCTCAAAGAGATTACATAATTTTTCCACTGTTCCTTGTCTTCATCCAAGTCTTCTATAGGTTGATGAAGCTTGCTTAACCTCCACAGAGCTTGAATGGTGATTGTCTCCTCTCCATCTTCATTGCTGCCTAGATCCCATGATTTGATTGGAGGAAGATGGGAGATGTCTTCTAGCACTTGCCTTGGAAGCCCGAGCTGAGGAAGGCACCGGTGTGCATTGTATAAGACGAGCTCGGATGCGCCGATAAGTCGAAGGTCCGTGCCGATGGAGAATCTTGCGCGAAGTTCCTGCATTTTGAGTATTCCCGGAGTGCAAGTAAAGAGGTTTTTGGGCATTACCTTAAGGTGTTCTCTCCACTCCGCCCTTTTCTTGATTTGAGGAATGCGGTTCGTCACCCTATTGCTTATTCCCAACGAGCCGGTGATATAGGAGAGTGGGCTCTTTGAGAAGATCCTTGAGGGTTGTTGGGCTTCATAGCATGGATCGAATTTGAAGTGGAGGTCCACCCAACTTGAGAAAGCTAGCATGCAGCCATAGATGGGCCTTCCCATGGCCGCCGATGTAAGCCCGCTATAGAGATACGCTAGGATCGCCGGTCCAACTCTTTCTTCTTCCCATAAGCTCACCACTGCACTTTTTTGGGACTCCTCTAGAAAGTCCTCCGTGGATGGGAATAGGAGTGCTCCTGCTAAGCACACCACGAAGGCTTTTGTTACTCTTTCTATCTCCTCCTCTTCTTTAGCTTGATCTGCTCTCTTGTACACCCACGAGGCGAGCTTCAAGAGGTTAACTCCTTTAGTGACCTTGATTTGGTTCACTATATTTGGGCTAGGTATTAACGAGGTTAGCAACTCATGAGAGGAGATTGGCCTTGGCATGATGGCCATCTTTTCTTCTTCTCCGTGTTTCATCCTTTTCAAGCCTAGGATCATCTCTACTTCTTCCAATAAAATGGTGGCTTCAAAAGTGGAAAATAAGAAAGTATGGGTGGAAGGATGCCATGTCTCAATCAATGCTCCCATGGCACCCCAATCAAGATGGATTTGGTCATAATGCTTGGCATGGGTTATCAATCCTAAGAGATGCCATCTAGATACAAAGGCCCTTATGTCAGAAGAGAATTTTGAAAGTATGAGGGGTAACCACTTGACTCTTATATATCTTCTAGCCCCTGGAAGATTTGGGTACTCCTGTGAGAAGAGAGGAAGAAAATAAAAAAAAAAAAAGAGGTACATGAGCATATGAAGTATTTGACAGAGGAATAAGTGAGCAGTTCGACAGAACAATGAAGGGTTATATGCACAGTAAAGGAAATTAAAGCTTACCTGATTCAAAGCAATTCGATTGCTTATGTGCCCTTGTATTTCAGTAATTCTGGGAGTAGAAATCCTAGGTTTCTTCATCATCCTATCCATCGCTCTACTTTACAGAAGTAGCTCGTACGGAGGCCTGCAGACGAAGAAGAACGGAAGCAGAAGAAGAAGGAAAAGAAGCAATTCGGCTGCAAGAGAGATTTCGATTGGTTTGTGAAAGAAAGCCTTCCACTTTATAAGGATTTGAAGAGTCCTAAGAGTCCTGAAGATAGAAGTTTGATTAGGTTAAGGACTGTGTTGTGCTTTTAGGAAACGGAAGTTCGTGCTGAATTAACGACGTTGGTTAGGGCGTCGATTCCTAAATTGACGACCTGACTGACGGCGTGTTATATTTAACGCCCTAACATGGGGCGTCTTCTTCTAAGCTTTCGTTATTGGTTACGCCTTTGAGTAGGGCGTGTTTTAAATGTTTAACGACCTATTGTCCAGGCGTCTTTCATGATGTTAACGCCCTATGCTTAGGCGTGTTTTAGTTTCCCTTCCCATGCTTTGATGCTTTAATGAACTTAAGTGCTGTTATTTTTGTGAAATTGGTTATGATTAAGCACTTATGATCATGTCATGTTCTGAATTAATGGATGAAGGCTAATAAGTTTCAAGTGCAGAAGTTCGCAGGCTTCGAGGCATTTGGACCACCCGTGGGAGCAACATCGTGTCATCCTTGTATCTGTTTCCTGTAAGCATTGTTACTATATGATATCTACACTATTATAATATGTCAAGGACCTTGTGGTTCTGATGAACCTGAAATTTGAGTTCCCCTTCATCAAAAAAATAATGACGATTTCAGGAAATTCTTGATCACACGGATAGGCCGTTAAGTTGTTAAAGGTTTGGGACGATGGTTCCACTTTCTGAGTTAATGCGCGGACAAACGGGCTTCGGCTTAGTGTTAGCTCAGAAATATGGATTCTTGACCAGATCTAAATGGCTTAATAATATTATCCTTGATTATTTTCTATTTTTAGTTTGTTTTAATCTTTTCTTTTAGCCCAGCATGCATCATGTAGGACTTTGAGTTTCATGCTGAAAATCTTCATATTATGGCAAAAATGAAGTTCACTCGCTCTTGATTGAGTTGACATGAGATATTCCACTTCAAATCAAGTACCTCGTTCTATTTGAAGCCGTTCAGGCTGATTCCTTGAAAGTATCCCTTTTGTTGGATCTCTATCCCAATTCTCTTTACTTTTCTGTAAAATTTACCTTGGTTGTAGCACGTCCACGTTGGCTGGTAATCGCTCTCCAATGGTCTTTCCCTGTCGTGCCCACGCGCAGATCCCTTTATTTACTTAGTTTAATCTCCTTTTATCCAACAAATCGATATTTCCTTGGAACCACTCAGAGTTGTTTCACTCAGAATCTTGGAAAGATTTCAAATGCTTAATGTCCTGAGGCGTGTCACATCACACCTTGGCGTCTCCTTATCAGTTCATTCCACTTCATTTCTTTCATTACACTTCATTCCATTTCCGTCTCACTCCCTTGCAAAGCAGATGCCAAGGCGGGGCAGCTGTAGACACGCCAAAATTGACATTTTGTTGATCAAATTTTATGTTATTATGTAAACGCCCCAAGTGGACTTCAATATTCCTATAAAATGAAGTTTTTCTATTTTTAAGAATTTTATGCATTTTTTCTACATCCTTCGTGATTCACGACCTGACGAAGGGCGTTACTTTAGAAAGTAACGACCTGTGCTGGGGCGTTTCAAAAGAAAGGACGACCATGGATGAGGGCGTCAATTCCTGGTATTATCCGTTAATTTCTGGAATTATCTATTTTCAAAATAAAAAGCATTTTATGTGTAACGTCCTACCTCAGGGCGTGTTTTTAAGAAACGCCGTTATCTTGGGCGTGTTCCATTAATGTCTAAACCAAGAAAGTTTTATTTCCAAATTTAAATCCAGGAAGAAACGCCCTTTCCTAGGTCGTGTTTCAAGAAACGTCTTTGTGAAGGTCGTCAATTCATGATTTGACGCCCTGTCCTAAGTCGTGTTTCACTCCAGAGTCCTTCCTTTTTCCATCTTTCCCTCACAGTTCCCTACCATCCTTGGGACTCTTGCTCGATCTTGATCCTTCCCTGGATGCCTCATTACCCATTCTTATCATTTCCTTGTTTGATCACATCCGATTGAAGCTATAAAAGAGAATATCATTCGATCGTGTGAAAGGTTAATGACTCAGAAGGTTAGGCATTCTAAGCACTCAAGAGGTTAAGCGTCACGAGCAGAGCCTTCTTTTCTGCATCCTTCGTTGGGCTTCATCCGGTGCTTCATCCATCTACGTCCGTCATATTCATTCGATTTCCCTTTACTGTCGTCAGGGACAGCAGGGTTTCTCAGTTTTTCTTCATCTGTTTGTTCTACTTTATTTATACCATTCCATTCATCATATTTATTCATCCTTCGTATTTATTCCCACCATGTTGCAATTTTTTTATCATCATACTCCCCCTCCCTTAAGTCTTATTAAGGGGTTTTAAAACAACAAAAAAAAGAGGTGCGCATGTTGATGTCTTTTCATCATTTTATGTTAGTTTTGGATTGATGCTATTGCACTTTGGCTGATCCCTCCCTCTTTTGTTTGTTTTTCATTGTCTTTTTTTTACAAGGTAATCAATCAAGAAAACCCACTTGACCGGCCGGCCGATTGAAGTTGGAGGAAGCAATCCACATCCTTCCCGCATCCCAATTTTCACCAGGTACACGCGATCTCCTTTTTCTTCTTATTGAGGTAACCCCTCTGGCGATCACATCATCTCCACTTTAGCACCTCGTGCTATTTTTATTGCATGCTTTTTACATTATTAATTTATCTCCTTTTGTCATATTTTTAATCTCCTCTCAAAAAAGGACCGGATTTTAATCCGATCTACAGATGGGAGGGAAATTCGAAATTAGGCTTTGGGAGAAGCTAATTTAGCATTGGGAAGGTGGTGGGATGCTTTGGGAAGGAGAGTGGGGTAGTTGGGGGTTGGGAGGTGGGGTGTGGATTGGAGGATGCCACCTTGGGGTTGGAGGGGGAGTTAAATGAGTGTATGGGGAAGGGGAGGGGTCTTAATGAGGGGTGAATGGGGAGGAGAGAGAAAATTCTGAAAATTGGGGTGGAGGGAGAGAGAGAGAGAGAGGGGGACCCCTTAGAGAGAGAGAGAGTGAGAGTGAGAGAGAGAGAGATCTAGTGGGATTTGGAAGTGGATTTCAATTTTTATTCAATTGTTCATTACCTCAAAATGAGGGGAATGGGGTCCTATATATAGGCAACCCACATTTCTACAAAAGTCCCTGACATTTGACTCAATGACAAATAACCGAAGGGATAGGGGTGCCCTTGGGCCAAGCCCAATGAATTGGGCCCACTAGCCTAACAAACCAACCTAATGACACAATACTTAGGAAAATGACTCACTAACCTAGGTACATGACTCAAATAAAGAAAAAATTACATGATATTGACTCAAAGAAAATGTGAAGATTACATGACTAGACTAAAAAATACATGACTAACATAATGGCGCTTGCCGACGAACAATCCGAGTCCGGAGAAAATGTGGAGGGGCAAGGGATGCCCTCATCATACCCCCGGGGTGGGGAAAACTTGACCCCGTCGAGTATGGGTCCACTAGGGAAGTATTACATCGAACTGCGGCTCTGGGTGATCCATGATCTCTATACTCAACCCGCGACCATAGTCAGGGAACGACGCTTCAGCTCGACAAAGTGGCTCGGTCATAGCCTCATACTGGCAATGGGATCTTGCTTGCCTAGTATTGCCGCCGTGTGCTCACGTCGGGCTCTCAGGCTATTTTGTGGTGGCACTCCGAAGGTGTCTCTCGCAAGGATAGGTGTAAGATCAAGGCACTCACTAGGATCCACCGCGGTGCCCTTAGAGGGTGCTGGATCCGCCACATGAGAAATGGGGAGAATCCGAAAACCCTTTTGAAAGTTCAACCTATAAGCTGGGTTGCCAAAGCCACTCGAAACTTGGCAAGGTCCAAGTCCTCGTGCCCTCAATTTGGAGGTGACCCCAGGGTAGAGCCACTCCAAAGTCATCATCGTCAAGTTACCAACTTAGAATTTCAAGTGGCGCTCACGAGTTTTTGCTCACTTATTGTGAATCTCACCGCTTGTTGCTTGATATTTGCTTGGATGCATATGCCATGCTTTATGATGCGGTGTGAGTGGACAATGTATGGTATGCAAAGGTCGTCCGGGGCAGCCACATGTAGATCGATCATGCTTTGATGCCATGAAGACTATGACAGACTCAGGGGGGCCGGGACATCCATAGATGAACCTTTTATGCATGGGTATGACAAATGGCGGGGGACCCGGACATCCATGTATGCTCCTCTCATGCTTAAGACTCATGATGAATGAAGGTGGGCCAATACATCCAAATACGGTCCACTTATGCCTCCTACTTGACATGTGGGTGATGTAAATGAATGTACCCGACTTATGAATCATGCCAAGTGGTATTGTATGCCAAGACTTATGCACTCTTGTGACAATGATGTCTCCTAGGTGTGGGCTTTTTGACTTCCATTGGAATGGGTCAAAGGGGTCTAGGAAGGTGGATATCATGAAATGGGGCACTTCCTCGATCCCTGGGTGTATACCACCCAAAGTCATGGCTCCCATGGTATAACCCGGGTCTGGGATGGGGTGGATTGGATCAAAGATGGTGGGTTGGGGTAGGGAAAGGTAGGTGGTGGTTAAGGTGGTTGGGTCACACGGGTTCCTTGACTCCCATTGGAATGGATCATAGGGATCATAAAATGGGTTACCAAGGGAGAGGAGCTCCATGTCTTCAAGGTCCTCCAAAGGTGCTAAGTCATTCCTCTCCATGATAATTGGGCCAATGTTCTTGGTGAGTGGGTCGGCCACAAGGGGAGGGCTTGGCTTTCTACACGCTGTAAGAAGCTCCAAATTGAGGAGAAGGTCGGGCTCATCGGGTGTGGGGAGGAACAGAAGGAGGTCGCTAGTGTAGCAACCAATGGTGCAAACCGAGGTAATAGACCCTATGCATAGATGTAGGAGGTCAAGGCTCTTAGGTTGTTCGGCCATAGGGGTCAACATGCTAGTGAACTCAATTTGCCATGCTAAGCCCTTAAGAAGATCTTCTAAGGTTTCCACTTGGTAGGATGTTTGGATTATGGTGTGATAGGAGGAGAAGGGTACAATGGGAAGGTTTTGCTCCATGGGAGGGTAAACATAGGACATGGTAGGGTGAATTGGTCTCTCCTTTAGCCATCTAACTAGGGGCCCATCTATGATTATGGTGCTATTTGTGAAGGCTTGTGGCTCTTGGGGGTCCAAGCTATGTGGAGGGGACATTTGTGATTCTTTCTCACCATAGGTATGAACTTGGGTTTCCTCAAGGATGGGGATGGGTTCTGGAATGGCATATACTCCCATGTGGATGGTTGTGGTCTCCTTTCTCAAGGGAATGGTAAGGTCTATTGAGGGTGGGGTGATGATGGTTGGTGCATGGTGTACCCGGGGTGGTGGGTAATGGGAAACTTGGTTTTGGATAGGGAGGGGAAGTAGTGGAAGCCTAGGACTTGGGACTTTTGGGGTAGGGAGTGGGAGATGGGTTGGTTGGGGTGGCTTGGGTTGGTTGGTCTTGGGGGGAGTGTCCCTTTTAGGGGACAAGGGAGGGGTAGTGGTGGGGACCAAGGGGGCTTATGGGGTATGGGTTTGGTGGGAGCTTTTAGATTGGAGGGTGGTGGCCGTCATGGGCCTAGGTGGAGGGGTGGACACGGTGTCCACTTGGTTTTTAATGGTGAGGGTTGGATGAGTGGCGGTCACCATGGAGGGAATTAGGTCGGTTAGGGGTCTCTTGCCCTTGGGATCGTTTGGGGTGGAAGTGGGAGCTAAAGGGGCTTGACTAGTGTAGGTTAGGGAAGGGGGTTTTGGTTGGGGTGTGGGGGCCCTCATGGGGTTAGGTGGGGAGGTGGAGGCCTTGGACACTTGGGTTCTAGTGGTAAGGGTTTGGACGGGTGGGGTTGGAGGAGTGGGAGTGCTCCTTGAGTTTTGGTAACCCGGGTAGGAGGGAGGAGGTCGGGGAGTGTAGACTTTCCTAAGTTCGGCTCTCATGTTCTCCCATGTGTTAATAGGCTCTAGCCTCATAACCCTCCTAAATTGTTCAATGAACTTCCACCTATCCTCGGCATGGTACACAAGTCGACTCTTGGCAAGGTAGATTTTCATGGGTTCAGTCATTGGATTCATCTTAAAGTACTTGTCCATGTTTTCCTCCCACTCTAAATATGCACTAGGGTGGTATCCGTTAAAGATAAGGTTCTCAAATAGGACTTTGTCCAAAGGGGTGTCAATCGGACCTTTGCGGAGGGCCGAGTGAGATAGATGTGACTTACATGAAGTAGCCATGCTAGTGGACAAAAGAGATGCAACCGAAGACTCTAAATGCATATGAGCGTCTTAGGACCAACTTGATAGAGACAAGTTGTGAACTTGCTCTAATACCACTTGATGTGACACCACCTATGGACCTATTTTGTAAGCATTCAAGTTTGAGCGGCGGACTCACACTAGCGAGCTCACCCGTATGGCGCACACTAGTGCCCGATGGCGACTAGGCGATGTTGGAGAGGGTCCGAGGCGGGACCTTGAGGCTCTAAAGGTTGGATAGCTTGGGGAGAACCCAAAATGGGCCTAGGATGACCAAATCATGGGCGGTCAACACACCAAGGGTGTGGGTTAAGTGGATTCACTCTCAACTTGCCCGCGGTGGTCACTCACGGTACTAGCAATTTGGGCCGAGCTCTCACTCTCCATCCGACGAAGCAATAGCAATAATACTAAGCTAAGAAAGTGATTAAACCAGTCAAGAGAGGGACCGAGGCTCAACTAGCCGGCGTGAAGACCCCGACTCCGGCCGGAGACGGGGGCGAGCGGGGAGGCGAGGGTATGCACCCCCACGCCACGTCGAGGGAGCTTCAACCTGAAATTGAAAGATTACACCACTACTCCTCTCGTAGGAGGGGGGGATCTCGGGGTGGGGGTTAATGTATTACAACCAAACACTACCTTCTCGCAGGGAGGGGCTGTAAGCCGGCCAGGCGGGGTGGGGGAATTGGGCAAGAAATCCCAACTTCCGAGTTCCGCCGGTTCTGCCAGTCTGCAAATTCACTGGATAGAGGGTCGGTGTTGACACCGCCACGGGCTCCAGGGGACTCCGATCCCGATGATACTGGTCCCCAAAGTTTCCTAGCTGCCGGAGGAAGACGCCTGAATTTTTGGAGGATCTCTGGAATTCTGTGCTGATCGTGGCAGAGCCTGGAACAGGACCCCTCTATCTGCCTCGGATGGAAACAGAAAAGATGCAGTTGGTTGCAGAAGGTGTTGTGGGCTCTCCTGAACTCCGATTGAGGCGAGACTGGCGGTGAAGCTTCCGTGGTCGGAGTAGCTTTGAGCAGGAGCTAACAGAGTTGCAATCAGAGGTCAGAGAAGTGAGCAGTCATTAGATGAGTGGGTACAGGTCGAACCTGGATCCGCAGGAGCAGTCTGCGCACTTGGACGAGGAAAATGAGAACTAAGGGTTCTGGAAGCCGATTGATGCCCTGCCTTTTGGAGATGAAAGAGGACTCAGAGGAAAAGATTTTTGATGAAGAAATCCTGCCCTGATTCCCAGGAGGTTGGCCGCTGTAGAACTTCAATTCCGGCTCAGGTGCTCTGCTAGGGAAGCTACGCACAGTCGGGGGAGAAATGCTCTCACGGCCAGCTCGGAGCTTGGATCCAGACGAAGCCACCACCGTTGTGAAGATGACTCGAAGACGCTTCCAACAGTACCTCTTGGGCTTTCAGATTCGCAGGGAGGAGGACGTGGTGGCCGCTTTAAGCTACGGCCAACCTGTTGCCTGGAACCAGAGCTTGACCTGCAAAAGAAATGGGTATGAATGGAGGGGTGGTGGTGGGGGGGCGACCTTGGCTGGGTTTGGGGTTGGATTTGGGTGACCAAGGGAGCTAAGGGGGTGGGAGATGGGAGGGAAATTCAAAATTGGGCTTTGGGAGAAGCTAATTTAGCATTGGGAAGGTGGTGGGATGCTTTGGGAAGGAGAGTGGGGTAGTTGGGGGTTGGGAGGTGGGGTGTGGATTGGAGGATGCCACCTTGTGGTTGGGGGGGGGGGGAGTTAAATGAGTGTATGGGGAAGGGGAGGGGTCTTAATGAGGGGTGAATGGGGAGGAGAGAGAAAATTCTGAAAATTGGGGTGGAGGGAGAGAGAGAGAGAGGGGGGGACCCTTTAGAGAGAGAGAGAGTGAGAGAGAGGGAGATCTAGTGGGATTTGGAAGTGGATTTTAATTTTCATTCAATTGTTCATTACCTCAAAATGAGGGGAATGGGGTCTTATATATAGGCAACCCACATTTCTACAAAAGTCTCTGACATTTGACTCAATGACAAATAACCAAAGGGATAGGGGTGCCCTTGGGCCAAGCCCAATGAATTGTGCCCACTAGCCTAACAAACCAACCTAATGACACAATACTTAGGAAAATGACTCACTAACCTAGGTACATGACTCAAATAAAGGAAAAATTACATGATATTGACTCAAAGAAAATGTGAAGATTACATGACTAGACTCAAAAATATATGACTAACATAATGGCGCTTGCCGACGAACAATCCGAGTCCGGAGAAAATGTGGAGGGGTAAGGGATGCCCTCATCACCCTTACTTGAGAGGTTCCCTCCTAGATGACCTCCAACTTATCCCACATCTCCTTTGCAGTGGTGCATAATGAAACTCGGGAGAACTCGGTGGGATGAAGTGCGTACTAAATAGCATTGATTGCGCTCCAATTGAGGGTAGATCTACTGATCTCCTCTCTTGTCCAAACTTCCTCATTCTCATGAAGCTTGAACGGACCTTTGCTAACTACCTTCCATATCTCATAGTCTTTCGCCCTCAAAAATACTTGCATACGATTCTCCTAGTATGCATAGTTGGATCCATCAAAGTATGGGGGCTTGGCAGTGGAGTGTCCCTCAACTGTCATTCCTTTAGCATCCATGGCCGTTGACTCTTCAGGATGTTGATCCCTACAGAAGAGTTAGGCTCTGATACCAATTGATAGAACAGATGGACGCTCTAATTCCTATAGATAGAATATATGAAGATGATCTAGAGGGGGGTGAATAGATCGGTCACCCACTAACACAGCAAGATCTCCCTTAGTTCTGAAGTTGCTCTGAAAGAGTGTCGACCTCAACAGTCTGCGCACTGTCTTCTGCCATTCTACTTTGAACCATTGCTATTAGTTTCGCTGTGCATTGTGCCAAGTGTTCCTTTTATATTATAACAGTGGGTTCTGTTTTATGAAACTAAGATTTTAAATTGAGCCTTAGTTTTCAGAAGGATCTATTCAACCCCCCCCCTTCTAGATCCGGTTGCACCTCTTGGGACCCAACAATTGGTATCAGAGCTAAGATCTGTCATACTCAGATCCAACGATCTGTAGAGAAAGATCCCAGTGCATTTGATTTAATGGCTTTACCCGTTGAACAAGTTTCAATGAATTCCCCGCCCTTATTTGATGGTTCTGTTTTTACCTTGTGGCTAGGGAAGATGTGTGCCTTTGTCAACTCCATTGATACAAGGTTATGGAATCTTATTTACCATGGTCCGCACAAGCTGCCATCAGATACATCTGATTGTTCTGCTAAACACAGGTCCAAAAATGTTGATAACCTTGTTGCTTTCAATCTAATAAAAGCTGCAGTAGATGTGACCTTATTTCCTTTTGTCCACAGCTACAGCACTACCAAGGAGATCCTTGATGAACTGGCCAGGATCCACGAAGAAGGAAATAGGAATCGTTGTCTAATGGCCGACAGCCCGGATCAGCCAAGCAAACCATCCTCATCTCAGGTAAGTTCTGATTCAGAGGACATCACTTTTGATAAACTCATGGATGCATATGATGAGTTGACTATGAAATACAAAATGTCAAAACTTGAAAATAAAAGATTGAAAAAGAAGCATGAAAGCAACTCTATTGGTAATTCCCCTTGTAAAAAATGTTCTGCTCTTGAGGAAGTGAATGAAACTCTCATGATAGAAGTAGACACACATAAAGAACACATTGAGTGTTTGAGAGATGAAAATGGAACCTTGCTAGCTGAAATCACTAGATTATAAGAACTTGTAAGACAACTTCAAGATAAACCTAAGTCAATATCAAGTAATCAAGACTTGATTGAAATCAAGGTTCTTACTAAAGAAAATGAGTTCTTGAAAAAGCAAAACAATGAGCTACTAGCCAATCTTCATACTTATGAAAAGGGAAAAGGTGTGAGTTTTGACAACTCAGAAACATTGGATGTTCTTCAAAAAGATTTTGATTACTGCAAAACTGTGAATAACATGTTGAATGAGCAGCTTGCTGCTTGTGAGAAAGATTTGGCCAATTCGGAACAACACATCCTCTCACTTGAAAACAAAGTCCAAGACCAAAATAGCTCACTATCAAAATTTGTTAAGGGCTAGGAAAACTTGAACATACAACCAAGGACAAAAATGAACTTCTAGAGAGAAGAGCTTGGGCACTATCCTTTAAATAAAAAGTTTAGTTCCAGCTCGGAAGTTGTCTCCACTTCCCAATCACCCCCAAAATAGCCTGCGGCCCAGAAAAATCAAAATCAAAACAGAAACCAGAAAAAGGGAACATTAAGGCAAAAATAGAAAAATAAATTTGCTTGTTTTGATGAAAATGATAGACACCATGCCTTCCAGAAAAAATATGCTTCATGTACTTATTATGGTCGACATGGTCATGTGATGCGTAATTGTTATGACAAGAAAAATGATGAATTGATGGCATGCAAGTCTAATTTTGATTTCAGTCTCTATAAGAAATCGGCCAAGGGAGGCCAGCTCTCCTATTGCCACCATTATGGGAGGTTTGGACACATTACGTCAAATTGCTGGGAGTTGAAGGTTATGAAATCTTTTGCTCGGGGGCATCACTACAAGGAGCATTACCACACAGTCAAAAATTGTTGGCAAAGAAGGAGGAAGGACAATCCTCATGACAAAGCTATGAGCATTCACAGTCTCCCACGAAAACTCACCACACACGGTCATGAGAAGAATGAGAATTCCCTTGTGTGTTGCCCTTACTGTGGGATGGTAGGACACGATGTGTATGACTGTCACATGATGAGGAAAGATGATTTGACTGTCTTGATAAAGAAGAGCAATCTAGTAAAAAATACTGCCAATTCTCAAGGACCTAAGAAAATTTGGGTACCTAAAAATTCCAACTAAGAATTTTGAATGCAGGTGTGCCTTGGAGCTGAACAAAGGATCAGCTGGAAAGAAAAGCTCAAGGCATAAGTTTGCAAATAAAATTTTACATTCTTGCTATTTCTGCATGTTAGGCTTGCTTTGTAGTTATTTCATTATAGGTCCTTCTTGTTTCCAATAAGTCTTGCAAGCTAAAATTGTCTCCCTGAACTGTTGAATCATCCTCCATGGTTTTAGATGAACATCTAAGTTGGATTACATGTTTAACACTTAATCTGAGTTTCTAGTATATTGAATGGTGATGTGCAGAAAGGTAGTTTAAGCTTGTCTGGGACACTCACTATGCATGAATTGGGTCTTCGGATCAATACCTCCGCCTTATACTAAAAATGTCTAATTTCAGATGCTTAATCCATGAGGAATCTATCATGCTGAATTGATATGATGATGAGTCACCGTTTGCTTCTTGCTACCATTTAGCAACCATATGAATTTCTTGTTTAGCACTCATTGCTTTTGATGATGTCTGTCATGGCTGCACATATATCTCAACTCATCACTCATGTGGACATATAACATGTTGATTGACTATCTTAACCTCCATAAGCATTTGAGAAAGGGAGATTATAAGAGTTTGCACCTTAGTTTAGAATGCATTGCAAATAACCTGTGCTTGCATCATCTTGTGGTCTCATGCACTCCAATGCACATCATGTTAAAAGGACATAATAATGCACATCAATTTGTATCATTTCTATTGCATCATGTGCTCACATAAGTCATAGGTTGCATACTCCATTGTCAACCCATGCACAAGTTTAGGGGGAGTCAGCGTAAAATCTAGCCTGCACTCTTGCACATTTTTGTTGACATATGTATAGACTGCATCTTCTTAGGGGGAGCTTGTTCTGAGTAAATATCTATTAAAATCCCTCTGTTGTTGATCAGGTCGACCTTAGACCTACTCAGGTCAACCTCGCAGTTCATTTCTACTTGAAAATTATTCTCTGTTGGAGCTCAGTCCCTCGACACCATGAAGTGCCTGTGTCGACACTCCTTTGCATCTGTTGGTCGTATTTCACTTATTCCAGTTTGAGCTCACCGCACATCCTCAAGGAGAGAGTTCACTATCCATTCTCACTTTCTACTCAACTACACTCTCTGCATAAATCAGGTCTCTGCATCATAATGTTGATATGTTATGTTTCACCTCAGGAATGAAATGTTTTGACATCTCTGAACCTTCCTAGTTTGCCTGGAATCTGCCATCTTTTGCATGCTCAGCTATCTGATTCCTATCTCCTTCAATGCCTTGAACTCTTGGGAGTATTTTCTATTTATCGTTGAGTTCACTTATCAGAGTAAATCCTTAAGAGGAATCTTCTTTTATAAAGTTCTATAGTACTGTCCTGAACATAAAAGCTATTGGTTTAAATTTAATGAGTTCTTGAGCTTCAAAGATTAATGATCTTGAAAGTGCATGTATTCAGACTTAATGGACCTAAATTAGTTTTTCATGTTTTGACATGTTATGCCTTCTTTAATCTGAAAGTTTATCTTAGTACAAAGGCATCCTTGATTGAAGAACTTAATTGAAGTATTATTTTTAAACATCAATCAATATGTTTTCAAAGTGGGCTACACTTAATGAAAGCAACGAACTTCAGTCATGTTGAGTAACTGGGGATATTGGCATCTGATAAACGTATATCCTTATGAAAAAAGGTGTGTCCTGAGTTCAGTGCCCTTAAGGCAGAGCAATGACAATTGTTTCACCGAGAAACCGAGTCCCTTCATCAATGAAGTGGAGTGGACAAGGTCATGAAGTGCCTTTCTACCTCTATTCTATGTGAAGCAAAATGGTGAGCTACACTGAGTAACAGGGGGTGATGACGTCTAATCAACATGCACTCTCATGTCAAAAGGTACATGCTACACTTGACTGCTCATAAAAAAGAAAAGCAATAACAATTGGTATCCAACAATGGTTTCAAAAGAAAAATCTAAATTTGTAGTGCTCATGGATAAAATCAGAAACGTCTAGGTGTTTAACCTCAATACTTTTTGTAGTGACTCTCAAAGGAGCTAATGGATTTGAATGAGTAAGGTGAGAGGAGGTCAACCTGATTTTAGTATGAAATTCTGGTTCATTTCCATTAATTTTGAATGAAGATATTTTCAAATGCTTTTATTGATAAACTCAGAATTCATCAGTTTTAAACCAATCTGAATATAAGGGCTTTATCATTAGAGTTCTATAACTGAAGATTCTGAAAAATCTATAACTCTGCATTTATGAACTTGGCTTCAGGTTGACGAACCCCCATCTTATCATCTCTCAGATATTGTGCCTTTACAAAAAATATTTACAAGTGTCGACCCCTAGAGTCGACTCCTTGCGTCCAGATTTCTGTCTAGCTATCCTGGCATCTGTCCACAAGATCAATTGGCCTCTTGATGATCCATGCTCTTTGCTGCTATGAAAGCATGACCACTCCTAACCATTCCCAACAATTGATGCTCTTAACAATTGGTATCATCTTTCTAAGCAATTGGTTTCAGTTATTCATGTATTTGGTTGGTATGCACTTTCCTTCCTCCATGCATTGCATAGAAAATATTATAAATCTGAAAACCAGAAAACACTAAAAATCTGAAAAACCCTAAAAAATTAACAGTTGTTATAAATCTGATCTCTGATTACATCGTCTTTCCATTCTCAATCACCTTGCACATTCTTTGTTTCTCATTGTGACTTCACGGCATCCGATGCCAATCTGTGTAAATTGTTGATGCAAAGCCAAGGGACCCAACCAGAAGGGGATCTCACAATTGGCAACCAGCAGGGGACCTAACACTATCAATCCAAAGGGACCCAACAATCTACTCTTGCTGTTGGCTGCTCCAGAACTTATGGCATTTAACATTTGGCTCTTCATTTTTACATTCCTTTTGAATGCATGCTCGCTTGCTTGTGCCTTGCATTTCTATCCGTATTACTCCATGTGCTCATATTCTGATCTTGAGATTGAATTTTATCCTTGTCCTCTTTGCTGATGGCAAAGGGGGAGAGATGTCTTGATGAGTCAGCATCTACTCAAGGGGGGAGAGAAGAGAGAAGGTTTGTTGAGTCATCATCTACTTCATGATTATATTGTTAAGGTGACTCATTATGTCGCATTGTTGTCATGCATAGTTTCCATCATCAAAAAGGGGGAGAATGTTGGATATACGTTTGAATGTTGGATATATGTTGTTTTGATGATGTCTGAGTTTAATTCATTACAAGTCTATTGAATTAATTCAATTATGCTTCAATATGCATGATGAATGTTTTGATCATGAAACTCCATGTTATGCTTATCATGAAATAACTCTCTTGTATAAACATTCACAGTCAAGATGACTTGGGGAGCAACTATAAGCAACGACAGATCAGAAGCAGCAACATGACTTAGCCTTAGAACAACATGCCTTAGCCTTAGAAGTTGAATTGGGATTGCAGTAAGGAGCTTTGGGCAAGTGTTCTCTCAAAGGAATAAAAAGCCAGCCAAGGTTTAAAGGAACTCAAGGTCCAAAGGGATAGATATGCAAGTTCAAGAAGGCTGCATCGACCTTATAGCCAAGCTGCTCCGACCTAAGCTTCACTACTCTGACCTCTTGTCTTCACAAAAATGGCAGTTCAAATGAGAAGCCTTGTACATGGTGAGAAGGGCTTTCCCCATATTGATATGAGGCTGAAAATAAGTGGAAAATACTTTAAGGGTGAGGAGGTATGCATATGGTGGAACTTAGTTGCAAAGGTTGAGGAGAACTTAGATAAGAAGTGCAACTTCTTAAAGGACAGGTCGACCTCATAGAAGACTACTCCGACCTCACAGCAGAGCTGGTTCGACCTCACAAGAGAGCTACCCCGACCTCACAAGAGAGCTACCTCGACCTCATCAGCATGCTGCATCGACCTCATCAATTCCAGAAATTGCCAGATAGACAGCCAGCATTGGTGGTGTCGACCTCACGAAGTTATAGTGTTGATCTCAACAACTCCAGAAGCCATCCGTCTGATGAAATATCTAAAGTGGTGTCGACTTCAGGATCTCAGGAGGTTGACCTCATGGTGCTTCCAGAAGCCGTTGAAGACTGGATTCTACAAAGCTGCCTCGACCTCACTATCTCAGTAGGTCGACCTCACTGAAGGAAAATCTCAAAGTACTCTGACAAATCTGTCTTTTCAAAAATCTTCCAGATAGCATTAATTGCAGGCGCAAACTTCTAAAAACACCTCTTTTGAGGTCTGGAAGAAGTTCCCAGGTCAGAGGTCTACCATCTCATTATAACAGCTCAGAATATATGGTTTGGAGAAGACTTGGTCAGCCACCAGAAGACTGCCCTTTCTGTCCTAAGAAAGGACTGGCCAGATGGATTGCAACTCTCTCTACACTGGACCAAGCTGTTCCCTCTGCCACCAGATTTCAAAGAAGGTCCACTCTCTGCCTGTCACCCTCCTTTTTTTGGACTTGTCTGAAAAGCCCTGCCATTCAAGTCAACCTTCAACATAATATCTACTTCAGCCAAGAAAGATTTTTTTTAAGGAAAATAGATTTCTCATTTGCTCCCTTATGACAGGTGGATTTGCTCAAAGCTCTAAGAAGGTCAGAGTTCAAGAGTACAGTTCAAATTTGAATCGGTCCTCTATAGATTCTCTTGGAGGGAAGTTTTCCCACTGGCTCCTCTATAAATACCTGAAGCTTCTGCTAAAGAAGTTGCTACTGCCTTAGAAGAAAACCATGCCCTTGAGCATTCAAGAAGATTCCATGAGAAAGAAGAGAAGGGAGTGAGAGCAGCCCAGCACCTGGCCAATCTGGTCCAGTGCTGAAAGAGTGAAGAGAAAAGAGAGAAGAAGAAGAGAGATCAGACTTGAGAGAAGAGCAGCCCTATAGATATCTAAGCTTGAAGAGAAATATCTTCGGATCTGAATTTGAAGCTGCAGCCACCAGCTTCCAGATCTCTATCTGAAGCCACAGCTGGTGTTTCCTTCATTGTTCTAGTTTTTCCACTACACTTGTAGTTTACTTTCTTTTTCTCCTTTTCCTTGTTCGCATATGTAACTGGGGCGTCGTCCCCGTATGCTGCAGCTCAAGCGTGAGGGCTCTATCTTCGTGAGGACTCCGTCCTCGTGGGTGCTTGGAGTTCATCCCCTCAGGGCTTGTCCCCGTGCTGCATTTGCAGCGTGCAGTGAAGCCTCACCAAGTTTGGTGAGGGGTGGTCAGGTGGATTGCAACACCATCCATTAAACCTTCATCACCAATCAAGCCTACCGCCTCCATCTCACCCTCTTCCACCACCCTTTGGAGTGGGTACACCTCTACAAGTACAAGTGCCATAGATAAAGCTCAAGAGCAAGGCAAGAGGAATTTGGCCGTAGCTATGCTATTCAGGAGTCAAGATTTTATTTGCCGAATGCCGATCTGTGTTCTTGTACAAGGCATTTTTGAAAAGTCTCCACTAAAGCTCACCATGAGGAATTCTCAAGAGTTGATGCCATTGAGGCCTCAGGCCAGGATTAATAACATTACTTTGCTCATTGGGCAAGATACATTCGGTGCTCTCATTACCCCTTTTTCTATTATATTGCAAGCACTCGGTCAAGAGAAGGGGTTCTCCTCCTGCATTACCATAACACATTCTACCACCGATGAGAACGCTTTGGCACTATTTCCACCCATTGAGCTGTTTGACCGGGCATGTTATTTACCATGGAGGGGCGGACATTCTTTTTCTAAGGGGCCTTCTGCTACCCTATTCATTCTTTATTCTATTCCATCCACATTTTTATTAACCACCAATTTCTCCTCACGGGCCACTCATGGGGTGAGAAGGAGGTTTTCCTACTTGCATTCCTTTCCCTCCTTGCATCCTTTGCATTCTTTGCATCCATTGCATTTCACGCATTAGCATATTCATTCACTTCACTCTCCCGAGTCTCTTGACCCATATCATCTCCGTCTTTTGGAACCTCCAGATCCTTCTTCCAATTCACATTTGTCCTCAAAATTTTTGAATTTTTCATACCTTTTCTTTGGGCATCGCGTCCCATGGTATCTTCCTCCTCCGGATCCTCCATATTCCACTTCCTCATATTCACCTTTTCTTCCGGAACCTTTGCATTCTCTACCTCTTCACCCGGGGCATCGCATCCCCTTCTATTATCCTCCTCCGGAACCTCCGGAACCTCCGGAACCTCCTGATTCTCTTTCTCTCCTCCCAGGGCATCACGCCCCCCCTTATTTTCTTCCTCCAAAACCCCCGAACCTTCTTCTTTTCTTCTGGTTCATCCTTCTACTCTTCTGGGACATCATGTCCTTTGTTCTTTTCCTCATTTTGAATTGCCTTTATCCATACCTTCTCCTAGGGAATCATGTCCCTTAACACTTTCTTCCTCCGAAACCTCCAGATTCTTCTTCCCATCATGATTCTCCTCTTCTGCCTCTGGACTCTCTTGATCCTCCTCTCTTGATCTATCAATTTCTTCTCTTAATTCCTCCCAATCCTGGGTACGACCCAACTTCTTCCACATCAACTGCTTTGGGCATCTGCCCATTCTCACACTATTTTTGAGGCTTTAGTCCTCACTCCACTTCTTAATCTTCCTTTTCTTCTGTAGGTCATTCATGTGATCGGGGTCTCTGCGCCTTAGTGAGGGAGTCCTAGCCCTCACCTCTTTTCCTTTTCTCCTTATTCGTCTGAGTTTGGTCTGAGCACCACTCCTTCATTGTTAAGCCATTCCAAACCTTTGCCTCCTTCTTTCTTATCTGCCAAATGATGAGGGCAAATCGCATGTTTATCAACATCACCTATTGGCAACTGCTTCTTCAACAAAGGTCACAAGGTAACGTATTTACGTAAGTTTGCATTCATCTCCACACACGATTTTCAACACGAAGTGCTTCTTAACATGATTAAGAGTGGTAGTCTAGGCCTAATCCTAGGTTTTTATTTGATCTAATGTCAAAAGAGTCTTTAGGCTTGCTTTTGTAGCACCTTTGATTATGAGAACCCCACGCTGAGAGTTCGATATTCCCTCCCCGCTCATTAAGGGCAACCCTTAGCTGGGCACCGCACACACTTCACAGCGTCCTAAGCCATCTCCTTTGGTAAACACCATTGCTACCTGGGCCAGGTTCAAGGGCACGAGGTCTTTTTCTCTTCTCTGCTCGGCCGAAATATGAGGGTAGAGGTAGTCTGGGCAAGACAACTAACCTAAGCACACCCCGACAAGAGGAAGTCTCAAATAAGGGTAGTCCATTATGAACTTATTCTCGATTCAAGTCTCAATTGCAATATCTTTTAAGTCCAAAGGACACACAAAGAACAAAATGATGATCAAATGAAAAATGTGAAATGAAAGAAAAACCCAAAGAATATGGCATGGTAAGAGGGTAGTATAGTTTTGCCGCGGGACGTTATGAGCCCAGTCGTATGCGTGCCTACAAGAGGATTAAGGTTCGATGATATGACAAAAGTCTCAGCGCAATAGACCGAATCTCTAGGGGCTGTGCTATGGACGGAAGTCAAAACCTGACATTTTCTTAACTCATATTAGGCTTATCTCTAATTTTTCTTCTCTTTTCCCTTTAAGACCGAGTGTTTCTCAGGTTGGCCTTAGTAGGGGCACCGTTAACCAAGGGCAGTCGACTATAGGGTGCCACCTTTAATGCACTCCTTGCTTTGTGCGGTTCTTAGCGAAAGGGGAAGGAACAAGGACCCCTAGTCAGCAATTTTAATTATCCTTTGATGCTGTAATTAGCAATGCCTAAACTAAAAAAAAGTTGAATATTTTCAAAATCCAAACAAAAATTCAAATATCTCTCAAAATCTAAAAAATGAATATTTTCCTAAACCCATAAAATTTTGCATATTTCAAAATCAAAAGGTTTTGCATTGTATTCCATTTACTGATGGCGTTTTATAGGGACGTTTTTACAAGAAGGACCAAGAGCATGGGATGAGTCCTCTCCTTCCACTTTTATCAATCTTTTGATTCTTCCCTATGATCTTCGCATCACTATCTTCATGATTTGACCGCTCCAGGCACTTTTGATTATCATCTCTCCATCTTTCTAAAGTAATTCATGTCAACTTCATCTAATTATCCCTGCTGCTCTGGGCATCACTTTAATCATTCAAGAGCCAATCTTTTTAAGGTTGTTCATGCTAGCTTTGCTTAACTATTCTGGACATCACTCTCATCTTTCAATAACAAAATGATTAGCCAAGTTTGTCATCCTCATGGTTCAAACAAACACAACAAACAATGATTGATGCTTGCATGAATGTTTTTCTTTAATGACTAAACATGTTTTGCTTTGATGCTATACATGCATGCCAGGCCTTCCATTTCACTCTTTGATGCTATCCATGATTGAGTGCTTAAATCAATACTATTCATGCCTTTCATGCTATGCTTCACATGACTAACACTATCCATGCTTGAATGCTATACGTGCTATGCTTTGATGCTATGATTTCTACGCTTAAATGCTATGATGCTATGCTTTATCGCCTTAATTCATTGCTTATTTCATGAGATCTTGGCTAACCAATTTTGAGCGTAGGAAAGAAGCTCTTTGGTCCCACCGTCCGGACATCATCACTCAGGTCCCACGGTGCTTGCACCTCATGGCTTAGTTTCCATATGCTCAATGCTCCACCATTTCCCTTGTACGCATTCTTACTATATGTTATCTACGTTATTAGATTATATCAAGGACCTTGTGACTTTGATAAATCTGGAATTTGAGTTCCCCTTCATCAAAAATGATGATGATTTCAGAGGAATCTTAGTTGCACAGGTAGGCCGTTGAGCCATCCAAGACTGGGGACAATGGTTCCCTTTTGTAAGTTGGTGCGCGGATAAATGGGCTTCGACTTAGTACCAGCTCAAAAAATTGGTATCTTGACTCAGTCTGGGCAGCTTAACAAAATTATCCTGGATTATCTTCTATTTTAACTTGTTTTAATTTTTCATTTAAACCCAGCATGCATTCATGTAGGACTTTGAATTAACTCTGGGAAAATCATTCTTATAACTTGATTTTGAGGGTCAATTGATCATTAATTCTAAGATATGATATATTCCATGCCAAAGTGAGTCCTTAGTTCGCCTTGTTTCCGTTTAGGGGTTGTTTCCTTGAAAACTCCTTTATTTGGATTTCCATCGTCATATTCAATTCTTTCCCTTTGATCCACCTTGGCTGTAGCACGTCCACATTAGTTGGTAACCGCTCTCCTAAGGTGAAACCTATGGGTTTGTGGCTTGGGGCACTTCCACCGTGCTGGAAGTTGATCGCCTTCTTTTATCTCCTTCGTGCTCGCGAGCACACTCCTTCTTTATCCAAACAATTGATGATTTCATTGAATCTTCTCAAGATTGCTACATCTCGAGCTTTTGGATTCAATTCTTATCAGGTGGTGTTAATTGCGTATCTTATCACACCTTGGCATCTACTTTTTAGTTCGCTCCACTTCATTCCATTCCATTACACTTTATTCCATTCCATTTCGTGTCTCTCCCTTGCAAAGTAGACGTCAAGGCAGGGTAACTGTAGACACGCCAAAATTGACATCATTTTGAGCACATCTCATATTATCTTGCAATACCCTAATTTGACCCTCAAATCAACTTATTTGAGTGGTTTTCCTCATTTTTCCTCATTAATAAGCCTCACTCAGCTTTTCCACACTTTCCCACATTTTTCCTGATTTTTTCTTTACCAATTTTCTGGGGCTATTCTGAATTAGCGTCGGGCCAGTCGACGCCATTTCTTTCTTGAAGAATCAACGCCTGTTCAAATTGACGCCAATTTTTTTGAGTTGACGCACCAAATTTGTGTCCACCATGGCAGACGCGTATTCCTTTTCTTAAATATTTTTGGCCAAATTCTAATTATCATAAATTAACATTTTTTTGGAAAGTCATCCATTCTTTAAATGACATCTGGGGTGATAGACACGTATTGAATTCACGTCCGCCACAGTCGACGCCAATTCTTCCTTCTCCATTTTGTGCCCAAACTTCGCATTCTTGAAGAATTAGCGCCTCTCTACAAAGTCGCCAATTCTTTAATTGGCGTCTTGATCCTTGATGTTAATTCCCTTTCCTAATTTTAGCCTTTTAAATAATTACCAAAATCCACGAAATTTCTAAGTCGCATCTGCCATGGTGGACAATATTTCCTTTCCAATTTTTGGTAATTTTTGACTTTCCTAAAATATTCAAGAAATGGCGTCTTCTTGAACCGTCGCGAATTTTAAATTCGCATCCACTACCATGGACGCGATTTCCCTTGCCCATTTTGACACTTTAATTCCTACAAAAATTTGTAAAAATCTTAATTCACATCCACCTTCCCAGACGTGATTTTCCTCCTAATTTTGGTAATTTTCTATGTTTCCAAAAATGGTCCAGGAATTGGTGCCTCTTTGGGCTGACTCTATTTTAATTGGCGACCACTGTGGTGGATGCCAATTCTTACAGAATTTTGAACCCGACAGAGCCTCCTTCCTTCTTCGTTTTGGCCCCCTTTTCCACTTGGGAAAGGGTCCCTATGGCTTTCTAAGGTTGGGAGGACACTTGGCCAATGAATGTTCTTTTCCAAATCTAATTAAAATTAGTTTTCCTATTTTATATAGAATTAAACTCTGAATTTCTACTCTATAAATAGGACCCCCCTCTCCCTTGTGTAAAAAGACTGCATTCATTGATCAAGGGGAGGTGCTGTTGGTTTGAAGGCTCAAGGAGGAAGCCTCCCATGCTTGCAAGCTACATCCTTGGAGCGTCTTCCTCTCTTGGAGATTTTTGAAGCCCTCACCCAATTGGAGAAAACAATAAGCCTATTTTCTTCCCTTTATTTCCTTTACTTCTTTCATGCATTCTATTTAATTCATGCATCATATTCTTCTCCCTCTTCTATTAATTTTCTTTATCTCAACCACGTTGAGATCTCCAATTGTGCAACACTTGCACCCTCCCTCTTTGCATATCATCATACTTTCCCCTTTTGCATAGGAGTTTTAAAGTCGACACCAACAAGGTGTGTTCATGACCATGCTTTCATGTTTGTTTATCTTCAGAATTTGAAGCTACACACCTTTGTATTCTAATCATATCGTTATTGTTGGTTGGTGTTTTCTTCATTTTGTGAGAGTAATCATTAAAGAAGAACTCTCTTCATCAGCTGGCTGATAGGAAGAGAAGGTGACACTCACATCTCCCCGCACTTTATGGTATTCTTCGCGATCCCACCCTTTATTCATTATTATATTCCTTCGAGGCCTACGTGTCTCTGGTGATCACCTTTCCTATTAGCATCCACGCATGGTCCCCTTTTCTCTCCTCTTCCCCCTTCTTTTTTCTTTATTATTAATTAGATTTTTATAAAATCTTTGTGGATTTTTTTTATAATCTACAATCATCACAAAGGGGGAGAATGTTGCATTTCATGTGTTTTGATGATGCCAATACAATAATAAGTCATTAGTCAGTTAATCTGAATCATGTGACTTGAATCTCTAAAATATCTTGGCAATGCATGTAGAGTACACTCAAATATATGTTTAAAGTGTCTAAGCATTTATATGATAAATTATAGGTGGTTGACAGATTGATGCAATTTTTGAAGAAGAAGCCTCACTAGGTTCGGTGAGGGGTGGACGTAGGTTGCGGGGATGCAACCGAACCACCCTAAAAACTCCTGTGCAATGGGCCGTGATTTGCGTGTTTGCTCCATATCCTCTACCCCCATTCACAGGTATGCATGAGCTCCAACGTAGTCCATTCTAACTGATTTCAAACATTCACTCTAGTATTGACTTCACACATACAGCCAGCATGTTCATTCATCCTGCTGGTGGTTGGTGAGACCCCTGCAGTCCAGTGCAACAAGATCTCCCCTAGTTCTGAAGTTGCTCTAAAAGAGTGTCGACCTCACCACTTGGGAGTGTCGACCTCAGCAGTCTGTGCACTGTCTTCTGCCGTTCTACTTTGAACCATTGCTATCAGTTCCACTGTGCATTGTGCCAAGTGTTCCTTTTGTATTATAGCAGTGGGTTCTATTTTATGAAACTAAGATTTTAAATTGAGCCATAGTTTTCGGAAGGATCTATTCAACCCCCCGTTCTAGATCTGGTTGCACCTCTTGGGACCCAACAAGGCATTCGGGGAAATTCCCGACACACTTTGGGTTGCCGAACGGCCTGAGTAGCTGACTGATGGGCCTTAGATTTGGCCCCGGGGCAAGGATGGTAGCTCGTAGGAGCCGCGGGGAGGCATTTTGGACATATGGGCCCTACCTTGGTGAATTGTGCCGCGTGGCACGGTGGGTTGACGAGGCAGCCCCAGGTTGGCCCAGGTGCTGAAGATAAACCTCTCATCGCTGTGCGTCTGAGGGTCGAGGGTGGCCCCAACTTGCTGGAGGGTTGTTGTAGGATACGGCTAGGGCGTTCAAGTCGCGGGTTGGCCCCCGGCTTATTGTAGAATGGCTGGGAAGTACGTGCCCACGAGGTGTTCGAAAGAATTCCTGATACACAAGCATAGGCCGTATGGGCGTGGTAAGGGATCTCGGAGCCCGTAGTTGACTGGGAAAAGTCTTCCTTGGACTTTGGAATGGTGGAGGGAGGCATCTTGAGCATAAACCCCAACCTCATTGTTGGGTGCCACTTGCCGTGGCAGGTGGTCAGGGCGCCCTCGGGTTGGCCCGGGTGGCTTAGTTGAAGGCGGGTAAACCCGCAAGCTGGGTGATCGGGGGTGGCCCCAATCAATTGTTGATATCGTCGTGGGTCACGGCTAGCTAGTTAGGACCCTTGGTTGGGCCAGGTGTGACGTAGAAAGGGCTAGGTAGACAATTCCTTGAAGGTGTTCAGGGAAATTCCCGAGCCCTTATTTCTTGTTGTTTTTGCGGGAAAAATACTTGTTACAACAGATTGCTTTGGAAAATGTTTGTGATTTTTGTAGCTCAAAGAAAATGATGAAACAAAGAACGGTTCTAACAATTAATTAAAAATGCCTATGACTATGCGCCTACACTATAAAAATGATTACATAAAGTGAACAAGAAGAGAAAAAAGAGGGAGATAGAGAGGGGAGATGAGGCAAGATTTAAACCAATTGAATGGTATCTTCCATTAACTAAAAGAAAGAGTACATCAAATGAAAGACAAGATTACACTAAGGACGCGACAATGTTACAATGAAATAAAATGACACAAAAATAATAATAAAAATATGAAAATTCTAGAGTTGGAAGATGGTGGCAACAATGGTGGTGACGATGCCGTCCCCTCTTGGCCTTGGATCACGAGCCACCTCACGGATGATGTCGTTTACACTGGGTTGAAGTCACCTTTACCTTTGGAGCGGCCTTTGGAAGATGTTATGTAGAAGGAAGAGAGAGATCTAGGGAGAGAGGGATATAGAGAGGTAAAGAAGAGGTAGAGGTGAGGCTATGGTGATCTATATGTGAGGGAGATAGGGATGGCTAGAAAGGAAGTAGAAGGCGAGGTTGGCTAGGGCGCACTAGGGTTGAGAGAAGAAGAAGAAGATGAAGGAAGGAGGCCTAGGGCGCACTAAGGGTAAGAGGGAGAGATGGGGGACAACCTAGGGAGAGGAGAAGAGGGATAGGGCGCACTAGGGTTGAGGGAAAAATGCTAAAATGGTTAAGAAAATTCTCTAGGCAAGAAAAGTAACTAAAGACCATTTTCTCTCCATGGAATGGGGTATTTATAGGCAAAATGAGGTCAATGGAAGGTGGAGTGTCACGCCCCCAGATTATGTAGCGGAAACAATCGGGAACGTGAATAGTTGGCTAGTACGTCTCGAGTAAGCAATATAATCAGAGCGCAAGACAATAACAAAAAAGTAATTACACAAGTAAACTTTCCAAACTTCACTTTATTTTCTAACAATAATAATATCAAAGTACATAAGATCTTTGACTCTCTTTACTAGAATTAATAAAATAAAGATTACATCATGACTCGACTAAACACTTGACAACTAAGGCTTCTCTCGTTCATATGCCTTTCAATCACTCTCGGACACGTTACTTGTATAATCCGAATCCGATTCACTTGTACTTCCTGAAACATTGAGAAAATAGGTAATGAGCACACTTTCCCAGTAGGTATCTTCGTATCAACATGAAGGCAAATTTAAGTGATTAGCATTTTAGCTCTAGAGAATAAGATAAATCATGCAAATACGATAAAACATATGAACAAAACCAAAGTAACAAGATAGGATCATGACGAGATACGAGAATATGATTGATCAAGTATATAACAAGAAAGTAAATTTTGGCCTTTCCATGAACAAGAATGTAACAAGAATGTACTTTTCATAATCATGGAGGCTATGCACTAGAAAGTCATGTAACGAGCAAGAAAAGCACTTTTCGCTTAATAGCAAGCACTTCGTGAATTTACGTGGATCTTTATTCATATCATTGGATTTTCACTTATTTATAAAGAAAGTACTCCCAGTGCAATGCGACGCCAGTAGCATCATACCCCATGGTTTACAGTATGTTTCCGACAATCAGTCGAGGGGACTAGCATAGAGCCCTTGAACACAATTAGTGCTCGAACTGCATCTTCAAGTATAAATCAAGTTACTTCCATGATTATAACAATAACGTGGTCAATAATGTACAAGTTCAACAATAATTCCATGATAAGGTAACCAAGGCAAGAATGCTTCAATTAAGAACAAGAGATTTCAAGGATGACTTAAATGGACATCATGCTACAGAAGGAATTCGGCAGCACAACGGTACTTTCATTACGTTCCATACCTTTAATATTGACTTACTTAACGTAGGTTGAGACTCTAGATAATCCTAAGATCATCTAGGAACTCAATAAAATAAACCCCAAAGGTCCAACCTCGGGTTAGACACAATCAGGAACCAATCGGTCTTTTACTGGGCCGTTTCTTGAGACAAGCGGTCTAGTTCTGGACCGTTTAGAATGGACCGAATCTAGAGTAATCGGGCTGGACTCAGGGATGCATAAGCGGTCTTAGGTCTGACCGTTAGTGGCCTTAGCGGTCGTACTCTAGACCGTTTATGAAACAAAACTCCGAAGTTCGATGGTAGTGCTTTCTAGACAAGTTGGGCTTTTAAGGGTACAACCAGCTCGACGTCCTAGTGGAAATCTCAGGCTCACAGAGACTTACGGAGGCATTTGAAATAAGATCACCTAGTCCGATAGAAGGAATATCCAACGGAGAGGCTTTCAAGTCCAAGATGGTGTGCCTATAAGTGCAAAGAGTATAACTAATGGCCACATACCAGAGTATACGCCATGTACTTATAGAAATGACTCTAAGATGAGAAGAGAACAGTGATAAATCAAGAGTGAATCTCGTTCATCTTAACATTTGAAAAATGCATTTAATACAAGAGTATATGGTTTGGCATGAAATCAATCTATGTTTAAGAATAATTCCTAAGTGCATAAAGAACATGAAATCCACTAGAATGATCAGTAAGTATAACCAAGAGTATGAAAATAGCACTTAAAATAGGGTAAATACTTAATTAACTAGGCATATTATAAGATAAGTAGAGCCGTTCTGCATTATGCTTCGGGTTAACATAAAATCAGAACTTAGGAATGAAAACGGTCTAATTAATGGCCGTTTCATCATGCTAAGCGGTCTATCGTAGGGCCGCTTATGAACGTATATGGTCTAAGAATAGACAGTTTATTTCTACAGTAACAGTTAATAAAACCGAAATTAAACTAATCTAAGACCAAATAATGCATGATAAAATATGGAACCAATTAAATATGGCTTGTTAACAGCATATTTAAGACGTGGAGATGCATGGTTTCAGTAAAATAAACCAAAGTTCGTTTTTGTTGTTTAAGGGTTAGGTTTATGCATGCCATACATGATCAAGATAAAACCGTAATTACTCCATGTAGAAAGCATGAAATTGACCGTAAGAAGAGGGTTTTTACTCCTAGAATCATGTTTAAGCCACTCATGAGATAACCTACCTCTGATCTTTTCCCAAAACTTAGAATTTTTGACTAGAAGTAAACCCCAGTTCTGCACGTACGTCCTGTGCTAAACCAGCAATTTCACCTTCCTATATCTCCTAATTCCCTTGACCTAAGGATGTGAAATTTGGAGGGTAGGTAGAAGACATAAAGGAGAACAAAAAGTTCTAAATTTACTAGTTCTAAATACCTCGTTTAGGGCTTTTATTCCCCTGATCTTCACTGGGCCGTTGCACAGATTCCTGGGTTATTGGTGTAGGATCAGTAACTTTGGAAGCTTCTAACTTCTTGTAGACTTGATCTCCAAGAACGAAATTTTGAGGGGAGTTAGACCTGAGTATTGTGAATAAAAGATTCTAAATAACCTACCTGAAATAAAACCTCCTTACCTTAGTTCTACGCGAGCCAAATGTAAGGGTCGCACAGGGTGGTTATGGGGTCTATTTATAGGTTTTAGCTACGTTTCATGGATTTGAACGAACTTAGAGTCCTAATTAGGTCTCCAATCCAATCATGTTACCCTATTGAGTCTTCTAATTGACAGATTGCATCAATCCCTAGGGATTTGGTTTACAAAAATGGAGTTTTTCATGCCATCTTGCTGTTCACGATTGGACTATAGTAAACGGTCTAATAGTGGACCGTTTTTGATCCCTATGCGGCCTTACGATAGACCGCCAATTACCTTGGGTGCCGAGTTTGAACTGTTTCAAACTCTTCCCCCTATTATCTATTTATTTATCCTATTTATCCACTTAAATTCAGAAATTCCAAAAATTAAGCTTCTAGAATATGGGCCAACTCTTTTGGGTTTGGGTTTTAGGTCCTTTAGGTTCAACTAAATGGGCCTAATCTATTTATTAGTAGAAGGCCTTTACTTAATGAGACTTAATTAAAAGTTATTCGTTTAATAGCTCATTTAAATGTTTAATAATTCTATTTAAATTTAGAAAATATTTAGAAATTTCTTGGGCGTTAGACCCTCCCCCACTTAAGAGAATTTGGTCCCCAAATTCAATACATGGATTTATGGAGAGTGTACTTACATTCAAATATCTCTGGAAATCTTTTGTGCATGGCTTCTTCAGTTTCCCATGTTGCTTCATGTGGACATGACTTGGTCCATTGGATCTTGACCATATGAATGGTTTTATTCCGAAGTTGACGTACTTCTCATTCAATGATCTTGACTGGCTTTTGCTTATATGTCAAGTCCTTTTTAATCTCCAGGTTGTCATAAGTGATGACATGGAATGGATCAGGTACATACTTCTTGAGCATTGAGACGTGAAATACATCATGAACTCCTGCTAATTGAGGGGGTAAAGCTATTCGATATGCGACTTCACCAATCCTTTCGAGAATCTCGAAGGGGCCAATGAATCTTGGAGTAAGCTTGCCTTTGATACCAAATCTTCGAATACCTAGACCTGGAGAAACTTTAAGAAATACATGGTCTCTTACTTGAAATTCCAGGTCGCACCTTCAATTATCAGCATATGATTTTTGCCTGACTTGTGCCATCTGAAGTCTTTCCCGAATAAGCTTTATCTTCTTGGTAGTATCCCTAATGATATCGGGACTGAGAAATTACTTTTCTCCTACTTCATTCCAAAAAATAGGCGATCGACAATGTCTACCATACAGAGCCTCGAATAGTGCCATCTGAATGCTAACATGATAGCTATTGTTATAGGCAAATTCCACTAGAGGTAAATGGTCATGCCAACTTCCTCCAAAGTCAATAGCACATGCCCTGAGCATATCTTCCACCACCTGATTTATCCTTTCAGTTTGACGATCAGTTTGTGGATGGAACGCAGTGCTAAAATTAAGTCGGATCCCTAATGAATGTTAAAGACCCTTCTAGAATTATGATGTGAACCGAGGATCTCAATCGGATATAATGGTGACAGGCACACCATGTAGTTTGATAATTTCCCTCATATATAATGCTGCTAGTACATCCATAGACCGTCATCTTTTGATTGGTAGAAAATGTGCAGATTTAGTCAAGCGGTCTATGATCACCCATATACCATCATGTCCTCCTCTGGTCTTAGGTAAGCCCATGATAAAATCCATCCCTATACTTTCTCATTTCCACTCGAGAATATTCAAGGGGTGTAATTTCCCAGTGGGTTTTAAATGTTCTACTTTTACTTGTTGACAAGTGAGACATCGGGACACAAAATCTGCTACTTCTCGTTTAATATTGGGCCACCAAATGTTTCTTTTCAAATCTTGATACATCTTGGTAGCACCAGGGTGAATAGCATACTTTAATTTGTGATCTTCTTCCATGATCAATTTCTTAGTATCATCATGATTCAGTACACAAATTTGATCCTCAAACAATAGTCTCCCATCATTTGAGATAGAAAATTCTGGTCTATCATCAATATTATTCTTAATCTCCATCAATGTGGGGTCATTTTCTTACAATTGGACTATGTCCTTGATCAATGTAGGTTGAAACCTTATGTTGGCAATCATACCTCTTTCTCCTTCTCTGTCAATATCAAGATTGAAATGAAAATTTTTTTCAATAAGAAACATCATACCTTTTCTGAGGCTTGCTAGAGTTGCCATTGGTTTCTTGCTAAGAGCGTCGGCTACAACATTTGCTTTCCCTGGATGATATTGGATAGTAAAGTCGAAGTCCTTAAGATACTCCAACCATCTGCGTTGTCGTATGTTTAACTTGGTGCGGACACCAGAGCGATCGAGAAGCATGAGTCGGCGAGCCGTCGGTACCGAACGCGCAGCACCACTCGAGCTACACCGACATCCCTATGGCTTGGAGACAGTCTGGAGTCTCCATCTTGAGTCCTAGTATTTTTAGTATTTATGGGGTTTTTATTTGGTGTGTAATGTGTGCTTATTTGGTTTTATTTGGGTTTAATAGAGTGTAATTAGGATAAATAAATGTGTTTCTTTGTAAAAGGGCCACCCGGGCCCTGCTGGCCCCCCTCACCCTCTTCCCCATTAGGCCACCTAACTTCCAGGGACCCATAGGGGTTGGCCCATTGTCCACCTTAGGCTTGGACCATTGGACCAAGAGAGGAAAAATGCCATTTTCCTTCTTTTAAGGGGGCGCCCCCTCTTTTGGCCTTATTAGGCTAATTTGTTTATCTGGCTTTGACCACATGAGGAAAAATGGATTTTGGAATCTCCAATGTACCCCTTACAAACCTTAGATCTGAGCGTAAGGTTGGTCATTTACCTAGGGTTCCCATTCCATATAAAAACCTTATATTTTCCATTTTTAACACAATTAATAGAAGAATTTATGTAATTTTACCCAAAGGCCAAGGCCGCCCCCTCTCTCTCTCTCTCCTCTCCATCCCTTGCAGCTATGAAGGCTGGTCATCTGAGGTATGACTCCTCCCCTATCAGTGTGTAAAGTTCACCGCCGCCGTCACTGCCGCCATTGAGCCGCCGTCGCACCGCCACCACCATCGTCGGAGATCTGCCCATCGCGGGACAGCAAGCCAAAGGCGGAGTTTTAGCTCTCAACTCTGAGATCTGACGAGGTTGAAACTTTGAGGGTGCGTTCCCAAGGTTGATCCCAAGTCCCAAAAAAAGTTTCAGATTTTTCCCACTTCGTTTTTTCATTTTTCCAATTAGATTCCCACAGCCCACACAATCTGCCCCTGTGCAGACTTGTGTTCCAGCAACCTAACACTTCGCCCATGAGACCCCCTTTTCGAATTCAGAATGAGCTGAAATTTGAACTGGGAGTTCTGTCTACCTAATCCATCGTCCATAATTTTTTTATGATTTTAGAAATTATCTTTCCCATCCAAAAAATCATTGCATTTTCCCAAATCTATGCTGCCCCCTGTAGTCCAGATCCTACCCATCCCTGTTGGAAAATCCATTTCCCATATCAAATCTCCACAAAAAACTACAAAAAAATATCCACGTGTTTCTTACTTCCCCCTATAGCTTGCATAAAAATCCCATCACCCAAATCCGGAGTTTCAGTCGCAGTCAACATACTTCTTCAGGCAGATCTCAATCTGCCCGGCCAGATCTGAGGCAGGGAACTTTCCCCTTTGAAATTCCACCATGGAAAGTACGACAACAGAAAAATTCTTGTAACCCCAGAGGGTTGAAGACCTCTGAGAGAGCTTCGCAGCGGTGCTAGTCTCGCGTCGTTCCGATGTCGGTGCTGATCACAGCAATTTTTATCGTCGGGTCGCGTAAGCTTGAAACAGCAGATCAGGTCTGGGGCAGCAAGCTTCAACACTTGACAAATCGGGCCGCCTCACCTTCCACAAGGCAAACCAAAGCATCCCTCTCCTAGGGGTCGTCCCTCCAGGAGTCCTCTTCGTAGCGAGACCAACCCTGCCTCAGTCGGCTGTCCGAGCAGATCGTGGACCCCACAACTGTCAGCCCGCGCCGCCCGAACAGCATCAAGTTGCAGCGTGTCGGCACCGACGGAGTTATTCAAAATGCTACCCGTCAACCCAATTTCGATCCTCTCAGGTCCCATATGTTACCTGTTATCTTCCTGCGTGGAGTGGGTTTAATTCTGTAATTATTGATAATTGTTAACCGGGAGTACGATTTTGACCAGGGTTGTCTTCCCCACGCTTGGAGCGTGGAGGTAACGGTCTCTCCTTCTTGGCATTTGCTTACTTAGTATATGACTATATGCCGCTGCATGAGAGCATTAGAATTCTAGCTCGTTAATTCATGTTCATAACCGCTGTGAGAAAGAGGGTGAACCCGTCCTGTGACTCGATCCGAGCATGGAAGTGAGTTTGACCAACCTTGACTCTGCCGGTTTCTCAACTGCGCAGATCCGCGTTTCCCTTGCGTGGGACGATGAGTGAGCTGGCATTTCTATTTAAGGCATATATCCCATAGGAGCTCTTAGTGTCGAGCCGAGGTAGCTCTATTGTTCGCGTGTCGCTTGTCGCGTCGTCACTTAGAGTCCAAGGTTCGCATCATTTGGCGTCGAGTCCCTCATTTGTCCCGCATCAGTTTGGTATCAGAGCAAGTTGAGTCTAGGGTTGTCTAAGTCTTAGGTGTTCCATTTGTATTCCTTTATTCGGTATATCAAAAGGTGTTCCCGGAACGATAGGTTACGCCTATCGGGACGGTAGCACGTTTGCGTGAGGGGATTTTTGGATCTCGTAACTCCGCCAAGTATCGGATATTGGTTAAGTCTAGGTTCATCTCCGTGTATCCCAGTCACTGTGTCTTTTGCATGCCCACCCGTAGAGGTACCCAATACTCACTACCACCACCTGTGGCGGATCCCCGAGCCTATAGTTCCGATGAGCCTTCGATGGCTGAGATGTTCTGATCTCTCATGGATCGATTCGATACACGTATGGATGGGCTTAATACGCGTGTAGATGGCGTAGGTATGCACCTGGAAGGGAGAATGAAAGCCTTAGAGGATCGGGCTGAAGCATCGGACCAGTCTATCCAGGGTCTGGTGGGGAGAGTTGATGTCTTAGAGAGGGCCCCGGTTGAGGCGCAACCCGTGTCGATAAATGGCCAACAAGAGCCGGTTCAGCAACCTACTGATCCAAGGGCTCAAGGGGTAGATGATAGGAGGCAGCGAGTGCCCGAGGTGGATGACTATGCATCCGATAATGAACCCAGGGGTTATGGTCGTGATCGTCGAGCCCAACGATGGAATCGTGATTACAATGACGATGACCGCGTTCTTAGGAACGTGGGTGCGGACCCTCCCCTTTTTGATGGGTCTTTGGACCCAAAGGTCTATTTAGATTGGAAGGCCGACATGGATCGGTACTTCGAGTGGTTTGAGATGATGGACCACTGAAGAGTTCGCTACGCAAAGATGAAGTTGCAAGGGCAGGCACAAACCTATTGGACTAATGTGGAGATCCTATTGATGCAGCGACATCAACCCCAGATCGATACTTGGGATGACATGAAAACCAAATTGAGGCAGATGTACCTTCCTGCCACATACCGCCAGCGTCTCATAGACAAATGGCAGAGTCTCACCCAAGGGAACCGATCTGTGACTAAGTACACCGTCGAGTTTGATGAGTACTATTTGCAGTGTGGAGTTACGGAAGAGAGCACGATGACCATCTCGCACTTTTGAAGAGGTCTGTGGCCAAACTATCAATATGAACTTTTCCGCTACAATGTGACCACTTTGGAAGAAGCGTATCAGGTTGCTCTCGAATTGGAGCAATTTGAGGCCAAGTTCGAGCCTACCCAACGGTTGGGCCCCTTCCCTCTTCGTAGTGTCGAGCCCCGCGGCTCTTCAGGAGCATATCAGAGGGGCCCCATGGCCCAACCTCAGGAGCCCACCCATCCAGAGCTATTCACTCCAAGGCCTCGTCCTCCCCTATCGAGAGATCTTCCACCTCGACCCCAACAACCTGCACCCATTGTCCGTCCACTGGCGCCCGCACCTCTTGCCCGTCCCCTGTTGCCTACACCTCCTGTTTGTCAGGAGGATAAGGGTAAGGGACCTTTGATCAGGGAGCCTAGTGGATCACGGCAGCAGTGTTTTCGCTGCAATGGGTTTGGTCATTTTGCAAACCAGTGTCCCACTCGTCAATCTCTCGTCATTGGGGACACACAGGTTGGGGACGCCTCATCTTCCGAGCTTGTGTCAGTCAGCTATGAGGCGGAACAGGAATTAACTGACGAGTTCTTTGAGAATGAAGGTGACGGCCAGGGTGCCCAGCATCCAGACGATACCCATTTGGGGGTCGTTAGGTGTATTCTCATCCAGCCACAAGCTAGTGATGACTGGCATCGAACCACTATCTTTCATACATACTGTAGGCTGGGTGGGAAAGTTTGCAAGGTGATTATCGATAGTGGGAGTTGTATCAATGGAATCTCCACGGGCACTGTTTCTCGTCTTGGTCTTACTCCCGTGGACCATCCTTGCCCCTATCGAGTATCATGGGTGGATTCCACCTCCATTCCGATCAAGCTGCGGTGTCTGGTCCCACTGCAGTTCCATGTCTACCGTGACGAGATCTGGTGTGATGTCCTCCCCATGGAGATGGGCAATATTATTCTTGGTAGGCTGTGGTTGTTTGATCGGGATGTCACACTCCATGGTCGGTCGAACACCTGTACCTTCGACCATGGTGGCCAACAGATTACCCTCCACCCTCTTAGCCCAAGAGTCCTTCAGTTAGGGGTCCTACTGGTCCTAGTACTCCGTAGCCTTCCATCCCTGGTCCCAGTACCCCATCCCCAGCTCGGGCCATGACCGTTACATATTGCATAAGTGAGCCCCCGTCTAGGAGGTTGATGTTGATTAGCTCCCGATAAATGGAGTGGAAGGCTAGTAAGGGGAGTCCTGTGTTTGCTATCACGGTCTGTGAGGTGGAGCGAGAGTCCGAGGGTGAACTCCCACATGATGTTGTTCCCATTCTGTAGGAGTTTGCTGATATATTCCCCGAAGAGCTTCCCGAGGGACTCCCACCTATGCAGGATATTCATCATGCTATCGACCTGATTCTGGGATCCTCATTGCCCAATCTTCCCCACTACCGCATGAGTCCCACTGAGCACGCCGAGCTAAAGCGGCTGGTCGATGAGCTTATGCAAAGGGGATCTGTTCGGGACAGCATGAGTCCGTGTGTTATGCCCGCATTACTCACCCTAAAGAAGGATGACACTTAGAGGATGTGTATTGATAGTCGTGCCATCAACAAAATCACCATAAAGTATAGGTTCCCTATTCCCCGCCTAGATGATATGCTTGACATGATGGCAAGTGCCACTATCTTTTCGAAGATCGATCTTAAGAGTGGCTATCATCAGGTAAGGATTAGGCCAGGTGATGAGTGGAAGACTGCATTTAAGACCAAGGATGGTCTATATTAGTGGTTGGTTATGCCCTTTGGGCTGACCAATGCCCCCAGCACCTTCATGCAACTGATGACTCATGTCTTTCGACTTTTCATTGGAGTCTTTGTTGTAGTGTATTTTGATGATATCCTCATCTATAGTCGCACTACGGGGGACCACTTGGACCATCTTCGGCAGGTCTGCCTAATCTTGAGGCAAGAGTAGTTGTTTACAAACTCACAGAAGTGTGCCTTTATGACTCCTCAGCTTACCTTCTTGGGTTTCATTGTATCTAGTACTAGGGTCTCCGCTGATCCGGAGAAGGTCCGGGCCATTGTTGAGTGGTCGGAACCCCGCACGATCCATGATGTCCGCAGCTTCCATGGCATCACGATGTTCTATCGTCATTTCATCTGCGGATTTAGTTCCATCACTGCCCCGATCATGGACTGTATCAGGAAGAGCACATTTGTATGGACGAAGTCTGTTGCTGCTGCCTTCAAGGACATCAAGGAGCGCATGACCCATACACCGGTTCTTCGATTACCAAATTTCTCGAAGGTGTTTGAGGTCTCATGTGATGCGTCGGGTGTAGGAATTGGAGGAGTGTTGAGTCAAGAGACGCACCCGATCGCATATTTCAGTGAGAAGCTGAATGACACGAAACTACGATACTCTACTTATGATAAGGAATTATATGAGGTTGTTCAGGCTCTTAGGCATTGGAGGCACTACTTATTACATCAGGAGTTTGTCTTATACTCTGACCATGAGGCCTTGAAGTTCCTCCATGCCTAAAAGAAGCTCAATGCGCGTCACAGCAGATGGGTTGAGTATCTCCAGCAGTTCACATTTGTGCTCAAGCACAAGGCTGGAGTGGAGAACAAGGTGGTTGATGCCTTGAGTCGGCGTGCATGTCTGCTGACTACCATGAGTGCTGAGGTCATAGGGCTAGAGAAGATGAGAGAAGCATATGTTGATTGTCCTGACTTTGGTCAAATCTTTGCCGCTCTCTAGGCCGGACCCTCGAGAGATCATAGTGATTATGTGCTTCAGGAGGGTTACCTCTTTCGAGGAGGTAGGCTTTTTGTTCCCCAAACTTCGGTTCGCGACTACTTAGTCTGGGAACTTCATGCGGGAGGTCTAGCTGGCCACTTCGGTTGGAACAAGACTATCGAGGCTGTCGAGCACAGGTTTTATTGGCTGAGCTTGAAGAGAGATGTTGCTCTCATTATGGCCCAGTGCCGTACATGTGTTACGACCAAAATGAAGAAGCAAAGCTCGGGCCTCTATACACCTCTCCACGTGCTTGATGCCCCGTGGCATGATGTTAGCATGGATTTTATTTTGGGATTGCCACGAAACCTCTAGGAAGCATGATCCGGTCTATGTGGTAGTAGATCGGTTCTCGAAGATGGCCCTTTTCATTCCCTGCTCTAAGACTTCGGATGCTTCGAGGGTAGCCCGTCTATTTCTTTCTCATGTGGTGTGTAAGTTTGGGTTGCCTCGTACCATAGTGTCTGACCTTGATTTTAGGTTCACCAGTTACTTTTGGAAGACACTGTGGCATATGTTAGGTACTCAACTCAACTTCTCCACTGCATATCATCCCCATACAGATGGTCAGATCGAGGTGGTCAATAGGAGTCTGGGTGACCTTTTGAGGTGTCTAGTTAGGGACCGTGTAGGGGATTGGGACCTCATGTTACCACTAGCTGAGTTTGCATACAATGATTCGATCAATAGGTCTACAGGTATGAGCCCATTTGAGATTGTTACAGGTGGTAGGCCTAGAAAACCAGTGGATCTTGTTCCCATGCCCATTCATGCACGAGTGTTAGAGTCTACTGAGTCATTTGCTAGGCATGTTAGGAGTCTGCATGACGACATCCGTCATCACATTGAGCCCAGCAATGCACGTTACAAAGAGTTAGCCGATGCCCACAGACACCACCATGAGTTCCAAGAGGGTGATTATGTCATGATCATGGTTAGACCTAAAGGGTTTCATTCTGGAACTGTCAAGAAATTGCAAGCTCGCGGAGCCGATCCATTTCAAGTGTTGAAACGCGTCGGATCCAATGCGTATGTTGTGAACTTGCCCGAGGAATATGGGATAAGCTCTACTTTCAATGTGTCAGATCTAGTTGCTTATAGAGACCCAGCGGTGATCCCCAGTGAGCCTTTTGAGCCATCTCCCCCTCTTGAGAGTGACCCCACACCTGAGTGTCCACCACCTGCCTCATTTCCATTGTAGCGTGAGTATATAGATCATATACTGGATGAGCAGGTGACTATTACCAGGAGTGGATCCTACCCGCGCTACCTAGTGCGATGGAGAGGGCGACCCGCCACCGAGGATACGTGGATCACCAGGGCAGAGTTGCAGAGGATAGATCCGGACCTACTGGAGCGCTACTAGAGCGACCCAGACCCTTACTCAACAGGGTCGAGTTTCTCCCACCCGGGGAGAATTGGTGCAGACACCAGAGCAATCGAGAAGCATGAGTCGGCGAGCTGTCGGTACCGAATGCGCAGCACCACTCGAGCTACACCGTCATCCCTATGGCTTGGAGACAGTCTGGAGTCTCTATCTTGAGTCCTAGTATTTTTAGTATTTATGGGGTTTTCATTAGGTGTGTAATGTGTGCTTATTTGGTTTTATTTGGGTTTAATAGAGTGTAATTAGGATAAATAAATAGGTTTCTTTGTAAAAGGGCCACCCGGGCCCCGCTGGCCCCCCTCACCCTCTTCCCCATTAGGCCACCTAACTTCCAGGGACCCATAGGGGTTGGCCCATTGTCCACCTTGGACATGGACCATTGGACCAAGAGAGGAAAAATGCCATTTTCCTTCTTTTAAGGGGGCGCCCCCTCTTTTGGCCTTATTAGGCTAATTTGTTTATTTGGCATTGACCACATGGGGAAAATTGGATCTGGGAAGGAAAACCAGAGGTAACAATGTTATTTTTAAGCTTGATATGACCAAGGCGTATGACAGGCTTGAGTGGGATTTTCTGTTTGCTGTTCTTTACAGATTCGGTTTTTCTGTGCCTTTTATTGACCTTGTTGGCAAGCTGATAAAGACTTGCTGGTTCTCTGTCCTTCTTAATGGGGACACTGCTAGATATTTTAAATCTTCTAGAGGTGTAAGGCAGGGTGAGCCCATTGCTCCCTCCTTATTCATTATTGCTGAGGAGAGCCTTAGCAGATCTCTTAAGCAGGCTTATATGGATGGTTCTATTGAGTGGTATAAAGGTCCCAGAAGCTGCTTTCCCATCTCTCATTTATTATTTGCAGACGACACTCTCATTTTCAGCAAAGGCAATGTGGTCTCCATCAGAAATCTACTTAGTGTTCTTCACATATATGAAAGGGCCTCGGGTCAGCTTATCAATATTTCTAAGAGTGGTTTTTTCACTCATTCCAAGATTCAGGGTTATTCCATCTCTCGCATTCATAATGCCACAGGGTTTGCAAGGCACTCTTTCCCTCATAAGTATTTGGGCTTTCCATTGGTTCTTGGCAGAAATAAAAAGGTCTACTATGCTGGTATCATCTCCTCAATTCAGAATTGTATTTCTGGCTGGAAATCTGGACTGTTATCTAAGGGTGCTAGACTAGTTTTGATCAAGCATGTTCTCACTTCATTGCCCATCTACTCTCTTTCACCCTCTCCTTTACACACTGGAATTCATCAAATTCTAGAGAGATCATTTGCCAACTTCTTTTGGGGTTCTTCTCCTAATGGGAAAAAAAGACATTGGAGAGCTTGGCAGTCTATCTGTAAGCCCATTTCACTAGGAGGCCTTGGAATACTTTCTCTTAGGCATATGGAAACAACACTCAGAGTAAAGATGCTATGGCAAGCCCTGCATTCAAACTCACTGTGGGCATCTTTTTTCAGAGCAAAATATATTGGCAATGCTCATCTTCAGGATGTGTATTTCAAAAACATGAATGGCTTTTATAGAAGAAGCTGGACCAAGGCTAAAAATCTCATCTTACAATACAAAAAGGTTGTTGTTGGTGATGGGAACACCACTAGTTTCTGGTATGATAACTGGATTGGAGATCACAGTCTATCGGGTTTTATTCAGGATTCGGCTATTCAGAACCCTAACTCCACGGTGAATGAATTCCTCACTCTCTTACCTGTTGATGACTATGATGTTTTGAGTAGATCGGTTCCCTCTACTCTCAAAACTGCCATTGAGAGTACCAATCTCACTCAAGATCCTGATATTCAGGCTTGGAGTCTTTCTACTTCTGGCGATTGCTCTGTTGCTTCCACTTATAATTTACTGGCTGATCACAGTCACAACTAGTCCACTATTCCCTGGAACCGGCTTTGGTCTGCATATCTGCCAACCAAGATATCCGTTCATCTGTGGAAACTTATTCATAATTGTATCCCGTTTGATTCTAATATAAAGAAACTGGGTATCCATTTATGCTCCAGATGCCTATGCTGCCAGAGACCGCAAGAAGAGGACATTAATCACCTATTCCTCAACAGTGATTTGGCTGCTCATATCTGGTCGCACTACACAAATGTTTGTTTGCTTTTGGCTGGAAATTCCATTAAGAGTTTCATCTTGCAGGCTGTTAGCATAGCTAATCCAAAATCTGGTTTTGGTCATCTCATGCTTACTATTATTGGATATGGTCTTTGGAATATCTGGCGGGCTAGGAACTGTGCAAAGTACGAAGGCACCCCTTTATCCAAAACCAGCATTCTTCATCAAATGCATTTCCAAGTCAAGCAAAACTGTGCCATTGCAAACCTTCCGGAAAGGGACAGAAACAACAAAAAAGTTATGCAGTTTTTGGGTATTGCCATTAAACCCTGTTCTGGTCCGCTGCTGAAAACTGATAGGTGGGTGTGTCCTCCTTGGCCATCTCTCAAACTTAATACTGATGGTGCCTGTAAGCACAATGGAATTTCTGGAGGTGGGGGGGCCATTAGAAACCATTGTGGTGACATTGTCTTTGCCTTTTCGCATTTCTATGGTCAGTCCAATAGCTTAATTGCAGAAACTAGAGCTCTTCTGGATGGTATCAAGTACTTGCAAACTTTCAGTGATCAGCCTGCTCACATTGAATGTGACTCTTACACTCTTGTTATGATCATCAAAAAGAAGTTTCATTGCCCTTGGTCTATCCTCCCATATGTTCGCCAAATTTGGAGCTTAATCTCGTAGCAAGACCAAATTGAGCATGTTTATAGAGAAGGGAATAAAGTTGCAGATTCTTTGGCCTCCCATGCATGCAATACTAAATGTAATCTTTTCTTTTCTTCCAAGGATCTTCCCAGTGTTATAAGGGGAGAGGCCAGGCTTGATAAACTAGGCATGCCTAGTTTTAGATTGATGTAATATTTGCTTTATCTGTTTAAATAAAATTTACCTCCTATGGGGATGATGGTGGAGTGCTTCATCTCTTTACCCCTGGTAAAGGGAGCACTCTCCCACCAACTCCTAGCCAGGGTTTCTTGGATTAAAAAAAAAATAAAATTGGATTTTGGAATCCCCAATGTACCCCTTACAAACCTTAGATCTGAGGGTAAGGTTGGTCATTTACTTAGGGTTCCCATTCCATATAAAAACCTTGTATTTTCCATTTTTAACACAATTAATAGAAGAATTTATGCAATTTTGCCCAAAGGCCAAGGTCGCCCCCCTCTCTCTCTCTCCTCTCCCTCCCCTTGCAGCTATGAAGGCTGCTCATCTGAGGTGTGACTCCTCCCCTATCAGTGTGTGAATTTCACCGCCGTCGCCGCCGCCGTCGTCGCACCGCCATCGCCGGAGATCTACCCATCGCGGGACAGCAAGCCAAAGGAGGAGTTTTAGCTCTCAACTCCGAGATCTGGCAAGGCTGAAACTTTGAGGGTGCGTTCCCAAGGTTGATCCCACGTCCCAAAAAAAGTTTCAGATTTTCCCAGTTCGTTTTCCCAGTTTTCCATTTAGATTCTCACAGCCCACACAATCTGCCCCTATGCAGACTTGTGTTCCGACAACCTAACACTTCGCGCATGAGACCCCCTTTTCAATTTCAGAATGAGCTGAAATGTGAACTGGGAGTTCTGTCCACCTAACCCATCGTCATTAATTTTTTTGTGATTTTAGGAATTTCCTTCCCATCCAAAAAATCACTGCATTTTCCCAAATCTGTGCTGCCCCCTGCAGTCCAGATCTGACCCATCCCTATTAGAAAATACATTTCCCATATCAAATCTCCATAGAAAACTACAAAAAAATATCCATGTGTTCCTTACTTCCCCCTCTAGCTTCAATAAAATCCCATCACCCAGATCCGGAGTTTCAGTCACAGTCAACATACTTCTTCAGGCAGATCTCAGTCTGCCCGGCCAGATCTGAGACAGGGAACTTTCCCCTTTGAAATTCCACCATAGAAGGTACGACAACAAAAAAATTCCTGTAACCCAAGAGGGTTAAAGATCTCTCAGAGATCTTCGCAGCAGTGCCAGACTCGTGTCGTTCCGACGTCAGGGCTGATCACTGTAATTTTTATCGCAGGGTCGCGCAAGCCTTAAACAACAGATCAGGTCCGGGGCAGCAAGCTTCAACACTTGACAAATCGGGCCGCCTCGCCTTCCACAAGGCGAACCAGGGCATCCCTCTCCTAGGGATCATCCCTCCAGGAGTCCTCTTCACAGCGGGACCAACCCCGCCTCAGTCGGCCGTCCGAGTAGATCGTGGACCCCACAACCGTCAGCCCGCACCGCCCGAACAGCATCAAGTTGCAGCGTGTTGGCACCGACGGAGCTATTCAAAATGCTACCCATCAACCCAATTTTGATCCTCTCGGGTCCCATATGTTACCTGTTACCTCTCTGCATGGAGTGGGTTTAATTCTATAATTATTGATAATTGTTAACCGGGAGTACGAGTTTGGCTGGGGTTATCTTCCCCACGCCCGGAGCGTGGAGGTAACGGTCTCTCCTTCTTGGCATTTGCTTACTTAGTATATGACTATATGTGACTGCATGAGAGCGTTAGAATTCTAGCTCGTTAATTCATGTTCATCACCGCTGTGAGAAAGAGAGTAAACCCGTCCCGTGACTCGATCCGAGCACGTAAGTGAGTTTGACCACCCCTGACTCTGTAGGTTTCTCAACTGCGCGGATCCGCGTTTCCCTCGCTTGGGATGACGAGTGAGCTCGCATTTCCATTTAAGGCATATATCCCATTGGAGCTCTTAGTGTCGAGCCAAGGTAGCTCTATTATTCGCGTGTCGATGGTCGCGTCGTCACTTAGAGTCAAGGTTTGCATCATTTGGCTTCGAGTCCCTCATTCATCCTGCATCATAACTCCTTCTAGGTGAAGAGGTATTTCAGACTTTTATGATCTGAAAATATGATGAATTTCTCCCCAAAAAGGTAGTGTCACCAAATCTTCAATGCGAATATAACCGCAGCTAGTTCTAGATCATGCACAGGGTAATTTTCTTCGTGATGCCTTCACTGCCTTAATCAATAGCAAACCACCTTTCTATTTTGCATAAGGACGCACCCTAGGCCAATGCCAGATGCATCCGTATAGACTTCAAATCCACCACCCTCTGTCGGTAGCGTTAATATAGGTGCAGTGGTAAGGTGTTCTTTAAGAGTTTGAAAACTCTCTTCACAATCTTTTGACCATATAAAATGATTCTCTTTTCTTGTGAGTCTAGTCAAAGGAACAGTGATTTTTGAGAAATTTTTGATAAATCTCCTGTAATAACCAACTAGACCTAGAAAACTTCTGACTTCAGATACGGTCGTCGGCTAGCTCCAATTCTTAACAGCTTCTATTTTAAAAGAGTCAACATCGATACCTTCTTTTGAAATAATATGGCCATGGAAAGAGACCTCCTTTAGACAGAACTCGCCCTTGCTAAGCTTGCATAAAGTTTGTGCTTACTTAGCGTTTGTGAGGCTATTCTTAAGTGCTCTTCATGTTCCTCCTTTATTTTGGAGTATATAAGAATATCATCAATGAAGAAGACTACAAACTAGTCAAGGTAAGGCCTGAAGACATTATTCATAAGTTGCATAAATGCTGTCGGGGTATTGGTTAACCTGAACGGCATTACCACGAATTCATAGTGGCCATACATGCTCCGAAAAGTAGTTTTGTGTATGTCTCCATCTTTGATCTTGAGCTGATGATAACCTGACCTGAGGTCTATCTTGGAGAAATATTCTACTCCAGAAATCTTATCAAAGAGTTCATCTATACGCGGCAACGGATATTTATTCTTAATTGTGAGTTGATTCAGTCGCCGGTAGTCGATACATAGCCTGAGAGATCCATCCTTCTTCTTGACAAATAGAACGAGCGCACCCCAAGGGGATGTGCTAGGTCAAATGAAACCCTTTTCTAATAACTCTTGAAGTTGTTTCTTCAATTCCTTGAGTTCTGTGGGGGACATCCTATAGGGAGCTATTAAAACAGGTGCTGCTTCGGGAATGAGTTCAATGAAGAAGTTTACTTCCCTTTCGGGTAGTAAACCGGGCAAATCTGATGAAAATACATCAGGAAACTCATTCACAGTGGGAATATCTTCTAAGACAATTCCCTTGGACTCGGTAACGATTATGGAACCAAGAAAAGCTTCACATCCTTGCAAAATAAGTTTGCAAGCATGAAAAGATGAAATAATGGTAGGATGTTTCCTATATTTGATACCAAGGAAGAAAAACCTTGGAAGACCTGGTTTCTGAAAAGAGATAATCCGATTGCGACAATTTATATATGCGTCGTGGTCTATAAGCCAATCTACACCTAAAATAGTATCGTAGCCCTCCATGTCAAGGCATACGAGATTTGCAGGAAGATTGTGTCCTTCTATCATTACCTCACTATCTGGATAGTAATTTGTAAGTTTTGTTCCATGACCTAAGGGTGTAGTAATAGCAAGGTCCGAAGGTAAAGGAACTGATGAAATTGGTAAGGTTTTTACGAAAGTAGTAGATATAAAGGAATGAGAAGCACCAGTATCAAATAGTACGAATGTAGGATGGGAGTAGATTTGGATAGTACCTTCCATCAACCCATCATTATTGGGCACTTCTTCATCTTCCATAACAATATTAAGATGAGCATGTCCCTTACGTCCACCACAGGAAGATTGTTCCTTCATAAGGGGGCAATCCGGCATGCTGTGCTACCGACTGCTACATCGTAGACAAGCGCCGAGACGCTTCTAGCACTCTTCGACTGAGTGGCAGAACTTCTCGCAAAATGTGCAAGCCGCAATGACTTTCTTTTCTTCTTCTTTGACCTTCTTGTTCTTGTGGTAGCCACTATCACTCCCGTTTTGAGATCTCTTCTTGCTATCACGAGATTTATAAGGTTCCGTGATACTAAACTTTCCCTTCTTTTCATGCCGATCAGATCTTCGGCTCGGCTTCTCTCCTTTTCCCATAAGTTTTTCGACCTTCTCCAAGGTCCTTTCACATAGATGTGCTCGTTGGACCATCTCTGCATATGTACAGATATTCTGAGTCCCAAGTTGTTGAATAAAGCCGGGCCTTAATCCATCCATAAATCAGTTAGCTTTTAATAAGTCGGTACTAACCAGATGAGGAGCATAAGGCGCCAGCCTAGAAAATTGGAGTTCATACTCCACTACTGTCATCATGCCTTGATGTAACGAAGCAAATTCCATAGCTTTCCTCTCCTTAACATGTTCGGAGAAGTATTTTTCTTGGAAGAGTGTAAGAAAACCTTCCCAAGTATGTGGTGCATCTTGAGGCGGGGCAGGAATTGACTTCCACCATGTACGGGCATCTTTATTGAGTTGGAACGTGGCAAGATGAACCTTTTCTTGGTCGGCACATTGCATGACCTCGAATATACGGTTCATTTCATTGATCCAATTTTCAGCCCCATCAGGATTAGAAGATCTTGATTATCGCGGAGAATTTAAGCTCCGAAAATTGCAGTGTAGGTCTCCAGCTCTTGCCCCTGCGCCTGCTTGGGCCATTTTCTGTAATACTTGGGTGAGATCTGTAACGGTCTGTTGCATACCGTTCCAGTCAACACAATGAGCCATCGTAAGAATGAGGTACCTAGGAAGAGTAATGAATTTTTGTTAATTCTAATGGAATGAGTGGGGTTAATCTCAGAAATAACTCTAATTACTATCTCATCCCAGGTTCTACCCAATTCCTCTCATAGGTTGGGAGCTTCTTTCCTAGTTTCATAGGTGTGGGTCCTTAAACCTCAGACATAACCAATGACATGACTTTTCCTTAGGACTTCTAATCCTAGGCTCTGATACCACTCTAACTGTCACGCCACGAGATTATGCAGCGGAAATAATCAGGAATGTGAACAGTCGGCTAGTACGTCTCGAGCAAGCAATATAATCAGAGCGCAGGACAATCACATAAAAGTAATTACACAAGTAAACTTTTCAAACTTCACTTTATTTTCTAACAATAATAATATCAAAGTACATAAGATCTTTGACTCTCTTTACTAGAATCAATAAAATAAAGATTACATCATGACTCGACTAAACACTTGACATCTAAGGCTTCTCTCGTTCATATGTCCTTCAATCACTCTCGGACCCGTTACTTGTATAATTTGAATCCGATTCACTTGTCCTTAAATATTGACTTATTTAACGTAGGTTGAGACTCCAGATAATCCTAAGTTCATCTAAGAACTCAAGAAAACCAACCCCAAAGGTCCAACCTCGGGTTAGGCATAATCAAGAACCAAGCGGTCTTTTACTGGGCCGTTTCTTGAGACAAGCGGTCTAGTTTTGGACCGTTAAGAATGGACCGAATCTAAAGTAATCGGGCAGGACTCAGGGATGTATAAGCGGTCTTAGGTCTGACCGTTAGTGGCCTTAGCGGTCGTATTCTAGACCGTTCATGAAACAAAACTCCGAAGTTCAACGATAGTGCTTTCTAGACAAGTTGGGCTTTTAAGGGTACAACCAGCTCGGTGTCCTAGTGGGAATCTCAGGCTCGCAGAGACTTACGGAGGCCTTGAAACAAGATCACCTAGTCTGATAGAAGGAATATCCAACGGAGAGGCTTTCAAGTCCAAGATGGTGTGCCTATAAGTGCAAAGAGTGTAACTAATGGCCACATACCGGAGTATACGCCATGTACTTATAGAAATGACTCTGAGATGAGAAGAGAACGGTGATAAATCAAGAGTGAATCTCGTTCATCTTAACATTTGAAAAATGCATTTAATACAAGAGTATATGGTTTGGCATGAAATTAATCTATGTTTAAGAATAATTCCTAAGTGCATAAAGAACATGAAATCCACTAGAATGATTAGTAAGTATAACCAAGAGTATGAAAATAGCACTTAAAACAGGGTAAAGATTTAATTAACTAGGCATATTATAAGATAAGTAGGGCCGTTCTGCATTATGCTTTGGGTTAACATAAAATCATAACTTAGGAATGAAAACAGTCTAATTAACGTCTGTTTCATCATGCTAAGCGATCTATCGTAGGGCCGCTTATGAACGTATGCGGTCTAAGAATAGACCGTTTATTTCTGTCTACAGTAACAGTTAATAAAACCGAAATCAAACTAATCTAAGGCCAAATAATGCATGATAAAATATGGAAAGAATTAAATATGGCTTGTTAACACCATATTTAAGACGTGCAGATGCATGGTTTCATTAAAATAAACCAAAGTTCATTTTTATTGTTTAAGGGTTAGGTTTATGCATGCTATACATGATCAAGATAAAACCGTAATTACTCCGTGTAGAAAGCATGAAATTGACTGTAAGAAGAGGGCTTTTACTCCTAAAATCATGTTTAACCCATTCATGAGATAACCTACCTCTAATCTTCTCCCAAAACTTGAAATTTTTGACTGGAATTAAACCCTAGTTCTGCACGTCCTATGCTAAACCAGCAACTTCACCTTCCTGTATCTCCTGATTCCCTTGACCTAAGGACGTGAAATTTGGAGGGTAGGTAGAAGACATAAAGGAGAACAAAAAGTTCTAAAGTTACTAGTTCTAAATACCTCATTTAGGGCTTCTTTTCCCCTGATCTTCACTGGGCCGTTGCATAGATTCCTGGGTTATTGGTGTAGGATCAGCTACTTTGGAAGCCTCTAACTCCTTGGAGACTTGATCTCCTAGAAAGAAATTTTGAGGGGAGTTAGGCCTGAGTATTGTGAATAAAAGATTCTAAAGAACCTACCTAAAATAAAACCTCCTTACCTTATAGCCAAATGTAAGGCTCGCGCAGGGTGGTTCTGGGGTCTATTTATGAGTTTTAGCTAGGTTTCATGGATTTGAACGAACTTAGAGTCCTAATTAGGTCTCCAATCCAATCATGTTACCCTTTAGAGCCTTCTAATTGACAGATTGCATCAATCCCTAAGGATTTGATTTGGAAAAATGGAGTTTTTCACGCCATCTTGCTGTTCACGATCAGACTCTGGTAAACGGTCTAATAGTGTACCATTTTTGATCCCTATGCGGTCTTACGATAGACCACCAATTACCTTGGGTGCCGAGTTTGAACTGTTTCAAACTCTTCCCCCTATTATCCATTTATTTATCCTATTTATCCACTTAAATTCTGAAATTCCAGAAATTAAGCTTCTAGAATATGGGCCAACTCTTTGGGTTTTGGTTTTAGGTCCTTTGGGTTCAACTAAATGGGCCTAATCTATTTATTAGTAGAAGGCCTTTACTTAATGAGACTTAATTAATAGTAATTCGTTTAATAGCTCATTTAAATGTTTAATAATTCTATTTAAATCTAGAAAATTTCTAAAAAATTCTTGGGCGTTACACCCTCTCCCACTTAAGAGAATTTGGTTCCCAAATCTAATAGATGGATTTATGGAGAGTGTACTTACATTCAAATATCTCTGGAAATCTTTTACGCATGGCTTCTTCAGTTTCCCATGTTACTTCATGTGGACATGACTTGGTCCATTGGATCTTGACCATAGGAATGGTTTTATTCCGAAGTTGACGTACTTCTCGTTCAATGATCTTGACTGGCTTTTGCTCGTATGTCAAGTCCTTTTTAATCTCCAGGTTGTCATCAGTGATGACATGGAATGAATGGTTCAGGTACATACTTTTTGAGCATTGAGACGTGAAATACATCATGAACTCCTGCTAATTGAGGGGGTAAAGCTATTCGATATGCGACTTCACCAATCCTTTCGAGAATCTCAAAGGGGCCAATGAATCTTGGAGTAAGCTTGTCTTTGATACCGAATCTTCGAAAACCTCGACCTGGAGAAACTTTAAGAAATACATGGTCTCCTACTTGAAATTCTAGGTCGCGTCTTCGATTATCAGCATACGATTTTTGCCTGTCCTGTGCCATCTGAATTCTTTCCCAAATAAGCTTTATCTTCTCAGTAGTATCCCTAATGATATCGGGATCGAGAAATTACTTTTCTCCTACTTCATTCCAGCAAATAGGAAATCGACAGCTTCTACCATATAGAGCCTCGAATGGTGCCATCTGAATGCTAGCCTGATAGCTATTGTTATAGGCAAATTTCACTAAAGGTAAATGGTCATGCCAACTTCCTCCAAAGTCAATAGCACATGCGATGAGCATATCTTCCACCACCTGATTTGTCTTTTCAGTTTGACCATCAGTTTGTGGATGGAACGCAGTGCTAAAATTAAGTCGGGTCCCTAATGAATGTTGAAGACCCTTCTAGAATTGTGATGTGAACCGAGGATCTCGGTTGGATATATTTAATGGTGACAGGGACACCAAGTAGTTTGACAATTTCCCTCATATATAATGCTGCTAGTACATCCACAGACCATCATCTTTTGATTGGTAGAAAATGTGTAGATTTAGTCAATCGGTCTATGATCACCTATATACCATCATGTCCTCCTCTAATCTTAGGTAAACCTGTGATAAAATCCATCCCTATACTTTCCCATTTTCACTCGGGAATATTCAAGGGGTGTAATTTCTCAGCGGGTTTTAAATGTTCTGCTTTTACTTGTTGACAAGTGAGACATCGGGACACAAAATCTGCTACTTCTTTTTTCATATTGGGCCACCAAAAGTTTCTTTTCAAATCTTGATACATCTTGGTAGCACCAGGGTGGATAACATACTTTGATTTGTGAGCTTCTTCCATGATCAATTTCTTAGTATCATCATGATTCGGTACACAAATTCGATCCTTAAACAATAGTCTCCCATCATTTCAGATAGAAAATTCCGCTCTCGGATCAATATTATGTTGGGGTGCAAGCCTCGGATTCAGAGGGGGGGTGAATGAATCCCCATTCAAAAACTATTGCGGAATAAAACTTTTGCCTTGATTCAATGTAGACGCATGAGACTACTAAGCTTTCTCACTCAGAAATTCGATAGCTTAGCTCTCAAAAGCACTTGCCACAAGAAACACTAATAAACAAATGCTTCTGCTAAGCATTCTGTCATACACTTATCAGTTAAAATAAGTCCAATCGAAAATCACATATACTGAAATGGAATGCCCAAGCAACCAGAGAAGTGGGGAAAGAAGATATGGGAAAAGTACGCAAGGCAAACCACAATGCACCAAGATTTTTAGGTGGTTCAGTCCACAGAACTACGTCCACCCCACACTCTAACCAGAGTGTGACTTACTGCTGCCAAACAGCTTGAAACCGCTGGGCGTCATAGCTTGCCTACAAACGCTGCCTAACAGCTTGAACCAGAGGAACACACTCCTCTCTTCTTCCAACCCGGAAGGAACCACTAGTAACACCCAGTCACTAGCAACAAGAGACCCAAGTCTCTCTTCCTCCAAACCAGAGGGAAACCACAAGCGACACCCAGTCGCTTACAAACCGGAGGACCAATCCTCCCTTCCTCCAAACCGGAGGGAACCTAGTGACACCTAGTCACTAGCAACCAGAGACCCAAGTCTCTCTTCTCCTGAGTCCACAGGAGGAACCCCGACCTCAAACCAGAGAATCGGAAAACACACTGAGCAGATGGAAAGAAAAAAAAAAAACAAAGACAGAGATAAAAATAAATGTAGCTCCGAAGAGCAATTCCAAATCAAGTCTTCAAGGAAAACTCTCTCTTAACCTTCCTTAGTATTCTCTTCACTTCTCAGATCTTTCTCTCTCTCTTCATCACTTTTAGCTCTCTCTCTCTCTCTAGACTTCTTCTTCTTCTTCTGATGCTGGCTCTCGTACTCTTCTCACTGGCTGCACTCTTCTTGCTTTTCTATTTCTTCTAATCTTTTTCTTCTTTTTCAAACTCTGTCCTTGATTGCAGAAGGGGCATCTTATATATATCTTCAGCCTGGGCCCTGCGGGCTCACGCACTACGCGTGTGGAGAAAGCATTCCCGCCAAGGAGTGTTAGGGATCCCTTAGCCACGTGTCCAAATCTTAGCTCTGCTGCTTTCCACGTGGCATGAGCATGGCACATCCTATATTCTGGGATCACGTGCTCTTTCTTATGTTCCACGAGCCACTATCCTGTCAGAGTACCAGACTCATAGTCAGGTCACAATAATTAGATAGAAGGAAGAGTTGCACGGAGTTGATAGATCGTCAGAACACATATGCACAGACTCAATTGAGCGTTTGATCACATATGCATAGACTTACGAATTGGTTCTCGGCTAGAAAGTGCACAGACTTCATGTGCAGCACATGGTGCTTTGCACCAAGTGTATATTTAGTATGAAAACATGCACAGGCTTACCTTATGCGTAAAGAAGATATGCACCAACCTGACCCCCAATGAGCATGAAAAGATGTACAAACGTTAGGTTCCGTCAAATCAAATGTGCACTGTGATAAACATGCAAGAAGATAAATGTCCACTGGCGCAGATGCACAAACACAAGAGTTGCATGGACCTATCATGTAAACAGTCGAGGAGTGCACCGAAGCTGTGCAAACATGTACAGGGTTACCACAGGCTTACCTTATGCAAGGAAACCCATTGCACTGACCTTTCATAGAATAAACAGGGAAGTGCATCGACCTTGAGATGCATCTTTGCGAGGTTTGCACCGATGCTTCAGTTAAGTGCACCGACTAGAGAAAGCAAGGTGGCCGAATGTGCACGAACTTATGTATGCGAGACGCAGCATGCATAGACTCAATGCAGACTAGACAAATGTTGCACGGACTTGAATGCACAGATTCTGCTAGGACTTAGTTGCGTGCTGTAGCTAAGAATGCACCGACTCAATGTAGACTAGACAAATGTTGCACCGAGTCAATCTAATGCACGAACTAAATGTAAATGTGCAGACAACATTTAGATGAGCATCTGAAAAATAAACATGCACCTAGTGCAAAACCTGCACTGACTATGTGCATAAGTCGAGACTTGCACCGACATCAGTATGCATATGCACAGACCTGTGTGTGCATCTATTGTGACATGCACGGACTATATATGCGTGCAGCAAAACCTACTATATATGCATGCAGCAAAGCCTGCACAGACCTAAGTGCACAAGAACCGTGAAGTGAGCAAACCTAAAGTGCAATCTATCAGAGACATGTTCAGATCTATCCTGCCCAATGCACGATTGCACAGACCTGCATGACTTAACCATAAGCGAGTGTACAAACTTAAACATGCACACTGACAGTTTGATGAAATGCACACAATTGTCTTCATGAAGAAATGGAATGTGCACGATGCTTCATCATGCACAGACCCAAGACATTGCACAGCATCACGCAAAGCTATCACAAATTTTATATGCAACCAAATGTAAGTCTAAGATATCTGTACTGACCTGAACATGTATCAGACTTGGATGATCATTGACTTTACCTGTCAGAAGCTGATTCACATTTTACCAGAATTTGACTTGCTGTCAATTTGAGTTGACGTTGACTTTATTTTCGTGTCTTCTTGAATCCTCTTTAGAACCTGTTCTGACATATTTAATACTTTTTATAAATGATGACATCATCAATGAATGCATCATAATTAAGTGATCTCGGTCATATATAACGAGACATAATATTTGTCATCATTAAAACTTCAGAACCATAGGGGACACAACAATCTCCCCCTTTTTGATGATGGCAATATTATGAGTCATTGTAATGGAATCAGCATGATGATTAAGCCAAAATGAGCATTCAGGTATGAAATATGCAATGAATGCAGTATGAAATATGCAATGAGCATTCAAGACAAATGACTCACACAAATTCTCCCCCTTTGACAGCATCAAAAAGAATGAACATTATTATTAAAAGAGAGGTAATGATTCAAAATCTCCCCCAGAACAGATACTCTCTTGTCATAGCAGAACCATAGGGACATACAAGAATTCTCTCTCTTAGATTAATACCACGAATACCAATGCTTAAGTTTTCTTATGCTCCCCCTGAATGAATGCACTCAAACAAGTTATTTGGAATATGCAATATGAATGATATGTAGTGGACTATATGAATGAAACCATGACATGAAGACAATGCAAGTGACTCAGACAGAGGAAAAAACTGATAGACAAACTGAATGGTTGTTCATTGACAAAGCAAACCGAGCACATGTTCTTCTAGTATAAGAATTCAGATTAATGCATACAAGAATTATGTGGTTTAAAAATTATGAAAGTTAGGGAGTAGCCACTTCACTCTATTGAAAATCAATCAGTGAGAACTCTTAATAGTGGAGAACCAGAAGAGCATAATGCATGTCAGATTTTGTCTTGCTTCATCTTAATCATCTAAACATCAATGAATCTATCAGGAGAAACCAGAACATGTATTGGGATTAAACAAAGACACAGTTCTGATCTAAAGTTCAGAGGTACAGTGTCAATTTTTCCATACTTTTCCTTATTCTATTAGAACAGTCAAGTATAGCCTTACCTTTTGATATAAGAACACACGTTTATCAGACGCTAGTGCTCCTACTTACTCAACAGGGTTTACTATTCTATTTCAGGTTTAGTGTTAACTTTTCTTGTAAGGGTACACGTTTATTAGACACCAGTACCCCTAGATACTCAGTGAGACTAACCTTTAATGATTTTCTGAACAGAGATAACTTGAAGCACCTCATGACATGAGTTTGTCTCTATTTCATTGATGAAGTACCCAGTTTTTCAGTGCATTCAATCATTGCTCTGCCATTGGTATGTATGATTTATCATTTTAACACAGCTGCTCATATGATTTTCAGAGAGTGTTGTTTATAAACAATATAAGCTTCCGGGTTTTCTCAACCAAATCATCCTGAGTTTAGACATATCAGATTTAGAAAGACTCCAAAAGACATGATATGTGCTAGAAGGTTGAAAACTATTAAAAGTGTTTCACGATCCTTTTTCATTGAGTTTTGTTTTTAATCTCTAAGGTTCATTAGGTTTAAACATGCAATACATTCAAGGTACATCACAACTTCTCATAGAAGAAGATGACTGATTTTTGCAGCTTTAATAAATGAACTTGACTATCAGTTTGACATCATTCAGATTCAGAATTTTCAAAAACTTTCCTGACAGTATCCATGAGACAAAATGTAAGCACATATGAGGGAGATTCAGGCATTGCCCTAATTGACTTCCCCTAACTGTATGCACTCTCCCCATCTATATGCCATGTATGACACTTATGAATGCAACATGTAGAATGAACACTATGCAGGGAGTTACATGAATTATGCTCACGCGAGTCTAGACTGCTCTACGTGCAATTTTGACCTATGGTACCAGGCGGAGGACTTAGTCTAAAGACCACCTCATACATAGCAAGAACTTCCAGACAGAATGCATCTGCCCTTCAGTATCTCACTATTTATATACCAAGAGTCATGCATGTCAATGCAATGCAGATGCAGTCCAATATGCATCTTAAGCTGATAATATGCTACTCATATGCAATTATGAATAAAAGTGCATGTCAAGCGTGCAGGTGAACATTTTAAGCATGAGACATCGTGCATGCAACAAATTCAATCAGTTCAGATTTTTAGTTTTATGATGTGTAATCTATCTTCAGTCCTATTTTTATATAGACTACCCATGATGTGCAGTGAGAGATGTGAATGCTAATGACATATACACATGAGAACTTGTATGCATGAAATTTTGATTAACAAATTACACATGTTATTCAGCTTACTGAAGGAAATTTAGAAATAACTCAAATGACCAAACCTATAAGTATGCTAAATTGGGGTTTTACCGTCTCAGGTGCCTTGGCTTATTAACCCCTTTTATTTCTTTGCCCAAGGCACACCTGTAAAACATATTCTCATTTTGCATTTTTGAGTACCCAAGAGTTCTTGGATCCTGTAGTGTTAGTGGCACCTCTGAAGGGTGCTTTCCACAATCTTTGAGCATGCAAATTATCAGATTTCATTAGTTTGCAATCACTCATAGAGTGCCCAAAGCCTCCATAGTAATGACATGATATAACAGACCTTGAGTTCTTTTTATGCACATTGTTATAAGCATGAAATCTATGTGCATTAACATGGAAATTTCTGTTATTATCATGAACACATTGTTTTCCATAACCTGCCGTCCAGTATTCAGAAGCTCGGTGGCCTGACCTTCCATATTCAAAACATGCATAAGATTTCTCCGTAAAAGCAAAATTATTTCTACCAAAAGCATTTTCTTTTGTGTGAAGGTTGATAGGTTTAGAATTGAATTTTCTACCCTGAGCGTGCCAACAGTCTTAATTGTGTGGCCATGCTTTCCACAGTGAGAGCAAGCAGAAGAATTTCTTCTATGATAAACTGACCAGAGTTCAGTGGTCATATGACAAGACTTGTCAGATAAATGGCAATAAGGTCTCCTTAGAACAGTGGTTCTCCTTGGAGCCTTGAACTCATTCTTCTTCAAGAACCAGCAGTCATGCTTTGCATGACCAGATCGTCCACAATGGGAACATTTAAGTTGCCTCTTTTGGGGAAATTGATTCCTGAGAGAGTTATTAGTAAAATGCACATGTGTATTTCCTGAATTTTTAATTTTCTTCATTCTATTATGAGCACTCAATTCATCAGATTTTAGATATAACAGTTGTGCATCATATGGCCGAATCTTCCACAATAATGACATGATCCCTTTTTGTATGAGTGCGTGAGAGATCATGTGACTTGTGTGCAGCATTCTTTGTACCAACAGGAGTGTTTTTGTTCTTTTTCTATAGATTTTCATTCTTCTTCATTGTTTGAGTTTGTTCTACAGTTTTGGGACTGACAATGAATTTTTGGTTTTTCTGAGCACTGAATTGGAAGATAGGTACACTAGATGTGCTCGTTGGCTCAGAACTACACACAAATGAAGTGTGAAGCTTACTGTCAAAGCCCTTTTTATTAGCTGGGTGAAAACCCAGACCCTCACGTTAGAAATTAATTTTGCTACCAAGGAGCTTATCCAAATTATCTTTTCCATTCACAAATTTAGCCAAAGATTCATTCAGACTTGAAATCTCAGATTGTAGTTTGGAAACATGAAGCTTATAGTTAGCAATTTTATCTTCAAATCACACAGCCTTTTCGTTTAACATCTGATTAATGGTCCTTAGGCTAGCAATTTCTTGTTCAGCATTCAGCAACTCACTAGAGCTCACCAGGCTTACACTCTTCCCTTTTTCTAAAGTGATTAGCCCCTCAAACATAGCTGAGTTTAGGTGTTTCAGCTTGTTAATTTCCTCTTTCAGTTTACTGCTTTGCTCCTAGAGTTCATCACCAACCACCCAATCATCTAAGGAAAACTGACATTCATAAAACATTTCTTGTTGTTTTTCAGATTGAAGTTTGTCGAGATTTTTCTGAAGCTCTAAATTTATTACTCTATCAGCCTCCAGTTTTTCAGAAATCAATCGATTTTCTCTTTCAAGATTCATTTATTTATGTTCAGATTCCTTAGACTATTTTTTGAGTTTTGCATTCTCAGATTTTAAGACATTCAATTCAGAATTAACACACTCTAAATCTTTTACCGGTTTTTCATTCTGAACTACATTATTGTTATGAGCCTGATCATCATTAATCAAGCTAAGTCTTTCCTTTAGTTCAGAGATTTCACAAGCAAGCTCTTGATTTTCCTTTTTGTGTAAACCAATTTGTTTCATAAGCATTTCTTTTTCAGATTTCAAATGATCTAGATCTGAAGTAACAGAATCAAAATCTTTTAGTTGTCTTCTAAATATGTCATTTTCTATTTTCAGTAGTTCCATGTCCTCACCTCCAGAATTAGCATTCGCATGATTATTTAACTTCCTTTTCAGAGATTTATTTCATTTTCTCAGCCATTCGTAAGAACCAAGCAAATCATTGTATGCTCCAATCCAATCATCCACAGTATAATTATCAAATTCAGAAGGTACCTCGTCTTCGTCTTCTTCTTCTTCTTCTTGCTGTCTATCATCGTCAACCATCAGACATGTGTTGCAATTCCTAGTAAGCTTCAGTTTTTCCAAAATCTCTTTGGCAGACCTACAGGAAGAAACACATGAACTTAGAGCTTTGTCAAGTGATGCTTTCATTAAATCTAATGCTCTAGAGTTGACAGAGTCTTTCAATCTATCCTTATCAGTCTATTTAGATTTATCCCTCGATAATTTATGTGGACTGTGAGTTATCACCTTCCAAAGGTCAGGATCGGTTGATTTTACATACCGATGGAAGTTCTCTAACCAAAGATTGAAATCATTACCTCTCAAGTGAATGACTAAACTGACAGCAATCTTCATATCTCAAGGAGAAACTCTCTCTCTCTAGAATTCTAGAGTGAGAAGCTCTGGTCTTCTCTCCCGCCATCTTACTCTCTGTTCATCGAAGCGATCTCCCCTCCCTGCCGGCCATGGCTGGCAAGGTGGGGGAGGCCCAGGCACCTTCAGGATATATCGTAGATGCTTCCTCGAATCTAGCTGCAGAAATGCCTCCTCGGAAAACCTATGCTCAGACATTGATCGAAGCTCAGCGTAGACAGCGTTTTCCTCTGCAAATCAAAGCTCCGGCGTTCACGGATAAAGGTGAGCCTGCGGTATTCTTTTCACAAGATGAAGTGAAAGCCTCATGCTCACATCTTCAGAATATAATAATTGCAAAATGCTCATATGGCCGACCTTCGATCCTAGAAATCAAGTAATGTCTTTCTCAACGTCTTCATTTAAGCTCAGACTTTATCATTAGCCGCTTAAATGCAAGACATATTCTAATCAGATTGGGAAGTGAAGCGGATTTCTTGAATGTGCTACTGTAAAAAAGCTTATATGTCAAAGGATACTTATTCAGGTTCTTCAGATGGACTCATGACTTTGACTATGATGTGGATTCAGCAACAATTCTGGAATGGATTGGTTTCCCATCTCTCCCTGTTAATTTTTTCCATGTGGATATGCTCAGATCGATAGCAGGTAATATTGGTCCTGTGTTGAGGATCAACGATGCTACCACTGCAATGACTAATACTATAGAAGCTTTGGTATGTGTCGAGCTAAATCTTGATTTGCAGAGGAAAGATCGGATAGGGATAGATAATGGTGGCTTCTGGCAACCTATCAATTATCATAGAGTGCCATACATGTGTGACTATTGTCATAAGATTGGACATCTACAGAGGGACTGCAAGAAAAAACCATCAGTTGATTCTGGTATTTTGATGGGGAATTCTAAAAAGCCTCAACAGGAATTTAAACCAGACAGGTTATTGCCAGTACTTCGAAGATTGAAATAGTTGGAAATAGATTTTCTGTTCTTGATCAAGCTTCGGAGAATTTAGAAACCAATATCTCAAATTCTGATACCCTAAATTGCTGTCAGAACATTGATACTACATCCTATCAAGCAGATACATCTATTAAGGCCAAGCTCCTATCAGATGTTTGTACAAAAGACTCAGCCAATAAGTCCACTACAAATATATCTGGGAAAGATAAGGCTCTAGTTTTTTGCATGAAGGAATTAAAAAACAAGTCCAACTTAATTGAGATCGAGGAAGTCTCAGAACCAGAGGAGCTGCCTTCAATCCATGGTCACATACAAGAGGCATCGCAGATGATAGATCCAATCCCACATGTGTTCAGTCTTCAGTTGCATCAGAAAAACATTATAATTAACAGTTCGGATGTGATTTCTAAACTATCAGCTGCTGAAAATTCCAGGATGGCTGGTCAGGTTTATAATAACAACATGTCTTTGCTCCCTAAGTCAAATGAGGTGTCTCTTATGTCTGGGGTGCTTTTCAGTGATGCCCGGCTAACAAGGGCTAAAGCCAAAAGTATGGCTATCCATTTACCCTTCACCTATGCTAATGTTTGAAACTGCATTAATTTGGAATGTCAGAGGTATAGGAAATAAAGCTCAGCATATACTATCTAACAATATTTGCCTTGTTGCAATATCTGAACCTCGAATTGACTTCAGTGGAGCTCAAAAAGTTGCTCGGAGCACTAGAATGCATGCCTCTTTGGGAAATAATGGTGTTGATTCCAGAATTTGGATATTATCTAAGCCTCATATCTGCCTTGAGACTATAGAGGCTCACCCACAATATCTGACTGTGGCTATTAAGGATAATGATAACACTGTTTTGCTCCTTACTGCTATATATGCATCCTGCAGCACCAGTGAGCGTAGAAATATGTTTACCTCTCTTATGGCTTTTAGTCAAACTATAAATACTCCCTGGATTGTGGGAGGGGATTTAAACTGCATTATTTCCCCTGAAGAAAAAAGTGGAGGCTCCTTTTCATCCATGACTGCTATGGGTGATTTCCAGGGCTTCATATCAGCAACAGGTTTAATTGATGCAGGCTTTTCTGGTACTAAGTATACCTGGACCAACAACCAAACTGGATCAAATCAAATTAAAGCCCGATTGGATGGGGTTCTTTATAATTCTTCATGGCTTCACTCAACTCAGCTTTTATCAGTGAAACATTTAATTCGTGGCCCTTCAGACCATTCACCAATGTTATTATCTTTAAAGTCAAATCAGTTTTCCCATGGGACGTTTATGTATCAGCAAATGTGGCATACACATGAAGATTTTCTGGAGTTCATCAAAGTCCATTGGAGCAATTATCATCTGGTTGATAGTCATCCTTTTGTCAGGCTGCAAATAAAGCTAAAGTTCCTGAAGGCTGATTTAAAGAAATGGAATAAGGAAATTTTGGAAATATCTTTCAGGTCAAAAATCATGCTGAACTATCTGTCGAGCAAGCTCAAAATCACTATGATGAGGATCCCTCAGTTGAAAACCGTATGAATCTACACAAAGCTAATGCTGAATTGAGACTTATTTTATCTCGCGAAGAATTATTTTTGTTCCAAAAGGCCCGAGTGGAATGGATCTCTTGTGGGGACAGAAACACACAATTTTTCCATCATTACACTAAGGTCAAAAGGCAGAAAAACCACATCCAGAAGTTGAAAATCAATGAGCAATGGGTTGATGACCAGGATGTTCTGGCTAATGGTGCTGTGGAATATTTTAAGTCTCTCTTAACCTCTGAACATCACATAATTGAAGAGAGCCTGATTGTTGCTATTCCTTCCTTGATTAATGAAGATCAAAATCACTTACTATGCTCTATCCCTTCAGCTGAGGAAGTTAAGAACACTATATTTTCTCTGTAAGGTAACAGTTCCCCAGGGTCGGATGGATTCACAGGAGCTTTCTATTCTCAGTGTTGGGATATTATAGGTAATGATGTTATTCAAGCAATTCAGAGTTTTTTTCAGGGATGGGGCCTCCCAAAAGGGGTTACATCTACTATCATCAGCATTATTCCGAAAATAAAAAGTCCCTCCACTTATGCTGATTTCAGACCAATTAGTCTCTGCAATTTCACATGTAAAATTGTTTCAAAGATCTTAAGTGATAGACTTAAGACTATTCTTCCCTTGATAATCTCCAAGGAGCAAAGTGGCTTTGTCTGTGGGAGGTTCATCACTGACAATTTTTTGTTGGCTAAAGAGTTATTAATGGAGCTTGACAGACCGGTTAGAGGTCATAACATGATAATTCAACTAGACATGGCCAAAGCTTATGATCGGATGGAGTGGGACTTTATAATAATGGTTCTGAAAAAATTTGGTTTCTGCTATAGATTTATATCTCTGATTGCTCAATTATTGGTAAACTGCTGGTTTTCTCTATCCTTTAATGGTCAAATCAGGGGATACTTTAAATCTACAAGAGGACTCAGACAAGGGGACCCTTTAGCTCCAGCCCTATTCATAATTGCAGAGCAGGTACTCAGTAGGGGTCTCAACCACTTGTTTTCTGAGGGCATGTGTAAATATTATCATCTCCCCCGAGGGGTGGAACCCATTTCACATTTGTTATATGCTGATGATTCCTTAATCTTCATGAGTGGTGGAGTCCCCTCAATTAAGAAGTTACTCCTTTTTTTGGGAAGATATGAAGCAGCCTCTGGGCAACGGGTTAATGCTCACAAAAGCAGTATCACTGTTGCTAAACAAATGCCTCATAGAACCATAGCTCGCATTAGTCAGCTTACTGGATATACTCATAAAAGTGGAAGCATTACCTACCTTGGAATTCCTCTGTTTAAGGGCAGGGTCAAGGTACCACATTTCAAGTATCTTATTGACAAAGTTAACAGTAAACTTGCAGGCTGGCAAAGTAAATATCTATCTCAGGCTGGCAGATTGGTGCTTATAAAGTCAGTCTTATCTGCGGTTCCTATATATACTGTTGCTGCTGTTTCTATTCCATACACTGTCATTAAACATATTGGGAGAATATGCTCTAATTTCTTTTGGCAGGGACTAGAAACTATGCATAGAAAACACTGGGTATCATGGGAAAAGATTTGCAGTCCAGTCCCTGAAGGCGGTTTAGGAATCAGAGGCCTTCTTGACATACAACTATGCTTCTATGTCAAATATATTTGGCACTCTATTCACAGTAAATCCCTTTCGGCCAATTACACAAGGAGTAAATACCTTCATAACCAGCATAATCTCAACTTTAAAACTCCTTTCCTTGCAGGGATTAAAAATCATGACTTTGATAAGGCTCTATTAATTTTCCTGACTGGCTCAAGAATGATGGTATATGATGGGGCTAAAACCAACTTCCTAAAGGACAGCTGGTATAAGGAATAATCATTAGCTGACATTTTATCTATATAGAATCAATCGGAGCTAATTGATGTTTCTGTTAAAGATGCAATGGTAGATTTCCAACACCCTGTATGGGAGAGGTTAGAACACCAACAGCTGAAGGAACAAGTTCAGAAATTTATTACCCTTAATGGAGAAGATATCCACATCTGGTCTCAGTCTAATACAGGCATGTTCAGTATCAAATCCACTTATAATCTTTTGAAAGGACAGTTAGCCAGACCTAATATGTCTCTCAAGAAGCTATGGCATAACAAATTCCCCCCAAGGGCATCTCTATTCTGCTGGAAATTATTAAACCATACTGTCCCTGTTGATAGCCGCATTCAAAAGAGTGGAATTTACTTGGTTTCTAAATGTGACTGCTGCCATAATTCTTATGATATAGAGGATGAAGACCATTTATTCATAAAGAGTGATACTGCCCGCTGTCTTTGGAGAAATTTTGCTCCTATATTCAGCAACACATGCATGAATGTTGATAGTATTACCAGCAGATTGGAAAGCACTATTAGCAAGACTGTGTTGAACAAACCCAAGGATTTCATTCGGCTGAAGCTAACGTTAATGATAGTCTGGGCAATTTGGAAATGCAGATGCTGTGCTAGATATGAAGGAAATCATACTAGTCCTATGAAAATTGTTGATATCATATCTGCAGATCTTGCTTGCTCGGTTGGAAAGATGAAATTTAAGCAAGAATCCAGCTAGAATTTCTTAAGAGTGTTAGAAAACTTTGGGATAAATATTGCTTGTTCCCACACTATTTGCATAATAGTTCGGTGGACTGCTCCTCCAGTAGGGTATACTTTAAATGTTGATGGTGCTTGCAAAGGAAATTCTGGTCAATCCGGGGGAGGAGGTTGTATCAGAGATCAAAATGGTCATCTTATTTTGGGATTCGCTTACTACTATGGCCTTGGCACAAACATGGTTGCTGAATGTAGAGCATTATTAGATGGTCTTCGATTGGCCTACCTCCACAACATTCCTCTAGCAGCAATTCAAACTGATTCCCTCACTTTGACAGGCTTGCTGAAATCCAAAAAAGACCCGCCTTGGACTTTGCTACCTTGGTGGCCACAACTACTACAGCTACACCATACACTTCAATATCCTGTCAATCATGTATATAGAGAAGCTAACCAGCTAGCTGATTCTTTAGCAAACCATGCAGTTCATGTGGGGGAAAACAAAGAGTTTCACCACAACTGTGAGCTACCACTGTTAGCAAGGGCGTATGTTATAGCTGATGCTAGAGGTTTACCCAACTTTAGGGTGAAACATGTATAGGTCTTGTTTCTAGTTTCTTTACATACTTGTAGATAAGAGGTATGCCTCTTTCTGATGATGTAATTCTTTTTGAATAAGCAATAAAATAAGCATCTAATGGTTGATTAGGTGGAGTGAGAACATTCCCTTCCTCTGGAATGGGGGTGCACTCTCCCTTTACACCATTAGATGACTGGGTTTGATAAAAAAAAAAATCATTACCTCTGAATATTGGGGGGTAAGCCATCGAGAGATGATAAATGCACTGTAATCAGTTGAGCAAAGCGAGGTACTAAATTAGTGAAACAAAAACACCGAACACAAGAGACCCACTTTGAAATGCACCACGAAAGTTGCAGGATCTGCTGCAGATTGTTGGATCCAATGCATAGCAACCCGCTCTGATACAACTTGTTGGGGTGCAAGGCCCAGATTCAGAGAGGGGGTGAATGAATCCACGTTCAAAAACTAATGCGGAATAAAACTTTTGCCTCGATTCAATGTAGACTCATGAGACTACTAAGCTTTCTCACACAGAAATCTGACAGCTTAGCTCTCAAAAGCACTTGCCACGAGAAACACTAATAAACAGAAGCTTCTGCTAAGCATTCTGTCATACACTTATCAGTTAAAATAAGTCCAAGCGGAAATCACATATACTGAAATGGAATGCCCAAGCAACCAGAGAAGCGGGGAAAGAAGATATGGAAAAAGTACGCAAGGCAAACCACAATGCACCGGGATTTTTAGGTGGTTTGGTCCACAGACCTACGTCCACCCCACACTCTAACCGGAGTGTGGCTTACTACTGCCAAACAGCTTGAAACCGCTGGGCGTCATAGCTTATGATGCGGGACGGACACGTGACCTGGGACTCCAGCTCGCGATCGTCCCTATGCGAGGGAAACGCTAGACCGTGCGCGGTTGAGAAACCGGCAGTGAGTCTCGGGTATCGGCTTTTCCGCGTTAATTCGGGTTGAGTCACGGGACGGTCACTCACTCTCGCTCTAGCAGCGGTGATAAAATGATAACAAGCTAGATAATCTATCACTCATACAACGACATATACAAAAATATACGATTAAAGCAATGCCTACGAGGAGGGTAGCAAGTGTACCTCCACACTCCGGGCGTGGGGAAGACGTTCCCGGCCAAGTACGGTAACTCCCGGTAACAACGATAAAAGTTAATTACAACAGTGAATTTTATTACCCACTCCACGCAGGGAGGTAAAGGGATACAAGTGGGGCCCAGGAGGACCGACCTTGGGTTGACGGACAGCAATCTGGAGGTGCGTACGGCACGAACTCGGCATGCTGGTCCGACTCGGCACTATTCCAACTCAGTGCTGCACCGACTCGGTTGCTGACTCACTGGACAACAAGCAACGATTTTCAAAGGAACGTCGCCTTCCTGAGATCTTCCGGAGGCGCCTCTTGGCTGGGACGATGGCAGGGCGTCCATGAACGACTCCCTGAAGGGGCGGCTCCTGAAGTTGATTTTTGATATTTATTTCTGAATATCTTCTGGACTATAATTTTGGACCTGCACAGGGGACAGATCTGCAGGCCTCAGTGACACGAATTACGACGCTCAGATCCGGAAGCCAATCGAGGCGTGGCTGGTACCGTTGGAAAGAGCACTCATAGATCTACAACATATATATTTGACAGCTCCATCCACCAAACAGATTGAAAATTAATATGACTGCAACACTATTTTTATTTTTGACTCGGACTGACAGATACACAGGGTAGCAAGGGATCTGCCTGAAACTGACCTTTGACCGAATGGAAAATGATTTTTCTAGACTCCACGAAAATTATGGTGGAAGGGGCTATATATGACGAACATTGAGGATTTTTTTTTGATTTTTGTGAAAATTTGTAGCTGCGGGGGGAAATACGACAAGTTGACTCTATCCCGTAAATCTACAGAATGGCAGATTACAGGGGGAGAACAATAAACGAAAAATACCAAATGACTTTCAAATGACCCGAACTTTGAACTGAAGGTTAAGGGAGATGGATAGAACAAACCCTCAAAATTAGGGTTCAAATAAATAACCAGAAAAAAAGATAAAATTTCATAGGTGAGGTTCTATCCTGATGGAGATAGCACTCCGACGAGTGGTGGTGGCGGCGTGATGGCGGCTCGAACGGCGACAGCAGAGAAGAACTCAGAGGGGCTACGGAGAATGTAGGAGAGTGCTTCGCACCCAAGATTCAGCAGAAATCCATCTGCAAGAGGGGGAGGAGAGACACAAGGGGTGCCCTTGGGCTTGCTCTTGGCAAAAATGCTTAATTCTTCATTAAAATCTCTAATGACACTATACATAGGCTTATATACAGAATGGTAAGGGGTGGGGGGCTGGGAATTTCGTGAGAGAGAGGGGATTTTCTTCCCCATACGGTCAAATGACCAAATTAAATAAAAAATATAACATGGATAAATTATATTATAAGGGGGAAACATCTTGGACTTTAAGGGTTGGAATATTGGACTTTTTAATCCAATTGTCCCCTTCAATGGTGAAGCCATCTAGAAGCCCACCTTGGACCTTTGACTGGCCCCACATGGACCCTAAGGCTTAGGTGGATCAATAGGAAAGGAGATGGGGGCCCCTTGCTGGTCCTACTAGACTTTTGCACAAAAACTCAAAGATCCTTAGGGAATGACACATTGGCTTATAAAGCCTTACAATTGCATACATATTTTTCCAAGGATATAAATGCAAATAAAAGGACTCAAATATAAAATAAAAAGTTAGTGGTCTTGCTCTGATGTCCCCATCAATTCTCCCCGGGTGGGAAGAACTGGACCCCGTCGAGTAAGGGGTGCGGCTGTTCGAGTAGCTCCGGCGGATGCGTCACCGAACCTAGAAGCATGGAGTACGCTTCACTCCAAGTAATCGACACCTGCTCATCCCGTATAGATTCGATATGCTCACGCTGCTGTGGGACTGAGGCTAAAGGTGGACACTCCGGGGTGGGGTCACTCTCAAAGGAGGGAAGGCAGCTCGAAGACTCACTAGGAATCACCGCTAGGTCCCTTATGTGACTAGATCCGATATTGTTGGGATTGGTGGGATGGATTCATAGGGGGGTGAATGAATCTCTCCTTAAAAAATTACTCCCAATTAAAAACTATAGGAGAACAATGATGCGGAATTAACACAAATAGGTGCCTTATATGACGCAGGTGCTCTCTTTGAACGAAATGGAAAGATCAGATAGACTTAACTTCTGATCTACTCTATATGCGCTAGTGTGCAAACCCAATTCCAATCAAATATGTGTTGTGCGAATAAACCACTCACTAGATGAAAGAACACATCAAACCTAAGCATGCATCTAGCCAAACACAATAGACAATCAAACCACTGCACAGAAGATTTTTAAGGTGGTTCCGTCCTTCAGACCTACGTCCACCCCACACTCCAACTAGAGTGTGGATTCTGCTGATACATAGCTTAAACCGCTGGGCCTCACAGCTTGCCTACAATCGCTTACTAACAGCTTGACCGCTGGGCATTACAGATTTGCCAACCGCTGGGGACTACAGCTTAACCCATCGCGAGGAATCCTCCTCTGCCCGCTGAGCAACACAGCTTGTTGTCCGAGGTATCCACCTCGCCCACTGAGCAACACAGCTTGCTATCCAGAGGAATCCTCCTCTGCAACGCTGAGCAATACAGCTTAGCTCTGTTGACAAACAGCTTGAAACAAAGGTAAAAAGAAACACAAGAAATGGGAAATCACAGCGACAGAAAGCTGTATACTATAAGACAAAAAGTGGCTCTCAAAGAACTGACTGGCCTGGATTTGATCCATGGTCCAGTAGAGACAAAGCTTCAGAAGACTCTCTTCTTCTTCTTCTAAACTCTTGATTTCTCTTTCTTCTTCTTCTTCTTCTTTACTGCTCACTCTTTCTTTTTTGAACACTCTCCTCCTTGCTCTTCTTCTGCTCTCTCTTTTCTTCTCCTTCTTCTGGATCGTGCAGGCTCTCTCTCTCTCTGCTTCTGCTCTTTCAGATGGGCTCCCCTACTTCGATCACTCTGCTCACGATCACCATGCTCCTCTGGAAGAAGCTTCTTATTTATAGAGCAGTGAACAGATAGGGCGTGTGCTCTCCATGATTCCCGCCCAAGAGCCAAGATCACGTGGCAGCATTTCAGCTCACTGCATTACACGTGTCACGATCCTGAGCCATCTTCATTCTTGGATCACGTGTCCATACTAAGCTTCTCGAACATGAGTCTTGTCAGATAAAACTTGATATCAGTTCGAATCAATCTGAAGGAAAGGAAAAAGATGCATCGAGTAGGTTTGAGATTTAAACTAAGCATGTATAGACTTGCTAGTGTGTAGTGCAGTATGCATATAATAAAGTATGCACAATGAAGGTGAATGCACAGGCATGCCATCAAGGAGTGTATGGACTTTGCGTGCATTCGACAACGATGTATAGACTTGCTAGTGTGATGATGCATGAACTTGAACACTCATACCAGCAGCGGTATGCACACATGCACAATGAACATGGATTGCATTGACTAAGCCATGAGCTGAGCTAACGGATGTATAGACTTGCTCAGTTATCAGCGAATGGATGTATAGACTTTCTGTGCCTACGACAAGACGATGTACAGACTTTGTGTATGCGTGAAGCACAACGATGCAAGAATGTATAGACTTTGAATGCCGGGTGAAGAATATACAGACTTTGCATGCATGCGACAAGACGATGTACATACTTGTTAAAGTGATGCACGGACATATCAGAAAAGAATGTGCAGACTTTGTGTATGCATGAAACAACCGAATGCACTGACTATGCTCATGAATGTATAGACTTGATAGCATGCGGCGATGTATAGACTTGTGAAATGATGCACGAACTATGCATATGCATGAAGAGCACTTGGCTGTATTGACTAATCGAATGAAACAACGGAGTTTGTACAAACTTGTCATCAACGAATGTACAGACTTGAGTTGATGTAGTCTAGGCAAAGCTCTGTACAGACTTTATTCCTTGAACATGCATGAGTCTAGGCATTCACTAACTTATGGCCACCATGAAACATAGTTATGAAATACACAAGCCTAGACAATTAACCTTGCACTGACTTTGTATGCATAATGAACACGCATCGACATTGAATTGAATTGACTGATGAATGCACTGATGCAGTGTATGCATATGGCAGATATTGCACCGATGCAATGTGTAGGAGAACTAACTATGCACTCTATATACCAGAACCCATATGACTCTTCATGCATGCATGGAAATAAGATGCTCAATCAATCATTCATATGCAGACACATGGTGATCAATCATTCATACTCATAGTGCTTGCTGACATCAAAACCACAGGGGCACAACAATCTCCCCCTTTTTGATGATGGCAACACTATGAGTCACACAGACTCAAACTATTCTCCCCCTTTGACTTTATCAAAAAGAGAAAAGTTTGAGAGAGAAAAATTAAACATGTATGAAAAGATTGAGATAATGTCTCCCCCTTTGACAAATGAAGGCACATAAGAGCTATTCTCCCCCAACATGAAGTATGCAGGATGAGCACTAGAAGAATTAACTATAAGAGCTCCCACTATCAATATGAATGAATGACTACTCTCCCCCTGAAGTGCAGGAATAAACTTTGATTATCCAATGAAGCAAACTGAAATCTGCCATCACAGAATAAAGCAGGTGGAAAATCCACAGAACCAGAACTGGTTATAGAAATAAGATGGAAGATTCCAACAGTGTGGATAGCGAGACAATGCTGTAAATGAAGTAGATGTAGCCAAGGGTAGGAGTAAATAACATCAAGCAAGGCACAGGATTTTCAACAGGTGAGTTGACATGATGAATAAGTTGTCACAGGTGAACCTGATCAGAGAGAAATGTATGGTAGGTACCACAGTAATAAGTCTTCATAAGGAGAGACTCTCCTATCATAGGGGATTATGAATTAATCGACATGACTCAATTGATTTAATCATGATGCATACCAAATTTGTCAATTAAATTCAATACTCATATCTAAAGGTAGGTTTTAATAATGGTGAACTAATTAATCAAGCAATACTCAAGAACAACCATCTTCCATCTTACTCAAATGAACTCAATGATCACTTTGAGAGTTACATAGTATATTATCAAAATTAAACACACTTAGAAAAATGTGAGTTGACAACTTTTGCAAGAAATTTTCTTTCAATAAGAAGAATATACCTTGAGCATTTTAAGTTGATCAACACCTTTTTACGTGAGGCATAACACGTCTTAGGTGAAGTGACCCAGTTACTCAGTGTGATGACTGTCATTGCCTCTCAACTTTGAGAGCAGAGTTAGCAATATGAGTGCCTTTTTACATGAGGAGACACCTTGATTAGAGGCCAGACTCCCCAGTTACTCAACACAAACATGCCATTGCTCTGTCAGATTTTCAATACATTTACCAGATATAACTATGGAGCTTCATGACATAGGTTTACTCTATTTCATTGATAGAGAACCCAGTTTCTCAGTTACCAAGTCATTACACCGAATACAATTTTTCCTTTTAGTCAACATTTTTCAAGTTAATGTTTAAGAACAATGCTATCTCTATGTATTTCTATCAAAGAAGCCTAGATATCACATTTTCAGATTACAGATGATTGAGTCTACGGTATCCAAGACACAGTTGGTTAAAATTTATTAACACTCATCATTTAGATACTTTCAAATCATTCAAGAGCAAATCTGAGAATATATTAAACTTATATCAATCTAAATCAATGGTCATTCTTAAACCTATATGATAGGAATTTCTTTTAAGAATTCAGACTAAAACATGGTACACCACATAAGGATCTCAGATCAGTCCAACCAATGCAACTTAACAACTTGTCATTCCTGGAACAAGAATCAGATTAATCAGACCAGCTTGAACAGATGTGAGTGTTGGATGGGTACAAGCTGGTAGAGCAAATAACAGTAGGAGAGAAGAGTATCAAATATATACAGAGCAGAATCAGTTTCAGTGCCTGAGTCTGGAGTACAGACAGATCAGCTAAACAAGTAGAGACAGCAGAGAATTCAAGTTATCCACTAGAGAGCAGTAGAGTGATTCAAATAACTAATCAAGAGGGATTCAGGAAGTGAGGAACAAATGAATCTGACAAATCTCCCCCTGTCTAGATGCAATGAGGCTAATCATGAGCATCAATAACATTAAGCATAACCAGTCAAACTCCCCCTGACAAAGTGCATGATACACAGTGAAAGTATAGCACATGGTCTAAAAATTTATGTTTAAGAGAAAATCATGCAGTTCAATCGGAGGGGAAGACTACCAAAGGCATCAGGTTCATTCCAAGTTTTCAGAGGATTTCAATTAAGCATAAATCAATTCAACATGAAATTTAAACCTATCAAACTCACACATTCAGATGATGGAATTTAAACAGAGTGTTCAGAACTGACCTGAATCATAGGATCCTGGGGTTTTCATTTTGAGTGCCTTGGCTTATTAACCCCCTTTCATTCGTTCCAAGGCACACCTGCAGCACATTAATCATTTTGATCCTGTAGGAACCCAAACAGCCTTGGGTCCTGCGTTAGCCTTGACAGGTGTTCTGAACAGTCTCTTAGCAACATTATCATCATAATCCATCAGGTAACAACTATCCATGGAGTGACCATATTTTCCACAATATCTACATGAAACAACAAATTTTCTGGTCCTATGATGCATATCAACAACAGTATGAGACCCATGAACATAATCATAAAATGTTCTGTTGTATGCATGGACAGTTTGATTCTTATTGCCTGACAACCAACAGTTTGCATACTTGTGACCTGACTTACCATAGTTGAAGCATGAAGTATTTACAGGTCTCGTTCTAGAGAATTTAGCAGATTTGGAATTAACGTGATTTCCCTGAACATACCAGCAGTCCTTGACTGCATGGCCATTCTTTCCACATTTAAAGCACTTAAGGTGCTTTCCCTTAGAGCCAAAATTATTTCTTCCAAAAACATTTTTGTTAACTAAGAAATTAACAAGTCCAGAATGAAATTTCTTTCCCTGATTATGCCAACATTCAGCAACAATGTGGCCAGTTTTGCCGCAATGAAAACATTGAAGTTTCTTTTTATGAGTTGCATGATTTTTAGCATGGAACAGTTTATCATGCACTCCAACAGCAGACAGGTCATCTATTTTCATTAGCCTACATTCACGCATGAGATGACATATTTTATGACAATAAAAGTATTGAGGCCTTTTGGTTTGAACAGAAGAGGGTTTCTTCATATTAGAATTCCTAGCATGAATTCTATCAGATTTTAATTCATCCTTCTTCATGATAAAACAATCAACCATCTCATGGCCAAACTTTCCACAGTAAAAGCATTCAATGTTCTTGACAATAGATTTGTTGGTCTGAACTTTCTTAGCATGCTGATTGTTATCATTCTTTTTCAATATTTTCCTTTTCTATTTTGTTTTCTTATTTTCTTGAGCAACAGCTTGTTTAGGGGATGAGGTGGAAGTGCTAGCTATGTCTAAGCTACGCACAAAAGTTGTATGTAGCTGATTTCTAGGAATTTCCTTAACATCAGAACTACAACTTAACCCCCTTCTTGAATTATCATCCTCTCCTTTCATGACAACTTTCATTTTTCCTTTATTTTTAGCGGACTCGGATGCTGAGTTTTCCAGATCATGAATTTTATCTTCCAAAGAAGCAATGTGAAGTTCATAACTGGCTATCTCTTGTTCACTACAATTAACACATTCGCTTAGAACTTTGTTTGCAGTTTTATACTTCTCAATTTCTTGTTCCAGATTATTCAAAATTTGTGATTCTTCATTACGGACATTTTTTCCTTTTTCTATGGTGAGAAGTTTTTCAGACAAAGCAGTGTTTAACCACTTTAATTTTTCAACTTCAGCTTTCAGTTCAGTGTTTTCTTTGGTCAGCTTCTTAACTTCTTCATCACATTTTTCAGTACTGGACATCAACTCCAGTTTCTCAGTTTGTTCCTCTTTTCTTTCTTCTACTTTAATTTTCTCAGCAAGTAAATTTTTGTGATCCTCTTTAAATGAGGCAATTTGTTTATTCAAACATTCATTTTCACTGTAGAGTTCCTCATAACGTTCTCGCAGAACCGAGTATTTGTTACAGCTTGACTCTACAGAGGAAATATGTACAGCTTCCTTTTGAAAATTTGTTTTAACAGAATCACATTTATTGCATGAATTTTCACTTATTTTCAGACTTCCTTTTAGGTTGGCGTTTTCACATTTCAACTTTCTAATTTCATGCAACATGGCCTTTTTCATCTCTTTCATTTCACGTTTATAAGATATATAACTATCAAGCAAATTATCGTGCATCTCAATCAGTTCATCCAATGAATTTTGTTCTGGTTCGGAGTTTACCTTTGATGATGAGTCATCAGACTGATCACTGCTTTGATCCTTTGTCATAAGGCACTTATCGTTCTCTTCACCATATCTGAGGATCATCTCATCCATCAACTCCTTTGCATTCCTGCACTTAGTCACACATGAGAGCACATCAGAATTTATCGCCCCTTTCAACATCTCCAGGGCTTTTCTATTTTAAGCACTCATCAACTCATGACTAATATTCCAGTCTGACTTATTTACTGGAATGTCATAAGGTCCATGCTCAATTAGAATCAGCAAATTCGAATCCATAGAATTCATGTAATCCCTAAATTCTATATGCCAGTCAGAGAAACACAATCCATCGAACATTGGAACTTCAGGCACAGAATCCATGACAATTAAATGAGATGCTAGACAATCTACACAATCAATCAAGGCATCAAAAATAGCAGGATCCACTACAGATCGTTGGATCTGATGAATCAGTGACCCGCTCTGATACCAATTGTTGGGATTGGTGCGATGGATTCAGAGGGGGGTGAATGAATCTCTCCTTAAAAAATTACACCCAATTAAAAACTATAACAGAATAATGATGCAGAATTAACACAAATAGGTGCCTTGTATGACGCAGGTGCTCTCTTTGAACGAAATGGAAAGATCAGATAGACTTAACATCTGATCTACTCTATATGCGCTAGTGTGCAAACCCAATTCCAATCAAATATGTGGTGTGCGAATAAGCCACTCACTAGATGAAAGAACACATCGAACCTAAGCATGCATCTAGCGAAACACAATAGACAATCAAACCATTGCACAGAAGATTTTTAAGGTGGTTCGGTCCTTCAGACCTACGTCCACCCCACACTCCAACTAGAGTGTGGATTCCGCTGATACACATCTTAAACCGCTGGGCCTCACAGCTTGCCTACAACCGCTGACTAACAGCTTGACCGCTGGGCATTACAGCTTTGCCAACCGCTGGGGACTACAGCTTAACCCGTCTAGAGGAATCCTCCTCTACCCGCTGAGCAACACAGCTTGCTGTCCGAGGTATCCACCTCGCCCGCTGAGCAACACAGCTTGCTGTCTAGAGGAATCCTCCTCTGCAACGCTGAGCAATACAGCTTAGCTCTGCTGACAAACAGCTTGAAACAAAGGTAAAAAGAAACACAATAAATGGGAAATCACAGCGACAGAAAGCTGTATACGATAAGACACAAAGTGGCTCTCAAAGAGCTGACTGGCCTGGATTTGATCCACGGTCCAGTAGAGACAAAGCTTTAGAATACTCTCTTCTTCTTCTTCTAAACTCTTGATTTCTCTTTCTTCTTCTTCTTCTTCTTCTTCTTTACTGCTCACTCTTTCTTTTTCGAACACTCTCCTCCTTGCTCTTCTTCTGCTCTCTCTTTTCTTCTCTCTTCTTCTGGATCGTGCAGGCTCTCTCTCTGCTTCTGCTCTTTCAGATGGGCTCCCCTACTTCGATCACTCTGCTCACGATCACCATGCTCCTCTAGAAGAAGCTTCTTATTTATAGAGCAGTGAACAGATAGGGCGTGTGCTCTCCATGATTCCCACCCAAGAGCCTAGACCACGTGGCAGCATTTCAGCTCACTGCATTACACGTGTCACGATCCTGAGCCATCTCCATTCTTAGATCACGTGTCCATACTAAGCTTCTCGAACATGAGTCCTGTCAGATAAAACTTGATATCAATTCGAATCAATCTAAAGGAAAGGAAAAAGATGCATCGAGTAGGTTTGAGATTTAAACTAAGCATGTATAGACTTGCTAGTGTGTAGTGCAGTATGCATGTAATAAAGTATGCACAATGAAGGTGAATGCACAGGCATGCCATCAAGGAGTGTATGGACTTTGCGTGCATTCGACAATGATGTATAGACTTGCTGGTGTGATGATGCATGAACTTGAACACTCATACCAGCAGCGGTATGCACACATGCACAATGAACATGGATTGCATTGACTAAGCCATGAGCTGAGCTAACGGATGTATAGACTTGCCCAGTTATCAGCGAATGGATGTATAGACTTTCTGTGCCTACGACAAGACGGTGTACAGACTTTGTGTATGCGTGAAGCACAACGATGCAAGAATGTATAGACTTTGAATGCCGGGTGAAGAATATACAGACTTTGCATGCATGTGACAAGACGATGTACAGACTTGTTAAAGTGATGCACGGACATATCAGCAAAGAATGTGCAGACTTTGTGTATGCATGAAACAACCGAATGCACTGACTATGCTCATGAATGTATAGACTTGATAGCATGCGGCGATGTATAGACTTGTGAAATGATGCACGAACTATGCATATGCATGAAGAGCACTTGGCTGTATTGACTAATCGAATGAAACAACGGAGTTTGTACAAACTTGTCATCAACGAATGTACAGACTTGAGTTGATGTAGTCTAGGCAAAGCTTTGTACAGACTTTATTCCTTGAACATGCATGAGTCTAGGCATTCACTAACTTATGGCCACCATGAAACATAGTTATGAAATACACAAGCCTAGACAATTAACCCTGCACTGACTTTGTATGCATAATGAACACGCATCGACATTGAATTTAATTGACTGATGAATGCACTGATGTAGTGTATGCATATGGCAGATATTGCACCGATGCAATGTGTAGGAGAACTAACTATGCACTCTATATACCAGAACCCATATGACTCTTCATGCATGCATGGAAATAAGATGCTCAATCAATCATTCATATGCAGACACATGGTGATCAATCATTCATACTCATAGTGCTTGCTGACATCAAAACCACAGGGGCACAACAGATATGTGAAGTAGAACCAAACCCAAAGTCTGACAAGTCTCGCACTCGAAAGGGACTGCCAACGCGAGCGTACAAACTGACTCGACTCGATGTATGCACAGACACACGGCAAAAAGATGAAACAATGACTCAAAAAGACCCTAAACAAACCTAATGTTAGTCCGACCCAGACACATGCAAGGGTGGACCAGGACACCCGAATGTGTGCCATGCATACACTAGATGCAACCGGAGGTTGATGGAATGTGGAAGGCATCCTATAGTGATCCATTCATGCACGGACAGCCTGTTAGATTTTGGAGGTTTGGGTGGGCCATCTTCTACATCATCCCGATATGTAGGTGTATCGTGAAGGGGCTTGGTGGGTGCAGATGGACCGGCCCTTTGGGAAGGGGTGTGATAGTGGACTCCCTCGAGAAGGTGGAGTAAAGGTGGTGGGTCAAGGGGTCCACAACAGAATGGATCGAAGGGATCAAAGAAAGTATGACCCCTCGAACTGGGCTCCCACAAATCACGGTCCCACATTTGGAAATCTAGAAGGTGTAGGTGGTCACCTTCAAGTATGGGGGTATAGGGGACGGTGATCTCGTATAGGAGGTGGGGTTCCTCCCTCGGGGTAAATGGTATGAAGTTGGGCTCGGCCGGTAACGGGAGGAGTAGGAGAACCTCCGTGGTAACATGACCCACGGTGTACACGTAGGTGATGGACCCTAAAGCGGGATGAGTGAAGCCACGACCTGTGGGTCGGTCGAAGCCTGGAGCCAACAAGTGCGTAAAAGTTAATTGCCGGTCTAACCCTTTAAGAAGGTCATCCAATGTATCTGCATAGTGACTAGACCGAAAAGTGGTGTGAAATGAATTGATTGGCACTAGAGGTAGGATAGAGTCCATGGATGGGAAGGGGGGTGAGGCCAAGCCATTCTTGAGCCAGCTAAGTAGTGGCTCGGTGATGAAAAGCGTGCCCCTTAGAAATACGGGTGGTTCGGGCTTTGGTGGCTCCAAATAAGACGATTCCGAATAAAGTTCGGAAGTAGAGGGTGGTGGCATTGGAGCTCTTTTGGGTGGTGAAGGAGGGGCCTTCATGATGGGGAGAGGGCCTTGGGGTGGCACCTTAGAAGGCATCGGGTTGGGGCTACCGGTTGCTACCTCCTTAGGCTCGTGCTTGGTTCCATTCTGTCTAGGAGGTAGGCAAGGGGAAACCAGGGACTCGATATAAGCACACCTCCTATCCACTCTATCCGAAATGATTTGGAAGAGTTCGGCAATGGTGGGGTTTGGAGTAGGAGCGATGTGATGGACTCTCCCATATGAACTTGGCTTAGTCGTGGACCTAGGCCCTTCTACATGCGCGACGCTTTGCCTCTGATTATGGCCCACTTGGGTGGAGGTGATTGGGTGGGGTCGGTTGGAGGTGACCGGGCCGGGTAGGTAGACCTTCCTAAGTTCATCCTTCATCTCATGCCATGACTCGATGGGCCTTTGCCTCGTAACCTCTCTCATGCCCTCAATGCTCTCCCATTTCCAAGCGGCTTTGTAGACAAGCCTCTGTTGGGCAAAACTCACTTGCATGGCATCGGACATGGTGTAACATTCAAAATATTTGTCCATGGCGGCCTCCCACTTGAGGTAGTCACCCGGGTCATTGGAGCCATAAAAATCCGAGGCTTCGGGCCTACGGAAGTGGAGAGGGTGGTTGCCAAGCCCTTGGGTGGACCAATGGCCATATTGCCTGGGTGATGGGGAATCCATGGGAATTTGGGGGAACTACATGCTAGACATGCCAACACTTGGACAAGACACTAGACCGACTATGTAAGGTTAGAATGCATGCACACTAAGGACCCTAAACTTAAACCAACACTCGGTACGTGGCGGAGATAATCGATCTGAAGATCACTCGCGCAAGTGTGCGGCCCTCTCGATAGGCGTAGCCTAACGTTCAGACAACACCTTTTGATATATCGATTAATGGTATGCGATGCAACCTCGGACCAACTTAAACTTAGACTCGACTTAAACAATGACTAGACTTAAACGACTCTTTTTTTGTTTGGAGTTTTCCAAATGACTACCCTAGACTCAACCTGTCTCTGATACCAAATTGATGCGGGACGGACACGCGACCTGGGACTCTAGCTCGCGATCATCCCTATGCGAGGGAAACGCTGGACCGTGCGTGGTTAAGAAACCCGCAGTGAGTCTCGGGTATCGGCTTTTTCACGTTAACTCGGGTCGACTCACGGGACGGTCACTCACTCTCGCTCTCGCAGCGGTGATAAAATGATAACAAGCAAGATTATCTATCACTCATGCAGCGGCATATACAAAAATATACGAGTAAAGCAATGCCTACAAGGATGGTAGCAAGTGTACCTCCACGCTCCGGGCGTGGGGAAGACGTTCTCGGCCAAGTACGGTAACTCCCGGTAACAACGGTAAAAGTTAATTACAACAGTAAATTTTATTGCCCACTCCACGTAGGGAGGTAAAGGGCTATAAGTGGGGCCTGGGAGGACAGACCCTGGGTTGACGGGCAGCAATCTAGAGGTGCGTACGGCACAAACTCGGTCTGCTGGTCTGACTCGGCACTATTCCAACTCGGTGCTGTGCCAACTCGATTGCTGAATCACTGGACAGCAAGCAACGGTTTTCAAAGGAACGTCGCCTTCCTGAGATCTTTCGGAGGCGCCGCTTGGCTTGGATGATGGCAGGGCGTCCCTGAACGACTCCCTGAAGGGGCGACTCCTGAAGTTGATTTTTGATATTTATTTTTGAATATCTTCTGGACTGCAATTTCGGACCTGCACAGGGGACATATCTGTAGGCCTCGGTGACACGAATTACGACGCTTAGATCCGGAGGCCGATCGAGGCGTGACTAGTACCGTTGGAAAGAGCACTCATAGATCTACAACATATATTTTTGACAGTTCCATCCACAGAACGGATTGAAAATTAATATGACTGCAACACTATTTTTGTTTTTGACTCGGACTGACAGACACACAGGGCAGCAAGGGATCTGCCTGAAACTAACCTTTGACCGAATGGAAAATGATTTTTCTAGACTCCACGAAAATTATGGTGGAAGGGGGTACATGTGAGAAACACTGAGGAATTTTTGTGATTTTTTTGGAAATTTATAGGTGGGGGGGGGGGAATACGACAAGGTGACTCTGTCCCGTAAACCTGCAGAATGGCAGATTACAGGGGGAGAACAATAAACGTCGGAAAAATATCAAATGACTTCCAAATGACACGAAATTTGAACTGAAGGTTAAGGGAGATGGACAGAACAAACCCTCAAAATTAGGGTTCGAACAGACAAACATAAAAAAGATAAAATTTCATAGGTGATGTTCTATCCCGATGGAGACAGAACTCCGACGAGTGGCGGTGGCGGCGCGATGGCGGCTCGAACGGCGGCGGCGGCGGCAGAGAAGAACTCAGAGGGGCTAAGGAGAATGTAGGAGAGAGCTTCACACCCAAGATTCAGTAAAAATCCATCTGCAAGAGGGGGAGGAGAGACACAAGGGGTGCCCTTGGGCTTGCTCTTGTTAAAAATGTTTAATTCTTCATTAAAATCTCTAATGACACTATACATAGGCTTATATAGAGAATGGTAAGGGGTGGGGGGCTGAGAATTTCATGGGAGAGAGGGGATTTTCTTCCCCATGTAGTCAAATGACCAAATTAAATAAAAAATATAACATGGGATAAACTATATTATAAGGGGGAAGCATCTTGGACTTTAAGGGTTGGAATATTAGACTTTTTAATCCAATTGTCCCCTTGAATGGTCAAGCCATCTAGAAGCCCACCTTGGACCTTTGACTAGCCCCACATGGGCCCTAAGGCTTAGGTGGACCAATAGGAAAGGAGATGGGGGCCCCTTGCTGGTCCTACTGGACTTTTGCACAAAAATCCAAAGATCATTAGGGAATGACACATTGGTTTATAAAGCCTTACAATTGCATACATGTTTTTCCAAGGATATAAATGTAAATAAAAGGACTCAAATGTAAAATAAAAAGTTAGTGGTCTTGCTCTGATGTCCCCATCAGCTTACCTACAAACGCTGCCTAACAGCTTGAACCAGAGGAACACACTCCTCTCTTCTTCCAACCCAGAAGGAACCACTAGTAACACCCTGTCACTAGCAACAAGAGACCCAAGTCTCTCTTCCTCCAAACCAGAGAGAAACCACAAGCGACACACATTCGCTTACAAATCGGAGGACTAATCCTCCCTTTCTCCAAACCGGAGGGAACCTAGTGACACCCAGTCACTAGCAACCAGAGACCTATTGTGCCCCTATGGTCACTTGAGTTCATATGGTCACTTGGGTCATTCGACATCATTCTATGGTCATATGAGTTCTAATGTATTCTTAGTTTTGATAATGGCTTAACACTATGAGTCATTGTTGTTTATCACTCTCCATGTATTTGGTTTCATGATGCCTATTCACAACTTGCATTATATGTTCTCACATTGCATTAACACCAAGGAACATGTGGTTCTTGAATGCTCACATCAATCTTGAAACTTTGGGTTACATGATGATCATCCATTTGTTTAAATTCATTGTCATATGAACTTGATCTTTTGATATGGATGGTTAATTTGAGAATGAGCTTTTCTATCCTTCTTGTTATTGAGATTCCATGAGTGTGTTTCATGGATATTTTACTTGGGGTGGTTGAGCTCTTATCTCTTGATCTTTAGCTCAGAACACTTGTGATTCAAAGTGTTCACATATAACTAATTCATGAGATTTCATATGTGTATTTCATACATTTATTATATGGATTATTGAGCTAAAGTTCTAATCCTTTTTATATGATTTTGCAGGCCAAAACACTCAATATATATTCCCCAAGATCAAAGGAGTTTGATGCCACAGAGTTCGGAAGGGTTGCAATGGCATTTGGGGCTGAATTATGTTAATCTGGAATTTACTGTAGCTAGGTCGACCGGCGGCACTGTAGCTAGGTCGACCGATTTTCCCAGAACCAAAAGGTTCGAGGTCTGTGACATTTAGGTCGACCGGCCCATGAATTCCGGTCGACCGGTTTTCCCAGAACCGAAATGATGACATTGTTACAGGTTTCGGTCGACCGCCCCCAGGCGTCCGGTCGACCGGTTTTGCCAGAACCGAAAAGTTCTAGCTGCAGCAGGTTCCGGTCGACCGGCGCATGAATTTCGGTCGACCGCCAGCCCCGAGCCAACCAAGTTTGACCTCGAAATCCACCTCGTGGCCAGCCCCTTTCCATGGTTTTGTTTAATCAAACCTCACCTAACTTCCCATGCTTTGTGGATCTGGTCTGGGGCTTGTTTATAGACCATTCAAAGTCTATAAAACCATTACAAGAGGGTTGGAAACCCTAGTTGATGGAGTTGATGAAGTGAATCAAGGGAGGCCATTTCGAGAGCACTGTAGCACCTCCGTGAACAGTGTTTCGAGCAGAACATCTTCATCCTTCCAAGGTGATTCAAGGTGAGATCTGAAGCCAAGCAACCTCCAATCAAGCAAGAAGCATTCAAGGCTTGCAAAGGTGATCAAAGCTACATCCATACACATCTTCATCAACTCAAGGAGATTCAAGAGAAGATCAAATCTACATCCAATATCGTCTCCATCAACTCAAGGTGATTCAAGCTCATATCTCAATCTAGCATCCTCCAAGAAAGAGTAGAAGCAAGTAAGGTTAAGAGGGAAGATCAAAGGAGGCTTCAAAGGGGTGTTCAAAGCAAGAGGAGTTCGAGTTACTGTTCACGTGAACAGTACTCCGTGAAGAACATCTTCATCCAATCCAAGGTATTCAAGCTCATATCAAAGAGATCATCTTCCAGGATCTGTGAAGAAGGAAGCAAGGATCAAGGTAGCATCTATTCATTTCTTCATCCAATCAAAGAGATCAAAGAGAGAAGATCAAGAGAGGAGATTGGAAGAACAGTTACTGTTCACATGAACAGTACTCCGTGAAGAACAATCATCCATTCAAGGGTGATTACAAGAAGATTGATTTGCAAGAAGAAGAGATCCCTGCTGCTGATCAACAAAGCATATCGATACAAGGGCCAATTCCTTCTTACTCAATCTCTTGTTTTAATTCCTTCACATCTGTTTTACTTTCAATATTGTTAAACATTGAAGTTGTGATTCGTCCCTACCAGGTGGTTAGTAGGAAGGCAATTGGAGGGTGTTCCAATTTGCGGTTGACGTCCCTACGGGTGGTTAGTAGGAAGGCAATCGGGAGTTCTCCGATCTGCGGTGTAGCCGTCCCTGCCGGCTTTGTGTGTGGGAAGACAGAAAGAGAGTTTTCTCTGTTCTGTGGTTTGGGGCGTGTCCCCGGGTCAAGCTGTGAGTCAGCAAGGAAGCCTCACCGGGTTTTGGTGAGGGGTGGACGTAGGTTGCGGGGTTGCAACTGAACCACCTTAAAAATCCCTGTGTTGTGGGTTGTTTATTGTGTGTGATTGATCTATATCTTCTAACCCCATTCGCAGGTTCGTGTGCTTCCACACTTGGTTATATTGCTCACACACATATGCACTTTGAGTGATCAACATAGCATACACACACACACACGGTTGTTGCAAGCTATTGCATGTTCATCTATGTGTTATGTTTTGTAATTCACTTAAAGAAGTGTGGACGTTTCATAGCTTGTAATTCAAGTCTTTTCATTTGAGCCACTCTACTTAATTCCGTTGTGTATTGTGCCTAAGTGATTCATTCACTTTATAAGAGTGGTTTAAGCTTCCGCTAGCTAAGAGTTTTTAAATAGGCCAAAGCTTTTGATAGGATCTATTCAACCCCCCCCTTCTAGATCCGTTTACACCTCACGGGACCCAACAAGTGGTATCAGAGCGAGGCTCTGTCATTCCCAGATCCAACGATCTGCAGGGAAAGATCCAGGTGTTTGTTATTTAGATGGATTCACATGCTACACTTGCTTCGATGGTTTCTCCGCCCATTTATGATGGTTCAGATTTTTCTACATGGGTTGGAAGAATGTTCATCTATGTTAGCTCCATAGATCCACAATTGTGGAATCTTATATACAATGGTCCTCATGAGCTGCCATCAAATTCAATTGATTCGTCAGCCGAACATGAGACCAAACACCATGATAATCTTCTTGCATATAACTTAATTACAGCTGCAATTGATATTAGACTAACTCACATTGTGTCTTCCTGCAGCACAGCAAAGCAAGTACTGGACAAGTTGGTGAAAATCCATGAAGGAAAAGAACAAGAACAAGAATGCTTCATGGCCGACCGTGCAGAAGAGTCAAGCAAACCATCCTCATCAAAGGTAAATTCTGATTCTGAGGAATTCACTCTTGAAGAACTTATGGAATCCTATGATGAGTTGTTTACACAATACAAAAAGGTAATATCAGAAAATAAAAAGTTGAAAAAGGATCTCAAGAAAAATAACCAACATGAAAGCTTGATTTGTAAAAAGTGTTCTACGTTTGAAGAGCTCTCTTTTGATCTAGACACACATAAACAAAGCATTGCATGTCTAAGAGATGAAAATGAAAATCTTCATGATGAAATCACTAGGTTGGAAGAAATTGTAATAAAACTTCAAAACCAACCTAAGGCAATCTCTAATGATCAAACTATGGCCGATGGGCTTATTCATGATAAGAGGTTGATTGAAGAAAACAAAAATTCTGTTTCATGCTCTGCTAATTTTGCATGTGAAAAATGTTCATTCTTGAGAAACATAAATGCTGGTATCCATGATGATCTTGAATGGCAACAAAATTTGATTGATTCTCTAAAGGAAGAGAATAAAGAGTTGTTGGAAAAAAAAAATTGAATGTGAAAAAGTTGAAGAAGAATTACATGAAAAATTGGCTGCACGTGAAAAAGGTAAATCTATCATTGATGATCACTCCGAAACATTGCATGCTTTAGAACAACAAAGTCAAAATCTTAAAGCTGTAAATGCCATGCTCAATGAGCAATTGGCAGCATGTGAAGAGGGTCTTAATGAGTCTAAACAGCATATTTCTTCACTTGAAAATGAAATTCAAGGTTTGAATGATTTCCTGTCAATGTTTGCCCAAATCCAAGATTCTGGCTCACCGAAAGCCACCACTTCCTATGGTCACCAAAAAGGGCACACTGCTCGAAAGAAAAGCAAAATTCAGCATGCTCATCCAAACATGCACCATAACATGTCCAATGTTAAATACCATGCCTTCCACAAAATGAATCTCAATTGTTATTATTGTGATAAACATGGTCACACTATGCATGATTGTTTGATCTTGAGAAATGATGAGCTTAGAGCAGGACATCAAGTGAAAGGGCAAGGAAAGAAACAGGTCAACACTGGCAGAGGGCTTGCTCAACAAAATTCTGTACGGAACCACATGGAGAATCAGAAGTGTCGACATTCCTATCCAGACAGGTCGACACTCCCCATGGCCTTTAATAGAAATGCTTCTCTTTGCTGCTCTCATTGTGGTAAGTCTGGCCATACTATCCAAGAGTGCTGGCATTTGAAGGGAAAGCATCACCTTCATGTCATGAAAGATAAATCCCATGCTCACCCACAAAAGCATAATCCACATGCACACGCACATGAACATAAAAAGAAAAATCAATCTTTTGTGTGTTGTTTCTATTGTGAGAAAAATGGGCATGAGATATATGATTGCCTCACAATGAAGGAGGATGATGTGATTGCCCTGAAAAAGGTGGGCCAAGATGCTAAACATGTTGCTAACCCACAAGGACCCAAGCAATCTTGGGTACCTAAAAATTCCAAATGAGAATTTTGGGTGCAGGATGCCTTGGAGCTGAACAAAGGATCATAAGATAAATAAAAACTCAAGGCACAGGTATGTACATAAATCTTTTAAGTTTAGTCATCTTGCATGTTTACTCTTGACATGTAGATAGTGCATCATACGTCTGCCCAATGTCATTAGATTCTGCAAACTGAATTGCTCTTTGAAATACAAAACCCCCAAGGTGTGAGATGAACTTTTGAGCTTGATAACTTGTTTACACCATGCTTGATTTCAGCTATTTAACTCATGAAAAATTTGTTATGCTGATGAAGTTAATGTGATGATGAGTTGCATAAGTCTATCAGCCACATGAAATTCTTGGACTTTGGTTTTGATGATGCATGTCATGGCTGCATTTTCAACTCGTTATTCATGTTAGCATTATTCAAAAGGGGGAGTCTAGCAATTGGCATCATCATGTTGCATTCAGTTCAAAATCAATTGTGAATGATTTGTGTTTGCATCATCTTGTAATCACACATGCCTTAATGCATATCATGTTTAGAAGACAAATGATAATGCATAATCATTTTGCAGCATCTTAATTGCATTGTGCATTCATATAAATCTTAGGCTGCATAGTTTATTGCCAACCCTTGCATGTATTCAGGGGGAGTCAACATCAACATAGCTTGAATCATTTTACATCATATCATTCGTGCATGGCCAGGGTATATCAAATGTTGATGTATAGAAGGGCAGTTTATGCTTACCTCGAAGCACTCAACATGCGTGAGGTTTCACCTCCGCCAAGTACCATGCGTCAATGTCGCATATAGGCCATATAGCTAGGGGGAGTTGTCTTGATGAGGCATTCATGCATATGTTTCATATTCATCATGTTGGTTCATGCATTTCATGTTTGATCAGGTCAACCTCTGCATGGTTCAAAAAAAAAAACCTCTCATTGACATTTGTCATTCTTTGTGACTGCAAACATCACTCCTTGCGTGCTTTCATTGCATATTCTTAGGGGGAGTCGTGTTGTTCTTCTTAGTTCATTCGTCCTTTTTACATCTGAACCTCAATGGCCTCCAGTGTGATAATAAGTTCAAGAGACAGACATCACTACCGTGTAAGAGCTTTCTATTATATGAACTGATGATTGTCCATTCAATGAAAATAGTTCAGATTTAATGATTTCCTTGAAGTTTTGATATATCTTTTGAAATCATCCATATTTTGTGGTTTTAATAGACCTTAACTAGAGATTGCATGTTGTGCCTTGAATAACTATTCTGAAATCTAAAAATCCAAATGTCTCGACAACTTTGGTGATACTCTAGAGCTTAGTATTGTTTCTAAACATCTTGATGAGATGGAATTCTTAAAAATCAATTTGCAGAGCAATGATAGTGTTGCACGGAGAAATATGTCCCGTCATCAAATCAAGTGACGAATGATATGTCATGATGTGCCTCTGTTATCTCTGTCTTAATTCATTTGGACTCTAGGTAGAGCAATGGCATAATTGCTGAGAAATATATCTTCTCATCAAAGAAATGAGTTTGGATATGTCATGACGTGATGTTGCTATCTCTATTCATTCTGAAGCATAACAGTCAGTCTTGCCAAATACCTAGGGATACTAGCGTCTAAACAACGTGTATTCTTATGGCTAGGAGGCATGTACTAGACTTGATTGCTCGTAACATATGAGTCATGTGCCTTCAAATTCAAATGATATTGAAAATCAAATTTGTTAAACTCATAAAATTCCATGCTTTAGTCATGCTTGTTTAGCCTCAATACTAGTTTTTGTGTTATTCCCTTTGTGGTTATTGAATATGGATGTATAAGACAAGGGAAGGTTAAACACTGTCAAGATATATGCTTCTGGTTCATTTCTATTAAACCATGGATGTCGATGCTTTTTAAATTCTATTGATGATCTTGGTTTTCATTAACTTTGAACCATATATATTGCTCCCGGCATGTTTCTAATTTCCATATAATGGCTTGCTCTTCCACTACCATTCCACTCTGATCTCTAGGACCTTTGTCAACCACTGTGCCGTATCCCTCCTTTTTGCTATTGGCAAAGGGGGAGAATGTCTTGTTGTGAGTCCTTGCTATGGACTTGGGAGAAAAGGGGAGATGTTGCCTTTTGTTGCCTTTGTGCATTGTCAAAGGGGGATAGTGCATTGTGGATATGGAATAATCCAAGGGGGAGAGAACCTTCATTTATCATGAGGGTTAATGCATAGCATTCATACACTTTACTTCTCCATGCATTTGTATATCCATGCATAAATATCTGCATTCACATGCTTCACTATCATGGATCTTGAGCTACACATGTTACATAAACTTTGTTGTTTGCCTTCATCTGCCATATCTACATAAATCATTCAGGTTGCCATGATTACATCATCATACTAAACAAGTGGTATCATCTTGATGCACCTTTCAAGTCGCATCCAAAATCATTGGTGTCCTCTGTCAAGTGATATCACATTGCTTTCTCATTCATTGGCATGTGGCATAAGACCTAGCATCATTAGCATCATGCTCTCATGCTAATAGGGAGGCATGCACATCTTAACTTCATACAATTGTAGCTTGCATTTGTCATTTCCATGCATTGCATAGAAAATCCAAAAAATCTGAAAACTAGAAAACCACTAAAAATCTGCAAAATTTGAAATAAAAATTTGCTCCTTGGTTGCTCTATCCATCTCCTATTTGAGAAATTGAATCATGCTGCTGTGGCTCTACCTCTCCCACTTACATTGTCTTTGCCAAGCCACGGGACACCACCATGTTCGGTACATCCATATCATTCATTGGTATCAGTCCTATAACTGGCTTTCCATAATTGGTCGTTCTCTCTAGTTATTTTGTCAATATTAATAAGTGTATAACCATTGGCATGTATTTCCACATCATCTTCTGGAATGTTGCCTGCAATGACATGTTTCTCCACCTTATGGTTTCTTGTAATGATGTCACAGGAGATCCCGAGCATTATGAAAGTCATTTTGTGTGCGTCATTAATGTGAGTATCTCTTTCTCTTTCCTGGCTCTTTTTGATGTTGTCAAAGGGGGAGAAGTATTCATGTGAGTCATTAACCAAAGTATGTGGTAAGATTGTGTGAGTCTTTAATCAGAATGCCATCTGTGTGTCAAAGGGGGTGAGAACCATGTGAGTGACTCATAGTTGCCATATGAATTTATAATGACTCATAGTTCAGAATGCATCAGTGTTGCCATCATCAAAAAGGGGGAGAATGTTGTGCCCCTATGGTCACTTGAGTTCATATGGTCACTTGGGTCATTCGACATCATTCTATGGTCATATGAGTTCTAATGTATTCTTAGTTTTGATAATGGCTTAACACTATGAGTCATTGTTGTTTATCACTCTCCATGTATTTGATTTCATGATGCCTATTCACAACTTGCATTATATGTTCTCACATTGCATTAACACCAAGGAACATGTGGTTCTTGAATGCTCACATCAATCTTGAAACTTTGGGTTACATGATGATCATCCATTTGTTTAAATTCATTGTCATATGAACTTGATCTTTTGATATGGATGGTTAATTTGAGAATGAGCTTTTCTATCCTTCTTGTTATTGAGATTCCATGAGTGTGTTTCATGGATATTTTACTTGGGGTGGTTGAGCTCTTATCTCTTGATCTTTAGCTCAGAACACTTGTGATTCAAAGTGTTCACATATAACTAATTCATGAGATTTCATATGTGTATTTCATACATTTATTATATGGATTATTGAGCTAAAGTTCTAATCCTTTTTATATGATTTTGCAGGCCAAAACACTCAATATATATTCCCCAAGATCAAAGGAGTTTGATGCCACAGAGTTCGGAAGGGTTGCAATGGCATTTGGGGCTGAATTATGTTAATCTGGAATTTACTGTAGCTAGGTCGACCGGCGGCACTGTAGCTAGGTCGACCGATTTTCCCAGAACCAAAAGGTTCGAGGTCTGTGACATTTAGGTCGACCGGCCCATGAATTCCGGTCGACCGGTTTTCCCAGAACCGAAATGATGACATTGTTACAGGTTTCGGTCGACCGCCCCCAGGCGTCCGGTCGACCGGTTTTGCCAGAACCGAAAAGTTCTAGCTGCAGCAGGTTCCGGTCGACCGGCCCATGAATTCCGGTCGACCGCCAGCCCCGAGCCAACCAAGTTTGACCTCGAAATCCACCTCGTGGCCAGCCCCTTTCCATGGTTTTGTTTAATCAAACCTCACCTAACTTCCCATGCTTTGTGGATCTGGTCTGGGGCTTGTTTATAGACCATTCAAAGTCTATAAAACCATTACAAGAGGGTTGGAAACCCTAGTTGATGGAGTTGATGAAGTGAATCAAGGGAGGCCATTTCGAGAGCACTGTAGCACCTCCGTGAACAGTGTTTCGAGCAGAACATCTTCATCCTTCCAAGGTGATTCAAGGTGAGATCTGAAGCCAAGCAACCTCCAATCAAGCAAGAAGCATTCAAGGCTTGCAAAGGTGATCAAAGCTACATCCATACACATCTTCATCAACTCAAGGAGATTCAAGAGAAGATCAAATCTACATCCAATATCGTCTCCATCAACTCAAGGTGATTCAAGCTCATATCTCAATCCAGCATCCTCCAAGAAAGAGTAGAAGCAAGTAAGGTTAAGAGGGAAGATCAAAGGAGGCTTCAAAGGGGTGTTCAAAGCAAGAGGAGTTCGAGTTACTATTCACGTGAACAGTACTTCGTGAAGAACATCTTCATCCAATCCAAGGTATTCAAGCTCATATCAAAGAGATCATCTTCCAGGATCTGTGAAGAAGGAAGCAAGGATCAAGGTAGCATCTATTCATTTCTTCATCCAATCAAAGAGATCAAAGAGAGAAGATCAAGAGAGGAGATTGGAAGAACAGTTACTGTTCACATGAACAGTACTCCGTGAAGAACAATCATCCATTCAAGGGTGATTACAAGAAGATTGATTTGCAAGAAGAAGAGATCCCTGCTGCTGATCAACAAAGCATATCGATACAAGGGCCAATTCCTTCTTACTCAATCTCTTGTTTTAATTCCTTCACATCTGTTTTACTTTCAATATTGTTAAACATTGAAGTTGTGATTCGTCCCTACCAGGTGGTTAGTAGGAAGGCAATTGGAGGGTGTTCCAATTTGCGGTTGACGTCCCTACGGGTGGTTAGTAGGAAGGCAATCGGGAGTTCTCCGATCTGCGGTGTAGCCGTCCCTGCCGGCTTTGTGTGTGGGAAGACAGAAAGAGAGTTTTCTCTGTTCTGTGGTTTGGGGCGTGTCCCCGGGTCAAGCTGTGAGTCAGCAAGGAAGCCTCACCGGGTTTTGGTGAGGGGTGGACGTAGGTTGCGGGGTTGCAACTGAACCACCTTAAAAATCCCTGTGTTGTGGGTTGTTTATTGTGTGTGATTGATCTATATCTTCTAACCCCATTCGCAGGTTCGTGTGCTTCCACACTTGGTTATATTGCTCACACACATATGCACTTTGAGTGATCAACATAGCATACACACACACACACGGTTGTTGCAAGCTATTGCATGTTCATCTATGTGTTATGTTTTGTAATTCACTTAAAGAAGTGTGGACGTTTCATAGCTTGTAATTCAAGTCTTTTCATTTGAGCCACTCTACTTAATTCCGTTGTATATTGTGCCTAAGTGATTCATTCACTTTATAAGAGTGGTTTAAGCTTCCGCTAGCTAAGAGTTTTTAAATAGGCCAAAGCTTTTGATAGGATCTATTCAACCCCCCCCCTTCTAGATCCGTTTACACCTCACGGGACCCAACAAGACCCAAGTCTCTCTTCTCCTGAGTCCACAGGAGGAACCCTGACCTCAAACCAGAGAATCGGAAAACACACTGAGCAGATGGAAAGAACAAACGAAAAATAAAGACAGAGAAAAAAACAACTGTAGCTCCGAAGAGCAATTCCAAATCAAGTGTTCAAGGAAAACTCTCTCTTAACCTTCCTTAGTATTCTCTTCACTTATCGGATCTTTCTCTCTCTCTTCTTCACTTTATGCTCTCTCGCTCTCTCTAGACTTCTTCTTCTTCTTCTGATGTTGGCTCTCGTACTCTTCTCACTGGCTGCACTGTTCTTGCTTTTCTATTTCTTCTATCTTTTTCTTCTTTTTCAAACTCTATCCTTGATTGTAGAAGGGACATCTTATATATATCTTCAGCCTGGGCCCTACGGGCTCACGCACTAGGCGTGTGGAGAAAGCATTCCCGCCAAGGAGTGTTAGGGATACCTTAGCCACGTGTCCAAATCTTAGCTCTGCTGCTTTCCACGTGGCACGAGCACGGCACATCCTATATTCTTGGATCACGTGCTCTTTCTTACGTTCCACGAGCCACTGTCCTGTCAGAGTACCAGACTCATAGTCAGGTCACAATAATTAGACAGAAGGAAGAGCTACACAGAGTTGATAGATCGTCAAAACACATATGCACGGACTCAATTGAGCATTTTATCACATATGCATAGACTTACGAATTGGTTCTCGATTAGAAAGTGCACAGACTTCATGTGCAGCACATGGTGCTTTGCACCAAGTGTACACTTAGTATGAAAACATGCACAGACTTACCTTATGCGTAAAGAAGATATGCACCAACCTGACCCCCAATGAGCATGAAAAGATGTACAGACGTTAGGTTCCATGAAATCAAATGTGCACTGTGATAAACATGCAAGAAGATAAATGTCCACTAGCGCAGATGCACAAACACAAGAGTTGCATGGACCTATCATGTAAGCAGTCGAGGAGTGCACCGAAGCTATGCAAACATGTACAGGGTTACCACAGGCTTACCTTATGCAAGGAAACCCATTGCACCGACCTTTCATAGAAGGAACAGGGAACTGCACCGACCTTGAGATGCATCTTTGCGAGGTTTGCACCGATGCTTCAGTGAAGTGCACCGACTAGAGAAAGCAAGGTGGCCGAATGTGCACGAACTTATGTATGCGAGATGCAGCATGCACCGACTCAATGCAGACTAGACAAATGTTGCACAGACTTGAATGAACAGATTCTACTCGGACTTAGTTGCGTGCTGTAGCTAAGAATGCACCGACTCAATGCAGACTAGACAAATGTTGCACCGAGTCAATCTAATGCACAAACTAAATGTAAATGTGGAAACAACATTTAGATGAGCATCTGACAAATAAACATGCACCTAGTGCAAAACCTGCATTGACTATGTGCATAAGTTGAGACTTGCACCAACCTTAGTATGCATATGCACAGACCTGTGTGTGCATGTACTGTGACATGTAGGGACTATATATGCGTGCAGCAAAGCCTACTATATATGCGTGCAACAAAGCCTACACAGACCTAAGTGCACAAGAACCGTGAAGTGAGCAAACCTAAAGTGCAATCTATTAGAGACATGTTCAGATCTGTCCTGCCCAATGCACGATTGCATTAACCTGCATGACTTAACCATAAGCGAGTGCACAGACTTAAACATGCACACTGACAGTTCGATGAAATGCACACAACTGTCTTCATGAAGAAATGGAATGTGCACGATGCTTTAGCATGCACACACCCAAGACATTGCACAGCATCACGCAAAGCTAACACAAATTTTATATGCAACCAAATGCAACCAAATGCAAGTCTGAAATATCTGTACTGACCTGAACATGTATCAGACCTGGATGATCATTGACTTTACCTGTCAGAAGCTGATTCACATTTTACCAGAATTTGACTTGCTGTCAATTTGAGTTGACCGTCGACTTTCTTTTCATGTCTTCTTGAATCATCTTTATAACCTGTTCTGACATATTTCATACTTTTTATAAATGATGACATCATCAATGAATGCATCATAATTAAGTGATCTCGGTCATATATAACGAGACATAATATTTGTCATCATCAAAACTTCAGAACCACAGTGGACACAACATATTATTCTTAATATCCATCAATGTGGGGTCATTTTCTTGCAATTGGACTATGTCCTTGATCAATGTAGGTTGAAACCTTTTGTTGGCAATCATACCTCCTTCTCCTTCTCTGTCAATATCAAAATTTAAATGAGATAAATCTTCAATAAGACAAATCATACCTTTTCTGAGGCTTGCTAATGTTGCCATTGGTTTCCTGCTAAGAGCGTCGGCTACAGCATTTGCTTTCCCTGGATGATATTGGATAGTATAGTCGAAGCCCTTGAGATACTCCAACCATCTGCGTTGTCGCATGTTTAACTCCTTCTGGGTGAAGAGGTATTTTAGACTTTTATGATCTGAAAATATGATGAATTTCACCCCATAAAGGTAGTGTCGCCAAATCTTCAATGCAAATATAACCACAGCTAGTTCTAGATCATGCGCAGGGTAATTTTCTTCGTGACACTTTAACTACCTTGATGAATAGCAAATCACCTTTCTATTTTGCATAAGGACGTACCCTAGGCCAATACCAGATGCATCCGTATAGACTTCAAAGCCACCACCCTCTATCGATAGCGTTAATATAGGTGCAGTGGTAAGGTGTTCTTTAAGAGTTTGAAAACTCTCTTCACAATCTTTTGACCATATAAAAGGATTCTCCTTTCTTGTGAGTCTAGTCAAAGGAACGGCGATTTTTGAGAAATCTTCGATAAATCTCCTGTAATAACCAGCCAGACCTAGAAAACTTCTAACTTCAGATACGGTCGTCGGCCAGCTCCAATTCTTAACAGCTTCTATTTTAGAAGGGTCGACAGCGATACCTTCTTTTGAAATAATATGGCCATGGAAAGAGACCTCCTTTAGCCAGAACTCACACTTGCTAAGCTTGCATAAAGTTTGTGCTCTTTTAGCGTTTGGAAGGCTATTCTTAAGTGCTCTTCATGTTCCTCCTTTGTTTTGGAGTATATAAGAATATCATCAATGAAGACGACTGCAAACTGGTCAAGGTAAGGCCTGAAGACATTATTCATAAGTTGCATAAATGTTGTCGGGGTATTAGATAACCCGAACGGCATTACCACGAATTCATAGTGGCCATACCTGCTCCAAAAAGTAGTTTTGTGTATGTCTCCATCTTTGATCTTGAGCTGATGATAACCTGACCTAAGGTCTATCTTGGAGAAATATTCTGCTCCTAAAATCTTATCAAAGAGTTTATCTATAGGCGGCAACGGATATTTATTCTTAATTGTGAGTTGATTCAGTCACCGGTAGTCGATACATAGCCCGAGAGATCCATCCTTCTTCTTGACAAATAGAACTTGTGCACCCCAAGGGGATGTGCTAGGTCGAATAAAACCCTTGTCTAATAACTCATGAAGTTATTTCTTCAATTCCTAGAGTTCTGTGGGGGACATCCTGTAGGGAGCTATTGAATTAGGTGCTGCTCCGGGAATGAGTTCAATGAAGAAGTTTACTTCTCTTTCGGGTAGTAAACCGGGCAAATCTTATGGAAATACATCGGGAAACTCATTCACAATGGGAATATCTTCTAAGACAATTCCCTTGGACTCGGTAACGATTACGGAAGCAAGAAAAGCTTCACATCCTTACGAAATAAGTTTGCAAGAATGAAGAGATGACATAATGGTAGGATGCTTCCTATATTTGATACAAAGGAAGAAAAACCTTGGAAGACCTGGTTTCTGAAAAGTGGTAATCCTATTGCGACAATTTATATAGGCGTCGTGGTCTACAAGCCAATCTACACCTAAAATAGTATCGTAGCCCTCCATGTCAAGGCATACGAGATTTACAGGAAGGTTGTGTCCTTCTATCATTACATCACTATCTGGATAGTAATTTGTAAGTTTTATTCCAGGACCTAAGGGTGTAGTAATAGCAAGGTCCGAAGGTAAACGAACTGATGAAATTGGTAAGGTTTTTGCGAAAGCAGTAGATATAAAGGAATGAAAAGCACCAGTATCATATAGTACGAATGCAGGATGGGAATAGATTTGGGTAGTACCTTCTATCAACCCATCATTCTTGGGCGCTTCTTCATCCTCCATAATAGCATTAAGACGAGCCTGTCGCTTACGTCCACCACCGGAAAATTGTTCCTTCATAAGGGGGCAATCCGGCATGCGGTACTCCCAACTGCCACATCGTTGACAAGCGTCGAGACGCTTCCAGCACTCTTCGGCTGAGTGGCCGAACTTCTCACAAAATGTGCAAGCCGCAATGACTTGCTTTTCTTCTTCTTTGACCTTCTTGTTCTTGTGGTAGCCACTACCACTCCCGTTCCGGGATCTCTTCTTGCTATCACGGGATTTGTAAGGTTCCGTGATCCTAAACTTTCCCTTCTTTTCATGCCGATCAGACCTTCAGCTCGGCTCCTCTCCTTTTCCCTTAAGTTTTTTGACCTTCTCCAAGCTCCTTTCACATTGATGTGCCTGTTGGACCATCTCCGCATATGTACAGATATTCTGAGTCCCAAGTTATTGAATAAAGCCGGGCCTTAATCCATCCATAAATCGGTTAGCTTTTAATAAGTCGGTACTAACCAGATGAGGAGCATAAGGCACCAACCTAGAAAATTGGAGTTCATAGTCCGCTACTATCATCATGCCTTGATGTAACGAAGCAAATTCCATAGCTTTCCTCTTCTTAACATGTTTGGAGAAGTATTTTGCTCGGAAGAGTGTAAGAAAACCTTCCCAAGTATGTGGTGTATCTTGAGATGGTGCAGGAATTGAATTCCACCATGTACGGGCATCTTTATTGACTTGGAACGTGGCAAGATGAACCTTTTCCTGGTTGGCACATTACATGACCTCGAATATACGGTTCATTTCATCAATCCAATTTTCAGCCTCATCAGGATTAGAAGATCCTGAGAACCGCGGAGGATTTAAGCTCCAAAAATTACAGTGTAGGCCTCCAGCTCTTGCCCCTGTGCCAGCTTCGACCATATTCTGTAATGCTTGGGTGAGACCTACAACGGTCTGCTGCATACCGTTCCAGTCAACACGATTAGCCATCGTAAGAATGAGGTACTTGAGAAGAGTAATGATTTTTTTGTTAATTCTAATGGGATGAGTGGGGTTAATTTCAGAAATAACTCTAATTACTATCTCATCCCAGGTTCTACCCAATTCCTCTCATAGGTTGGGAGTTTCTTTCCTAGTTTCATAGGTGTGGGCCCTTAAACCTCGGACTTAACCTATGACATGACTTTTCCTTAGGACTTCTAATCCAAGGCTCTGATACCACTCTAACTGTCATGCCTTGAGATTATGCAGCGGAAACAATCGGGAACGTGAACAGTCGACTAGTACGTCTCGAGCAAGCAATATAATCAGAGCGCAAGACAATCACATAAAAGTAATTACACAAGTAAACTTTCCAAACTTAACTTTATTCCCTAACAATAATAATATCAAAGTACATAATATCTTTCACTCTCTTTACTAGACTCAATAAAATAAAGATTACATCATGACTCGACTAAACACTTGACATCTAAGACTTCTCTCGTTCATATGTCCTTCAATCACTCTTGGACCCGTTACTTGTATAATCCGAATCCGATTCACTTGTACTTCCTAAAATATTAAGAAAATTGGTAATGAACACACTTGCCCAGTAGGTATCTTCGTATCAACATGAAGGCAAATTTAAGTGATTACCATTTTAGCTCTAGAGAATAAGATAAATCATGGTAATACGGTAAAACATGTGAATAAAATCAAAGTAACAAGATAGGATCATGACGAGATACGAGAATATGATTGATCAAGTATATAACAAGAAAGTAAATGTTCGCCTTTCCATGAACAAGAATGTACTTTTCATAATCATGGAGGCTATGCACTAGAAAGTCATGTAGCAAGCAAGAAAAGTACTTTTCGCTTAATAACAAGTACTTCGTGGATTTATGTGGATCTTTATTCATGTCCATGGATTTTTACTTATTTATAAAGAAAGTACTCGCAGCGCAATGCGATGCCAATAGCATCATATCCCATGGTTTACAGTATGTTTCCGACAATCAGTCGAGGGGACTAGCATAGAGCCCTTGAACACAATCAGTGCTCGAACTGCATCTTCAAGTATAAATCAAGCTACCTCCACGATTATAACAATAATGTGGCCAATAATGTACAAGTTCAACAATAATTCCATGATAAGGTAACCAAGGCAAGAATGCTTCAATTAAGAACAAGAGATTTCAAGGATGACTTAAATGGACATCATGCTACGGAAGGAATTCGACAGCACAATGGTACTTTCATTACGTTCCATACCTTTAATATTGACTTACTTAACGTAGGTTGAGACTCTAGATAATCCTAAGATCATATAGGAACTCAAGAAAATCAACCCCAATGGTCAAACCTCGGGTTAGACACAATCAGGAACCAAGCCGTCTTTTACTGGGCCGTTTCTTGATACAAGCGATCTAGTTCTGGACCGTTTAGAATGGACCGAATCTAGAGTAATGAGGCTGGACTTAGGGATGTATAAGCGTTCTTAGGTCCGATCGTTAGTGGCCTTAGCGGTCGTATTCTAGACCGTTTATGAAATAAAACTCCGAAGTTCGACGGTAGTGCTTTGTAGACAAGTTGGGCTTTTAAGGGTACAACCAGCTCGGCGTCCTATTGGGAATCCCAGGCTCGCAGAGACTTACAGAGGCCTTGAAACAAGATCACCTAGTCTGATAGAAGGAATATCCAACGGAGAGACTTTCAAGTCCAAGATGGTGTGCCTATAAGTGCAAAGAGTGTAACTAATGGCCACATACCGGAGTATACGACATGTACTTATAGAAATGACTCTGAGATGAGAAGAGAACAGTGATAAATCAAGAGTGAATCTCGTTCATATTAACATTTGAAAAATGCATTTAATACAGGAGTATATGGTTTGGCATGAAATTAATCTATGTTTAAGAATAATTCCTAAGTGCATAAAGAACATGAAATCCACTAAGATGATCAGTAAGTATAACCAAGAGTATGAAAATAGCACTTAAAATAGGGTAAAGACTTAATTAACTAGGCATATTATAAGATAAGTAGGGATGTTCTTCATTATGTTTCGGGTTAACATAAAATCAGAACTTAGGAATGAAAACGGTCTAATTAATGGTCGTTTCATCATGCTAAGCGGTCTATCGTAGGGCCACTTATGAACATATGCAGTCTAAGAATAGATCGTTTATTTCTGTCTACAGTAACAGTTAATAAAACCAAAATCAAACTAATCTAAGGCCAAATAAGGCATGATAAAACATGGAACCAATTAAATATGGCCTGTTAACACCATATTTAAGACGTGGAGATGCATGATTTCAGTAAAATAAACCAAAGTTCATTTTTATTGTTTAAGGCTTAGGTTTATGCATGCTATACATGATCAAGATAAAACCGTAATTGCTCCGTGTAGAAAGCATGAAATTGACCGTAAGAAGAGGGCTTTTACTCTTAGAATCATGTTTAAGTCATTCATGAGATAACCTACCTCTGATCTTCTCCCAAAACTTGGAATTTCTGACTGGAAGTAAACCCTAGTTCTGCACGTCCTATGCTAAACCTGCAACTTAACCTTCCTGTATCTCCTTATTCCCTTGACCTAAAGACGTGAAATTTGGAGGGTAGGTAGAAGACATAAAGGAGAACCAAAGGTTCTAAAGTTACTAGTTCTAAATACCTCGTTTAGGGCTTCTATTCCCCTGATCTTCATTGGGCCGTTGCATAGATTCTTGAGTTATTGGTGTAGGATCAGAAACTTTGGAAGCCTCTAACTCCTTGTAGACTTGATATCCTAGAACAAAATTTTGAAAGGAGTTAGACCTGAGTATTATGAATAAAAGATTCTAAATAACCTACCTGAAATAAAATCTCCTTACCTTAGTTCCACGTGAGCAAAATGTAAGGGTCGCCCAGGGTGGTTCTGGGGTCTATTTATAGTTTTAGCTAGGTTTCATGGATTTGAACGAACTTAGAGTGCTAATTAGGTCTCCAATCCAATCCTGTTACCCTCTAGAGTCTTCTAATTGATAGATTGCACCAATCCCTAGGGATTTGGTCTGGAAAAATGTAGTTTTTCACACCATATTGCTGTTCACGATCGGACTCTGGTAAACGGTCTAATAGTGGACCGTTTTTGATCCCTATGCGGTCTCACGATAGACCGCCAATTACCTTGGGCGCCGAGTTTGAACTGTTTCAAACTCTTCCCCCTATTATCCATTTATTTATCCTATTTATCCACTTAAATTCTAAAATTCCAGAAATTAAGCTTCTAGAATATGAGCCAACTCTTTTGGGTTTGGGTTTTGGTCCTTTAGGTTCAACTAAATGGGCCTAATCTATTTTTTAGTAGAAGGCCTTTACTTAATGAGACTTAATTAATAGTAATTCATTTAATAGATCATTTAAATGTTTAATAATTCTATTTAAATCTTGAAATTTTCTAGAAAATTCTTGGGCGTTACATGGAGATTGCATTAGAAGAAGGTGGATGGATGAGATTTAGGGAGAATGAGATGATTGGGAGATAGAGGGAAGGTGGGCGCCCCCCTTCCTAGGTTTTTGGGCGCCCCTTTCCTATTTGGTGGAGATCCCCTCCCCATTTTCCTCCTTGATTCTCTCCTTGATATCCTCCTTGATTCTCTCCAATTAAATATTTGAATTTTCTTTTTCCTCTAACAAAAATAGGTGGCAGCTACAATTTTTATTTGGTCAACATGAGGGGAGATGGAGAGGGCACCCTAGGGCTTCTCCCTAAGGGTCTTGAGACCATTTTGCCCCTAGTTCTTCCTGCATATGTCTTCGCTGTCCTGCACACACATAATTTCGATTTAGTCCATCAAAATTACCATAATATGCACAAAAATCACAAATGCTCAAAATTTTGCAATATAGAATTAATGCTCAAGGCCCTCAACTTCATTTTATTGAACGATATCACCAAATTAATCAAGTTGCGTGAAAGGCCTAATTTATATGCGAAGTTGAGATCAACTTTGAAACATGCATAATTGTCTAATTATATGCACATAAAATGATGTGTATGCAATGAATTATCATAGAAAATGGACATTTATCACATCCCCCAACTTGAACATTGCTAGTCCCTTAGCAATGTAATTAATTATAGAATTAGGACTAGCAAACACTCATGTGTCACAGTTCATGGAAATAACATTATGCACAATGATTTAGACTTTGGAGCATTACAAGTTCAAGTAGTACGTGTTCGGAACAAATTTCATCAGTCCATGTGTTTAGACTTTTCCTCAAAATACACTCAAAATTAAATATCCCTTTGTGTAGAAGTGATATAACTTGACTAATAGCTACCAAACAATCTAGATGAATGCGTTTTCTATCTCTCACTCAAAGATGATTTTCAATTTTACATACTTCAAATCAGATCTTTGACTTTTGGTAGATTCAAAATGCCTTCTTTTTTTTACACATGGTATTGCATACCTCTTTCACAGTTTGACGCGAACCTTAACACTTGTTAGGTAAAGCAGGCCCGGCTACTAAGATCAGCAGTTCCTTCACCGTTTGACGTGAACCTTAACACTTGTTAGGTGCAGCAGACCCGGTTACTAGGATCAGGGACATTTTCCATGGTTTCTTATTTTCAACAGGTAGCTTTTTCCTCAGAATTTCTCTTCAAAGAATATGCAAAAAATCAATCATCCCTAAGTGCTAAGAAAAATTCCCATCACCCATGCGTTTGAAGTCCAATAATCTCATTATTGTGCAATTGTGTGCAAGTTCAATAGAATTTCAGATGTATTATGAGGAAAAGGCTAAAGACATAACCAATTAATTCACCCCGTTAACTTGCTACTTTCACAAGTAAGACTCTAAGTCCTATCATTCTAAGAAAAATCTCTCATCATGAAATATGATCAAGAAGCACTTATTAGGGGTGTTGTGAACGATTGCAAAAATTTTGAGAAAAATCTTAAGCTTCCCCAATGGTATTAACAAGATGTAGAAATGAAATGAAGCCATGAAAAGTGGTGGGAAGGATAGATACAACCTGAGAAGGAGGTGCCGCCATCAGAGAAATATTGCTCCATGCTCCTAAGACAACAGAAGAAAATCAATCACTCAAATTTTTTTTCTATTTTTTTAAAGGAGAGAGAGTAATTGGGTTGCCTCCCAACAAGCGCTAAATTTTACACCTTCAGCCAGACGCAATAGGCTCACAATGGGTTACTTAGCCTAATAGAGTCCACCTGTAGCGTTGGAAGATTTCCAATGTAAGGTTTTAAACATTGACCATTGACAGTGAAACTTTGACCATTTTAGAATCGAGAATTGTTACTGCACCATGGTCAAATATTTTAATTACCACATATGGCCCATCCCATCAGGATTTTAATTTGCCAGGGAATAATCGCAGCCTAGACTTAAAAAGCCAGACCTTTTGGTAGATTTTAAAAAAAATTTGTGAAATGTGTTTATCATGGAATGCTTTAGTCTGGGGTTTATAAATCCTAGAGTTCTCATAGGCTTCATTGCGAAGTTCCTCTAACTCATTCAGTTGAAGGGCTCTATGGGAGTTAGCCCGGCATAAATCAAGTTTGAATTGTTTGATTGCCCAATAGGACCTATGTTCCAATTCGACTGGCAAATGTCAGGGCTTTCCAAAAATGAGCCTATGAGGGGACATGCCAATGGGAGTTTTGTAGGCAGTCCGATAGGCCCATAAAGTATAATCTAATCATTCTGACCAATCTTTCCTATCGGGCCTGACAGACTTTTGCAAAATGTTCTTAATCTCCCTATTAGAAACCTCAACTTGGCCACTAGTCTGGGGATGGTAGGGAGTAGCAATCTTATGTGTGATCCCATGCTTCCTAAGCAAAGCTCGAAATTGAGAATGGATGAAATGTGAACCCCCATCACTAATGATAGCCCTGAGACACCCAAACCGAGAGAAAATGTTCTTATGAATAAATTTCATGACAATTTTGTGATCATTAGTTCAGGTGGCTATAGCTTCTATCCACTTAGACACATAATCCAACGTCACCAAAATGTACTCATGACCAAAAGATGGTGGAAACGGTCCTATGAAGTCAATTCCTCATACATCGAAGATTTCAACAACCAGGACAGGGTTTAAAGGCATCATGTCTCTACGTGACATATTCCCTACAGCTTGATAACACACACAAGATTTGCAGAATTTGAATGCATCTTTGAATAATGTGGGCCAGTAGAACCCACTTTGCAATACCTTGGCAGCCATTTTCTTACCTGAGAAATGCCCCCCACAAGCTAAGGTGTGGCAAAATGTCAGAATACTATGTTGCTCACTCTCAGGGACACACCTCCTAATGATTTGATCTAATCCTAAATGAAATAGCTCAGGGTCTTCCTAAAAGAAGTACTTGAACTTAAGCAAAGAAGCGGTCTTTTTCCTGTTTAGACCAACATTTAGGAATTTCCCCCCCGGCTAAGTAATTGAGAATATGAGCATACCATGGGGGTGAAATGTCAGATACACTAAGGAGGTGCTCATCTGGAAATGAATCCTGCAAGGGTGTGGTGTCTGATGTTATAATCCAGGACAAGTGATCTGCAACAACATTTTCTTTTTCTTTTTTATCCCAAATTTTCAAATCAAATTCCTGTAGCAATAGGATCCAACTAATCAACCTTGGTTTGGCATCTTTTTTAGACAACAGGTGTCTAAGGGATGAATGGTCAAAAAACACAATGATTTTGGCCCCTAGTAGGTTGGACCGGAACTTTTCAAAGGTGAAGACAACAGCAAGTAACTCTTTTTTTGTTATGGTGTACCTAAGTTGGGCATCAGCGAGTGTGCGGCTCGCATAGTAAATCATCACAGGCTTTTTGTTCACTCTTTGCCTAAAAACAGCACCTAAAGCATAATTCGAGGTATCATACATGATTTCAAAAGGTAATGACCAATCAGGAGTTTATAGGATCAGGGCATTGGTCAACGCCATTTTCAATGATTCAAAAGCCTCTAGACATGATTGGTCAAGGTGGATTGGGACTTCCTTAGCCAATAGATTAGTGAGGGGTCTAACAACTTTAGAGAAATCTTGGATAAATCGACAATAAAAGTCTACATGACCCAGAAATGATCGGATTTGTTTTACTGAGGTGGGTGGTGGTAGTTTGGCAATAAGCTCAACCTTAGCTTTATCCACCTCAATCCCTTTTGCCGACACTATATGCCCCAGAACAATGCCTTCTTTAACCATGAAATGGCTCTTTTCCCAACTGAGGACAAGGTTAATGTCTATGCATCTCTTCATTACTTTGGCTAAGTGATCTAGGCAGGAATCAAATGTATCCCCAAAAATGGAGAAATCATCTATCAAAACCTCGAAAAAGTTGCCCACCATGTCAGAAAAAATTGCTAACATGCATCTTTGAAATGTGGCAGGCGCATTACATAGTCCAAAGGGCATTCTCTGAAAAGCAAATGTTCCATAGGGACAAGTGAATGTGGTCTTTTCCTGATCCTCTAGGTATATAGCCACCTGATTGTACCTAGAGTACCCATCTAAAAAATAAAAATATTTCAGCCCTGCTAATTTTTACAGAATTTGGTCAATGAATGGGAGAATAAAATGGTCCTTCTTTGTCATAGAGTTGAGTTTCCTATAGTCAATGCAGACCCTCCATCCCGTGGTCAACCTTGTAGGTATCAACTCCCCTTGATCATTGGCAATCACAGTCAGTCCTGATTTCTTTGGGACAATTTGGGTTGGACTGACCCACCGACTATCAGAAATTGGGTAGATGATCCCGTCATCTAACCACTTGACCACCTCATTTTTGACCACCTCCTTCATGTGTGGATTTAATCTCCTCTACATTTCTCTGCTCGATTTTGCATTCTCCTCCGTATAAATGTGGTGCTGAAAAATGGATGGACTAATCCCTTTAAGATCAGCGACAGACCAACATATAGCCCCCTCATGAGATTTAAGGACCTCAACTAGATTCTCCTCATGGTTAGGTTCAAGGTCGCTTGCTATGATGACTAGTAAGGTATGGTCTGGGCCTAGGAATGCATACTTCAGGGAGGACGGCAATGGTTTTAATTCATCCTATGGAGGGGAGTGCAAAGATGGCAGCGCTTGTTCAGATCTAAGCTGGGGCAAGGGTTCAACTGAGGGCCACATCCTAAGTGGAGTTGACAAGATGTCAACTTCTTCGCTCATGCTGCTCCTACTATCCCCTTCTATCGCCAATAACTCCTCAATGGTGTCAACAACATAACAATCTCCTTTTTGATCATGGAATTTGGACGCCTTGAAAATATTGATGCTAACTTTTTGGTCCCCAAAAGAAATGTCCATAATTCCTGAAGCACGATCTATATTAGCCCTAGCCGTGGCTAAAAATGGTCTACCCAAAATAATAGGAGTATGTTTGATTTCTTAAGGAGAAACCATGTCCAACATGAGAAAGTCGACAGGGAAGTTGCATTCATTCACTTTAACAATGACATCCTCAATAAGACCCTTTGGAGTTTTGATTGATCTATCGGCAAGCTGGAGAATAATGGGTGTAGGCTTGAGCTCACCGATGTCAAACTGCTCATAGATGGAGGTGCGGAGTAAATTCACACTGGCTCCTAAATCAAGGAGAGCTTTCTCAAAGGTCACACCCCCAATGTTTCAAGAGATAAGGGGCGCTCCAGGGTCCCTTAACTTCATTGTAAGTTGGTTGAGGATCACAGCACTGACATTCTCAGGAAGCTGAACCTTTTCCGGGGTCACTCATGGCTCCCGCCTAGGAGTGCACATTTCCTTTAAGAATCTCGCATAAGCCGAGACATGTTTGATGGCATCAAGGAGAGGGATATTGATGTGTACTTGTTTGAAGAGCTCAATCATCTCCTCATTATGGTCCGGTTGTTTCTTTTTGGGCTTTAACGCACTGAGAAATAGCACCGTATGTTGATAAGTGCTAGGCACTTCCTCTATTTTCCTCATTCCCTTGACATCCTCTTCCAGGTTGGGTTTTTCTTCACTATCAGAAAATGTTTCTGGGGCCTAGATTGAGGAAGTAGGAGTAGACCACTAGGGATCTTGGAGGACTTTACCACTTCTTAAGTCCGAAATTGCTTTTGCATTTTTGAGTTGTGGGTCTTTTGTGGTACTTGGCCTGATGGGTGCTGGAGGAGAGGAGGAATCGGCAGGTTCATGGGGAAGTTTGGTTGTGGGAAGGCCGGGGGATTATTTCGTGGGTTGGCAATGGGCTGACTAGGCAATTTGTTGGCCCGGTTAGGAATGCAATCGAGAGGGGGGGTGAATTGATTGTGCCCCCTTGTTGCGAGAAATAAAAAGAAACTATTGAGTTGATGATCCAACAATAAACACTGTCCTGATGGACATGCAGAGACGTTGATATGAATTAATGAAACACTTTAATTACGGACCAGCATGAATCAATGGAGTGACAAACAAGCAAGCTCTCACAACACTCCAGGCCATATTGATAAACCACTCGGATAAAATGTAAAGAGCGGACAGATTGTATGAACTCTCAGCTCACCGAATCACACTCGTAAATCAGAACGGATAGAATTCAACAACAATCTCACAAGCAGCAAACTACAGCACAAGGAATTTTTAGGTGGTTCGGATGCACCCGAGTGCAGTCCTACATCCACCCCTCTCAACCTGAGAGGATTTCATTAAAATCACTGCACGACAACAGCAAAACGATCACAACGATCACACACGGGCACGACGGCCCCCCATACACGCGTGTTCTTGTGCGACGACGAGAAAACATGCACACAGAGACGATGCTCTAAAATCGTCTATGAAGAAAAAATGTATGGAAATACAAAGCCCAGTTCAGATATGATAATCTATGCTCAAATAGAGACAGAGAAGCAAGAGAATAAGATATCCCCCTTTGAATCTTCAACCAATCTCGAAGATAAGGTGGAAGGGTGCACTAGAAATGATGAACTGCGAAGTGGAAGCAGCCGGTCTGGTAGAAACAGACACCCAAGATAACAGACGGTGGAGAACAGCAGCAGTCGCATCTAGATTGATGCTTGCGCTCGTGGAAGGCAATCTCTGCGGCTTCTTCTTTCTCCTCCAGCAGGTGTGTGATGCCCTCTCCTTCTCTTCCTGCAAAGATAAAAGCCTTTAGCCTAAAAGATATCCTCCATCGAATGGAGTTCGCAGGATATATATACCCAAGGGAAAGGAGATCCCAAATGACATAAAAGCCCATGGGAAAACCCTTCAAAACAACACCTAAGTAAGAGGTGAAACCCTAAGGAAGAGCCATGGCAAACGAATCAAGAAAAGTGGGGTTCGAATCCAAAACCGGCAGACCAGATCCGGACGCCCAGAACAAGTGTCGACTCTTAAAGTCGACACTCGTTTGCGGGTGTTCTGTCAGTGAACAAGGAAATGAACACACAGCCGAAAGTGTTGACTCTCAGAGTCGACACTTTTTGGCAAGTGTTCTGACGATGATAAAACAACCTGAACCAGGCAAAAGTGTCGACTCTCAGAGTCGACACTTTTTGCCAAAACCTCTGGTTGCGATAAAAACAAGCACTGGCATGTAAGTGTCGACTCTCAGAGTCGACACTTGTAGAGCCAAAACATAAAATGGGCTAAAGCTCTGAAATTAACCCCAACAACATTAAAGATGCATCAATACTAATCTTGCCACATTGAAATGCATTCTACCATGAATTCTTACCATGGATCCAACTAATTGAAATCAGTTTGTAAATCAAGCCTGCACTAGCCACAAACAATTCAGTCACTTTAATCTTAAGCCAATGTTGCAAGAATATAGCTTCATACATGTAAGAGCCATTTGCAATTCAAATCAAACCAAACATAGATTCAGTCCATATCAAACTGAACCTTCACAACCCTCACATATCAATTAGACTCAAACAGTCCATTTCTGAATTGAATACAACTGAACCATTCATAAATTCCAACAATTCCAAAAACAGACCAATCATACAAAGTTCAGTCCATTGCCAATTCAACCAACCATTCACAATAGTGTTATCATGCTTAGCTCATGGTTGGCCATACTTGTGACCAATCAATTTACTCACATTCATCAAAGGGTATTAATGCAAATCATACAAAATAGAACTATTCTTCTTCGTCAAAATACACCGGGGCACAACAATCTCCCCCTTTTTGACGAAGATAAAACACCTATATTTCCACAAGATTTGCATGAAGGAGACGAGTCAAGTATCACCCATTGAAACAACCATTTTGAAATATTATAGCCAAAGCATTTCAAAACAAGTTTTCAAACCAAAAACCATTTTCAACAACCCATTCACAACAACCATATTACTCCCCCTTTTTGTCAGAGTCAAATAGGGGATTGATAAAGATGGAAATTATATGGAAGCCTCATATTTACAATTAACTCAGTGGAATGCCTGTGTAGTGGAATGGATGATCACGTAAGCACACATGCATCCATAATAAGATATAGAGTCATGCAAGTCCATTCGGGATGGGTTAAGAAACATGCAATCGATTTTGAGCATGATGTGCATGAACAATATTAAGAAGGATGTGCTTACAAAGAGATGGTACTGCATTAACCATGAAAGATGACTGATTCATAAGGTACATTCAGACAATCAAACCCGAAGTGAAAAATGAGCAATAAGATCCATAGCAATATGGATTCTAATATTTTCTAAGGACCACTGGAAAGAACCTTTCCTCCCTATACTTTCATACACAGTGCTTGACTTTTGGTAGCTTCGCATAGCCCCATTTTTTTTAATAATACGAACAAGATAACTAACCTTTTGACACGAGTCATGCCCTTTGTTTCAGGGGCATATCCCAGTTACTTAGTTTCGTCACTTATTTGACTTGTGGATATTTGTCACTTTTCGATCCGAGTTTCCTCCTTTGTTTCAGGGGGGATTCCCGACTACTTGGTTCCAAATCCACTTATCAAGATTTTTGGCGGGGCTGACAGCTTTTTCCTCACGAGACACGCGACTTTAATGTAGGGGATCAAGAGCCCTTAAGAGTGTTAAGTGGAATAACTGAAATCCTTATTAAATAGAGTCATTTATCTCAAAAGTGCACATTGTGGAGAGATTGTACTAAATGTAAGAGATGAATTAGTCTAATCATGGTTATGTCTCCCCCTAAGTGTATGCACAGATATGAAAGGAACCTCCCCCTTAATGTGTGCCATGTAACAAACATGTCTGATCCAATGCATTTTTATTTAGCGAGGAAAAAAGGTCATAGGAGGAATCAAAGAAAAGGGTGATATAATATCTACACTCAAACATGCATTGAGATAATGTATTCAAGCAGGTTGATTATCGGTACGTGGCTGAGAACGTAGGTCTGAAGACCACCCTCATGCATGAGGAAAGCTTCCAGTTGGACATTATTCAACCTTCGGCAATCGGCATTTGATATACCAGAAATCATGGCATTCATGCACACAAAAGCATAAGATATATGCAGTTATATACAGGCGGATGCTACTGAATGAAGATATGAGTGAAAATCAAATGTTATTCAATGTGTTATGCACAAAAAGGAAAGATTGAAACGTAAGTGCAGTGGAAAAACTCCTTATGTGCAAGAAAGTAAACCAGTATGCACAATCGCTTTATGAGAAATTTTGAGAGAGAATGTACAAAGAAAATCAAAAGATTTTAACTATCTAATCTGCACACTCCTAATTCTCTTCTAATGAAAGAAAATTGATTAGAATTCAATGGCTTTGTAAAAATATCAGCAAGTTGATGTTTTGTATCCACAAAAGATAGTTCAAAATTTCCTTTATTGATGTGATCTCTAATAAAGTGGCGTCTTACTACTATGTGCTTTGTGCGAGAGTGTTGGACAGATTTATTACAGAAGTGTTATCACACATGATGGGAGTGTTTTTCAAGCAAAAACCAAAATCTAACAATTGATGTTGGATCCAGAGTACTTGGGCCGCACAACTGCCTGCAGCCACATATTCGGCTTCAGCAGTTGATAAAGTCATACAATGTTGTTTCTTTAAGGCCCATGAAACCATGCAGCCCCCTAGAAACTGGCAGTGACCACTTCTGCTCTTACGATCCATTTTACACCCAGCATAGTCAGAATCAGTGTAAGCAAGTAAATCAAATGAAACATTCTTAGATACCACAAACCAAGATCAATTGTTCCGTTTAAATACCTGAAAATTCTTTTCACGGCCGACAAATGAGATTCCCTCTGACAAAATTGATATATTACATAGAGACACACACTAAAATGTATGGCAGGCCTGCTAGCAGTAAGATATAGCAATGAACCTATCATACCCCTGAAAAGCTTTTGATCCACAATATTACCTTTCTCATCTTCCAGTTTGAGTGAAGTGGACATTGGTGTAGCATAAGGCTTGACATTTTGTAGTTGATATTTCTTCACAATCTCCTGAGTGTACTTCTTCTGGCTAATGAAAATACCATCATCTAGCTACTTTATTTGAATCCCCAAGAAGAAGTTCAACTCGCCCATGAAGCTCAACTCGAATTCTCCCTGCATGAGTTGGGCAAAATCATCATTCATTTTAATGTTCGTGGCTCCAAAAATTATATAATCTACATAAACTTGCACAAGTAAAGCATGTTCATCACAAGTCTTAGTAAACAACGTTTGGTCTATATTACTTCATTTGAAGCCATTATCAATCAAAAAAGAACTCAACCGATCATATATACCATGCCCGGGGAGCTTGTTTTAACCCATACAATGTCTTGTCCAGTTTGTAGACGTGGTCCGGAAATTTTTCATCTTCGAAGCCCGGTGGTTGCTCCATGTATACTTCTTCTTTGATGACTCCGTTGAGGAAGGCACTCTTGACGTCCATTTGAAAAGGCTTGATGTTCCTGTGACTAGCATAAGCAAGAAGAATCCTTACTGCCTCTAATCTAGCCATATGAGCGAAAGATTCATCAAAATCAATGCCAAATTCTTGAGAGTAGCCCTTAGCTACTAATCTTGCCTTATTCCTCACAACCACCCCGTCTTCACTAAGTTTGTTTCGGAAAATCCACTTAGTTTCGATTATGAGATGATTATCAAGTCGGGGCACGAGGAACCACACCCGATTCCTTTAGAATTAGTGTAGTTTTTCTTGCATGGCGAGAACCCAAGAATTGTCATTAAGTGCATCATCTAAAGTTTTAGATTCAATATTGGAAAGTAAAGCTAAATTATCATGAAGTTCAACTTCCCTAATTGAAGCCCGGGTTCTTATCCCTTCATCCACACCACCAATCACATTCTCCAAGGGATGATCTTTAAGTGTGGTCCATTGGTGTGGAAGGGTCGGTTGTACTTGCTCCTCTTCTTGTTCTTTCTCCTCTTCCTTTTCTTTACCTTTTGCCTCACCTTGTTTGCTAGATTCTCCTTTTTCAATCTCATCTTCACCCGAGTCAAGAAAATATTCATCATTTGGCTTTCTCAAAGTAAACTCATCTATTACAACATGAGGACTTTTCTCGATTACTAGTGATCTAGAGTTATACACTCGGTAAGCCCTAGATGTCAATGAATACCCAAGAAAAATTCATCTGTCACTTTTAGCATCAAAATTTTCAAGATTATCCTTACCATTATTCAGTATGTAACAAATGGATCCAAATGGATTAAAGTGAGATATGTTGGGTTTCTTACCTTTATATAGCTCATAAGGAGTTTTCTTAAGGATAGGTCTTACCATTGCTCGATTGGTGATATAGCAGGCAGTGTTTACTGCTTCTGCCCATAAGTACCGTAGAAGACCATTTTCCGCTAACATGGTGCGCGCCATCTCCACGAGCGTTCTATTCTTCCTTTCGACCACTCTATTTTGTTGTGGGGTCCTAGGTGCTGAAAATTGGTGCTCATACCCCTGCTTCCTGTAAAATTCATCAAAATCAGAATTTTCAAACTCCTTTCCATGGTCACTCTGAATTTTCTGAATAGCATATCCTTTTTCATTCTGAACTCTCATACAGAAATTAACAAATTCCTTGAATGTATCACTTTTGTTAGCTAAGAACAATACCCATGCATATCTAGAGAAATCATCAACAATCACAAAGTCATATAGTTTCCCTCCAAGACTGTGAGTCCTAGTGGGACCAAACAAATCCATGTGTAACAATTGTAGGGGTTTTTCAGTTGAAACGATGTTTTTGCATTTGAATGAAACCGTGGTTTGTTTTCCTTTATTGCATGCTTCACAAATTTTTGAAGTTTCGCAGTTCAAACATGGAAGACCTCTGACTAAGTTATTTCTTGACAATTTCCTAATGACATTAAGACTGGCATGCCCAAGACGGCGATGTCACAACCAAACATCATCATTTTTGTTAGCAACCAAACATAAATTTTTAGAAGCAATTTCATTGAAACCAAGATGATAGGTGTTATTACTTCTCACTCCTATGAACTTAATTTCATGAGTGTTTGCATCAATTATAGAACAGTGAGAAGATTCAAAAATAACCTTGTGACCTTTGTCACAAAGTCGACTAATGCTAAGTAAATTGTGATTCAAACCTTTGACTAGCAAAACATCCTTAATACAGTGTTTGAGAACCTTACCAATTCTCCCAATGCCAATTATCTTACCTCTGTCCTATCCACCAAAAAATATCGTTCCTCCATTTTTCCCTGCTAGGTCTACAAAAAGTTATTTATTTTTAGTCATGTGCCTGAAACATTCGCTTCCAGGTACCATTTATTTTCCATTGCTTTCATGCAGACCTGCAAGAACAAACATCAAATCTCATTTTGATTTAGGTACCCAAGCAAGCTTGGGTCCCTTAGTGTTAGCATTCATCACAGTATGACTATACTTACTCAAAAACAAGTCATCATCATACTTCATCAACTGGCATATATACATATCATGATCTATTCTCCCACAATAAAAATAGGTGGGTCTTTTCCTACCAAAATTGTTTCCTTTATTTACATTCCTAGAAGTAGAGGGGAATCGAGAATAAACAACTTGTGCATTAGTGTATGTGTGTGAACACTCTCCATGATTTTGTGACTTTTTGACCTTGTAATGAACTTGATTTTTGTTGCCATGGATGCGATTTGAACTTTTCTCAATCTGATTTTCTTTTGTCTTTAAAAGGTTTTCATGAACTATTTTCATCTCATTCAATTGAGTGGTGAGAGATTCAACTTTATTTTCTACCTCAACCTTGGCTTTCTCACACTCATTCACTTTCATGTTTACCTCATCTATCTCCTTTTTCAACATTTCATTCTTCTCTTGAATTTCTTCTTTGAGTTTGTATGCATTTTATTTTTCTACCTCTAAATAGGAAATTTCATCGTCAAACAAAGTGAGTTTGGATTCAAGAGATTCATTTGCATTTTTGAATTTCTGAGCTTGAATTTCAAAGAAACTGCATTTTTCACAAGAATTGGGTGAATGAACAATTTCATAAATCTTCTTCCTCAAGTTTTATTTTCATTTCTGATCTTTTTATATTTTTCATACAATTCCTCATAAGCTAACTCCCATTGATCATTCGTAATAAATTCAGAGTCAGAAATTACCTGTTCTTGATCACTTCGTGCCATAAGACACAAGTTCTTGACTATCTTCTCGATATCTTCTTCTTCCTCGGATGTAGGCTCGTCCTCATCTTCGTCACTCCAAGTGGCCTTCATGGCCCTCGACTTTTTGCCCTTGTCTTTCTTAGCCTTTTTCTGCAATTCGGGACATTCACCTCTCATATGCCCCATCTTCTTACATTCATAGCACATGATTTCATTTGGCTTGGATGACTCATCTTTCTGCTTGAATTGCATTTTTCCTTTCCTAAACTTTCCACCAAACCTTCTTTTTTGGTGCAAAAACCGCCTGACCCTTCTTGTAAGCATGGCGACTTATTCATCATCTGTGTTGTCCACGGAATCCTCTTGGCTTGAGATTGGGTCTGGGTTTACTTTCAAAGCTATTGACTTCTTTTTCTTGGTGCCCTCTTCCGTCCTCTTGATATTTATCTCATAGGCCATTAAAGATCCTATGAGTGCATCCAATGTAAGAGTTGTTAGATCCTTTGAGTCCTCTATTATAGTTGCCTTGGTGTGCCAACTGGGTAACAACAACCTCAGCAACTTTCTGACCAAGTCGGTATCCTTGATATCCTTCCCGAGTGACTTCATTCCATTTGTTATCTCCATGAGACGTGCAAACATCTCGGAGATCGTCTCTTCTTCCTTCATGTGGAACAGCTTGTAGTCTCGGATAAGCATATTAGCCTTCGTCTCTTTGACTTCTGAAGTACCTTCATAGATCAACTTCAGCTTATCCCACATTTCCTTTGCACTGCTACACATAGAAACACGAGCATATTCAGTCGGATGAATAGCACACTGAATGATATTTAAAGCATTGAAATTCACAGTGGCCTTCTTAATATTCTCATCATTCCACTGTTTCTCATCTGGAGGTAAGGTGTATGGACCATTCTTAATAACTGTCCATATTTCATGACTTTGAGCACGGAGGAAAATCATCATTCTATTTTTCCAATAACTATAGTTATTTCTAACAAAGTAGGGAGGCATGTGTATAGAATGCCCTTCGGGCATCAACCCCTTGTTAGCCATTCCTAACAGATCACTCTAAACCGCAAGGTTTCTAAATAAAAAACAGAGCCGAGGCTCTGATACCAATTGTTCGCCTGGTTAGGAATGCAATCGAGAGGGGGGTGAATTGATTCCGCCTGTAATGCCCCGGATCCTTGGTTGGTCTTGCTGGATCTTCATTAGATCTTTCGGATTTATTTCGGTGAGTTTCGGTTTGCTTTTGTGGCTTCCGAGTTGAGCTTTACGAGCCATGTTGGTTTTTCACTCGTACTAGTTACGGAACCTTACGGTGAGTTTGGTTGTCAGTTCCTCGACTCGTGAATGCTTTGCGACGATGTACTCTTCAAGCCGATCGTTTCGACTATTTTTGCGTATTTTTCTGAGATAGGGCCAAAAATCAGATTTTTCAGAAATTAGGAAATTTCCTAATTTCTTTTCCTATTTCTTTTCTTTCCTCTCTCCTCCCTTCTCATTTCGCCGCCACCGTCTCTCTCTCCCGTTTTCTATCCTCTCGAGCTTCCTCGGCTCCGACTGCAGACGGAGGACCTAGGAGCGAGTGTTGGGGATGTTGTGGAGCTGACTGGGTGCGCGACAGGGCGAGGATGGAGTGGTTCTGGCGCGATCCCGAACGGTGGGTTCAAAGCCGGTGTTTGAGCTCACGGCGTGGTTTAGTCCCTTCGGGGCACTGTTTCTTCGGTTGAGGTAGGGAGACGGACCGCCACCTTGTTCTGCACGTTTCCTCTGTTTCCGTGCATGATTTGGTGCTCGATCAGGCTGGTTTAGTGAAAATCGTAGTTTTTGAGGTTTTCAGGGTTCGCCGAAAAACGGCAACCATTTGTGGTGTGGTTAGTGTTGAATTGACCGCTGGGATGTCTAGATCCCATCCATGCTAGTTTCGTGTCGATCGGTTGTCATTCGGGGCCGGTAGGAGTCCGGGAACCTCGGTGACTCATTTAGGGTCGATTTGTCTAAATCGCCCTGATCTAGCATTTTAATGCGTGCATGTGGGCTTTTTAGCCTCCTAGTGTTGTTTTTCATCGTCTAGCTTTGTTTCCCCTGCGCTTCGGCGTGAATGGGGCGTGGAACGGCTCGATTTGGCCAATCCATTATTTTCACGCCGTGACCAGTGTAGCGGTCGTTTCAGTGACCGCCAGAGGTCCCTGATGGCCCTACGATAGACCGTCACAACGTCTGGGCATTTTTAGTTCTTCGTGGTCTTGGGAGTGTGACGGCCCAGGGGAGGCGCGTCACAGCTCTCTGACGCGTCCGGGGTGATGCGTCACGCCTGTTTTGTCGTTTAGCATTTTGGTTAAGGCGGTTCCTCTGACGCGCCTGCCCTAGTGCGTCAGAGTCTTGTAACGCGCCTGGTGTAGGCCGTTACGTTGTGTTTGACTTGGAGTTTGACCGTTGAGGCGGTTTGTGTAATGGTGGTGTCCCCGTGCGTCACAGCGTTGTAACGCGCCTGCCCCAGGCCGTTACGTGCTGTTTTGGCCGAGTTGGGTGGTTGTGCCATTGGCTCTAACGGCCACGCACTCGTGCGTTAGGCTTGTGTAACGCGTCCGTGATGGACCGTTACGTGCCTTTCGGCCATTGTTTCCTTGACTTGAGCCAGTTGGCCTTGACGCGCCTGCTTTGCCGCGTTAGGCTGTGTGACGCGCCTGGTCTAGCGCGTTATGTGGTTCGAGTTACCATTTTTATCTCGGGTCTTTTGGCCCTGACGCGTCTGCTCCCGTGCATTAGGGTGGCGTAACGCGTCTGTTGTCATGCGTTAGGCCACTGTAACGCGCCTGCCCTGGCGCGTTACGTTGTTCGTGTTGTGGTTTCGAGCGTGTTGGCTCTGACGCGCCTGCCCTGGTGCGTCAGGCTCGTGTAACGGCCCAGCGTTAGACCATCACGTTCGTGTTGTTGGGTCCCGTAGTGCAGGAACATGGATCTAGAGGGGGGGTGAATAGATCCTACTGCTAAAAACTATGTCCAATTAAAAACACAAACTAGCACACATCGGAATTTACAAGATTGATAGGATTGAGGAAATTAATCTAAACAAGTTTAAACTGATTCACTCAATCTCGCCGAGCTCACACGATAGCACAAACAGATAGGATAGTGAACACACAATCACAAGAATCAAACCACATGACACGGGGATTTTTAAGGTGGTTCGGGACCACAACGGGCTCCCTACGTCCACCCCTCACCAAACCGGTGAGGCTTCACTACACGCTACAAAATGTAGCAACACGGGGACGAACCCCAACACACACACACGATGCTTTCACAGCAAAACACACACACGAGGCCTTGCCTCAACCTGCTGCCACAACAGCACACACACACACACACACTGGGGAACACACCCCGAACAAATTCCTCACACGGAGTCACAACTCCGCACACACACACGTAGGACAATGCCTCCTCAACCACACGGGAGAAAACTCCCAACAACAACACACACGTGGATATACTCTGCACAATCAGCACACATATAACAACACACACACTCGGAGACCCCCTTCTCCGAACACCCACACAAGGTATTATCTCAAATGTATATGAATCAAAACATATATATGCTATGACCCTCCAATCAAATTATAGAGATGAAAACTAGACAGATGTGTCAAGTATAAGGCTCCCCCTTCTTCAGCAAAATCTGATTCTCCTTGCTTGTTGACGGATGATCATGATTTAGACATCATCTTCTTCGTCTCCTCGAGATGCACGTCTTTTCCTTCTTCTAATTTCATCCTCACCTCATAAACCCATGATGTGAAACAAAGTGATGGGGGTATGCAATAAGAGATTGTGAGCCCTTGGACCTTATCCGCAAACACAAAGTAAGACCCGAGATTATTTGGAAATCGCCAAACCACCGTGCACACCCGTCTCCCGTGGTGACTCGGTGATGCCGAGTCGACATGGTGGAACAAGAACCTTGCCGGTAGAGGGCCAGCAAGAGTGTGTTTTCCCCTCCCGAGGGTACGGTGCCCACACTCATGGGCGGGCCAGGTGCCTTGGGGCACGGGGTCACTCCTTCTCACTATAGCCCATGGTGACCGCACTTAAAATGGAAATGCAGGAACGAGCACTCTCTCACCAACCAGCAGATAGCTTCGCATATATTAAAAGAACAAACCCTAATGGGGAGCAAGGGCAGAAGCTCACCTGGTCGGTTTGAAGAAACCAACCCCGTTCGGAGACGATGGGCGAGCGGGGAAGTGTGGGTTCCCCGCACACTGCGCTGATGAAGCTTGATCCCTAAAATTTAGTTACAAGCACTACGCCTCGCACAGGAGGGGTAACTTGGGGTGGGGAGATTATAGTTACAATCAAACACTACCTCCGCGCAGGGAGGGGCGGTAAGCCGGCCAGGCGGGGAGAGCCAAGGAACTATGAACGGGACCGGTTCGCCCTTCCGGAGTACTGCTTGCCGGTTCTGCCCGCTGATAGGTACTAGATGTCGACTCCGCTGCGCTCGCTCCCGGACTCGAAATGGGACGGGATCAGCGTTGAAACGTCAGTGACTGGCCCAGGATGGACCCTGAATTTTGTTGCTGCCAGAAGTTTCCGATGCTGACCGGGACATATGGTGGACTGGTGCTGTTCCGCTCTGCCTCGGACGGGGTGCAGGTTGTAGCAGCAGGTTGGCGACTTCACTCCGATCGCTCCCATGATTCAATCGAGGCGGGATCAGGACGGTTGCGAGCATGGTCGAATTCTCTTCGATCAGCAACCAAGATGGGTTCTAGGCGACGTCGGAGCAGGGAGGAGGAGCCCGAACAAGGAGAGGGAGTCTGACCAGTCCCTGGCAGGACAGATCTGCGCACCTGGGGGAAATAAATCGGAATGGGGAGCTCCCAACTCCGAACGAGGCCCCGCTTGCTGTGATGGACGGAGGACAGGGGGATCTTCACCTCGGCCAAATGGCGCGCTCAGGAGATCAGAGGTGAGGGCGTGGCTACTTCTGAACTGCAGCTCTGGTTCAGGTTCTGGTCCTGGTTGCGCAGTTGGACGAGAACGGCTCGTCCGGACAGCAAGGACGTCGGATGCTGGCGAGACTACCTCGGCTACGAAGCTGACTGGGGAAGCTTTCTGTCTATGTAAGGTACGCCTTCAGACGACGTCGGACAGCCACGGTACAGGGTCTGCAAGTCAGGCTCCACTGCTGCCTGTGATCTGGACAGGGCCAAAGGGGGGGTGTTGGTGTAGAGGGGTTGAAAGGGGGGGTGGAGGGGCAGCAAGGAAAGTGACAAGGTGTTGGTAGGGGGATGTGGGAGGGGTGGTTTTGGGGGTGTTAGAGGGGAGAGGGAGGGCTTGACAGGGGCGGACTATGTGGTGGGAGGTGGTGGAGGTGGAGGAGCTCACTTGGAGGGGTGGTGGATGGGGGGGGTGCAAATGGACTAGGGGATGGGGGGTGGTATTCTTTTGAATGGGGTGGTGGGTTAATGGAGGGGTTAATGGGGTCTAGGGAATGGGAAGGGTTGCTTTGGGAAGGGGAATGGGTGCTTGGGAGAAGGGATTCTCCCTTGGGGATATGAAAGGTTGTATGGGGAAGGGGAAGGGTTGCTTGGAGATTGGTGGAAGTAAATGGTGGGAGTGATGGGGCCTTGGGAAGGTGAAGGGTTGAGGTGATGTGGATGGTGAGGTGGCAAGAGAGGGAGGTGAAAGGGCAAGGTCGCCCAAGGGAGAGAGAGAGGGGAGGAGAGAGAGAGTGAGAGAGATAGAGTGAAAGAGGGAGGGAGATCTCAAGAAGTTTTCACAACTTAATTCAAACTTTCATTACTTCCAAATGAAGGATTTGGGGTCCTATTTATAGGGAACCCAAAATTTACAATAAGTCCCTGCTAGAAAGACTAATGACACATATCTAGTGGGAAAGGGGCGCAAGTGGGCCAAGCCCAAGGGATTGGGCCCAAAACCCACATGATGACCACATGACTTAGGAAAATAAACACATAACGTAGGTACGAGACTCAAATAAAAGACAAATTACATCAAAATGACCCAAAATAAAGACAAGAAGTATGCCAAAATGATCCATCAGAGTGTTGAGGAGGCCTGGATGACATGGAGCTCAAGTCTGGTCCTCATCGAACAGAAAGGAAGTCCCGAGGCAGAGGGAATCACGGGTGATGTCCCCATCATTTCCCCCGGGCCGTAAAGAGCTCGACTCTGTCAAGTAAGGGTCCTCCCTGCTGCGGTACTGCTCCAATAGGTCGGGGTCCAGCTGCTGGAGATCCTCCCGACTTACCCAGGCGTCATACGAAGGTGGCCGTCCCTTCCACCTAACCAGATATCGCTCATACACCTTGCTCCGTGTGGTGGTGATCTGTTCATCTAATATCCGCTCCACTTTGTCATGCTGGTTCCTCAGGCCAGATGGACCTCTCATTTGTGTAGGGACTCTCTCAAGGGGTGGGGTAGGCTGGAATTCCTCACTGGGTGTCACCGTGGGACCCTTGTAGGGCACCAGGTCAGCTACATTGAAAGAGGGACTTACTCCATACTCCTCAGGGAGGTTCAACACATAAGCATTAGTGCCAAGGCGTCTCAGCACCTGAAAGGGGCCTGCTCCACAAGACCTCAACTTTGAGATATTCACAGGGAATAACCTCTCCGTTCTCACCATCACAAAATCACCAACTTGGAATTCTTGGCGGCGGCGGTGGGAATCGGCTGATTTCTTATAAATCTCATTACTCTTGTTGATGTGTTTGCGAATATCTTCATGCAACTCTCTAAGATGTTGTGCAAAAGACTCGGCAGTGATAGACACCCTAGCATGTGGGGGTAGGGGAATGAGATCTGAAGGCTTTTTGGGTTTGTATCCATGCACAACTTCGAAGGGACTCATGCCTATGGACCTATTTGTTGAATTGTTGTATGCAAATTCGGCTTGGGGCAGAATGAGATCCCAATTCCTTGGGCGTTCCTCAACAAGGCACCGGAGGAGGTTTCCTAGGCTCCGATTGATGACCTCTGTTTGGCCATCGGTTTGGGGGTGGTAGGCTGTGGAAAATTTGAGAAGGGTCCCCATAAGATGCCAAAGGGTTTTCTAAAAGTAACTGGTAAATTTGACATCCCTATCAGAAATGATGGTTTTGGGTAGGCCATGGAGGCGGACCACCTCATCGAAGAATAGACGGGCCACATGGGACGCCTCAGAGGTTTTTGAACAGGGGATGAAATGAGCCATTTTGGAGAACCTGTCCACTACAACATAGATTGAATCGTGCTTTCTCTGGGTTCTGGGCAGCCCTAGGACAAAGTCCATGCTTAGATCCTGCCACGGACGATCGGGGACAGGGAGAGGGGTGTATAGACCGGTGTTCTATTTTACTTACTTGGCTGTGGCATAGGTCCGGCACTGGCCAACAATCTTGGCCACATCCCTCTTGAGGCTTGGCCATTAGAATTGCCCTTCAACCAAAGCAATGGTCTTATGTACCCCAAAATGGCCAGCTAGGCCCCCTGCGTGTAATTTCCATACCAAAAAGTCACGGAGGGAGGTCCGGGGTATACAAAGTCTGGATCCTTTGAAAAGGAACCCATCTTCCAAGATGAAGTCCCCATCGGCCTGTTGGGACTGGGTGGTCAAAGAGGCATGGATGCGCCCAAAGTCAAGGCAGTCAGGGTATTCTTGTTTGACTCTATCGAACCCGGTGACTTCTACCCTTACAATAGACAGTAAAGATATCCTCCTGCTAAGGGCATCTGCTGCTCGATTCTCACTCCCAGCTTTGTGTTTGATCACAAAAGTGTAAGACTGGAGGTACTCCACCCAATGGGCATGTCGGGCGTTTAGCTTCTGCTGGGAATTGAGGTATTTTAAAGCTTCATGATCTGAGAAGATGACAAACTCCTTAGGCAGGAGATAATGTCTCCAATGCTTAAGTGACTGAACCATAGCATAAAATTCTTTGTCATAGGTTGAATATCTCATCCTGGCATCACAATGTTTCTCACTGAAGTATGCTACTGGGTGCCCTTCCTGACTGAGGATTCCACCAATGCCTACCCCTGAAGCGTCACATGTGACTTCAAAAACCTTGGAAAAGTCGGGAAGGCACAAGACGGGGGCCTGGGTCATTTTCTCCTTTAGATCTAGAAAGGCCTTAGAGGCAGACTTGGTCCAAACGAAGGTCCCCTTTTTGAGGCAATCGGTGATGTGGGCTGTGATAGTACTGAAGCCTCTAATGAACCTCCTATAGAACGTGGCCAACCCGTGGAAACTCCATACTTCATGGAGAGTGTGGGGTTCTGGCCAGTCTATGATGGCTTGGACCTTTTCCGGGTCCATGGACACACCTTTAGTGGAGACTACATATCCCAGGAAGGTAGTGGATTCCGTCATGAAGTGACACTTTCTTAGGTTGGCAAAGAGACTCTCATTTCGAAGAGTGGTGCATATTTGCCGAAGATGGCCTAGATGGTCTTCCCTGGATTGGCTGTAGATGAGAATATCATCGAAGTAGACCACCAAGAAGACTCCAATGTACGGCCTAAGAACCTCAGTCATAAGGCGCATAAAGGTGCTTGGGGCATTTGAGAGCCCGAAGGGCATCACGAGCCACTCATAGAGCCCATCTTTTGTTTTGAAAACGGCTTTCCATTCATCTTCCGGCCTTATCCTAACCTGATGGTAGCCACTCTTAAGGTCAATTTTGGAAAAAAATGGTGGGTCCGGCTAGCATGTCAAGCATATCGTCAAGCCTAGGTATGGGGAACCTATATTTGACGGTAATCTTGTTGATGGCCCTACTATCAACACACATTCGCCATGTCCCATCCTTCTTGGGTGTGAGGAGGGCCGGGACAGCACAAGGACTTTTGCTTAAGCGGAGAAAGCCTTTCCTAATAAGTTCCTCCACTTGCCTTCTCAATTTAGCATGCTCCGTGGGGTTGAGGCGATAGTGGGGAAGGTTTGGGAGGGTGGATCCTGGGACGAGATCAATAGCATGTTGAACATCCCTCATGGGTGGCAGTTGATCAGGGAGCTCATCGGGGAACACATCCATAAATTCTTCCAAGAGAGGGTGTATTTTCACGGGGTGGGGGTTGGAGGGAGTTGACTCTCCAAGGCATATGACTACCGCACACAAGGGTGTTCCTAGAACAACCTCTTCCTCCAGTTCTTTTCTCGTGATGAGATGCAGGCCTTTGACTATTCCGTTTGGCTTTTCTTGGGTAGGTTCTTGGAAGGCTGGTTGGGTTGGTGGGAGTGGGACCCCTGGGTTTTGAGGTGACTTTGGTTGTGGTGAAGGGAGAATCCCCTTGGAGGGAGGTTCCTTCCGTGGTGGGGAAGGGTTGAGGCGGATGGTCTTCCCCTCATGTTCAAAGGTGCATGTGTTTGGCTTTCCTAGGATGGTTGCATTGACGTCATAAATCCAAGGCCTCCCTAGAAGGATGCTCCCTACTTCCATGGGTATAATGTCACACCAAACCTGTCCTTGATAAGATGAGAAGGTGATGGGTACAAGGCAACAAGTGTTGACCGGGATGGAGTGATTGTTAATCTAAGAGACCCGGTATGGCTTGGGGTGGGGTGTGGTAGTAAGCCCAAGAAGCTTAACGGTGTCAGGAGACACGGCGTTGACACAACTCCCATTGTCTAGGATCACTTTCCTAACATGGCTCCCCATCTTGAGGTAGGTGTGAAAAATGGAGGTCCTACGCCAATCCTCCTCTTGTGGTTTGGTGAGGGTGCACCTAATCACACCTAAGTGGGAGTCGGCGGGAGGAGGGTCGTGGTCTAAGCCTATTTCATAGAGTTGTTCCTCATACTCCTCTTCCCAACCTAAGGTAGCCTCATACTCCTCAATCTCACTCTCATGCTCTCCTTGGAACGGGGTAGGTCCCCCTTCAATGATAAGGCTGGACAATCCTTTGGATGGACATTGGGTGGAGATGTGGCCATAACTATGACACCGAAAGCACTTTACCGAACTACTCCCTGGGGTTGTTCCTTTGGGGGGTTCCTCTCTTCGGGGAGGAGGGTTGGGTGGAGTAGCCCTTGTAGGGGTGGGATTGGTTGGTTGATGGTAAGTTCGAGTAGGAGTTCCCCCACTGGGGATAGGGGTCTTCAATAGGGGAGGAAGGTTGGGTCGGGGACCCGGAGTCCTGACACCGGCCGTTCTAGGGGAGGCAAACCTAGGATTCCTAGAAAATCTCTCCACATCGCGGGCTATTTGATAGGCTATTTCAAGGCTATGCACTTCCCTCATGAAAAACTCCCGTTTGATGTGGGGTAGAAGACCATTTCTAAATCGGGATAGAGTGACGGCTGGTTCCTCGACGACTCCACACTTTAGGAGATAGGAGTCAAATTTTTCAATGTACTCCTCCACAGTTTTTCCTTCCTGGGTAAGACTTTGCCACTCATCGAGGAGTAGTTGACTATAGGAATTGGAAAGGTATTTGCTCCTGAGTTGGGTCTTCATGTCAAGCCAATTGTCAATGGGCTCTTCCCGCTTAATCCTTCTTTGGCTTTCTACCTTTAACCAATAGGTTTTGGCTAGTTTGAGAAGGTGCATCTTAGCCAACCTAACTTTCCTTTCCTCGGTCATTGGGTACCAATCAAAGTATTGGTCCATGCCATGTTCCCACTCTTCATAGGCACTTGGGTTATGGGACCCATCAAAGTTCGGAGCCTCTACCTTTATCATCCTTAAGAGGAAATCGTCTGGGTCCTCTCGGGGTCGCCTCTCATTGCGCCGAGGTTGTAGGGGCCTCTCATGCTCATGGTAAAAGTCATTCTCTACGTTTTCCCTATCAAGTTCAGCTCGTGGAGGGGGAGCCCTTTGGGCATGGTTCCTAGGGGGGCCCTAGCTTCCTCGAGTCTATCCAGACAGATGGAAAAACCATCTAACCGATCCATGATGGTATTAAGGACAGCCTCAACTCGATCCATCGGAGCTTGGGGTGCCTCCCTAGGGATGTCTTGGTTGCCTTGGGAATTGGGATTCATAGGGGGAGCCGAGGATGAGGGGTCGGTCCGATACAAGGCACCACTATGGGTAGACATGCACAATGAGGAGATGACCGACACACGGGTGAAGATAATGTAATGGCCTTAGGACCTAGGCTTGTAGAGACAAGTCTAAAACCTGGCTATGATACCAATTTGATGTGAAACAAAGTGATGGGGGTATGCAATAATAGATTATGAGCCCTTGGACCTTATCCGACCCGAGATTATTTGGCAATCGCCAAACCACCGTGCACACCCGTCTCCCGTGGTGACTCGGTGATGCCGAGTCGACGTGGTGGAACAAGAACCTTGCCGGTAGAGGGCCAGCAAGAGTGTGTTTTCCCCTCCCTAGGGTACGGTCCCCACATTCAAGGGTGGGCCAGGTGCCTTGGGGCACGGGGTCACTCCTTCTCACTATAGCCCACGGTGACCGCACTTAAAATGGAATTGCAGGAACGAGCGCTCTCTCACCAACCAGCAGATAGCTTCGCAGATATTAAAAGAACAAAACCTAATGGGGAGCAAGGGCAGAAGCTCACCTGGTCGGTTTGAAGAAACCAACCCCATTCGGACACGATGGGCGAGCGGGGAAGTGTGGGTTCCCCGCACACTGCGCTGATGAAGCTTGATCCATAAAATTTAGTTACAAGCACTACGTCTCGCACAGGAGGGGGAACTTGGGGTGGGGAGATTATAGTTACAATCAAACACTACCTCCGCGCAGGGAGGGGCGGTAAGCCGGCCAGGCGGGGAGAGCCAAGGAACTATGAACGGGACCGGTTCGCCCTTTCCGGAGTACTGCTTGCCGATTCTTCCTGCTGATAGGTACTGGATGTCGACTCCGCTACGCTCGCTCCTAAACTTGAAATGGGACAGGATCAGCGTTGAAACGTTGGCGACTGGCCCAGGATGGACCCTGAGTTTTTTTTCCTCCAGAAGTTTCCGACACTGGCCGGGACAGATGGTGGACTGGTGCTGTTCCGCTCTACCTCGGACGCGGTGCAGGTTGTAGTAGCAGTTTGGCGACTTCACTCCGACCGGTCCCGTGATCCAATCGAGGCAGGATCAGGACGGTTGTGAGCGTGGTCGAATTCTCTTCGATCAACAACCAAGATGGGTTCTAGGCGACATCGGAGCAGGGAGGAGGAGCCCGAACAAGGAGAGGCGGTCTGACCAGTCCCTGGCAGGACAGATCTGCGCACCTGGGGGAATTAAATCGGAACGGGGAGCTCCCAACTCCGAACGAGGCCCCGCTTGCTTTGCTGGATGGAGGACAAGGGGATCTTCGCGTCGGCCAAGTGGCGCGCTGAGGAGATCAGAGGTGAGGGCGTGGTGGCTTCTGAACTGCAGCTCTGGTTCAGGTTCTGGTCCTGGTTGCGCAGTCGGACGAGAACGGCTCCTCCGGACAGCAAGGACGTCGGATGCTGGCGAGACCACCTCGGCTACGAAGCTGACTGGGGAAGCTTTCAGTGTAAGGTACGCCTTCAGACGACATCGGACAGCCACGGTACAGGGTCTGCAAGTCAGGCTCCACTGCTGCCTGTGATCTGGACAGGGCCAAAGGGGGGGGTGTTGGTGTAGAGGGGTTGAAAGGGGGGGTGGAGGGGCAGCAAGGAAAGTGACAAGGTGTTGGTAGGGGAATGTGGGAGGGGTAGTTTTGGGGGTGTGAGAGGGGAGAGGGAGGGCTTGACAGGGGCGGACCTTGTGGTGGGAGGTGGTGGAGGTGGAGGAGCTCACTTGGAGGGGTGGTGGATGGGGGGGCGCAAATGGACTAGGGGATGGGGGTGGTATTCTTTTGAATGGGGTGGTGGGTTAATGGAGGGGTTAATGGGGTCTAGGGGATGGGAAGGGTTGCTTTGGGAAGGGGAATGGGTGCTTGGGAGAAGGGATTCTCCCTTGGGGATATGAAAGGTTGTATGGGGAAGGGGAAGGGTTGCTTGGAGATTGGTGGAAGTAAATGGTGGGAGTGATGGGGCCTTGGGAAGGTGAAGGGTTGAGGTGATGTGGATGGTGAGGTGGCAAGAGAGGGAGGTGAAAGGGCAAGGTCGCCCAAGGGAGAGAGAGAGGGGAGGAGAGAGAGAGGGGGCCGCCCCCTTTAGAGAGAGAGAGAGATAGAGTGAAAGAGGGAGGGAGATCTCAAGAAGTTTTCACAACTTAATTCAAACTTTCATTACTTCCAAATGAAGGATTTGGGGTCCTATTTATAGGGTACCCAAAATTTACAATAAGTCCCTGCTAGAAAGAATAATGACACATATATAGGGGGAAAGGGGCGCAAGTGGGCCAAGCCCAAGGGATTGGGCCCAAAACCCACATGATGACCACATGACTTAGGAAAATAAACACATAACGTAGGTACGGGACTCAAATAAAAGACAAATTACATCAAAATGACCCAAAATAAAGACAAGAAGTACGCCAAAATGATCCATCAGAGTGCTGAGGAGGCCTGGATGACATGGAGCTCAAGTCTGGTCCTCATCGAACGGAAAGGAAGTCCCGAGCCAGAGGGAATCACGGGTGATGTCCCCATCAACCCCTCTACTCTCATCCTTGTGGTAGCACTCCTCCTTCTTTTTCTGTAAGAGAAAGGAAGGCATTAGTTCATCTTGTTGCTTAGGATGAAAACACAGTACTAATAAGAGGGCAATCAATAGATGAGCAAATGAACATGTATATATATATTGCACCTCTTAGATAATCATTCAAGACCTTGAGCAATCTCAAACAAAAACACAGAAGTGAAAGATCAAGACAACTCCCTCAGATTTTCGATGAAAAGCTTCTGCAGGATGAGGAACCGTTCTTGAAGAAAGATGATCGATTCTTGCATGGATGATGCTTGTATCTTGATTCTCCACGTTGCTTCCAGTAGAGGATCGATTAGGGACTTGAATCCACGTTCTTCGCTTCACATACAAGCTCAAAACCAGGTGGAAGAGGGCTTGGGAGCTTCAACTCCGAACCTGCATACACAAGGGTTAGCAAAAAACCCAAAAATCAGATCTCCCTTGTTATCCTTAGGGTTTGCAACCCAAAAGATGTATATAAGAGTTTAGGTCGGTCAAGAGTCAGCCTAGGGACCAGATCCACACTTTGTGGAGTGATTTGTGGAAGTTTGACTCGGATTGGAAGACTTTAGGGGCAAGAAAACGGCGGTCAACAAAGGTGGCTGGAGGTTCGACCGGAATGGGTCGACCCTTGGGGTCGACCCTCGTGAGATGGTTAAAGACCCAAAAGCAATGGGTCGACCCTTGGGGTCGACCCTCGTGAGCAGCCGTGCTGGATTTGGGTATTAGCTCACAGGGGTCGACCCTTGGGATCGACCCTTGGGGTTTTTTTGAATTTCTGGGCATATGGGTCGACCCTTGGGGTCGACCCTTCCGTGGGTCGACCCTTGGGGTCGACCCTTCCGTGGGTCGACCCCAGGGGTCGACCCTTTCAGGCAGACAACAAGAAATACACGATGTATAGACTTGCTGCTGAAGGATGTACAGACTTGCTGCTGAAGAATGTACAGACTTGCTGAAGTATGGAATTGCTGATGTATAGACTTGCTGGCTGTATAGACTTGCTGGCTGTATAGACTTGCTGATGTATGGACTTGATGATGTATAGACTTGCTGCTGAAGGATGTATAGACTTGATGTGCCTGCAACCAATGTATAGACTTGTTAGTATGCGGATGTATAGACTTTGCATATGCATGAATGATTGTACAGACTTGCTATATGCATGAAAGAGTGTACAGACTTTGTGTTGCGAACACAGGCTGTACAGACTTTGAATGTATAGACTTTGTGTTATGCAACAGACAATTGTATAGACTTTGTGGCATGCACTGTATAGACTTGATGTTGCGAACCGTGCACATGCATGAACAATGTATAGACTTGGTGGCATGCAATGTATAGACTTGCCAGCATGCAATGTATAGACTTGATGTTGCGAACTGTGCACATGCATGAACAATGTATAGACTTGGTGGCATGCAATGTATAGACTTGCCAGCATGCAGTGTATAGACTTGGAAATGCTGAATGCACATGATGCAATGTACAGACTTGGAAATGCTGAATGCACAAGATGATGTACAGACTTGGTCTTGCGACCACGGCTGTACAGACTTTGAAGAAATGCATGCACAAGGAATGTATAGACTTGGTCTTGCAATGTATAGACTTTGTGTGCTTGAAATGCAGACAACAAGTGTACAGACTTCAAAATAAAGAATGTACAGACTTGCTGTAATGAACAATGCCCAAATGCAAAGTATGGACTTAGCGTGAATGCGAGAAGACGCTAAGTGAGACGGATGTATAGACTTTATGTGCAATGCAAAGGCTGTATAGACTTTATGTGTGGATGACCAGACAATGTATAGACATCATATGCAGACAAGACCTCATATGCAATGTTTGTGCTAACCTCAAAGCACGTATGAGCCTCGTGCTAACCTCAAAGCACGTATGAGCCTTATAAAATCACAATGCATCCACATGATGATAAGCCTTAGAGAACAGTTTATGAACATTTCCACAACCATTTCAATCTTCATACACATGAGGACATGAACAACCATTCTCGCACACGACCAAGCAACAAAGGCATTTTGTAATCATCAAAATCACAATGCACAATAATCTCCCCCATTTTGATGATGACAAAATATTATGCTATAAGGCTCTCTCTCCCCCTTTGACATAATCAGAAATGGGGGTCATGATGGGGATATCATGATGGCAGTAAGACCATGTGATACCAATTGTTGAAATTCAAATGTGGAAATTGGAAATGCAAATGGGGACAATATGGTCATGAAGAATGCAAGATGACAAAACGATATGCAAATGCTCACAAGTTGCAGTAATTGGAAATGGTGTATGGCATGACAATAATGAGCACGCAAACAAGCACTCAAACACACATAAGGTATTGACTCATGCAAGTCCTGATGAGTTAAGCAGATAGGATCACATGCAAAGCTCCCCCTTAGACAACGACACATAAGATGATTGGCTTTGATTTTAAAATTTTTAGATTTTTAGTTTTCTTGTGAAATGCATGAAACATGATGTATGAAAATGATGAGACACGAAATGCATACAATGTGATCAAGCAGATATCTATAGATACATGCAACATAACTCCTTCACAAGAAGGGATACCAATTGATTTACAGTGAGGGGATATGTGTAGGAAAAGTACAAGTGAGTCATTAAGTTCAGAACGCTCATGATTACACTTAGAGGATTGTGCAGATAAATAGGAGAAGACGTACAGTAGGTCATGTAATTAATCAAAATTTTAAAATACATATCAAATCAAATTCCCATGTGTAAGTGAGTAACATGAGTATGAAGTCTAGCCATATGGATAACCATATTTTCAAGTAAACACAATAGTAAGTGCACAAACTGCATTTCAATCTAGAGAACATCGTATTGGAGGCTTCGCTCTACCTCAATCAAATATATCATCAGAAATTTTCATACTGACAATCTGAATTTTTCTAAGAAGAATCAGGTTCAAAATAATTCCTTTTTACGTGAGGAGACACATGGAGCTCATGCCAGAATCCCCGGTTACTCAGAATACTGAACCTTGTCACCTCATTATAACAGAGATACTTTAGTCAACACTTTTCAGAAATGAACCACATCACGTCTTAGGTGACATGTGCCCAATTTACTCAGTGAAACTTAGCATTGCTCTGCCTTTCATTTCAACCATCTTTGGTATGTGGAGGCAGACAGCTTTTTCCTCAACTGTCTCTTATCATCCATGCAGCAAGTTGAATTACTTTAGAGTGTTGAAATGAAATTCTGATATCCTTATAAATAACACTCAATTTCACATTAAAGTGCATGAAGTGTACGAATTTGATTTAACATGTATGGAGAAATTTTAACTTAAAACAGGATAGTGTAGCTCCCCCTATGTAAATGCAATAAGCATGAAATGCTCCCCCTGAGAGTTTGACATGATGCACACTTATCAAGACTCAGATGCAACATTATTTAAGAATGGAGTATTCGGTCGTAGAAATTTCAAAGGAAGGGGTTGAATAGCATATAATAACATGCAAGCATACAGTGGAGATATGCATACGCAATGTAAAATGAAAAAGATATGCAATTTCAGTTCTTGAATTGTTGGCCCCAAAGATATGAGACTGATTGTTGGAAGACTTCGTTTTGGCATTTATGCAACATGAAATGTTCAAAATGATGCATTTCAAAGTATGCACTATATGTATGCTGAAAATGCTAACTTTACAACAAGACACACCATGAGCTTCATCTTCCAAAAGTATTATGTGAATGATAATATGCAAATATTCAATGTGATGTAAGATTTCAGATTTCACATGACACTCTATATGCACCTAATGTAACTAATGCATGACACGCATTACCAATTGTTAAAATATGACGACATAATTTTATTCTGAAAAGAGAATTTAGAAAATTCATTCAAAGCATCAAAATCATCATATGTAAACTTTTTCTTGAAAACATTTACTTTTATCCAGAAGGATGAGTGGCACATTGGTAAAGATCATGGAACATTGATCAATTTCAGTCCTCAAAATGTTCAGCCACAGAACAACATCATTTTCAAAATTTTCAGCATGCAAAACTCCCCCATAATCAATGCATGATTTCAGAAAATTCATTTAAGTTGGGTGCCATATGCATAGATGATTCATGGTACCGGGCGGAGACATATTCTCACACATGGTGATAGCTTTCAGACAAGCTTTACCTGCCCTTCCACATGTTAGCATTTTATATACCATGTAATCATTGAAATGATGATCAGAAACAGATGTATTCTCATTTGACATCGGGGGTTTAGCAAAAGGGCATTCAATGGCTACACTCTCATATATACTCCTCAGATGTTTCAATACCATTCAGCCAACCATTCATCATCCACATTGTCAAAAGTAACCAAAGGGTATTCAAAACTTCAAAATCACTGTCTGTCAAGATATGACATTAACATCAAGACCAAAGAGCTTCAAACAAGCATTTTACTTTCTCACCTTTGTCTTGGGTTACCTTTATTGACATTTTCAGATTCTTTACTTTATTCTCCTTGTTGTCTTCTGCATCAATAAGCTCCTTTCTTTCTCTCCTACTTGCAATATCAGAAACTCAATTTCATATCAACCTCAATTCAATACAAATGAGAAAACCAATCTTTGTGCTTTTCTCTCACAAGACAATCTCCTATGAGCTGCAAGTATGTATGATGAGTTTCAACTTTCAATACAAGTGATTCACTCAAGTTGTCATGAGTCTAGAGTTCAGTTTAGAAATTTCAAGTGTAGCCCACAGTGTAAAGGGTCAAGTCTAAGCACATGAAGAACCCAGGTCTTTCCATGTGTAGTATAGATCAATACACATGAAGGACCAAGTCTAAGCACAAGTGTAGACAAGGTTGATGCACATAAAACACAAGACAACCTCTTCAAACATGCATATTAGAGACTTGAATTCCAGCAACATTAACTTAGAATTCACACAATCGATGTGCACAAACATGAACAACCAACTTACAAATCAGTGTCAATTCAAGGACAAGCCCATGTTAACCAAGGCATCACACCAGAACTGGCCAAGTCGACTTAAAGTCTTCCTCTTGGCCTCAAGGCAATCCTGCAACAAAGTTCTCATTTGGTTGTTTTGGGTACCCAAATCTTCTTGGGTCCCGGATGGTTAGTTGCACCTCTAGTGGGTGCCTTCCACGATTTTTGGGCATGCATATCATCAAAGTGCATGAAGGAGCAATCATGCATGGTATGTCCAAACTCACCACAATAATGACAACAACCAAAAGACTTCAGATTTTTCTTGTAAGAATGAGCATGGAATTTTTGTTGGTTTGTAGAGATGTTCTCATTTTTCAAACTAAAGTAATTATTCATCCTGTGACCAAACCTTCCACAATGAAAACAGTTCAATTGATCAAATCTTTCAAATATTCTTCTTGCATGTGCATAAGAGTTATCAAGAGTTCTTTTTGTGTTCAAAAATTTTCTTGGCTTTGTGAAGCCATTCATTTTCTTGCATGCTTCTAGATCTTTAGATTTCATTAAAAGGTAATCATGCATCATATGACCAAGTTCACCACAATAAAAACATGAGATTTTTTTTGTGGATGCATGTGTGTGTGCAACATGATTTTTCTTGGCATTCAACGTGACACCAATAACATTTTTGGCCTTTTGATTTATGTTTTGTTTCTTTTTCAGACTTTCATTTGATTGCTTTATTGTTTGAGAAGAAGATTGATTTTCGGACCCATTTGATGTGCTGGCTACGTTTGAACTATGGCTATAAGATGTGTAGACTTTGTTTTCAAAATTCTTTTTGTTCACAGGATTATAGCCTAGCCCCTCTCTTTGAAAATTCACCTTAGTCCACAAGATTTTGTTCAGATTTTCTTCCCCATTCACAAACTTACACAAAGAGGCATTCAGATCATGGATTTCTTTTTCAAGTGATGAAATATACAATTCATAGGAAATGATCTCATTGTCACAAGAAATGACTTTTTCATTCAATTGGGCATTGATGATTTGATAGCTTTCCATCTTTTGTTCTAACACATGCATTTTGTCAGATTCATCAATAATCACAGATTTTCCTTTTTCAAGTTTTTCAAGATTTTTCAATCCACTTTCAAGCAGGGAGATCTGAATCAACATAGCACTGTTTTCCTTTTTAAGTTCTTCATTTTCATTTGTAAGTTTATCATTCATAATCAATTCATTGCAAATATCCTGATCAATTGAGTTTGATTCTATTTTGGTTCTTAGATCTTTTTCAGTTTTCTCCAATTGATCGATTATGTTCTTGAGGGCAACATTTTCATTTCTCAAACATGTAATGGTTTCTTTGTGGCATTCAACATCATGTTCTAAAAGTTCATTGAAGTTAACAGGCTCAGAACATTTATCACAAGAACCATTTTCATGGACCAAGTTTTCAGATTTCTTTTTCAATTTTCTATTTTCTGACTTGACTTTCTTATATTATTTTTCCAACTCATCATAAGCTTCAACAAGATCATCAAGAGTAAATTCTTCAGAATCAGAATTTACCTCTTCTGCATTTTTGTCACTTTGTTGATCAGCATCATCGGCCATGAGACATTTTTGCCTTTCCTTTTCTTGAGCTTTGATCAACCGGTCCTTAAGCTTGTTAGTATTTACAGAAGCTTTTAATAAACTCAAAGCAGTAGCATTATCACGGTGCATCATTTTATCCTGATTAGACCACTTGGTCTCATCTAGAGGTAATGTGTGTGGACCATGATAAATCAATTTCCAAAGACTAGGATTAGTAGCATTAATCACCATACACAGTTTGCCTAGCCATGAATCAAAATTCAAACCAGTGAAGATTGGCAAACAGTTCATTGATATATGTTTAGTATAAAAATTTATGATTGTGGAATGCACTGGGATCACTCTGTAGATCGCAAGATCTAGGGACAACAGAGCCTCGCTCTGATACCAATTGTTGGGTCCCGTAGTGCAGGAACATGGATCTAGAGGGGGGGTGAATAGATCCTACTGCTAAAAGCTATGTCCAATTAAAAACACAAACTAGCACACATCGGAATTTACAGGATTGATAGGATTGAGAAAATTAATCTAAACAAGTTTAAACTGATTCACTCAATCTCGCCGAGCTCACACGATAGCACAAACAGATAGGATAGTGAACACACAATCACAAGAATCAAACCACATGACACAGGGATTTTTAAGGTGGTTCGGGACCACGACGGGCTCCCTACGTCCACCCCTCACCAAACCAGTGAGGCTTCACTACACGCTACAAAATGTAGCAACACAGGGACGAACCCCAGCACACACACACGCTGCTTTCACAGCAAAACACACACACGAGGCTTGCCTCAACCTGCTGCCACAGCAGCACACACACACACACACACACACACACACACTGGGGAATACACCCCGATCAAATTCCTCACATGGAGTCACAACTCCGTACACACACACGTAGGACAATGCCTACTCAACCACACAGGAGAAAACTCCAAACAACAACACACACGCGGATATACTCCGCACAATCAGCACACATATAACAACACACACACTCGGAGACCCTCTTCTCCGAACACCCACACAAGGTATTATCTCAAATGTATATGAATCAAAACATATATATGCTATGACCCTCCAATCAAATTATAGAGATGAAAACTAGACAGATGTGTCAAGTATAAGGCTCCCCCTTCTTCAGTAAAATCTGATTCTCCTTGCTTGTTGACGGATGATCATGATTTAGACATCATCTTCTTCGTCTCCTCGAGATGCACGTCTTTTCCTTCTTCTAATTTCTTCCTCACCTCATAAACCCCTCTACTCTCATCCTTGTGGTAGCACTCCTCCTTCTTTTTCTGTAAGAGAAAGGAAGGCATTAGTTCATCTTGTTACTTAGGATGAAAATGCAGTACTAATAAGAGGGTAATCAATATATGAACAAATGAACATGTATATATATATTGCACCTCTTAGATAATCATTCAAGACCTTGAGCAATCTCAAACAAAAACACAGAAGTGAAAGATCAAGACAACTCCCTCAGATTTTCGATGAAAAGCTTCTGCAGGATGAGGAACCGTTCTTGAAGAAAGATGATCGATTCTTGCATGGATGATGCTTGTATCTTGATTCTTCACGTTGCTTCCAGTAGAGGATCGATTAGGGACTTGAATCCACGTTCTTCCCTTCACATACAAGCTCAAAACCAGGTGGAAGAGGGCTTGGGAGCTTCAACTCCGAACCTGCATACACAAGGGTTAGCAAAAAACCAAAAAATCAGATCTCGCTTGTTATCCTTATGGTTTGCAACCCAAGAGATGTATATAAGAGTTTAGGTCAGTGAAGAGACAGCCTAGGGACCAGATCCACACTTTGTGGAGTGATTTGTGGAAGTTTGACTCGGATTGGAAGACTTTAGGGGCAAAAAAATAGCTGTCAACAAAGGTGGCTGGAGGTCTGACCGGAATGGGTCGACCCTTGGGGTCGACCCTCGTGAGAGGCTTAAACCCTCGTGAGCAGCCGTGCTGGATTTGGGTATTAGCTCACAGGGGTCGACCCTTGGGGTCGACCCTCGGGGGGTTTTTGAATATCTGGGCATATGGGTCGACCCTTGGGGTTGACCCTTCCATGGGTCGACCCCAGGGGTCGACCCTTTCAGGCAGACAACAAGAAATACACGATGTATAGACTTGCTGCTAAAGGATGTACAGACTTGCTGCTAAAGAATGTACAGACTTGCTGAAGTATGGACTTGCTAATGTATAGATTTGCTGGCTGTATAGACTTGCTGATGTATAGACTTGCTGGCTGTATAGACTTGCTGATGTATGGACTTGATGATGTATAGACTTGCTGCTGAAGGATGTATAGACTTGATGTGCCTGCAACCAATGTATAGACTTGTTAGTATGCGGATGTATAGACTTTGCATATGCATGAATGATTGTACAGACTTGCTGTATGCATGAAAGAGTGTACAGACTTTGTGTTGCGAACACAGGCTGTACAGACTTTGAATGTATAGACTTTGTGTTATGCAACAGACAATTGTATAGACTTTGTGGCATGCACTGTATAGACTTGATGTTGCGAACCGTGCACATGCATGAACAATGTATAGACTTGGTGGCATGCAATGTACATACTTGCCAGCATGCAATGTATAGACTTGATGTTGCGAACTGTGCACATGCATGAACAATGTATAGAATTGGTGGCATGTAATGTATAGACTTGCCAGCATGCAGTGTATAGACTTGGAAATGCTGAATGCACATGATGCAATGTACAGACTTGGAAATGCTGAATGCACAAGATGATGTACAGACTTGGTCTTGCGACCACGGCTGTACAGACTTTGAAGAAATGCATGCACAAGGAATGTATAGACTTGGTCTTGCAATGTATAGACTTTGTGTGCTTGAAATGCAGACAACAAGTGTACAGACTTCAAAATAAAGAATGTACAGACTTGCTGTAATGAACAATGCCCAAATGCAAAGTATGGACTTAGCGTGAATGCGAGAAGACGCTAAGTGAGACGGATGTATAGACTTTATGTGCAATGCAAAGGCTGTATAGACTTTATGTGTGGATGACCAGACAATGTATAGACATCATATGCAGACAAGACCTCATATGCAATGTTTGTGCTAACCTCAAAGCACGTATGAGCCTCGTGCTAACCTCAAAGCACGTATGAGCCTTATAAAATCACAATGCATCCACATGATGATAAGCCTTAGAGAACAGTTTATGAACATTTCCACAACCATTTCAACCTTCATACACATGAGGACATGAACAACCATTCTCGCACACAACCAAGCAACGAAGGCATTTTGTAATCATCAAAATCACAATGCACAACACGTGTAACGGTCTAAGGGTGGTGCGTTACAGCCTTTGTGCTCCGATTTCCGTGGTTCTAGTTTTTGACTGTCTTGGCTTATCCTTGTGGTCTGCCCGCTTTCCCGTGGATGTCTCCTGACACCCTATGAGGGCTAAGACTACGTTGTAAGGTGGCCAGGAGTCTTCTTGCTTGAGGTAGGATTCTCTTTCCTACTGTTGAGTCATCATTATTTTGTTCTGGTCAACCCGGGGTGACCCAGTGGTTGACAGGAGACCTTGTATGGGTGTCTTGGCGGTTCTGTCCAGTTTGAGACACTGGTTCTGGATGCCTTGAGGTATCATTTTACCTTGGTTTGCATGTCCAGGCGTGTCTGAGGGTCTCCGGTGTTCCCTCAGGTCTCCGTGAGTCATTTTTTGTGAAGCGTTGCTTCCCGTGGCTTAGGATTTGACCGATTGGTGGCTTGTTCTGCCGTTTGTGACGATCTTACCTTTGAGTCGTCCGACTCAAGGATCGTTACGTTGTAGGTCTAGTTGCCTAGTCCTGAGTCTGTAGGCAGTTGTCTTGCTACCTTGGTGCTTCGTAGTACGTGTGATAGTGCTTCCTTGCCTGTTTGTACTACAGCCCTTGTTTCGGAGTCTTGTATTTTGTGCGCCTCCGATTGTTGTTGCCCTAAGGCCTGTGAGTTGCCGACCCACCTTGGATGGCGGAGGGGTGTTCCCGAGATACGGTTTGTAAGCTAGTTCCGTGGGCTCCCAGCCAACGGTAGCGTCCTACCGAGGGAGAAAACTAGCTGGAGTACCTGGCTTAGGCTAGAGCCAGTGTGTGCACACGTGGTCAGGGGCTTTGGACTTACGTCGACGGGCATGACCCTGACTGGTTACTTTATGCTATTGTTCCTGTTTGGTTAGTGCGGGGGTCTGCAACTCTACCGTGGCTTCAGCGGTATTGTAGGCGAGACACTCGTGGCGCAGCATAAGACGTCTGTGGACGCAGCTGGCCGTTGCTCTGGTGGGGAGGTGCGTCCGTCTGTGACGCGTGGCTCTCCACTGCTCTTTGCATTTCTTGCGCGTCGTGACCTTTCTGAGTTAGCCCTCTCGTGGCCCTACTCGAGGTCAGCGTGGTGTGCATGACTTTCTTGTCGTGGGTGTGTCGTCGAGTCTGTCGGTTGTCTGCGTGGGTCTTTTCTAGACCTTTTGTCGGTCCTTGCAGGTCTTCATCTTAGGCCTGGTGCCGAGTCAGCAGATCGGTAACTTCTGACTTTGTTAGATCAGATTCACCCCTCTGTCACTGTTTGGAGTAGTTTGGGGTGCCGAGGTTAGTTCGGCCGCCACTTGTCTGGCGCGGGTTCTTCCCCTTTCTTACTTGTTCCCTACTCCTACTCCCCGTCTGTTCTCTACGGCTTCTAGAGTAGCTTTACAGCTTTGTAGTGTAGTTTTCCCGCTTTGCTACACCTGCTGTCTTCGTTGTTGTTGTTCCGTGTTACTGTGTGTTTTTCAGTGGGGATCCGTGTGACCCCTACTGAGCCAGTGACACGAGGCTCACCCCTACTTTTCAGGTGGGGTGACGTCGTTCGTTCTGCTTCCGTGTGGTTCCTGGTGCGCTTGCTCGTAGCGTGTCATTGTGGCCAGCGGGTACCTGCGTCGGGCTTCCCCCGACTTTTCGGTATGTCTTTCTTTTCTGTCGACTGTACTGTGCTAGACTTGCTGTCTTTAGATTTGGACTTGACTCTGGTATATAATTGTTAAATTGAATCTGTTAATTAAAAAATAATTTTATTTCTGCTACTTTAGCAAACCGATCTAATGAAATTTAATTGCTTCTATTATGTCTCTGTGGCTTCAATGTACTCTACACATGCCTTTATCCCTTCGGAGCTTTCCCGCTCTTGGGAGGCCTCGCGGGTTCCAAGTGGTATCACGTGTATTCGGTAGTCCTACCGGGTATACCTGGTATCCGGGATCCGGGTCGATACACCGCCCCATTGTTGCGAGAAATAAAAAGAAACTATTGAGTTGATGATCCAACAATAAACACTATCCTGATGGACATGCAGAGATGTTAATATGAATTAATGAAACACTTTAATTACGGACCAGCATGAATCAATGGAGTGACAAACAAGCAAGCTCTCACAACTCTCCAGCCCAATTTGATAAACCACTCGGATAAAATGTAAAGAGCAGACAGATTGTATGAACTCTCAGCTCACCGCATCACACTCGTAAATCAGAACGAATAGAATTGAACAACAATCTCACAAGCAGTAAACCACAGCACAAGGAATTTTTAGGTGGTTCGGACGCACCCGAGTGCAGTCCTACATCCACCCCTCTCAACCCGAGAGGATTTCACTAAAATCGCTGCACGACAGTAATAAAATGATCACAACGATCACACACAGGCACGACGGCCCCACACACATGTGTGTTCTCACGCGACGATGAGAAAACACACACATGGAGATGATACTCTGAAATCGTCTATGAAGAAAAAATGTATGGAAATACAAAGCCCAGTTCAGATATGATAATCTATGCTCAAATAGAGACAGAGAAGCAAGAGAATAAGATATCCCCCTTTGAATCTTCAACCAATCTTGAAGATAAGGTGGAAGGGTGCACTAGAAATGATGAACCGCAAAGTGGAAGTAGCCGGTCTGGTAGAAACAGACGCCCAAGATAGCAGACGGTGGCGAACAGCAGCAGCCGCCTCCAGATTGATGCTTGCGCTCGTGGAAGGCAATCTCTATGACTTCTTCTTCCTCCTCCAACAGGTGTATGATGCCCTCTCCTTCTCTTCGTGCACAGATAAACGCCTTTAGCCCAAAAGATATCCTCCATCGAATGGAGTTCGCAGGATATATATACCCAAGGGAAAAGAGATCCCAAATGGCATAAAAGCCCATGGGAAAACCCTTCAAAACAACACATAAGTAAGAGGTGAAACCCTAAAGATATTATGGTAAAGAGCCATGGCAAACAAATCAAGAAAAGTGGGGTTCGAATCCAAAATTGGCAGACCCGATTCGGACGCCTAGAACAAGTGTCGACTCTCAGAGTCGACACTTGTTCGCGAGTGTTCTGCCAACGAACAAGGAAATGAACACATAGTCGAAAGTGTCGACTCTCAGAGTCGACACTTTTTGGCAAGTGTTCTGATAGTGATAAAACAACCTGAACTAGGCGAAAGTGTCGACTCTCAGAGTCGACACTTTTTGCCAAAACCTCTGGTTGCGATAAAAACAAGCACTGGCCTGTAAGTGTCGACTCTCAGAGTAGACACTTGTAGCCTGCTGCATCAAGACAGTGAGCTGCTCAACAAGTGTTAACTCTGAGAGTCGACACTTGCTGAGCCAAAACAGAAAATGGCCTAAAGCTCTAAAATTAACCCCAACAACATTAAAGATGCATCAATACTAATCTTGCCACATTGAAATGCATTCTACCATTAATTCTTACCATGGATCCAATTGATTGAAATCAATTTGTAAATCAAGCCTGCACTAGCCATAAACAATTTAGTCACTTTAATCTTAAGCCAATGCTGCAAGAATATAGCTTCATACATGTAAGAGCCATTTGCAATTCAAATCAAACCAAACATAGATTCAGTCCATATCAAACTGAACCTTCACAACCCTCACATATCAATTAGACTCAAATAGTCCATTTCTGAATTGAATACAACCGAACCATTCATAAATTCCAAGGATTCCAAAAATAGACCAATCATACAAAGTTCAGTCCATTGCCAATTCAACCAACCATTCACAATAGTGTTATCATGCTTAGCTCATGGATGGCCATACTTGTAACCAATAAATTTTACTCACATTCATCAAAGGGTATTCAATGTAAATCATACAAAATAGAACTATTCGTCTTTGTCAAAATACGTCGGGGCATAACACAATTGGCCCAATTCCCTTCTCATGGTGACTTCAGCCAATTGGCCCACTTGGGTCTCCAACTTAGAGGTAGTTTGCTAGTGAGTTTGGAGGGTATGTTGGAAGGATTGACTTTGGGCTTGCTTGGTCTGTTGGAAGGATTGGCTTTCGTCCAGAATTAGTTGTTGTAACTTATGAAATCTATCATCAGTTTGAGAGTCTTGGTGGTGTTGCAGAGGAGGTTGATAGGTTTGTTGAGAATTGGAAGATTACCCATAATTGGGATGAGGAGGTTGTTGGTATGGGGCCTGTCCCTGGTTGAATCGGGGAGGTGGTTGTTGGGCTTGCGATCCCCGACCATAAGCATTTTCTTGAAATGGTGGCTGAACTTGGAATTGGTGTTGGATGGGTATCTTGTGAGTCTGAGAAGTAGAGTGGTTGGTGGGCTGTGTAGGAGCTTGTTGATTTCTCCAATTGAAATTGTGGTGATTCCTCCACCCCAGATTATAGGTGTTAGAAAATGGGTCATAGTTGGGCTTAGAGAACCCCTGAGCTGCTTGGACTTGCTCCTGTATGAAAGGTGGTAAGTGGGCTGATGTTGGGCAATCAGACACATGATGGTCCGGGCTAGCACATAAAGCACACACCTCATGGTGTGTTGGGTCCGAGTATGGGTTGGACGTAGGTGGGATGGTGGTTTCTTGTTTGGTTTGGGCCAGAAGCTGGTCTAACTTGTGGGCCAACATATCAACCTGCTCTAGCTTTTAGGCCATGATGTCCACCATGTCTAATTTTTGATGGATGAGATTCACAACCACTCTGGCTTCAGGTTCCACATGATACATCCCGGCCCGTTTAGAGGGCCCAATTGTTCTCTCATATGAGGATAAAGAAGCATGGTTGATTGAATTCTCGCTCAGCATTTCGAATAAGTCATATGCATCATCCTCACTTTTGTTCATAATAGCCCCACCACATGATGCATCCACAATCTCCCTAACTTGATTATCTAAGCCTTTATAGAAGGCTTGCACTATCTATCATTTGGAAAGCCCATGATGTGGGTATTTTCTAAGGAGTTCCTTTAATCTCTCCCATGATTCATGTATTTGTTCATTCGGGAGTTGCACGAATCCTGTTATTGCGTGTCTCATGGTGTTGGTTCTACCAATGGGGTAGAACATCTTAAGGAACTCATGTTCCATATCTGCCCATGTTCCAATAGGTTTTCCTAGAGTCCCTAGCCAATATTTGGCTTTGTCCTTAAGTGAAAAAGGGAATAAGGTCAAGCGGAGCGCATCATCTATGGAATTTTGAATTTTCACAGTGGAACAAATTTCTAAAAATTCATCCAGATGTTGATAGGGGTCTTCATTAGTTTTCCCATAAAAGGATGGGAACATCTTAATGGTGTTAGATTTGATCTCATATTGTAGAGCAGTGACATTAGGTAGTTAGATACAAGTGGATGGTTGATAATTAGACGAAATAAAATAGTTTGTCATCTATTTGGGTATCCCTAGTTGGTGTTGTTCAGCCATGGGTTGGATTTGATTTTGGGCCTGACTAAAAATGAATTGCTCAATCTTACTAATGTGCTCAACTAAGTCAGGGTGCTGAGATCTTCTCCCTTGCATAAACCAAGGTTAAAGATTTGGATCTTAAGAAGTAAGCCTAGCCCAAACAAATTTGTCCCTATTTTTTTAAAATTTTCTTTATTTTTTATTTTTTAGAATTGATTCTTTTTTTGAAAAGAAAGAAAAAAAACCTTTTTTGAAATATTTTTTTATTTTCTTAACAATCACAAACAAGTTATCAAACAATTAACCTAAGACTAAATGGATGACCTAGACCTAAAAGTGAGATTTCTCACAAATCAACCTAAGTCCACTCAAGTCCACTATCAAGATCTTCCAATGGCCAGGTAAGAGGTGGGGTTGTGGGAGGCTCCCCCAACTCTCGTAGGGACCTAATTAAGTAACCACAAGCCCGCTTAAGGCGTTTGCCTTTAGACCTCTAGCCTAGACACCAGTTTCCAAAATTGGTAATGGGCCTAAGATGGGCCTAAGCTTCAAAGTGAACCGTAAGGCCAATGTTTAATGAATTTTTATTAGGCTTAGGTGATGCAAGAGATGCAAGAGGTTGTGCTTTTTGGTGTCACGCCCCGACGCGGAATATCGAAACGCAGTAGTTATATACATTCATGATAAACAAAGCAATAACAGAAATAAAAGATCATAATTGCAAAGAGAAAGAATTACTCCAAACATACCAATTTACTAATAACTAAGAGAATAAATTGTTCCAACAACTTCATAACATTTACTTCACAACTCGAAGAAAAAGGAAATAAAGAAAAGATTACAAGCCTTTAACGACAACTCTTAATGACATTACTAAACAACGACTCATCAAACCACTATGACCATTCCATAATTCTACTAAGACAACGGTCTATTCACATCTAATGGGTCCACTCCGGGTCTTCACTCTTGCCCATCCCCGTCCGTTTGCATTTCATCACCGGAGCTACCTGAAATGGGGGGAAAAACTGGGTAAGCGAACGCTCAGTAGGTAATAGCAAGTAAAGTTTAAGTAATTAACCAATTTAATTAAATGTCATGTGAATAAATGGATGATAAAACAAAACTAACATATGAAAAGACGGAATGAAAATAATAGAATGAGTTGAACAGAGATACATCATTTCCAGGAAAATGGCCGATCAAGCACGCAAACAAGCAAGTCATACAGAGATAAATTCCATATAAGAATTTAATAACTTGAAGAATGTATAGGGAAAATGAATGTCATAGACAACACGCTAGTCATGCACTCGGTGCAATGTCTCACCATGCCATTACAACTCCCCAGGGCACTAGTACTTTTCGGGGGCTCCTCCCAGGACCAGACCGGGCCCTTATGATGCGTTGGCATCGATTTGGTGGATCTGAGATCCCAAGTGACCATCTTAGACATCCATTGGATTCGGCCAGGAATTCCAAGGTCAAGCTATGTGACTTATCATCTAGAAGCAAGTGATATTTCAATCAATGAGATTGAAGCCATAAGATTAAGGGGAATAAGCTACACAAGTCACACACATGAAAACAAGCTCTAGACAAGTTGCGGTCATGAGCGGGCCGCCAAGAGGAATAAAACGGTGTATACTGGACCGCAAGGGTCAAAACATGGCCATAGGGATGAAGCCCAGCGTTGAAGGAATAAAATGGTCCTCAATGGGCAGCATAATACAAGGACGGTTCTGGATGGGCCATTTAGGAAAAAAATGGTCCAGTGACAACCGCAACTAGTTTGGCCTAGCAAGACCATAGCAGTCGACTTAATGGGCTTCCAGCCCGCCCAAGACATGGTGGAACCGAACCAAGGTCTAGCCCACACTTCTTAGGATGAGTTAGAGACTATAGGTCAACACAAACATGGCTAGGCCAATGGAATTCAAGGAAAATTGCCCAGCAAAATCTGGCACTTAGCCAGTTAAATGCGGTCACTAAAGAGCCGCTTCAAGGGTCAGGCGGTCATGCCTGGGATGCAACCTGATGGTAGCGGTCCCAGAAGGGCCGCAATTAATAGGACAGTCCCGATCCCGGAACACGCGATTCGATCAAGTCGATAAGTTCAGGTTTTGGGGGTACAACCCGCCTGGCGTCCTAGTGGGAATCCCAGGCTCGAGGGGGCTTACGGAGGTCTCGTAATGGAGGTCCTAGTCCGATGGAAGGAATATCCGGCAGAGAGTCCCAACCATTACAAGATTAAAGGTTAATGAAACATCAGAAAATAGTGAATAATCGGTCAACCAGCACCACTGGAATGGCGTGACTGTCAAACAATCTTAATAAGTTCCTACAATATCAATTATCAGTGAAGTGATAAGTTCCCAATTGAATTGTAGCATGCGTAACAAGAGGAACAAGATACGATATGATTATGGATGATCACAGTTAAATCAGACATTTTAATGTTTCAGATAGTCCATTTATTAAGTGTGTTTCTGCCCTACACATGCTGTCTAAAACAAGGGATGCACACTTAATAAAACAACTATTTAATGTAAACTGTGAGAAAATGGCGGTCTGTCGCGCAGCCGCTAGGGTTAGTAGTGGTCAAGCACTGGCCGCAAGTCAGGACCTTGCAGTTTATCGCGGGGCCGCTAGAATATGAAGAAGTTTCAAATTTCCAAAAGATTAAAAGTGGTCTATCGCGGGGCCGCCAGGATCAGAAGCGGTTCATGTGAGACCACAACAAGTTCGCTTCTTCGGTCTTCCGCGAACTCCGATAGACCTCGGTTGAAACAGGAGATTCATGCGGTATAGTGAATAGTAATTGGGCAAAATAGTATCAACACCAAGAAGACAAAAATTCGCATGAGGTAGCATGGATTAATTAAGATTTTATGTGCTAAAACTTAACATTTAATCAAGATAGGATGAACTAACAAGAACGGTGCCCTAGATTGACATGCTCCAACTAAAGACTTGAATTCGATTGCTATACTAAATGAAAAATAGGGCTTTTAGTATCAAAATAAAGGGGACTTGAAGATGCACATGCTGGTATAATTTGAATATGATTTAGGCTACTAGAACCTACCTTAATCGAATGAAGAAGAGGACGCAACCGCCGAAAATGCATGAAGAACACCTCCCAAAAACTCACTGAAACCACCCTTGATCGTGCTCCTCACCGGCCGCCGCAACAAAATGGGGTTTCTAGGTTGGTCGAGGGTTAGTTTTATAGATGCAATTGGATCAGGGGGGGTCGATGAGGCTGGGAAGAGTCCGACGAACTCGACGAGCGTGGGATTCGCGCATTGACCAAGTCGCGCCGCCTCTCGCTCAAAATTGAGCTCCTAGGGCTAGGGTTTTCACGTGGAGTGAGAGGGGAAACGGGCTATTCATGAAGGCCGTTCGAATGGGCCTTGTTTGGGCTCAAATGATCAAGATTCAGGCTCGAATTAAGCGATCTAAGGTCCGATTAGATTATACTCGATTTTAGCCATAATTCCATTAATTCGGCTTGATAGAAATTTTATTTAGGGTTCAATAAAGAAGGCAAAGTGTCTGTAAATTAGGTCCTCTACTTGATTATGAATCTTTTAGATTTTTATAAATTAGTTAAAAACTTCACCTAAAGAAATTTTTAATTTAATAGTAAATTTTTTTTCATTTATTATCCTTTATATTATTTAAGTAACTCACAGGGTGCTTCATCCTCCCCCACTTTAAGGAATTTGATCCTCCAAATTCACTACACTTACCGAAGTGGGGATAAACAAGATTACTGACCTTAAAATAGATCAGGGTACTGCTTCCGGATAGCTTCTTCAGATTCCCATGTGGCTTCCTCGATCCCACGTCGGCTCCACTGAATTTTGACCATCGGTATGGACCGATTCCTGAGTTGATGTTGCTTCCTATCCTAAATCTTGATGGGTTTCTCCTCATAAGATAAATCTTCCTTCAACTCTAGATCCGTATGTTGAATGATGTGCGCGGGGTCATAAACATACCTCCGCAGTATGGACACATGGAAAACATTATGTACTCTAGATAACTGGGGTGGCAAAGTCAACCTATAGGCAACTTCTCCAACTCTCTCCAAAATCTCAAATGGGCCAATGTATCTTGGACTTAGCTTGCCACGAATACCAAACCTTCGAACTCTTCTCATAGGCGATACTTTTAAAAATATATGCTCGCCTACTTGAAACTCCAAGTCTTTCCTTCTATTATCTGTATAGCTTTTCTGTCTTGACTGTGCAACTTGCAGACGATCCCAGATAACTCGGATATTCTTGGATGATTCTGAAATGAGATCCGATCCTAGCCATTGCTTCTCGCCTACCTCATCCCAGCACAAAGGTGATCGGCAACTCCTTCCATAAAGAGCCTCGAACGGTGCCATCTGGATACTGGACTGATAACCGTTATTGTTGGCAAATTCTATTAGGGCCAAATGTTTGTGCCAACTGCCGCCAAAGTCGATCATGCAAGCCCTTAGGATATCTTTGACAATCTGATTAGTTCTCTCGGTTTGGCCGTCCGTCTGAGGATGAAAAGCAGTACTGAAGTTTAGACGGGTTCCCAAGGACTCCTGTAAACCTCTCCAAAAATGTGAAGTGAATCTAGGATCTCTGTCTGACACAATATTCACAGGTACACAATGTAATCTTACAACTTCCTTCATATACAAAGCAGCCAAAACATCTACTGTCCACTTCGACTTAATGGACAAGAAATGCGCAGATTTAGTCATCCTATCCACAATTACTCATATTGCATCGAAGCCTCCACGAGATTTTGGTAAGCCCATTATAAAATCCATGCCGATGCTCTCCCACTTCCATTGTGGTATATCGAGCAGTTTTAATTTTCCGACAGGTCTGAAATGCTCGACCTTCACTTGTTGGCATACCAGACATTTACTTACGAACTCTGCCACTTCCCGTTTCATATTTGGCCACCAAAAGGTCCTCTTTAAATCTTGATACATCTTAGTGGCTCCAAGATGAATAGTATACTTGGATCTATGGACTTCTTCAAGGATCTTGTTCTTTACTTCGGCTAAATCAGGGACACATGTCCTTTCCCAGAATAACAACCTATCATCATTAGCCAACACGAAATCTGGTCTATTACTTAGACTTCCCTTGATCTCTACTAACACTGGATCGTTGTCTTGCAGGGTCTTTATTTCCCTTAACAACTCGGGACGAAGCTGAAATTGAGCGATCATGACCCGATCCTCACTAAAATTAAGGTCTAGACAAGCCAACTGCTCCAGCAGTCTCCATTTTTGCAGCACAAGACTAGACAACTTTGCTATCGGCTTGTGGCTCAGAGCATCAGCCACTATATTACCCTTCCCAGGGTGATACTCTATGGAGAAGTCAAAATCCTTCAAATATTCAAGCCATCTTCTCTGCCTCATATTAAGCTCTTTCTGAGAGAACAAATACTTCAAGCTTTTACGATTAGAAAATACAGTAAAAGTCTCTCCATACAAGTAATGCCTCCAAATTTTCAAGGTGAAAACCACTGCAGCGAGCTCTACGTCATGGACAAGATAGTTCTCTTCATGCTTCCTCATTTGTCTAAAAGAATAGGCTATCACCCTGCCATGCTGCATAAGCACACAGCCTAAGCCAATGCTCAAGGCATCAGTATAGACTTCAAATCCTCCTTCTCCCAAAGGCAAGGCCAAAACAGGGGCAGTGGTCAAACATTCTTTCAGAGTTTGGAAACTCCGTTCACAGTCTTCCGACCACTCGAATCGGTTATCCTTACGGGTCAACCTAGTCAGAGGTACCACAATCTTGGAGAAGTCCTTAATGAATCTTCGATAGTAACCTGCTAGGCCTAGAAAACTTCTCACTTCGGTTACATTTGCAGGCCTATCCCATTTTCTCACTGCCTCTACCTTAGAGGGATCTACAGAGATTCCATCTTTAGAAATAATGTGCCCCAGAAAAGACACTTCTTACAGCCAGAATTCACACTTGCTAAACTTGGCGTACAACTGCTGGTCCCTCAATATCTGCAACGCCATCCTCAAGTGCTCCGCATGCTCCTCCTTGCTCTTGGAGTATATCAAAATATCATCGATGAAAACCATAACCCACTGATCTAAGTAGGGCTGGAACACACTATTCATCAGCTGCATAAAGGCTGCAGGAGCATTCGTTAAACCAAAAGGCATTACAACAAACTCAAAATGCCCATACCTGCTATGGAATGCCGTTTTAAAGATATCTTCATCCTTGATCCGCAACTGATGATACCCCGATCATAGATCAATTTTAGAGAAATACTGTGCTCCCACTATCTGATCGAACAACTCATCTATTCTCAGCAACGGGTACTTATTCTTGACGGTAAGCTGGTTCAATTGATGATAATCAATGGACAACCTCAGAGAGCCGTCCTTCTTCCTTACAAACAACACTGGGGCTCCCCACGGGGATGTACTCAGACGAATAAACCCCTTCTCAAGCAACTCCATTAATTGCTCTTTCAATTCTCTTAACTCCGCAGGAGACATACGATACGGAGCTTTAGAAATTGGAGACGCACCAGGAACTAGATCGATAGATAACACTACCTCTCACTCTAGTGGAAGTCCTAGAAAATCTTCAGGAAATAGATCCAGGAATTCTCAGACAATAGGGATGTCCTTAATCTCCAACTCCTTCTTGTCGGTCAAGGAAATCAACGCCAAAAATACCTGACATCTCTTCCTCAACAACTTCTCAGCCCGAAGTGCTGATATAAGTGGCACAGACTTAAAATGCCTAACCTCGACAAAAGAAAGCTAGGGGTGCCCAGAGAAAGACATGGTGCCAGATTTACAATGAACGCTGGCCTCATACTTAGTTAACCAATCTGCTCCTAGGATTACATCATAATCTTTCATCTTCATACAGACCAAATCAGCTGGCATATTTAGCCCATTAACCAAAATCATACTAGAAGGATAATAGTACTTAATTGCTGAACCTGAACCAATAGGGGTTGATATTTCTAGTTGAGAGTTCATCAATACAGGTTTTGCAGATAAAGACTTAGCTAAACTTTAAGAAATAAAAGAATGTGTTGCTCCGGTATCAAAGAGAACAAATGCCGGCTTATCAAAAACAACAAGTGTACCTTCAACCAATCCACCCTCCTCGGTGGCTTCTGTCTCGGTTTCCTGTAGGGCTTGGAGTTTGCCCTACCGCTTCTGGCCTCATTGTGACTTGTTCGGTGCAGCTTGATCAGACAAGAGAGGACACTCAGGGATGTGGTTGTCCCTGCTCCCACAACGTAAACATGCGCCTAGCTTACACCAACATTCTTCCATCTTGTGACCCGGATGATCACAATACTTGCAAAGGGCTTTGGATGACGCAACAGGACCTGACTTCTTGTCAACACTTCTCAACTTCTTGTCCTTCCACCAACTAGACCCGCCAGTGGGCCTCTTCTTGCCATTGTTAGGTTTGAAACTCCCAGAACTAGTGGTCTACTCTTTCTTGGTGTTCCTTCCTCGGATCCTCTCAGTCATCTCCATGGTATCTTTGAGAACTTGTGCCTTTCTCACAATGTCAGCATAAGTGTGGATCTCCAAAGGTGCCAATTTGTTAATATACTTAAGCTTCAATCCATTGAGAAACCTCTTGGCCTTCATCTTTTCCGTAGATACTAAATGCGATGCATAGCGGGACAATCTGGCGAACTGAGCTTCATATTCAGCAACCGATAAGTTCCTTTACTTCAAAGCAGCGAACTCCACTGCCTTCTTCTCTTGTATTTTGTCCGAGAAATATTTACTATTTAAAAGCTCCTCGAACTCTTTCCATGATACCTGCCTATCTCCTAGTGTGGCTTTTACTGCATCCCACCACGTTCAAGCATCACGTTCCAACTGGAAAGTAGTCAAGAGAACGCGCTTCGGGTCACTACATTGCATAACTTCAAAAATTCGATCCATCTCTTTTAACCAATGCTCAGCTTCATCAGGATTCACCGAACCACCAAATCGTGGGGGATTCAATCCTCGGAAATTCCGGTGGAGGTCACCGGTTCCATGATGCGTTGCTCCACCTTGGGCCACCTGCTGGAGGGCCCAAGTCAAACCCTGCACTGTACGCTGCATGTCACTCCATTGCGTACGTTCAGCTACCATCGTGACAAATTCCTATACATAAAAAAATTAATTAGAAACATCATAACGAGAATCTTTTGGAATTTATTAATTAACTCAACCCAAGTCTTTACTCAGTCTCACCGAGTTGGATCCTTAGACTTTAACAAAGTCACGGGTTCTATGACACCACTTAGGAACCTAGGGACTTAGAAAACCTAGGCTTAGAAACATAAGCTCTGATACCACAAAACGGTCACGTCCCTATGCGGAATATCGGAACGCAACAGTTATATACATTCATGATAAATAGAGCAATAACGGAAATAAAAGATCATAATTGCAAAGAGAAAGAATTACACCAAGCATACCAATTTATTAATAACCGAGAGAATAAATTGTTCCAACGACTTCAAAACATTTACTTCACAACTCGAAGAAAAAGGAAATAAAGAAAAGATTACAACCCTTTAACGACAACTCTTAATGACATTACCACACAACGACTCATCAAACCACTATCACCATTCCACAATCCTACTAAGACAACGGTCTATTCACATCTAATGGGTCCACTCCGGGTCTTCACTCTTGCCCATCCCAGTCTGTTTGCGTTTCATCACCGGAGCTACCTGAAATGGGGGGGGAAACTGGGTGAGCGAACGCTCAGTAGGTAATATCAGGCAAAGTTTAAGTAATTAACCAATTTAATTAAATGTCATGCGAATAAATGGATGATAAAACAAAACTAACATATGAAAAGTCGGAATGAAAATAATACAATGAGTTGAATAGAGATACATCATTTCCAGGAAAATGGCCGATCAAGCACGCAAACAAGCAAGTCATACAGAGATAAATTCCATATATAAATTTAATAACTTGAAGAATGTATAGGGAAAATGAATGTCATAGACAAGACGCTAGTCATACACTCGGTGCAATGCCTCACCATGTCATTACAACTCCCCGGGGCACTAGTACTTTTCGGGCCCTCCTCCCAGGACCAGACCGGGCCCTTATGATGCGTTGGCATTGATTTGGTGGATCCGAAATCCCAAGTGACCATCTTAGACATTCATTGGATTCGGCTAGGAATTCCAAGGTCAAGCTATGTGACTTATCATCTAAGACCAAGTGATATTTCAATCAGTGAGAATGAAGCCATAAGATTAAGGGGAAAAAGGTACATAAGTCACACACATGAAAACAAGCTTTGGACAAGTTGCCGTTATAAACGGGCCGCCAAGAGGAATAAAACAGTCTATAATGGACCGCAAGGGTCAAAACTGGGCCATAGGGACGAAGCCCAGCATTGAAGGAATAAAACGGTCCTCAATGGGCCGCACAATACAAGGACGGTCCTGGATGGGCCGTTTAGAAAAAAAAATGGTACAATGACAACCGCAACTAGTTTGGCCCAGCAAGACCATAGCAGTCGACTTAATGGGCTTCCAGCCCACCCAAGACATGGTGGAACCGAACCAGGGTCTAGCCCACACTTCTCAAGATGAGTTAGAGACTATATGTCGACTCAAACATGGCTAGGCCGATGGAATTCAAGGAAAATTGACCAGCAGAACCTGGCACTTAGCCAGTTAAATGCAGTCACAAAAGAGCTGCTTCAAGGGCTAGGCGGTCATGCCTGGGCCGCAACCTGATGGTAGCGGTCCCAGAAGGGCCACAATTAACAGGACAGTCCCGATCCCGGAACACGCAATTTGATCAAGTCGATAAGTTCAGGGTTTTGGGGGTACAACCCGCCCGGCATCCTAGTGGGAATCCCGGGCTCGCAGGGGCTTACGGAGGTCTCGTAATGGAGGTCCTACTCCGATGGAAGGAATATCCAGCGGAGAGTCCCAACCATTACAAGATTAAAGGTTAAGGAATCATCGAAAAATAGTGCATAATCGGTTATCCAGCACCACCGGAATGGCGTGCCTGTCGAACAATCTTAGTAAGTTCCTACAATATCAATTATCATTGAAGTGATAAGTTCCCAATTGAATTGTAGCATGCGTAACAAGAGGAACAAGATATGATATGATTGTGGATGATCATAGTTAAATCAGATGTTTTAATGTTCCATATAGTCCATTTATTAAGTGTGTTTTTGCCCTACACATGCTATCTAAAACAAGGGATACACACTTAATAAAACAACTATTTAATGTCAACCGTAAGAAAATGGCGGTCTGTCTCGCAGGCGCTAGGGTTAGTAGCGGTCAGGCACTGGCCACAAGTCAGGACCTTGCGGTTTATAACGGGGCCGCTAGAATATGAAGAAGTTTCAAATTTCCAAAAGATTAAAAGCGGTCTATCGCGGGGCCGCCAGGATCAGAAGCGGTTCCTGTGAGACCGCAACAAGTTCACTTATTCGATCTCCGGTGAACTCCGATAGACCTCGGTTGAAACAGGAGATTCATGCGGTACAGTGAATAGTAATTGGGCAAAATAGTATCAACACCAAGAAGACAAAAATTCACATGAGGTAGCATGGATTAATTAAGATTTTACCTGCTAAAACTTAACATTTAATCAAGATAGGACGAACTAACAAAAACGGTGCCCTAGATTGACATGCTCCGACTAAAGACTTGAATTCGATCGCTATACTAAATGAAAATTAGGGCTTTTAGTATCAAAATAAAAAGGACTTGAAGATGCACATGCTGGTATAATTTGATTAGGGTTTAGGCTACTAGAACCTACCTTAATCAAAGGAAGAAGAGGACGTAATCGCCAAAAACGCACGAAGAACACCTCCCAAAAACTCACCGAAACCACCCTTGATCGTGCTGCTCGCCAGCCGCCGCAGCAAAATGGGGTTTCTAGGTTGGTCGAGGGTTAGTTTTATAGAGGCAATTGGATCAGGGGGCGTCGATAAGGCTGGGAAGAGTCCCACGAACTCAACGCGCGCGGGATTCGCGCATTGACCAAGTCGCGCTGCCTCTCGCTCAAAATTGAGCTCCTATGGTTAGGGTTTTCATGTGGAATGAGAGGGGAAATAGGCTATTCATCAAGGCCGTTCGAATGGGCCTGGTTTGGGATCAAATGATCAAGATTCAGGCTCAAATTAAGCGATCTAAGGTCCGATTAGATTAAACTCGATTTTAGCCCTAATTCCATTAATTCGGCTTGATAGAAATTTTATTTAGGGTTCGACCAAGAAGACAAAGTGTCTGAAAATTAGGTCCTCTACTTGATTATAAATTTTATAGATTTTGATAAATTAGTTAAAAACTTCACTTAAAGAAATTTTCAATTTAATAGTAAATATTTTTCAATTATTATCCTTTATATTATTTAAGTAACTCACGGGGTGCTACATTTGGGCTAAGGAAGGGTGATCAAATCCTCACCTTATATTGTTTAGAGGGTAATGCCCTTAAGATATTTTGAAAGGATATGCAACAACCAAAGTTCAAATAAGGTGTTCTATGCAAATATGCATGAGCATGTATTTAAGGAAAAGTTTGAAAGATCTCACCTTGCCCCCGCAATATTCAATGATGCAATTGACAAAAATTAAATAACAAGAAGAATTCTATCCTAAATGATGCATGACCTAAAACATGAAAGTGTGGGTTCTAATCTTGTAATGAAGGTTTTTATTGAAGTTCAAGCGATTTTTTTTTAATGAACCTATCTGGCCACAAGATATGGAAAGTAGAGAAATGGAACTAAAAAGGAAAAAGGAAAAGTTTGGGTACTTACTTGAAGTGTGTCCCTCGTTGTATATTTTTTTTGAAATAAATGACTCAATCACAAAACTAAAGAGAGGAAGGAGAACTTACCTCTGAATTATTTTTGATTTTTTCTAATTTTTTTTCTATTTTTGGACTTTCTTTCTTTAGAATAGGGCCTTCGCTTACAGATTTATGCTTTACTTGACAGATATTTTTGCTGGATTTTCTACTTTCTATCCTCTACACCTACGCTTCAGCTTTCTGCGACAGCTTTTTTTAACATATTTTTTCTTGATTTTTAGATCTGATTTTTCTCCTCTTTTTTTATGTTTTTCCTTTTTTTTCTATAAAAACAAGAAAAGAGAACTTTATTAGTACACTATATACACAGGAAAAACAAAGTTCTTAAATCAAAAATCATCATTCTTCCCCGACAACGGTGTCAAAAATTGATAACGCGGAAGCGTAGGTTGTACTACACACGCGCTAACAATCTTAAACCGAACTCGCACAAAATGATCAAAAGAAAATGTAGCACTATGGCAAGCACGGGTCAAATCCACAGGGAAGAAGAGATTTTTAAAGTTAAAAATCTTGGATTCCTTTGAAAAATGTTTGTGATTTTTTTATCTCAAAGAAAATGATGAAACAAAGAACAGTTCTAACAATTAATTAAAAATGCCTATGACTATGCGTCTACACTATAAAAATGATTGCATAAAGTGAACAAGAAGAGAGAAAAGAGGGAGATAGAGAGGGGAGATGAGGCAAGATTTAAACCAAATGAATGATATCTTCCATTAACTTTAAGAAAGAGTACATCAAATGCAAGATAAGATTACACTAAGGACGCGACAAGGTTACAATGAAATAAAATGACACAAAAATAATAAAAAAATATGAAAAGCCTGGAGTTGGAAGATGGTGGCAGCAATGGTGGTGACGGCGACGTCCCCTCTTGGCCTTGGATCACGAGCCACCTCACGGATGATGTTGTTTACGCCGGGTGGATGTCGCCTTCGCCTTTGGAGGATGTTATGTAGAGGGAAGAGAGAGATCTAAGGGGAGAAGGAGAGAGTGCTATAGAGTGATAAAGAAGAGGTAGAGGTGAGGCTATGGTGATCTACATGTAAGGGAGATAGAGATGGCTAGAAAGGAAGTATAAGGAGAGGTTGGCTAGGGCGCACTAGGGTTGAGAGAAGAAGAAGATGATGAAGGAAGGACGCTAAGGGCGCACTAGGGTTAAGAGGGAGAGATGGGGGATGACCTAGGGAGAGGAGAAGAGGGCTAGGGGCCCACTAGGGTTGAGGGGAAAATGCCAAAATGGTTAAGAAAATTCTCTAGGCAAGAAAAGTAACCAAAGAACCTTTTCTCTCCATGGAATGGGGTATTTATAGGCAAAATGGGGTCAATGGAAGGTGGAGATTGCATTAAAAGAAGGTGGATGGGTGAGATTTATGGAGAATGAGATGATTGGGAGAGAGAGGGAAGGTGGGAGCCCCCCTTCCTAGGGTTTTGGGTGCCCCTTTCCTATTTGGTGGAGATCGCCTCCCCATTTTCCTCCTTGATTCTCTCCTTGATATCCTCCTTGATTCTCTCCATTTAAATATTTGACTTTTCCTTTCCCTCCAACAAAAATAGGTGGCGGTTGTAATTTTGATTTGGTCAACATGAGGGGAGATGGAGAGGGAAACCTACGGCTTCTCCCTAGGGGTCTTGAGACCATTTTACCCCCAATTCTTCCTACATATATCTTCAGTGTCCTGCACACACATAATTTCGATTTAGACCATAAAAATTATCATAATATGCACATAAATCACAAATGCTCATAATTATGCAATGGAGAATTAATGCTCATGATCATCAACTTCATTTTATTGAATGATATCACCAAATTAATTAAGTTACATGAAAGGCCTAATTTATATGCAAAGTTGAGATTAACTATGACATATGCATAATTGCCTAATTATATGCACATAAAATGGTATATATGCAATGAATTATCATAGAAAATGGACACTTATCACACCCCCCCAACTTGAACATTGCTAGTCCCTTAGCAATGTAATCAATTATAGAATTAGGACTAGCAAACACTGATGTGTCATAGTTCATGACAAGAATATTATGCACAATGATTTATACTTTGGAGCATTATAAGTTCACGTAGACGTGTTCGGAACAAATTTCATCGGTCCATGTGTTTAGACATTTTCTTAGGATACACTCAAAATTAAATATCCCTTTGTGTAGAAGTGATATAACTTGACTAATAGCTACAAAGAATCTAGATGAATGAGTTTTCTATCTCTCACTCAAAGATGATTTTCAATTTTACATACTTCAAATCAGATCTTTGACTTTTGGCAGCTTCATAATGCCTTCTTTTTTTTTACACATGGTATTGCATACCTCGTTCACAATTTGACGCGAACCTCAACACTTGTTAGGTGAAGCAGGCTCGGTTACTAAGATCAGTAGTCTCTTCACCATTTCACGTGAACCTCAACACTTATTAGGTGCAGCAGGCATGGTTACTAGGATCAGGGGCATTTTTCATGGTTTCTTATTTTCAGCAGGTAGGTTTTTCCTCAGAATTTCTCTTCAAAGAGTATGCAAAAAATCAATCATCCCTAAGTGCTAAGAAAAATTCCCATCACCCATGCGTTTGAAGTCCAATAATCTCATTATTGTTTAATTGTGTGCAAGTTCAATAGAATTTCAGATGTATTCTGAGGAAAAGGCTAAAGACATAACCAATTAATTCACCCCTTTAACTTGCTACTTTCACAAGTAAGACTCTAAGTCTTATCATTCTAACAAAAAATTCTCATCATGAAATATGATCATGAAGCACTTGTTAGGGGTGTTGTGAAAGATTGCAAACATTTTGAGAAAAAGCTTAAGCTACCCCCTAACTTAGGTGACATTGTCCCTAATGGCATGAACAAGATGTAGAAATGAAATGAAGCCATGAAAAGTGGTGGGAAGGATAGATACAACCTGAGAAGGAGGTGCCGCCATCAGACAAATGTTGCTCCATGCTCCTAAGACAACAGAAGAAAATCAATCACTCAATTTTTTTTCTATTTTTTTAAAGGAGAAAGAGTAATTGGATTGCCTCCCAACAAGCGCTAAATTTTACGTCTTCAGCCAGACGCAATAGAGCTCGCAATGGGTCACTCAACCTAATAGAGTCCACCTGTAACGTTGGAAGATTTTCAATGTAAGATTTTAAACGTTGACCATTGACAGTGAGAGTTTGACCAATTTTAGGATCGAGAATTGTTACTGCACCATGGTCAAATATTTTAATTACCACATATGGCTCATCCCATCGTGTCACGCCCCGAGATTATGCAGCAGAAACAATCAGGAATGTGAACAGTCGGCTAGTACGTCTCAAGCGAGCAATATAATCAGAGCGCTAACACATTCACACATAAGAAATGAATGCACAATATTTGGACAAAATCTTTACTTTATTTAAGTAATAATCAGAAGTACATAAGGTTGACTCTTGACTCTTTGACTAACTAGACTCAATAAAATGGAAAATTACATTGCGACTCTTGACTATCAACTAATGACAATCTAAAGCTTCGCTCCTTCTTTAATCACGCTCGGATCCATCACTGGAATAGTCTGAATCCGACCAGCTAGAATTTCCTGAAAAAGATTAGAAAACAAGGGAATGAGCACACATGCCCAGTAGGTATCTTTGTATCAACATGAATGTAATGTTTATGTAATTAATATTTTTACTCTAGAGTGCAAGATAAGTAAATGAAAATACAATGAAACACGTGAATAAACCAAAGTAACACAAATATGATCAAGGTGAGATATGAGAGTTCATGTAGAATGGGAATATGATTAAGCAAGAATATAACATGAATGTAATTTGGCCTTTCATGAACAAGAATGTACTTTTCATAACCATAAAGGCTATGCACTAGAAAGTCATGTAACAAGAATGTGCTAGCAAGCATGTAATTTCACAAGATTGTCTCGTGGATCTTCACCCGTTTATAAAAAAAGTACTCCCGGCGCAATGCGACGCCAGTGTTCATCATATCCCATGGTTTATAGTATATTTCCGGCTATCTGCCGAGGGGACTAGAGTTGAGCCCTTGGACAATGTCCGTGCCCGCTCTTGCATCTTCAAGTTATAAATCAAGCTACTTCTACGAGAAATATCAATATGGCCAATAATGTAACAAGTTCAAACTATAGTTTCATGATAACAAATATCAAGGTAAGAATGCTTCAATTACGAATATGAGAGTTCAAAAATGATTTAAAACAAGGTTATGCCACGGAAAGAATTCGGCAGCATAACGGTGCATTCCTTAACTTTCATAACACTTATTAGGTGCAGCAGGCATGGTTACTAGGATCAGGGGCATTTTTCATGGTTTCTTATTTTCAGCAGGTAGGTTTTTCCTCAGAATTTCTCTTCAAAGAGTATGCAAAAAATCAATCATCCCTAAGTGCTAAGAAAAATTCCCATCACCCATGCGTTTGAAGTCCAATAATCTCATTATTGTTTAATTGTGTGCAAGTTCAATAGAATTTCAGATGTATTCTGAGGAAAAGGCTAAAGACATAACCAATTAATTCACCCCTTTAACTTGCTACTTTCACAAGTAAGACTCTAAGTCTTATCATTCTAACAAAAAATTCTCATCATGAAATATGATCATGAAGCACTTGTTAGGGGTGTTGTGAAAGATTGCAAACATTTTGAGAAAAAGCTTAAGCTACCCCCTAACTTAGGTGACATTGTCCCTAATGGCATGAACAAGATGTAGAAATGAAATGAAGCCATGAAAAGTGGTGGGAAGGATAGATACAACCTGAGAAGGAGGTGCCGCCATCAGACAAATGTTGCTCCATGCTCCTAAGACAACAGAAGAAAATCAATCACTCAATTTTTTTTCTATTTTTTTAAAGGAGAAAGAGTAATTGGATTGCCTCCCAACAAGCGCTAAATTTTACGTCTTCAGCCAGACGCAATAGAGCTCGCAATGGGTCACTCAACCTAATAGAGTCCACCTGTAACGTTGGAAGATTTTCAATGTAAGATTTTAAACGTTGACCATTGACAGTGAGAGTTTGACCAATTTTAGGATCGAGAATTGTTACTGCACCATGGTCAAATATTTTAATTACCACATATGGCTCATCCCATCGTGTCACGCCCCGAGATTATGCAGCAGAAACAATCAGGAATGTGAACAGTCGGCTAGTACGTCTCAAGCGAGCAATATAATCAGAGCGCTAACACATTCACACATAAGAAATGAATGCACAATATTTGGACAAAATCTTTACTTTATTTAAGTAATAATCAGAAGTACATAAGGTTGACTCTTGACTCTTTGACTAACTAGACTCAATAAAATGGAAAATTACATTGCGACTCTTGACTATCAACTAATGACAATCTAAAGCTTCGCTCCTTCTTTAATCACGCTCGGATCCATCACTGGAATAGTCTGAATCCGACCAGCTAGAATTTCCTGAAAAAGATTAGAAAACAAGGGAATGAGCACACATGCCCAGTAGGTATCTTTGTATCAACATGAATGTAATGTTTATGTAATTAATATTTTTACTCTAGAGTGCAAGATAAGTAAATGAAAATACAATGAAACACGTGAATAAACCAAAGTAACACAAATATGATCAAGGTGAGATATGAGAGTTCATGTAGAATGGGAATATGATTAAGCAAGAATATAACATGAATGTAATTTGGCCTTTCATGAACAAGAATGTACTTTTCATAACCATAAAGGCTATGCACTAGAAAGTCATGTAACAAGAATGTGCTAGCAAGCATGTAATTTCACAAGATTGTCTCGTGGATCTTCACCCGTTTATAAAAAAAGTACTCCCGGCGCAATGCGACGCCAGTGTTCATCATATCCCATGGTTTATAGTATATTTCCGGCTATCTGCCGAGGGGACTAGAGTTGAGCCCTTGGACAATGTCCGTGCCCGCTCTTGCATCTTCAAGTTATAAATCAAGCTACTTCTACGAGAAATATCAATATGGCCAATAATGTAACAAGTTCAAACTATAGTTTCATGATAACAAATATCAAGGTAAGAATGCTTCAATTACGAATATGAGAGTTCAAAAATGATTTAAAACAAGGTTATGCCACGGAAAGAATTCGGCAGCATAACGGTGCATTCCTTAACTTTCATAACACTTATTAGGTGCAGCAGGCATGGTTACTAGGATCAGGGGCATTTTTCATGGTTTCTTATTTTCAGCAGGTAGGTTTTTCCTCAGAATTTCTCTTCAAAGAGTATGCAAAAAATCAATCATCCCTAAGTGCTAAGAAAAATTCCCATCACCCATGCGTTTGAAGTCCAATAATCTCATTATTGTTTAATTGTGTGCAAGTTCAATAGAATTTCAGATGTATTCTGAGGAAAAGGCTAAAGACATAACCAATTAATTCACCCCTTTAACTTGCTACTTTCACAAGTAAGACTCTAAGTCTTATCATTCTAACAAAAAATTCTCATCATGAAATATGATCATGAAGCACTTGTTAGGGGTGTTGTGAAAGATTGCAAACATTTTGAGAAAAAGCTTAAGCTACCCCCTAACTTAGGTGACATTGTCCCTAATGGCATGAACAAGATGTAGAAATGAAATGAAGCCATGAAAAGTGGTGGGAAGGATAGATACAACCTGAGAAGGAGGTGCCGCCATCAGACAAATGTTGCTCCATGCTCCTAAGACAACAGAAGAAAATCAATCACTCAATTTTTTTTCTATTTTTTTAAAGGAGAAAGAGTAATTGGATTGCCTCCCAACAAGCGCTAAATTTTACGTCTTCAGCCAGACGCAATAGAGCTCGCAATGGGTCACTCAACCTAATAGAGTCCACCTGTAACGTTGGAAGATTTTCAATGTAAGATTTTAAACGTTGACCATTGACAGTGAGAGTTTGACCAATTTTAGGATCGAGAATTGTTACTGCACCATGGTCAAATATTTTAATTACCACATATGGCTCATCCCATCGTGTCACGCCCCGAGATTATGCAGCAGAAACAATCAGGAATGTGAACAGTCGGCTAGTACGTCTCAAGCGAGCAATATAATCAGAGCGCTAACACATTCACACATAAGAAATGAATGCACAATATTTGGACAAAATCTTTACTTTATTTAAGTAATAATCAGAAGTACATAAGGTTGACTCTTGACTCTTTGACTAACTAGACTCAATAAAATGGAAAATTACATTGCGACTCTTGACTATCAACTAATGACAATCTAAAGCTTCGCTCCTTCTTTAATCACGCTCGGATCCATCATTGGAATAGTCTGAATCCGACCAGCTAGAATTTCCTGAAAAAGATTAGAAAACAAGGGAATGAGCACACATGCCCAGTAGGTATCTTTGTATCAACATGAATGTAATGTTTATGTAATTAATATTTTTACTCTAGAGTGCAAGATAAGTAAATGAAAATACAATGAAACACGTGAATAAACCAAAGTAACACAAATATGATCAAGGTGAGATATGAGAGTTCATGTAGAATGGGAATATGATTAAGCAAGAATATAACATGAATGTAATTTGGCCTTTCATGAACAAGAATGTACTTTTCATAACCATAAAGGCTATGCACTAGAAAGTCATGTAACAAGAATGTGCTAGCAAGCATGTAATTTCACAAGATTGTCTCGTGGATCTTCACCCGTTTATAAAAAAAGTACTCCCGGCGCAATGCGACGCCAGTGTTCATCATATCCCATGGTTTATAGTATATTTCCGGCTATCTGCCGAGGGGACTAGAGTTGAGCCCTTGGACAATGTCCGTGCCCGCTCTTGCATCTTCAAGTTATAAATCAAGCTACTTCTACGAGAAATATCAATATGGCCAATAATGTAACAAGTTCAAACTATAGTTTCATGATAACAAATATCAAGGTAAGAATGCTTCAATTACGAATATGAGAGTTCAAAAATGATTTAAAACAAGGTTATGCCACGGAAAGAATTCGGCAGCATAACGGTGCATTCCTTAACTTTCATATTTCATTAGATAGCTTTGGAACAAGGTGTTAGGTTCTGAATAATCAATAGACCATCAAGGATTTCAAAAAAATCAACCCTTATGTCAAACCTTGGGTTAAGAACACTGAGGACACTTGCGGTCATAATTGGACCGTTTAGTGGAAATAACAGTCAGTACTAGACCATTTAATGACAGAGTCGACGCATGAAGAAAGATAGTGTCGACGTAGAGAAATCTTTTGGAACCTTGCGGTCATGGCAGGGCCGCTTGGTGTCTTTGGCGGTCATGTAAATGGTCGCTAATAGACTCTGGAGGTCTAGTGGATGGCCGCTAAGATCTAGATCATAGAAAACTCCGGTAAAGTGCTTTCTAGACAGTTGGGTTTTTATGGTACAACCAGCTCGACGTCCTAGTGGGAATCCCAGGCTCACGGAGACTTATGGAGTCCATGAAACAAGATCACCTAGTCCGGTGGAAGGAATATCCAACGGAGAGGATCACAAGTCCAAGATTGTGTGCTTATAAGTGCAAAGTGTATCTAATGATATCGTACTAGAATATGTGCCATGTACTTAAGAAATAACACTAGATGAGAAAGGATCATGATAAAACAGCGATCAAATCAAAACTAGACAAGTCCATGAACCATATGAAATTTAAGGTAAATACAAGAGTATATGATTTTGGTATGAAACTATCTTAAGTTAAAAATAATTCTTAAGTGCATGAGGGATATGAAACCTACTAAGATGAACCATTAACACAACCAAGTTTATGAATACAATACTTAAAATAGGAGTAAAACCTAATTAGCTATGCTTATCATATGATAAATAGAGCTATTCTACATTATGTTTTGAGTTAACAATAATACAGAACTCAGAAAACGTAGCGGTCTCCTGAGGACCGTTTACTAGCTTTAGCGGTCTATCACAGGGCCGCTAAAGAACATCCGGCGGTCTAGTGAAGACCGTTTATTCGCCAGTAGTAAACAATATAAAACCCGAAGAGTAGGCCTAATCTAAGGCAACTAGGTGCATAGAAAAAATATGCCAGTAGGTAATTAAGGCTTGATGCAACTATTTTAAAACATGGAGATGCATGGGTTTGAGTGAAGTAAGTCAAAATTATCAATTTCTTATTAAGGGTAGGATTCATGCATGCAATTTTAACCTAAATACGCAGTCATGATAAAACAGTAAATTCGCCATGTGCAATCAATGAAAATAGGAGGAAACATAGGTCTATTATTCCTAACACGTTAATTTAGCCTTTTCATGAGATAACCTACCTTTGATTCGATCCCTAAACTTCAAATTTCTGACTGGAAGTCATCCCCAGTTTCCGCACGTCCTCTGCCAAACCAACAACTTCTCGTCCCTCTATCTCCCGATCCTCTTAACCTAAATCCATGAAAATTGGAGGATAGGTAGAAGATATAAAGGGTAACAAAGATTTCTAAAGGACCAATTTCTAAATACCTCAATTTGGGCTTCTAATTTCCTGATCTTCACTAGATCGATGCACTTGTTCCTATGCAGTCGGTTGCGAACCAGCAACTTTCAGATGCTCTAACTCTCCAACAGCTGGGTCTTCTAGCACAAAAATTTGAGGGAAGTTAGACAAAACTAAGGAGATCATAAAGTTCTAAAGAACTAACCTGAGAAGATGTCTCCTTACCTTCGAAATATGTAATCTAATACTAGGGTTCGCATGAGTCGAAGTTAGGGTCTATTTATAGGGTTTTAAATTAGGGCTGAGTGTTTGATCGAACTTAGAGTCCTAATTAGGTGTAGGATTGATCCTCAAGAGTCCTAGACATGTTTACATGTCCACATACTTTGATCCATAAGAATTTGGATGCCAAAGATCTAAGCTTTTCACGTTTCTTCCATTCACGGAACTAGGAGGGCTTAGCGGTAATGGAGGGACCGCTAGGGTGGACCAGGCGGTCGCGCGATAGACTGCCAATCGGCGTTTAATCTGAAAAATTCAGATTTTCGTATTATCTCCTATTTATCCCCTAATTGATATATATATCCCATTTTAAATCCGTCAATTACCCAATTTACGTTTCTATTAATGAGTTTGGGTAAAAAGGCCATATAATTAGGTTTTTGGGCATACTTGAGTTGGGCTTAGCCCTTTGGTTAATATAGGGCTTTTAAATGGATTTAATTAATCCTTAATTTTCCTTAATTGCACGTTAAGCCTTTAAAAATGCTTAATATTTATATTTAAATCTAGAAAATTCCTAGAAAATTCCTAGGCATTATACGTCGGGATTTCAATTTGCCAGGGAATAATCACAGCCTAGAGTTAAAAAACCAGACCTTTTGGTTGATTTGAAAAGTTTTTACGAAATGTGTTTAGCATGGAATGCTTTAGTCTAGGCTTTATAAATCCTAAACTTCTCATAGGCTTCATTGCGAAGTTCCTCTAACTCATTCAGTTGAAGGGCTCTATGGGAGTTAGCCTGAGCTAAATCAAGTTTGAATTATTTGATTGCCCAATAGGCCCTATGTTCCAATTCGACTGACAAATGATAGGGCTTTTCAAAAATGAGCCTATAAGGGGACATGCCATTGGAAGTTTTGTAGGCGGTCCGATAGGCCCACAAAGCATCATCTAATCGTTCTGACCAATCTTTCCTCTCGGGCCTAACAGACTTTTGCAAAATGTTCTTAATCTCCCTATTAGAAACCTCAACCTGGCCACTAATCTGGGGATGGTAGGGAGTAGCAATCTTATGTGTGATCCCATAGTTCCTAAGAAAAGCCCGGAATTGAGAATGGATGAAATGTGAACTCTCATCACTAATGATAGCCCTGGGACACCCAAACCGAGAGAAAATGTTCTTACGAACAAATTTCATGACAATTTTATGATCATTAGTTCAGGTGGCTATAGCTTCTATCCGCTTAGACACATAATCCTCCGCCACCAAAATATACTCATGGTCAAAAGATGGTGAAAATGGTCCCATGAAGTCAATTCCCCATACATCAAAGATTTCAACAACCAGGATAGGGTTTAAAGGCATCATGTCTCTGCGTGACATGTTCCCTATAGCCTGACAATGCACACAAGATTTGTAAAATTCGAATGCATCTTTGAATAATGTGGGACAGTAGAACCCACTCTGTAATACCTTGGCAACCATTTTCTTACCTGAGAAGTGCCCCCCACAAGCTCATTAGAGAGCTTTGGAACAAGGTGTTAGGTTCTGAATAATCAATAGACCATCTAGGATTTCAGAAAAATCAACCCTTTTGTCAAACCTTGGGTTAAGAACACTGAGGACACTTGCGGTCATAACAGGACCGTTTAGTGGAAATAACAGTCAGTACTAGATCATTTAATGACAGAGTCGACGCATGAAGAAAGATAGTGTCGACGTAGGGAAATCTTCTTGAACCTTGTGGTCATGGCAGAACCGCTTGGTGTCTTTGGCGGTCAAGTAAATGGCCGCTAATAGACTCTGGCGGTCTAGTGGATGGCCGCTAAGATGTAGATCATAGAAAACTCTGGTAAAGTGCTTTCTAGACAGTTGGGTTTTTATGGTACAACCAGCTCGACGTCCTAGTGGGAATCTCAGGCTCATGGAGACTTACGGAGGCCATGAAACAAGATCACCTAGTCCGGTGGAAGGAATATCCAACGAAGAGGATCACAAGTCCAAGATTGTGTGCTTATAAGTGTAAAGTGTATCTAATGACATCATACAGGAATATGTGCCATGTACTTAAGAAATAACACCAGATGAGAAAGGATCGTGATAAAATAGCGATCAAATTAAAACTAGACAAGTCCATGAACCATATGAAATTTAAGGTAAATACAAGAGCATATGATTTTGACATGAAACTATCTTAAGTTAAAAATAATTCTTAAGTGCATGAGGGATATGAAACCTAGTAAGATGAACCATTAACATAACTAAGTTTATGAATACAATACTTAAAATAGGAGTCAAACCTAATTAGCTATGCTTATCATATGATAAATAGAGCTATTCTGCATTATGTTTCAAGTTAAAAATAATACAGAACTCAGAAAACGTAGCGGTCTCCTGAGGACCGTTTACTAGCTTTAGCGGTCTATCGCAGGGCCGCTAAAGAACATCTGGCGGTCTGGTGAAGATCATTTATTCGCCAGTAGCAAACAATATAAAATCCGAAGAGTAGGCCTAATCTAAGGCAACTAGGTGCATAGAAAAAATATGCCAGTAGGTAATTAAGTCTTGATGCAACTATTTTAAAACATGGAGATGCATGGGTTTGAGTGAAGTAAGTCAAAATTATCAATTTCTTATTAAGGGTAGGATTCATGCATGCAGTTTTAACCTAAATACGCAGTCATGATAAAACAGTAAATTTGCCATGTGCAATCAATGAAAACAGGAGGGAACATAGGTCTATTATTCCTAACACGTTAATTTAGCCTTTTCATGAGATAACATACCTTTGATTCGATCCCTAAACTTCAAATTTCTGACTGGAAGTCATCCCTAGTTTCTGCACGTCCTCTGCCAAACCAGCAACCTCTCGTCCCTCTATCTCCCGATCCTCTTAACCTAAATCCATGAAAATTGGAGGATAGGTAGAAGATATATAGGGTAACAAAGATTTCTAAAGGACCAATTTCTAAATACTTCGATTTGGGCTTCTAATTTCCTGATCTTCACTAGACCGGTGCACTTGTTCCTGTGCAGTCGGTTGCGAACCAGCAACTTTCAGATGCTCTAACTCTCCAACAGTTGGGTCTTCTAGCACAAAAATTTGAGGGAAGTTAGACAAAACTAAGGAGATCATAAAGTTATAAAGAACTAACCTGAGAAGATATCTCCTTACCTTCGAAATATGTGATCTAATACTAGGGTTCGCATGAGTCGAAGTTAGGGTCTGTTTATAGGGTTTTAAATTAGGGCTGAGTGTTTGATCGAACTTAGAGTCCTATTTAGGTGTAGGATTGATCCTCAAGAGTCCTAGACATGTTTACATGTCCACATACTTTGATCCATGAGAATTTGGATGCCAAAGATCCAAGCTTTTCACGTTTCTTCCATTCACGGAACTAGGAGGGCTTAGCGGTAATGGAGGGACCGCTAGGGTGGATCTAGCGGTCGCGCGATAGACCGCCAATCGGCGTTTAATCCAAAAAATTCAGATTTTCGTATTATCTCCTATTTATCCCCTAATTGATGTATATATCCAATTTTAAATCCGTCAATTACCCAATTTACGTTTCTATTAATGGGTTTGGGTAAAAAGGTCATAGAATTAGGTTTTTGGGCATACTTGAGTTGGGCTTAGCCCTTTGGTTAACATATGGCTTTTAAATGGATTTAATTAATCCTTAATTTTCCTTAATTGCATGTTAAGCCTTTAAAAATGCTTAATATTTTATATTTAAATCTAGAAAACTCCTAGAAAATTCCTAGAAAATTCTTAGGCGTTACACGTCGGGATTTCAATTTGCCAGGGAATAATCACATCCTAGAGTTAAAAAGCCAGACCTTTTGGTTGATTTGAAAAGTTTTTACGAAATGTGTTTATCATGGAATGCTTTAGTCTGGATTTTATAAATCCTAGAGTTCTCATAGGCTTCATTGCGAAGTTCTTCTAACTCATTCAGTTGAAGGGCTCTATGGGCGTTAGCCTGAGCTAAATCAAGTTTGAATTGTTTGATTGCCCAATAGGCCCTATGTTCCAATTTGACTGACAAATGACAGGGCTTTTCAAAAATGAGCGTATAAGGGGACATGCTATTGGAAGTTTTGTAGGCGGTCCGATAGGCCCATAAAGCATCATCTAATCGTTCTGACCAATCTTTCCTATCGGGCTTGACAGACTTTTACAAAATGTTCTTAATCTCCCTATTAGAAACCTCAACCTGGCCACTAGTCTGGGGATGGTAGGGAGTAGCAATCTTATGTGTGATCCCATACTTCCTAAGAAAAGCCCGGAATTGAGAATGGATGAAATGTGAACTCTCATCACTAATGATAGCCCCGGGACACCCAAACTGAGAGAAAATGTTCTTACGAACAAATTTCATGACAATTTTGTGATCATTAGTTCATGTGGCTATAGCTTCTATCCGCTTAGACACATAATCCTCCACCACCAAAATATACTCATGGCCAAAAGATGGTGGAAACGGTCCCATGAAGTCAATTCCCCATACATCGAAGATTTTAACAACCAGGATAGGGTTTAAAGGTATCATGTCTCTGCGTGACATGTTCCCTATAGCCTGACAATGCACACAAGATTTGCAGAATTCGAATGCATCTTTGAATAATGTGGGCCAGTAGAACTCACTCTGCAATACCTTGGCAGCCGTTTTCTTACCTGAGAAGTGCCCCTCACAAGCTAAGGTTTGGCAAAATGTCAGAATACGATGTTGCTCACTCTAAGGGACACACCTCCTAATGATTTGGTCTGGTCCTAAATGAAATAGCTCAGGGTCTTCCCAAAAGAAGTACTCGAGCTTAGCAAAGAAGCAGTCTTTTTCCTGTTTAGACCAACCTTCAAGAATTTTCCCTATGGCTAAGTAATTGAGAATATGAGCATACCCTGGGGGTGAAATGTGAGATACCCTAAGGAGGTGGTCATCTGGAAATGAATCCAGCAAGGGTGGTGTCTGATGTTATATTCCAGGACAAGTGATCTGCAATGACATTTTCACTTCCTTTTTTATCCCGAATTTTCAAATCAAATTCCTGTAGCAATAGGATCCATCTAATCAACCTTGGTTTGGCATATTTTTTAGACAGCAAGTGTCTAAGGGCTGAATGGTCATAAAACACAATGACTTTGGCCCCTAGCAGGTAGGACTGAAACTTTTCAAGGGTAAAGACAACAGCAAGTAACTCTTTTTCTGTTGTAGTGTACCTAAGTTGGGCATCGGCGAGTGAATGGGGGTAGAAGATATGGACCAATCACATAGGCATTCACAGTGACACAATGATTTTTAAGGTGGTTTGGGACCACGACGGGCTCCCTACGTCTACCCCTCACTCAATTGAGTGAGACTTCACTGCTGTTAAAACAGAACAGGGATAAATCCTCACACACACACCGAGCAACGCTCCAACACACACGCAGGACAATGCCTGCACACACACACATGATAACTCCCAAACATACACGGGGAACAACCTCCCCACGAGGAGGACTCTCCTCATGCTGTTAACACAGCAACAATGGGGACGAACCCTAAACCACGCACACGTTGCTAAGAAGCAGCAACACATGGGGATGACTTTCCCAACCGATGACAAACACTTGGAGATCAAATCTCCAAACACCCACACTAAATATTCGCTCAGAATTTAATAAAATGTTCACAGATGGATACAATGAACCCAAGACAAATTCTAAAGACTGAAATAGATAAAATCCATTGAGTATAAAGCTCCCCCTTCACTAGATGTTCCGGTCCTTCTTGGTTCGTTGAAGCAGATGAGAACCTCTTCTTCCTTTCTTCATTCCACTTCACTTTTCCTTCTTCCACGAACTCCAGAAATCCCTTGAAGCAGATGAGAACCTCTTCCCTTCTTCTCCTTCTCTCCTTCTTCCCTTTCTTCTCCTGCAAGATAGAACAAGTTAGCACAATAAGGCTTATACTCCACAAATTCGTAATAAGAGTATATATAGAACCAAGAGAGTGCAAAAGACCCATATAGCCCTTCTAAATCATGTTAAAAACACCCTCATAGGTGTAGGAAACATTTGGGGGTAATATGGTAAAGTTTTCAAGGGTTTACAATGGGTTTTAGATACTTTTGAAAATCACGACCGGAAAGAGTCGACTCATAGAGTCGACACTTACACTCTGCACAGCCAAAACCCCAAAAAATAGAACACCTTCGGACAAGAGTCGACTCTTGCTGGGAGTTGTTCTGGATAGACCCAGGCATAATAAGAGTTGACTCCCTGAGTCCACTCTTGCTGGCTTGTCTGCCCAAGACAGACCCATGCAAGAACTATTCTAAGATGGGTCGACCCTATGGTGAAGTCCCGAGGTTAAATGACACCCAAAGGGGGGGGGGGTGAATTGGGTGATAACAAATTTTTTATAAAATAAAACCAAGATAACGATTTCGAGAGGACACAAGAGGGCCGCAAGAAAAATAGACTATATCTCTCAAAACAACCATTGTATAAACCCTTGGTACTCGGCGGAGTTAATAGATCCGTAGATTTACTCACGCAAACTGTTATCTTTTCGGCAAGAATGACCTTGTGGGTCCGAATCCAGCTTTTGATATACCGGAGGATTTAAGTGAAGATGATTAACACACGAGGTCTAAAAGAAGCAGAATGACTAGATTCACAAGTAATCACAGAAGGGGGGAAAGGAGATAAGGTGCAAACCACGAGGAGACATCAATTTTAAGGTGGTTCGGATGCCACAATGGCAACCTACGTCCACCCCTCACCGATAGTGAGGAACCACACACTATCTTGTAGAGTGTTACAAGATCAACCACATACACACAAAAGCAATCAACCTTGACTGCACACACACACACACGGATCTGTGAAGATCCTCACACACACACAAAAGATTTAAGATTACAATCAAAACACACTTGAAGCTGAGAAGGATGTGAAATTGAAAGAACACAAGAACAAGAGATTGATTAATGCTCCCCCTTAGTTGATGAAGGATTCTTTGGATGCAACTTGAGGTCGACTTGATCCAGGCTTGATCTTCACTCTTGAAAGGAGGAAGAAGGATGAAGAATTCTTCTCGGAGCACTGTTCACGTCTACAGTGCAAGCTTCCTCCTTCCCACCTTTGGTAGCTTCCTTGATCCACACTAAGCATTATGGTTTTCCAATCCCTCTTGTATATGTTTTATAGGTTCTTGAATGGTCCAAGGACTCCCCGAGACCAGATCCACAATTTCTGGAGAGTTTGGTTGCTTTAGGATTAAACAAATCCAAGAGGAATGACTTTTCTCGAAATGATAAAAAGTCAATAATTGTTGGCAGCTCGGGGCTGGCGGTCGACCTACAGAGGCCAGCGGTCAACCGCCATTGGCCTTCCTGTAGCCATTTGGCTGTTGGGAAAATAGATCGACCGCTAGCTCCTGGCGGTCGACCGCCAGGTTCACAAATTCCCAGATTTCAGTTCTATTATTTTAGGTCGACCTCCAAGGGTCCACAAGTCGACCGCCAATCTCCAATCCGGCAAAAGTCAAGTGTTAGCTCACTTGAAGCTATCCATTTGTTCGATGATTGAAATGGGCTTGTGTTATAGTTAATTACAAGTTGGTTTATACTCGAATAAACACATGGAAGGATTCATTAACACAAATATGACATGGGGTGAAAATGATGGTTTAAAACATGAAGCTTCGCTTGAAAATAAGGTACATGGGAGATAAATGTCCTGGGTTTTGTTATCATCAAAATCACTCAGATATGTTCAACAATCTCCCCCTTTTTGATGATGACAAAAACTAGGCATTAGATTTGCATTTTCACTAAAGTGCCTATGAGAGAGTTTTGGAAGTGACGTCAATCTCATTTGAAATTTAGTTGAAATCCATCAGGTTGAAACATTTGAACTCACGATGTGAAGGCATTCAACACATCCATATCAACGCAACATTTCACATCCAACACAAGCACGTCAACAAGTCCATACCAGCCATTCAATACTTATTTGCCATATTGACAGGAAGTGAGATAGGAGAGAGCCAATCTTGTGAATTCAAGGAGTGCATTCTTCCATTCATTCTCATTAGATCCATACAGGGTACACGGAATGCAAGAGGTGAAAGAGGGAATGCAACCACTAAATGCAAACCACTAATGCAATATAACCAAATAACCAAATGCAATACAACGTGCTCAACCTAAAATGCAAACGACAAACATGCATGCAAGCAGGCACACACACACATAGCATATATATATGAGCCTAATAGCCTACTTCTCCCCCTTTGACATCAGCAAAAAGGAGAGGCATGGGATACAAAAAGTGGACAAAAGTAACACTAGAGACCCAAGAACAGTTACACAGCAGGGTGATCCTCAACTTCCTCGCCATGAACACCATCCGGTGGACCACCACCATGGGGGGAACCAGCAGGAGCAGGAGGAAGACGATCCTCAATGCCGTGGAGAAGATCATCATAATGACGGAGCTGGTTACGGATGGAAAGAAGGGTATGGTTGGTGATGCGAAAGGCCTCACGGTTATCTTCATGGCTGGCAAAGAGAGTGGCCATGTGGATAGAGATATCATCCAGAGCATGAGTGAAGCTGTCCATTCGTCCAGTCATGGTATCCATAAAAGTGTCCAGACGCCCAAGAGAGGAGTTAATGTAGGTTTCCATGCCTAAAAGATGCCGATCGAGAGCCTCATAGTCCCCCCAAGTGGAATGCCTAGCACCCTGAGTAGAAGACTCCCCATGAAAGTACTGCGGTGGTGGAGGGAGAGCCGTTGGAGGAGGCACATCGTCGGGCTAGACTGGTGCAGGTGCATCTTGGTGATCTTGCTGTGGGTTCGGTCTTGTTCGTCGTCACTAACATTCTCTTCCCCATAAACTGGGACAGCATGACGAATTGTGCCATCTGCTGCACGGTAATATCCCATATCTGAGAAAATCTTATGCTCATTATAAATGTCATCATGGCGGACCAGAACAAACTGCTCATCCTCCAATGGGATCCCAATAGAAGTGAACACTCCAGTGAGTTGAGAAGCATAAGGCAGGGACCGCCGTAAATGTGTCCGGCATCGACTTATCAGTTGAGTCATGAGCCATCCCATATTAATTAAGTCACCATTCATAGCATGATAGAACACGAATCGGTGCACTTCCATCACTTCATCTCGGCTGCCACCCTTGGGATAAATAAGTGTAGTAAACATATGATGTAGAACCCGTTGCAAGGCGGGGAAGTGGTTGGCATTGAGCTCAATGAGGTCACTCACACCATGCACAAAATCACAGCTCGTCATGGCAATGAAACTTGCCTCAACCTCACCATGCCCAAAATTCATGTCTGCACCATGTGAAGAGACTCCCAGAGCATGATTGAATAATTCTGAATTAATTCGGATCTCAATGCCCTTAATCATGGTGTATAATCTTCCATCTCTGTCAACCAAATTACCATAGAACTATTGTACCAGATAGGGATAAAACCAGTTGTATCTAGTGACAAAGTCAATCCACCCCGGTTGCATTGAAAAAATTGTATAAATGTCGGGCAGGATTTCATTCAACTCTTGAAAATCGACAAGACGAGGGTCGATGATAGACCTTGGAGGTAACCTGCATGCGGGAGCTTGTGGCGGAGGTGCGGCCGGAGCTTCACGTCTCCGAGCACTAGGTTCCCCTTGGAGAAGACGCTGAGCACTCCGTCTAGGTGCCATTTTAGACTAAGAAACCCGCTGAAGAGAAGATGCTCTTGAGAGGTAGGACCTCTACCTTGGGATGGAGGGGAGACACCAGGAAGAACTAAGAACACCGTCGCCATGCTCTGGAACTCAGGGAAGGGTGGCATGAGCGCACGAACGCCGACGAGGAGGCGTGCCGAAATGGAAAACAATCGACCGGATCGTTCTCGGGGAGGGAAGATGTGGGGTTTTAGGGCTTGAAAGGTGGGAGAGAGATGTGCTAGGGTTGAGGTGGAGTAAGGGAGAGAGAAGGGAAAGTGATAGAATGAGGGAAGGGTGGAGAAAACCCCCTTAAAAAGGGGTTCGGACGCGGCTGAACTGGGCCGGTTCGCCGCTGGCGCTCGACCGGCACGAAGCCAGCCGTCGACCGCTGGGGCATAGAAACCCCATTGTGCACCCCGAGAGAAAAGGTGTGTAGCCAGCGGCCACCAGAGATGGAAGTGGGCTCCATGACCCTGTGGACTCCCCCATTTTCACAGATCACTTTTTTTTCTTTTCTTCTTTTTTTGTTTGTTTCTAATTTTTTTTTCTTTTCTATTGCTAAGCCACGAAAGATATCAGGCAGGAGTCGACTATGGAAACCCTTGAATGGAGACTGCTAAGAGCACTAGATCACTAGTCCACATTTATTTATCAAGGAATATTCAGTTTTAGGAAAATGTCAAGGAAGAAGTGTATATAAATATAAGTACAGGCACACATGCTAGGTATAGTCATACACAATAGAAATGAACCATACACAATGCATGCATCTCACATAATCTACCCAACGAAGAAGAAATAACCTAGTGCAGACCTAAGTACGTACGCCCTCACCCTTGCACATGCCAAGTTCTCTCCTAATCTTATTGAATTGATCCTGATTTAGGGGTTTTTTGAAGATGTCAGCCAGTTGATTAAGTGTGTCAATGAACTTGAACTCAAAAACCCCTTTACCTACATGATCTCTCAGAAAATGATGCCGAATGTCAATGTGTTTGGTTCTGGAGTGTTGAACAGGGTTTTTAGATAGACTAATTGCACTCGTATTATCACATAGGATGGGCACACAATCCACTTCAACATTCAAATCAAGCAATTGATTTTTGATCCAAAGTACTTGGGCTCCACAACTTCCGGCGGCTACATATTCAGCCTCGGCCGTTGAGAGAGCTACTGAATGTTGTTTCTTAGAGGCCCATGAAACAAGGCACCCGCCAAGAAACAGACAGTACCCACTTGTACTTTTACGATCTACAATGCATCCGGCGTAATCCGCATCGGTATAAGCAATTAACTCAAAAGAACTACCGATGGGAAACCACAAACCAAAGTCAATTGTGCCAATTAGATATCTGAAAATCCGTTTAACAGCTGATAAGTGAGATTCTTTAGGGCATGACTGGAAACGGGCACAGAGACATACACTGAATTGAATGTCAGGGCGGCACGCTGTAAGGTACAGTAGTGATCCGATCATACTTCGAAACAGTGTAGAATCTACTGTTTTACCATTTTCATCCTTATCCAGCTTTGTGGTGGTGGCCATGGGAGTTGATATGGGTTTTGCTTCCGCCATCCCGTATTTCTTCAGCAATTCCATAGTATACTTGGCTTGATTGATGAAAATTCCTTCTGAAGTTTGTTTCACCTGCAATCCAAGAAAGAAATTCAGCTCCCCCATTAAGCTCATCTCGAATTCTCCTTGCATAGTCTTTGCAAATTCCTCGCATAAGGCATTATCAGAAGCTCCAAAAATAATGTCATCCACATACACTTGAACCACTAAAATGTCCTTACCTGATTTCCTTGTGAAAAGTGTTTGATCAACCTTACCTCTCTTGAACCCATTTTCAGCCAGAAAAGAAGTAAGCCGTTCATACCATGCCCTTGGTGCTTGTTTTAGTCCGTACAAGGCCTTTTGGAGCTTGTACACGTGTCGTGGATGTTTGAATCTTCAAAGCCTAGCGACTGCTCTACAAAGACATCCTCCTTGATATATCCGTTAAGAAATGCAGATTTAACATCCATTTGAAATAGTTTAAAGTTCAAAGAGCAAGCGTAGGACAGTAAGATCCGGACTGCTTCAAGTCTAGCAACCGGTGCAAAGGACTCATCAAAATCAATTCCCATCTCCTGGCTGTACCCCTTGGCCACAAGCCGAGCCGTATTCCTCACAATCAATCCTGCATCATTTAGCTTATTTCTGAAAACCCAACGAGTTCCAATAGTAGGATGGTTCTTAGGACGCGGCACAAGAGTCCACACCTCGTTTCTTTCAAACTGATGAAGCTCTTCATGCATCGCATGAATCCAGGATTCATCTTGAAGAGCTTCATGAATGTCCTTGGGCTCTACTTGTAAAAGTAAGGCCATCAGGTCCTCTTGTTCAACCTGCCTTAGAGAGGACCTAGTTTTCACCCCATCCTCAAATTACCTATGATGTTCGCAGTTGGATGATCCTTTAGAAATGTGGAGGAGTTGGGCAGATCAGGATGCTGCACTTGTGGTTCTTGCAGTGTCTCAATTGTAGGATCCTCATCTTCCTCATTTTTACTTGAGGTTGCCTTCAATGGCTCATCCTTGGCTTTAGCATTTGATGAGTTCTTAGGGTCTTCATCTGCATCCAAGATGGAAGAAATTTGGTTTGTGAGTTTTGACTCGGATTCATCAAAAATAACATGAGGACTTTCTTCAACAACTAAAGTCCTTTTATTGAATAATCGGTAAGCTCTAGAATTGAGTGCATAACCAAGAAAAATTCCTTTATCACTCTTTTCATCAAACTTACCCAGATTGGACTTACCATTGTTCAAGATATAGCAAGGGCATCCAAAGGGTTTAAGATAAGAGATGTTTGGCTTCTTACCCTTGTAGAGCTCATATGGAGTTTTGTTCAGAATGGGCCTTACCATTGCCCTGTTGATGATGTAGCATGTTGTACTTACCGCTTCAGCCCAAAAATACTTGGGTAGGGAATTCTCACTGAGCATGGTCCAGACCATGTCTATCAACGTTCTATTCTTTCTCTCTACTACTCCATTTTGCTGGGGCGTCCTCGGTGATGAAAAATTGTGTGTGTACCCCTGCTCTTTACAGAACATGCTGAATTCATGATTTTCAAATTCACCACCATGATCACTCTGGATTGTGGTGATGAGGTAACCCTTTTCATTCTGAATTTTTCTGCAAAACACTTGAAACTCCGTCACGGCATCACTTTTATTAGCTAAAAACAGCACCCATGTGAATCTGGAGAAATCATTAACAATCACAAAGCCATAGGATTTCCCTCCTAGGCTAGATGTTCTAGTAGGACCAAAAAGATCAAGATGCAATAGTTCCAATGGCCTAGCGAATGAAACAATATTTTTGTTTTTGAATGAGATTCGTGTTTGCTTGCCTTTCGTGCAAGCTTCACAGATATTATCGCTTTCAAATTTCAATTTGGGCAGACCTATCACCAAGTCATGTCTAGACAACTTAGAGATCACTCCAAAACTAGCATGACCTAGTCTGCGGTGCCATAGCCATGCATTCTCATGGTTGTTAGCTACCAAACACACATTATCAACTGAAACATCATCAAGATCAATGGTGTACACATTGTTGCTCCTTTTACCAATGAATTTGATTTCATTTGAATTTTTGCACATGACAAAATAGTGAGTCACATCAAAAACAATCTTAAAACCCTTATCACATAATTGACTTATGCTCAACAAATTATGATTCAAACCTTTCACCAGAAGGACATTTTCAATCAGAGTCTCAGAATTCTTACCTATGTCTCCAACTCTGATTATTTTACCTTTGTCCTTCCCGCCAAAGGCAACTAAGCCTCCTTCCTTTTCTTGCAGCTTGGAGAACACTTTCTTGTCCCCTGTCATATGCCTTGAGCAACCGCTGTCTAGATACTATTTGCTCCCCCTGGCTTCAAGACATATCTGCAAGAAGAAAAATTATCATGCAATTGTTTTTGGTACCCAAGCTAGTTTGGGTCCGTTGGAGTTAGTCCAGTTCTTGGTATATCTCCTCTTGGTCCAGAAAGCACGATTTCTTGGTGGGTTTTGTTTGAACCAACAACTTACAATAGCATGCCCAAATCTACAACAATGATAGCAATTGATAGGTGCAAAGTTTCCTTGAAACTGTCGTGATTTGGGTTGAAAATGCTTGAGTTCAGGCTTGGAAGATGACGCATGGTTTTGACTTTTCTCATGGACAAGGGATGTGGCGATCTTATGCTCAAAAGGTTTTTTGTTTTGGGGAGTGTATCTGAGGCCTTCTCTTTGAAAATTGACTTTCACTCCCAACAAATTATTTAGGTTTTGCTTGCCCTTAACAAACTTAGATAACGTGGATTGAAGATCATCCACTTCTTTTTCCAAGCTCACAATTTTCTTTTCAAGTTCTGAGTTTATGAATTTTAGAATTTGTTCTTCAATTTTCATTTTCTGACATGCTTTCTCCACTTCAATTACTTTGCAAGATAATTCTTCTTTGGCTTTATCACAGTCTGAAATTGTTTGCAATAGGCTTTCTCTTTCTTCTGTGGCCTCAAACCATTCCTGTTCCAGTTTTTCAAATTTGACAAAGATATCTTCATGTGATAAGTCATCAAGTTTCTGTTTGAGAATTTTGTTTTCAGATCTGATCTTCTTGTATTTTGTGTACAATTTTTCATATTCAGATTCCCATTGTTCATTAGAAATGAAATAAGGGTCAGAGTTTACCTCCGTAGATTCATCTTCATGTGCCATGAGGCACAAGCTTTCCACAAGTTCTTGAATCTCTTCATCAGATGGTTCATCTTCATCGTCGCTCCATGTGGCGACCATGGCTTTGGGTTTCTTGAAATTATCCTTCTTGAATTTCTTTTTCAGATCTGGACATTCACCTCTCATGTGCCCGGGCTTCTTGCATTCGTAGCATATGATGCTACTTGGCTTGCTTGACTCGCCTTTGGTCTGTGTGGGCTTTCTTGGCCCTTTCCTAAAGTTTCCCTGAAAGTTTCTCTTCTTCCTTAGAAATCTTCTCACTTGGTGAGTTATCATTGCCAATTCTTCCTCTTCATTGCTTCCGTCACTTGATTCACTTTCTTGAAATTCATCATCGGAGTGATGAGCTTTCAGTCCAATGACCTTCTTCTTTTTGATGTCTTCATCAACTGTCCTCTTAATATTTATCTCATAGGCCATGAGTGACCCTATGAGTTCATCCAAGGTGAGAGTAGATAGGTTCTTTGAGTCTTCAATTACCGTGGCCTTTGTGTGCCAAGCTGACGTTAGGGACCTTAACACTTTCCTTACAAGGTCAGAATTTGAGTACTCTTTCCCGAGACTCTTGAGACCATTCGTGATCTCTGTTAGCCTTACAAACATTTTGGAGATGGTTTCTTCAGGTTTCATCTTAAAAAGCTCATAGTCAGTGACTAGGAGATTTGCCTTGGTCTCCTTGACTTGTGAAGTTCCCTCATATATGAGTCGCAGCTTGTCCCACATTTCCTTGGCCGAGCTGCACGTAGAGACACGAGAGAATTCATTAGGGTGTATAGCACATTGCATGATATTCATGGCATTATAATTAGCGGTGCATTTCTTGATTTCCTCAGGTGTCCATTTATCTTCATCATCCCCTAGTTTATGAGGACCCTTGTCCACAACTCCCCAAACTTCGTACTCTTGAGCTCTTAGAAAGATATGCATTCTGTTTTTCCAGTACGAGTAGTTTGAATCGTCAAAGTAGGGAGGACGGTTGATGGAGTGGCCCTCGAGCATCATAACCTTGTTTGCCATTTAACCGGATCTTACTCTAGATCGTTAGATCTGAAAGAGAAGAGCCTTAGCTCTGATACCAATTGAAGTCCCGAGGTTAAATGACACCCAAGAGGGGGGGGGGGTGAATTGGGTGATAACAATTTTTTTATAAAATAAAACCAAGATAACGATTTCGAGAGGACACAAGAGGGCCGCAAGCAAAACAGACTATATCTCTCAAAACAACCACTGCATAAACCCTTGGTACTCGGCAGAGTTAATAGATCCGTAGATTTACTCATGCAAACGGTTATCTTTTCAGTAAGAATGACCTTGTCGGTCCGAATCCAGCTTTTGATATACCGAAGGATTTAAGTGAAGATGATTAACACATGAGGTCTAAAAGAAGCAAAATGACTAGATTCACAAGTAATCACAGAAGGGGGAAAGGAGATAAGGCACAAACCACGAGGAGACAGCAATTTTAAGGTGGTTCGGATGCCACAATGGCAACCTACGTCCACCCCTCACCGACAGTGAGGAACCACACACTATCTTGTAGAGTGTTACAAGATCAACCACACACACACAAAAGCAATCAACCTTGACTGCATACACACACACACGGATCTGTGAAGATCCTCACACACACACAAAAGATTTAAGATTACAATCAAAACACACTTGAAGCTGAGAAGGATGTGAAATTGAAAGAACACAAGAAAAAGAGATTGATTAATGCTCCCCCTTAGTTGATGAAGGATTCTTTGGATGCATCTTGAGGTCGACTTGATCCAGGCTTGATCTTCACTCTAGAAAGGAGGAAGAAGGATGAAGAATTCTTCTCGGAGCATTGTTCACGTCTACAGTGCAAGCTTCCTCCTTCCCACCTTTGGTAGCCTCCTTGATCCACACTAAGCATTAGGGTTTTCCAATCCCTCTTGTATATGTTTTATAGGTTCTTGAATGGTCCAAGGACTCCCCTAGACCAGATCCACAATTTCTGGAGAGTTTGGTTACTTTGGGATTAAACAAATCCAAGAGGAATGGCTTTTCTCGAAATGATAAAAAGTCAACAATTGTTGGCAGCTCGGGGCTGGCGGTCGACCTACAGAGGCCAGCGGTCAATCGCCATTGGCCGTCCTATAGCCATTTGGCTGCTGGGAAAATAGGTCGACCGCTAGCTCCTGGCGGTCGACCACCAGGTTCACAGATTCCCAGATTTCAGTTCTATTATTTTAGGTCGACCTCCAAGGGTCCACAGGTCGACCGCCAATCTCAATCCTGCAAAAGTCAAGTGTTAGCTCACTTGAAGCTATCCATTTTTTCGATGATTGAAATGGGCTTGTGTTATAGTTAATTACAAGTTGGTTTATACTCGAATAAACACATGGAAGGATTCATTAACACAAATATGACATGGGGTGAAAATGATGGTTTAAAACATGAAGCTTCGCTTGAAAACAAGGTACATGGGAGATAAATGTCCTGGGTTTTGTTATCATCAAAATCACTCAGATATGTTCAACATATGGCTCGACCCTTGTCTAATAGGGTCAAAAGAACCGCATAAACCTCCATTCTTTCAAGTGTAAAAAGTTTGTTAGATGTTACCATGTCCATCTAGGTTTGATAGGGTTTAAAGACCATCCTTGAACCTTCAAAAACACAAATACATCAAGTTAGTATAGGTAATAAAATTAAGGACTTCATACTTTTAACCTTGATTCATCCTCATGAAAGTCCATGACATCATAACCTTCATAAAACACATTGCACAAAGAGATGTTCCCATTCTTGATTTGAGGAATAAAGGAACACCTTGCTAAACCAATTTGAATCATTGTAGCATACTGCTACTTGAATTTCCATTGATGCTTGAACTGCCATGGTCTCTTCTGCTGTCTCTTGATCTGAGCAGCATTTGATCGAACATTTGATGTGCAGTAGCTACTCACTGACATGAGAGAAAGAGGGCCTTTACTCCAGCTACTTCTGAACATTTGCTAGCTTAAACATGGCTGCTGCATGAGCTGGGTTGGTGCCTTTTATGCTTGCTCGTGTTGTGCTACTGACCTTGAATTATTTCTGCTGTGTTGATGTTGGTTGATCTTTGTGGACTGGCTTTGCTAGCATCCAAGCATGATGTTGCTATGGCTGTAGATGGTGCTATTACTGCTGAATTCCATTGCCTAGAGGGCTGACTTATGCTGACTTGATGCTGCAGCATATTCAAATAATTCATGTTGAACTGTTGTTGTCTGCCTGGGCCAATTAAGTCGACTTCTGGGACTTCCAGGTCAACTTGGTGAAGACCTGCTCAGTTGATTGCTTTCTAGCAGCCTATCCAAGTCGACTTCTTGATCGACTGGCTCTTCTTCATTTCTGTCAAGTTGCTGCTTGAATGCTTGACCCTCTGCTACATTTCTAATAGGTCATCTTGTAGACATGCTTTGCCTTGACTTCACAAGTGCTTATGAGACAGTAGACCTACAATGATTAACCACACTTTGGGGAAAAAATGTATCATAAGAAAAATATTCATTTAACACATGTATAATACAGAATTACAAGTCAAACCCAAGACATGAAAAACCCATATGCAACCACTCATATGAAAACACAAAGAACAAAGACCTGAACAGCCCATATGCAACCACACATATGAAAACACAAAGAACAAAGTTTCACAATCAAAACATTCTTCAACATACTTGTTTAAAGAGCTCCATCATCTCCTCATTATGGGCCGATTGTTTCTTTTTGGGCTTTAACGCACTAGGAAATGGCACCGTAGGTTGATAAGTGCTAGGCACATCCTCTATTTTCCTCTTTCCCTTGATATCCTCTTCCTGGCTGGGTTCCTCTTCACTATCAGAAGATGTTTCTGGGGCCTGGATCGAGGAAGTAGGAGTAGACCCCTGGGGATCTTGGAGGACTTTACCACTTCTTAAGGTCGAAATTGCTTTTGCATTTTTAAGTTATGGGCCTTTTTGTGGTACTTGGCCTGATGGGTGCTGGAGGAGAGGAGGAATCGACTGGTTCATGGGGACGTTTGGTTGTGGGAAGCTCGGGGGATTATTTCGTGGGTTGGCAATGGGCTGACTAGGCAGTTGGCCCACTTTCCTTCCCATGGTGGCTTTAGCCAATTGGCCCAATTGTGTCTCCAACTTAGAGATAGTTTGCTGGTGAGCTTGAAGGGTCTGTTGGAACCACTTATATGAAAACACAAAGAATAAAGACATGAACAGCCCATATGCAATCACTCATATGAAAACACAGAACAAAGTTTACAATCAAAACATTCTTCAACAATCTCCCCCTTTTTGATAGATGATAAACTTTGTTGCTTTGATTCAATTCTTCAACTACCTCAAGCAATACCCATGCAACACAAAATTCTCCCCCTTTGTCATTATAAAAAAGTGGGAGGAAAATAATGAAGATTAAATTTATCATAATGGGATGCAGACGAAGGAGCTTAGTGCAGCAGGATATCGTGAAATGCAGACTCAGCAGATGCATGACAATGAACACAATCAAAACATTCAAGTGGAATACATTGGAGGCCAAATAAGCATTCAGAGCAGATGTATTCAGAGGTGATCAAGTTTAAGGTTTAGGCATATTAGAAAGTTCAGATAGAACACATGGCTGCAGACTGTAAAGGCTTTCAGATACCATGAATGAGCATAGTCCAAAATGAAGTCAATGAATGAGCATGTCAATCAGTGAATTGAGTTTGATACTAATTGATGATTCAATTGATATGCATGATCTAAACAATATGATTCTTATTTTTAATTTTCTTTTGAAATACATGGAACTAGATGCAGCTAGATGAAATACACATGCATATGACACGTGTGAACCACGCAGGCATGCAAATGATGCAATATGATCATGTTCAGAGATGACAAAGCTGCAATTGGATGTCCAAATCATATATGCATATGTAAATTGAATTATAACAATTACAGCAGTCAAAACATGCATGCAGATCAGACCATTTTGATTATGAAACCATGGATTTGAATGTTCTTTGTGTTTTAGGTTTTTAGTTTTCTAATAGGAATGCATGAGCTAAATGCACATGGTTGAAATTCAAATATGGACAATATGGACATGCAGAGTGTAAATAGAATGATCATATTGGTCGACCAATGGATGATTCGGTCGACCAGATCCATATGTGATTGACCCTAAGCAGATAAATGTACATACATGCAATATAGCTCCCTCTTTTTATTTAAAATGGTGGGATAGGTGTTCAAAATATTTAGGTGGGTCATTCAACTAGAAAGTTCAGGTGTAACACCTAGGGGACTGTGCAATTATATAGAAGAGTCATGCAAAAGATCATGCAGTCAATCAATTTTCTGAATACATATTAAATCAAATTACTAAGTGTGTAAGTGAATAACATGAAAATAGATTTTAGCCATATGGATATTCAGATTTTCAGTTCAACACAATGGTAGACTACACAGACTGCACTTCATTTTAGGAGAACAGCGTATTGGAGGCTACACTCTGCCCCATTATATTTTCACACCATAATTTTTCATCTCAAATATTTTCACCACTTTCACTGAGACAATCTGAATTTTTCTAAGAGTGATCAGGTTCAAATAATTCTTTTTTACATGAGGAGACATATGGAGCACATGTCAGACTCCCCGGTTACTCAGAAGATTGACCATTTCACCTCATTTTGAGCAGAGGTACTTCAGTACAACACTTTTCAGAAATGAACCACATAACGTCTCAGGTGACGTGCATCCAATTTACTTAGTGAGACTAAGCATTACTCTGCCTTTCATTTTATCATATCATTTCAATTGAGGCAAGCATCTTTTTCCTCAACTGCCTCTTTAAGATACATGCAGCATGTTCAATTTATCTAGAGTGTTGAAAGGAAATTCCTACATCCTTATGTTTAACACTCATTTTCACATTTAAGTGCATGAAGGTGTGTGGATTTGATTTAGCATGTATACTGAAAACTTAACTAAAAAGCATGATTGTGCAACTCCCCCGATATATGTGCACTTATCAAAAGTTACTCCGCCTGAGTATTTAACATGAGACACACTAGTTGTAACTCAGATGCAAGATTATTTACGAAAAGGTAAAAGGCCATAGAAGATCCAAGGAGGGGGGGTTGGATATCATATATTAACATGCAAGCACACAATTGAAAAACATGCAATATGGAGTGTTGAAAGCAACATGTGTGTTGACACCCGTTTTTAGCCTGCAAGTTGAGTCATTTCTCTTATTCATCATTTTGATGTCCCGAATTACCCATTATTTTGGAGTCTTTCTTGGATGGATTTCGAGCCCATTTCATTATTCCATTCCTTTTGAACCTTGGAGATCATTATTTCATAGAGCCCTAGAGCCTATCTTGTCACCTTCCGGCCTTCAAAGTCGCCTTACGGCCCATTTAGGCCGGCTTCCCTCAAGCATTCAGCCCCCTTTCGTTGCGTAGTCTTGAAAATTGTCCTTTTTCACCCCCTTCCTTTCCTCTTTTCAAAATGTGTCCTTCACCAAAGTTGTTCATCTTTTAAATCCCTACAATTCCCTATTCTACGTCATTGGCCAGTTCTGCACCGATTTCAAGTTATTTACATTTTTTCGGCAGACTGCACTGTTCACCTATGTCCCGGTATTTTCTCTCTCTGTTCTAGCCCCACTTTCTCTCTCTTCCGATCATTTTCTCATCTTACTTTCTTCATAAAAGTTTTTTATTTTTGAGTTATCTATAATTTTGTCTTCTACCACTTTTGCTTATTCTACACCGTTTGGGAGATATAATCCAATTTCCAAAGTCACGCAAAGTCTACCTTAAACGGTCGTGTTAATGGCCGTTCATTGTTGTAAACGGTCGGTTGATGACCGTTTAACCCTTAACGGTCAATCGTCCGACCGTTTATCCAATAAGAGTCCAGCCTGCTCTGGACTCTATCTCCACGAACCTGCGCGATGTGGCTATCTTGCGGCGGCCATAACTTCTAGAATACTTATCCAAATTGATCCCCGTTTTTTCCTAGTTCTAGCCCTTTGTATTATCTTTACTTTGGTTCATAGAAATCAAAATTTGATGGGCTATATCTCCTGGAATCGTGGCCGCAATATGAGGTTTTTCTACTTTTCGTGCAACCAAAAAACCCTGCAGATTAGGTTCCAAAGGCTTCTTCCAAGAGCCATAACTTCCACAATCTTCAACCAAAAAGAGTCATGTTTGTTCCTACGCCTTATCTTGACTATTATCTCGAGAATGATCTAGAGATCTCGAGATTTGGTGGACTCTATCTTCTGAAATCGTAGGAGAAAGTTGGGGGTTTCACAACTTTTTCTATATAAACTTGCCCAGATTTTCGGTGCGACGGGGGCGTGTTTTCAAGGCGACGGCGAAGCCATGCCGAATTTTATTCATCCTCCTTCGACCCTAGCCTGAAGAGGGAAGTATAAGCTTCATTTTGGTTCCTTATTTTCTCGATTTCATCATTGTTTGCCCTCCTAACTTCGCCCCTACTTTTGGCAAATCATCACAGTTTGCTGATTTTCTGCTACAACTTCACGACAGGGGCCTGTTCATCAAGCCGGTGTGGAGTCATGCTTCATCATTTTCGTCCTCCCTCAACTCCATCTTGAAGAGGGGAGTCTTAGCTTTGTTTTCATTATATGTTTGCCATATTTCTCATATCTTTTCCCCCTCTTCCAAGCCCCTAATTTTGAGGTTTCATCACACTATTCTGCACTTTGCTGAAACTCAGATTTCTTGCGACGGGGGCATGTTTGCGTCGCCGGTGCGAGGCCGTGGGGCACTCTTTATCCTCCCTTTAACTCCAGGCTCTAGAGGGAAGTATAATCTTTGTGTTCCTTGGTTTTGGGCTCATTACCTTGTCATCTTCATGCATATTTTATCCATGAGTTTTGCTTGATCATTCCATTTTTATACTTAGTCATTTTCCTCCCATGTTCTGCACCGCTCTATTTTCTTGTGTTTTCCACCCCATTTTTCACTAGTCTCTTCCCCGTTTTAAACTCTCCTTTCTACCCTAATTTCACCACAACACTCCCACCTTTCTATAGCATCCACTCTTTCCTCTTTTGGTGTTCTATCTTGTGAGATATTCATCATTCTTTGAGTCCATTTTGTGCACTGTTCTGAATTTTCTGCACAGTCTATATTTTTTCCCAAATCTCCGGTGTCATAACTTTCTATCCCGACCTCTTTTTTAAGTGATTCTTGTTCCTACTTCTTTAAAACACTCAAGTCTTCTGTCATCTCAAATTTCGTTTCATTTGGACATCGTTTGCCCTACTTTTTGCATCAGTCTTTGCACCCACTTTACACTGTTTGCACAATTTTTCTTGTGGCATGCACTTTTGCATCTTGTTTATCTATGTTCATCATGGCATATTAAATCAATTTCTTCATGTTAATCTCATCACAATATACACACCTATTGTTTGCACCCTTCCATAGGTGTTAAAAACCCTCCCCCGGTAAGTTTGCCCTCAATCTTTCATGCTACTTTATGCACTTGGGCAGATTTCTACACTTAGCATTTTCTAATGAGTTTTGCCTCTTGTTTTGTGTTTGTTTCGCAGGAAAGTATGGAAAGTGAGGCCCTTACTTCTAGCCGACAGGAAGGTAAGGAGAGGTAATCCACATAGTCCCTGCATCTTGATATTGAGCGCGATCATCCTCTTTTTCCAAGGTACACAACGCACTTAGTATTTTATATTCTTTTGGCGTTGTCATTCCTTGGTGGCGATCACGGCATTCTTTTACATCTTTTATCACTTTTGTCTTGTTGTATGATCATGCTACCATGTTTACATAGTCACATGTTCATGATGTTCACTTGATATGCACATTATGTTATCACTTATGCACATATGCTTGCCTATGTGACTTGTGACGCCACGCTACATATTTTCACAAGGTGGGCCCGTTATTTAAGAAAGTATTGCAAGACAAGAAGCCCGAAGGCCCGAGTCCGCTCCACGCGGAGTTGTTTCAAGAAGATTTCTGCCAAGAAGAGGTGGCGACATAAGTATAAAGGCCGTCAGTTGTGCATTCGAGGGTCCACTTCCTCCTCTCCTTCCTCCGTCCATTCATCTTTTCTTTTGCTCAGTTCTTATCCTTGAGTGGTGTACCTTCCACCACCTGACTATATTTCTACCATCTTCTTCTGTCCTCACCATTCTAGGTCTCTGCCTATGTCCTCCTCTTCCCCTGATCTGGGGGCATCTTCTAGTTTTTCTCCCCGGATACATCCGGATTTTGCTTCTCATCCTTTTCCCCCGACCCTATTGGGGATTCCTTGCGCTCGTTCCCCGACCTTGTCGGGTGGTTTTTCTGACCCTTCCCCAACTTTGTCAGGTGGTTTTCATTTCTTCTCCCCAACCTGGTCGGGTGTTTATGCTTCTTCTCCTTCTCCGACCATGTTGGATGATTCTTCTCCTCCTCTTTCTTCTCACTCCTCTTCACCCTTTTAGGGTCACCACCCTTTTTCTTGCTATTTTCGAGGCTTTAGCCCGCCTTGATCTCAGTTAATCCTTGTTTATTATGTATCTGGTTCCTTGTTATCAGAGCCTCAGTGCCTTAACGAGGGAGTTCTAGCCCTCGTCTCTCTTCCTTTTTATCCCTTCTTCGTCCAGTATGATGTCTGCCACTCCTCTATGTCGAGGAATCCAATCCTTTACTATCCTTTCATCCTTTATCCTGACAAGCAAGGAAAATAAAGTTCGCGCTCCTCAAAGCTCGATGATCGAGATCGCTTCAGGATGCTGGTTTCCACGCCATGGATTTGCAAAGGTATCTTTATTTTGGGCAAGAAACGTGCTTTCATTTCCATTATTTCTATTATTTCTGCACATAATTTCTTAACATGATTGAGTGGCTTTAGGAGTCTTTGTTTAATTAGATCTTAACTTTGTGTCAAATAAAAAAGGTTATTTTTTGCAGCATCCTTAGGCTGGTAATAGCTCCGCGCTGGGAGTCTAGTTTCTTTCCCCGATTGTTGAGGGTGACCTTTAGGCATGGGTTTTTCATACACTACACGACAAGCCATAGCCGATCTCTCTGAGGCGCACCGTTGCTGCTTTGGCCATATGTTGGGTATGCACAAAGGTCTTTTCTTTTCTCTGCTCGGCCAAGTGCATGGGAACGAGATGGATGGATAAGATGACCAACCTAGACACTCCCCAATATGAGAGAGGTCTCAAATAGGGGCAGTCTTGACCCTCAAAAGTGAGCTGTCATACTATATCTTGCCAATAAGGGCTACCAAAATGAGAAAATGAATCAATGCAAAATTATGAATCAAAGGCATGGCAAGAGTGACAGTACAGTTCCCTGCGGGACGTCATGAGCCCGGTCGCATGCGTGCCTAATAAATATGGGTCTAAAAATCAAAGACACAAAGCCCCGGCGCAATAGGTTATCTCTTTGAGGGGTAGTGCCCTGGAAGGAATTCGAGCCTTGATATCTCCCATCCTGCACGAAGCTTGTCTCCAATTTATCTTCTGATTCTCCCTCTTAGGCTGGGTTGTATCCCGGGTATGGCCTTAGAAGGGGCACCGTTCTTTAGAAGAAGTTGGTTGTGATAAGCCACCCTCACATGCACACCCTGCTTAAGGGAAGCCTTTAGTGAAAGGGGTAGGAACGTCGATCCCTGGCTAGTAGTTTGAGCCCGTCTTTAGGTGCTGTGGATTGCTATGTCAAAATCTAAAAAAAAATCAAATATTACCAAAAGTCTAAAAAAATCAAATATTTAAAAAAAATCTAAAAAATTAAATATTGTCAAAAATCCAAAAAAATTAAATACTTCAAAATTTCAAAAAAAATCAAATATTTCAAAAACCTAAAAAATCAAATATTTCAAAAAATCCAAAAAAGAAATACTGTTGAAAATCTAAAAAAATCAAAAACATTACAAATATTCAAAAAATGTGTCTTTTTCATACATTTGCATTTGTTTTAAGGACAGATACGTAATCTGTTTGCTAAGTGTGCCGGTTGCAAGTACTCAGGCGTTCCTTGCTATATCTTTGTGCTCTGCCTCCTGTCCACATCTTTGATCTGTTCTTTCCTTCTTCGATCCACTCTCTCGATCTGTTCTGAAGCTCATGTCCTTCTCAGTTTTTATTTGTAATGATCATATCTTTATGAGAGGGCTTTGCCTCACGTTTATGAACCTGGCGGTTCTGCTTCATTCTGATCTTGGGTTTTGATTGAAGGACGTATCTGTTTATGTCTTTTATCCTGCCGTATGCTTGTCACATGTTTATGTCCCACCGTGTTGTCCCACACATGTTGTTTTATCTCTCACCGAGTGTTGTTAGTTGTCTTGCACATGTTGTTAGTCACCCCTTTATGTCCCATGTTCTTGTCCCAACCGTGTGTTGTCCCACCGCGTTGTTGTCTTGTCACACCATGTTCATGCATGCATGTTGTTCGTTCATGCCATTGCATATGTGCTCGTGTGCCTTTGTTATGTTATGTTGCATTGTCTCCCATTTCATTTGACTGTTATGTTATGTCGTGTTGTTTGTCGTTCAGTTGATAGTTATGTTATTTTGTCTATGTTTACACTTGCTTGTTTATCATATTTGTCTTATATATGAAACAATAAAAAAAATCAAAAAATAAAAATCAAAAAAATACCATTTCGCCTGCACAGGTAAGTCAGGTATGGCCTTCTATCCCTACTCATTGTTGCATTACTATATGGTATCTATATTGTTATATTATCTCGAGAACCGGCTGGTCATTCATGTGTTCCAGGATCTGACGTTCCCCTCTAACAAAAACGATGATGATCTAGGTGCACATGTTTAATCATCGGATAGGCCGTTAGGTTGGGAAAATTAGGGAATGATGGTTCTATCACGCACGCCGTGGTTGCGGATAGTGTCTTGACCCTGATCGTTCCAATCTAGCAATACTATTCTCGAGTACTTTCTTTTTTATGATTTCTTTGCATTCGTTTTGATGATTTCTTTATTTTAGCCCAGCATGCATCATGTCATATTTTTAGCATTAACGTCTCGTGATCCATTCAAGGTTTCTCCTCAATAATGGTTAGTTGCACTTCATGTCTCTTGGATAAGAGATCTTTATTCCACTCTGAATTTGAACGATTTCTCTGATCTTTTCGCTTGGTCTGGTTGGCCAGTGTGATTCCTATCTGGATTTTATCTCAGTTATATTTCTCTTGCTTTTTACATTGTGCTCCTTTCCGACCCCCTCATTGTCTGTGGATTGTGTCCCCGATGAGCCTGGTTGTGCTTCCTTTTTTTCCTATTAGTTTAGTTCTCCAGACATGTCTCATTCTTGTAATCCAGTCCTGGAGGTTAGTTCGGCGATTTCGGGAGAATTCCCGTCGCTTGTTGGTTAAAACGGGTGTCTTTTGCCTTGATGCCCGCTTATCAGTTCTCTCCGCTTCATCTCCGCGCAATCTCCATTTCACGTCGCTGTCACTTTCGCTCCATCTCCTTTTCATTTCACCTCCGCGTCGCTTTCGCTTGCTCCCTTGCAAAGCGGACATCAAGGAGGGGCATCTGTTGACACCCGTTTTTAGTCTGCAAGTTGAGTCATTTCTCTTATTCATCATTTTGATGCCCCGAATTACCCATTATTTTGGAGTCTTTCTTGGATGGATTTCGAGTCCATTTCATTATTCCATTCCTTTTGAACCTTGGAGATCATTTTTTCATAGAGCCCTAGAGCCTATCTTGTCACCTTCCGACCTTCAAAGTCGCCTTACGGCCCATTTAGGTCGGCTTCCCTCAAACATTCAGCCCCCTTTCGTTGCATAGTCTTGAAAATTGTCCTTTTTCACCCCCTTCCTTTCTTCTTTTCAAAATGTGTCCTTCACCAAAGTTGTTCATCTTTTAGATCCCTACAATTCCTTATTCTACGTCATTGGCCAGTTCTGCACCGATTTCAAGTTATTTACATTTTTTCGGCAGACTGCACTGTTCACCTATGTCCCGGTATTTTCTCTCTCTGTTCTAGCCCCACTTTCTCTCTCTTCCGATCATTTTCTCATCTTACTTTCTTCATAAAAGTTTTTCATTTTTGAGTTATCTATAATTTTGTCTTCTACCACTTTTGCGAATTCTACACCGTTTGGGAGATATAATCCAATTTCCAAAGTCACACAAAGTCTACCTTAAACAGTCGTGTTAATGGCCGTTCATTGTTGTAAACGGTCGGTTGACGACCGTTTAACCCTTAACGGTCAGTCGTCCGACCGTTTATCCAATAAGAGTCCAGCCTACTCTGGACTCTATCTCCACGAACCTGCGCGATGTGGCTATCTTGCGGCGGCCATAACTTCTAGAATACTTATCCAAATTGATCCCCGTTTTTTTCTACTTCCAGCCTTTGTATTATCTTTACTTTGGTTCATAGAAATCAAAATTTGATGGGCTATATCTCCTGGAATTGTGGCCGTAATATGAGGTTTTTCTACTTTTCATGCAACCAAAAAAACATGCAGATTAGGTTCCAGAGGCTTCTTCCAAGAGCCATAACTTCCACAATCTTCAACCAAAAAGAGTCATGTTTTTCCTACGCCTTATCTTGACTATTATCTCGAGAATGATCCAGAGATCTTGAGATTTGGTGGACTCTATCTTCTGGAATCGTAGGAGAAAGTTGGGGGTTTCACAACTTTTTCAATATAAACCTGCCCAGATTTCCGGTGCGACGGGGGCGTGTTTTCAAGGCGACGGCGAAGCCATGCCGAATTTTATTCATCCTCCTTCGACCCTAGCCTGAAGAGGGAAGTATAAGCTTCATTTTGGTTCCTTATTTTCTCGATTTTATCATCGTTTGCCCTCCTAACTTCGCCCCTACTTTTGGCAAATCATCACAGTTTGCTGATTTTCTGCTACAACTTCGCGATGGGGGCCTGTTCATCAAGCCGGTGCGGAGTCATGCTTCATCCTTTTCATCCTCCCTCAACTCCATCTTGAAGAGGGGAGTATTATCTTCGTTTTCATTATATGTTTGCCTTATTTCTCATATCTTTTCCCCCTCTTCTAAGCCCCTACTTTTGAGGTTTCATCACACTGTTCTGCACTTTGCTGAAACTCAGATTTCTTGCGACGGGGGCATGTTTGCGTCGCCGGTGCGAGGCCGTGGGACACTCTTTATCTTCCTTTCAACTCTAGGCTCTAGAGGGAAGTATAATCTTTGTGTGCCTTGGTTTTGGGCTCATTACCTTGTCATCTTCATGCATAGTTTGTCCATGAGTTTTACTTGATCATTCCGTTTTTATACTTAGTCATTTTCCTCCCATGTTCTGCACCGCTATATTTTCTTGTGTTTTCCACCCCATTTTTAACTGGTCTCTTCCCCGTTTTAAACTCTCTTTTCTACCCTAGTTTCACCACAACACTCCCACCTTTCCATAGCATCCACTCTTTCCTCTTTTGGTGTTCTATCTTGTGAGATATTCATCATTCTTTGAGTCCATTTTGTGCACTGTTCTGAATTTTCTGCACAGTCTATAATTTTTCTCAAATCTCCGGTGTCATAACTTTCTGTCCCGACCTCCTTTTTAAGTGATTCTTGTTCCTACTTCTTTAAAACACTCAAGTCTTCTGTCATCTCAAATTTATTTTCATTTGGGCATCGTTTGCCCTACTTTTTGCATTAGTCTTTGCACCCACTTTACACTGTTTGCACAGTTTTTCTTGTGGCATGCACTTTTGCATCTTGTTTATCTATGTTCATCATGGCATATTAAATCAATTTATTCATGTTAATCTCATCACAATATACACACCTATTGTTTGCACCCTTCCATAGGGGTTAAAAACCATCCCCCGGTAAGTTTGCCCTCAATCTTTCATGCTACTTTATGCACTTGGGCAGATTTCTACACTTAGCATTTTCTAATGGGTTTTGCCTCTTGTTTTGTGTTTGTTTCGCAGGAAAGCATGGAAAGTGAGGCCCTTACCTTCTAGCCGACAGGAAGGCAAGGAGAGGTAATCCACATAGTCCCCGCATCTTGATATTGAGCGCGATCATCCTCTTTTTCCAAGGTACACAACGCACTTAGTATTTTATATTCTTTTGATGTTGTCATTCCTTGGTGGTGATCACAGCATTCTTTTACATCTTTTATCGCTTTTGTCTTGTTGTATGATCATGCTACCATGTTTACATAGTCACATGTTCATGATGTTCACTTGATATGGACATTATGTTATCACTTATGCACATATGCTTGCCTATGTGACTTGTGACACCACGCTACATATTTTCCACATCTACAATGTGAATCTCATGCAACATAAGTGCAAAATGCAAGTGTTCAGATTTCACATGAATGTTCTAAATGCAACTAATGCAACTAATGCATGAAATGCATTTTTGACAAATGTGAGATCACGATTTTATTTGGAAATGAAGATTCAAGAAATTCACACAGAGCATCAAATTTATCACCACTTGAATAGATAGTTTGTCTACGTGCAAAGCAGATTTTTATTATGATTCCACATCAGACTAGAAGCACACTCACCCTGAAAACATTTCTGTTTTGCCCTGAAAGTTAAGAAGCACATTGATAAAGGCCACAGAGCAGTTGATTAATTTCAGTCCTCAAAATATGCAGCCACAGAATAACATCATCATCCAAAAGAAATGAAATAGCATCAATTTCAGATTGTTTAGCTAACAACTCCCCATTAGAAAATGCATGAATTTCAGAAGATTCAGTGAAGGTTTTGAAAGAAAGGTATGTTGCCTATGACCTTTATGAGAATATAGTGCTAGATCAGAAAAGTGCAATGCAGTTCCATATGACACCGGGACTAGCTTACAAATGAATAGGAAGTGAGGTCAACATAGAACAACATTTTCAGAAACAGTTCATAAATTCTTTTTCAGATTCATACTGCTCAAGATAAAAGTTCATTCATAAACCAAACATTTGATTTTTCCTGGTTCTGGTACAAGGCGGAGAACTTAGGTCCGAAGACCACCTTACACATGGTGATATCACCATTTAATATACCAAAAACTTCAGATAACTTCACACATGCGCATGCAATTCTAATTAAAAAGAACATTCAATGGCCATAACAGTCTCATACGAGAAGACAATCAAAATTTACCAAATTTATCACACTGAAGACCTACTGCAAGAACACTAACACCTAGCACCAAAAACTACAACAAATTATGAAAAATGAATTTTATTTTCTTACCTTTGCCTTGAGATATCTTTATTTATCAACATTTATTCATTGGCCTCAAGGCACTCCTGCAGCAGAGTTCTCATTTATAATATTTAGGTACCCAAGTCTTCTTGGATCCTAGATGGTTAGTTGCATCTCTAGTAGGTGCTTTCCACATTTTCTGGGCATGCATATCATCAAATTTCACCAAAACACAATCATCCATATTGTGCCCAATCTTTCCACAATAATGACAACACTTTGAAGACTTCATAGATTTCTTGTAAGCATGAGCATCAAATTTCTGTGATTTAGTAGAAATATTATCATTATTAGCATGGAATTTTTTCTTCTTCATTGCATGATTGTTATCATTCCTCTTTTGAAAGCATGAGTTCATTGTATGACCATATTTCCCACAATGATAGAAATGCAAGGGTGGAGCTTTTCCATATGGTCTTTTTGAATGAGCATTAGACTTTTTGAAACCATTCATTTTCTTGCATGCATCTAATTCATCAGATTTCATCAAAAGATAATCATGCATCATATGACCAATTTTACCATAGTAATAGCATGAAGTTCTCTTGGTGTGTGCATGTGAGTGTGTAGCAGGTTTAAATTTAACATGCCCAGTGGTAGCAGCAACATTTTTGAGTTTTTGATGCAAATTGTCTTTCTTTCTCAGATTCTCATTTTGTTTCTTATTCTTCTGGGTAGCAGATTGTTTAAGGGGTGAGGTTGAGCCACTAGCTGATCTTGAACTACACACAAAAGATGTGTACAACTTGTTCTCAAACGATTTCTTGTTCACAGGGGTGTAGCCAAGCCCCTCTATCTGAAAATTAACCTATGTTTCCAAAATTTTATCAAGATTGTCTTTCCCTTTGACAAATTTAGACAAGGAGTTATTCAATTCATGGATTTAATTTTGAAGTGAGGAAATATGCAATTCTGAATTAGCTAGCTCTTCCTCACACTTAGTTATCTTATCATTCAACATACCATTGATGGTTTTATGACTTTCAATTTCATGCAACAAAACATGCACTTTCTTAGGTTCATCAATGGATAGACATTTTCCCTTTTCAAAAGTAAGCAATTTTTCAGACATGGTTATATTCAAATGCTTCAACTTTTCATTTTTTTTTGCAAGTTTATCATTCATAATGAGTTCATTACATAGATCATGATCGACAGAATTCAATTCCATTTTGTTTCTTAGCTCATTCTCAGTTTTCTTCATTTGATTAATTTCATCCATGAGAGCTTCATTTTCACTCATTAAACATGCAATCGTTTCTTTGTAATTTTCAATATCAATCATGCACGACTCATTTGATTACTCAAACTCAGCACATTTTTCACAGAGGGAGTCATGAATGGTGTTTTTAGTTTTATTCCGTAGTTTTCTATTTCACGGAGGGAGTCATGAATGGTGTTTTCAGTTTTCTTCTGTAGTTTTCTATTTTCTGACTTAATTTTCTTATATCTACTCGACAATTCTTCATAAGCATCAAGTAGTTCTTCAAATGACATATCATCAGATGTAGTGTCAGAGTTTACCTCAGAGGCAGTTTGATAATTGTATTGCTCAGACACTTCGCTTGATGTATCCAGCTTGTCAGCCATGAAACACAAGCCATTGGTCACTTCTTGAGCCTTGATCAAGCAATCCATGAGCTCTTTTGCCGTCATACAAGAAGAACCAAATGGAAACATGGAGTATCGACGGCAGCTTGGAATAACCTTAGGACTGTTATATTATCGTGGTGCATAAGTTTTTCCTCTTCAGACCACATGGTCTCATCTAGAGACAGTTTGTTAGGACCATGATAAATTAACTTCTAGAGGTTAGGATTAACAAAATTAATCTGCCCACACATTTTGCCTAACCATGAAGAAAAATCAGATCCTTTAAAAATAGGCAAGCAATTCATCGAGATATGTCCAACAGAAAAATTCATGATTGTAAAAATGCTTTGCCTTGACTTCACAAGTGCTTCTAAGACAGTAGACCAACATGATTAACCACACTTTGCGGAAAAAATGTATCATAAGAAAAACCTTCATTACGACTCAAACCCAAGACATGAATAGCCCATATGCAACCACTCATATGAAAACACAAAGAACAAAGACATGAACAACCCATATGCACCATATGCAACCACACATATGAAAACACAAAGAACAAAGTTTCATAATCAAAACATTCTTCAACATACTTGTTTGAAGAGCTCCATCATCTCCTCATTATGGGTTGATTGTTTCTTTTTGGCCTTTAACGCACTAGGAAATGGCACCGTAGGTTGATAAGTGCTAGGCCCTTCCTCTATTTTCCTCTTTCCCTTGATATCCTCTTCCTGGCTGGATTCCTCTTCACTATCAGAAGATGTTTCTAGGGCCTGGATCGAGGAAGTAGGAGTAGACCCCTGGGGATCTTGGAGGACTTTTCCACATCTTAAGGTCAAAATTTGTCACGCCCTGAGCGTGGAAGGAACCCGGTATGCGTGACGAGTTATATCATTCATGTCAATCAGAGCATAAGGAATTCGACCTTATAAACAGAGATGCGCAAATTGTAAGATAACCAAATCCAATTTATTCATAATAACTATCAAGGTAAATCTATTACATAATCTCCTCTTTGGAAAAAAGTACTAAGGGACAATCTTGACTCAATAAAAGAAAATTACAATGATTAATTCATGAAAATAGAAAAAAGACATGACTAGATAGTGGCAACGATAGATGTAACGGCTCTACGCTCTTCACTCATGTCCGTCCCCATCCGAATGAGCTTCGTCATCGGAGTTACCTGAAAAATAAGGGAAATCACTAGGGGCCTCTTTGTTTGGGGGATAAGTCGAGATATCCAAGGATAAACCGGTAAAAGTTAGCATATTCCCTTTGATTGCTCATACAAGGTATTCCATGGGATAGGCTCTTATTCTGATTTATCCCTGGATAACTTGTTCCACCAAAAAGGTAGAACAAGGATAGGTGAAGATTTTTCACAATTCTCAAGGATATTTCGGGTTACCGTATTTCCCAATCAAAGCAAAATGGTCTATTTTTTTGAATATTCAACCCTTGGTTAAGCTATTCTCATTAACCTATCCTCCAAACAAACAGGGCCTAGGTGAGTGAACGCTCAGTAGGAATTATATCTCAAGTACAAGCTTACTTTAAGTATTTACATGTTACATGAATGTAAGTCTAACTATGCATGTACTCATGAAATAACGAGAGAGAGTGTAACAAGAGTTAATAGAGATGACCAAGCAAGATTTCAAGATATCCATGAGTACAGGCTCGATTAAATAGCGCCCAGGCTCAGGTCGCTATATAAGGGAAATAACGCCACTTGATAGGTCACCAATTTCTTCTGGCGCCCAAGTCAGTGTCGCCAATTATTGATAGAGAACAGACTTCTCAAAGAGGCCAAGAACAGTGCTCTAAGAGGGCTAAGGCATCACGTTTCTTCAGAGTGACGTGACAAGACACGGTGTCATGGGTTTTTAGGGTACAACCTGCTTGGCTATCTTGAGGGAATCCAAGGCCAGCGTAGACTTACGGAGGTCTCTATGATGAAATCACCAGTCCGAAGGAGGGAATATCCCGCGGATGGTTCAAACATCACCGAGAGTTAGTGTGTAATCGATAGTATCAAAACAGGGACTCCATCTACGGATGTGAGATGAGAGTGCCGAGTAACCCGCGATATGGGTTGAGAAAATGCGATAAAACTGAGAGAGAAGAATTGGCGCCTTCTCATAGGTCGCTATTTTCTGAAATAGCGACTTCCCAAGAGGTTGCTCAATCCTATATTTTCAATAATCCAATTTAATTTACTTAGAATTAGCGACTCCCTGAACTAGTGCTAATTCTAGTAATTTCCCAAAATCAATATAATTTAATTAAAACTGGCGATCATTCACAACGGCACCCAATCTTTAAATAACGTCTATTGTAAGGTCACAAAAAATAATTTCCGTATATTTCGTTTCACTAATTATTTTATAAATAGACGCCACTGTATAAGGGCTTTCATTCTTTAAATAGCAATGACGAGACTGTCGCTCATTCTTTGTCTGATGCTATGCATCGGGCAGCTACGTTCATAGACATATAACACTATTCATAAAAATTGGAGTTCACGTAATTAGGAAAGTAAAGACATGAACGGATAGAGAAAAATATATATGTTCCAGAAATATGCTCATGCAATAATTTTAACGTCAAGTTTTATGGATATTAATTTCTATGCATGTGCTATTTATTAAATACCTAAAGGAATTAGCGGCTGGGCATAAGGTCGCTCATTAATTCGCGCCCTGGGCACTGTCGCTATTCCATAAGAATTGGCGACAGCTCTCACGGGCATTCATTTAATAGGCGCCCTTGACCTGGTCGCTATTTACTGTATACCGGTAAAACTTCACGACACATAAACAGATATCCTTGAATCAACACTATATGACCTATATGCATGAATTGATTGTGATTAACACATTGGGCTTCGTATCTTGAGAACACCTACCTTTGTTAGCTGGGTTGAACGATGAATCGGAAAAGAAAAAGCACTACAGCAACAACTGCAGGAAATGGAAGAAGAAGCATGCTTCCCTTCTTCTTGTATGATAGCAGGAGGGCGACGTAGTATCAAGAATAGCTGCACAGCCTCTCTTCTTCAACCGTAGCAGCAAGAAAGGAAGAGGAAGAAGCAGAGCTTCTTCACGTTGCAGGCAGCAACAAGAGTAGATGGTAACTGCAGCGGCAATAGCAGAAGAGCAATAGTAGGAGGAAGGAGAAGAAAAAGGCTTTTCCCTTCACGTTGCCAAGCGAAAGAAGATGAGGACGACAACGTCGACACAGGGAACCAATACGAGCAGTAGCAGGAGCCTGAGCTCGTCGATGGAGAGGTTTATTTATAGAGATGGATATCTCTGACTTCTAACGGGATTCAAGTTTCCCTATGTGAATCCTAAGAGGTTTAAACCTTCCTATGATGACCTGCTCCTTCCCAAATCGCAGTCACCTTTTCAGTTGAGTTTAAAACCCTAAATCCTATTCGCATGCAAGCTTCGTAGGGAATAGTATGTATCTATATATATATATATATATATATATATATTTATATCCTATATTTCCTTTGGTCGTAAGAAAGTTATGGGCTTTTTAGAGTAATATAACTTTATCTATATATTATGTTTCCCTTGTACGTAAGGGAGGTTATGGGCTTTCAAGGCCCATTCGGGATTAATTACTTCATATAAATATACATATAGGTGCCCCTTATGTGTGTGGGTTAAGTATCTAATTGAGGCCCATGATATGTATATTTATATACCTATCTATATTTCTCAAAGCCCATTTATGTTAAGCCCCTTTTGGTTTCTTCATTTGAGTTTTATAATTTGTTTGATTTGGGCCCTTTGACTATTTAATTGGTAGTTTTATTTATTTAGGAAATTTTATTCCTGCATTTTATCCGGGGTGCTACACCCTCCCCCACTTAAAAGAATTTGGCCCTCAAATCCAATTGCATCTAAACGTGAAGGGTGCAGAATACTTACAATGTTGAAATAGTTCGGGGAATCTTCTCTTTATAGATTCTTCAGACTCCCAAGTGGCTTCTTATTCTGAGCACTTGCTCCATTGAACCTTTACCATGGGAATCATCTTGTTCCTTAGTGCACGAACCTCGCGATCAAGGATCATCAAAGGCTTTTGTTCATAAGTAAGATTCTTTTGTATCACCAGCTTGTCATGATCTATGACGTGAGACGGATCATGAACATACTTCTTGAGCATAGAAATATGAAATATGTTGTGCACTTCGGATAGTTGTGGCGACAAGGCGATCCGATAGGCAACTGTTGAGGTGCAAGACACGAATCCAGAGGGGGGGTGAATGGATTCTTGTTAAAAACTATTACGAAATTAAAAACAGGAGCCCAAAATAATCCTTCAACGAGATCTCGAGGGGAACGTTTCACCAGCGCTCTTATATAAACTGGTCTGAGGAAGGCCAAAGTAAAATAGATGACTCAATATAAATAGATATTCTGATGCAGCTTACCCTCGAACACTTAGCATGTACCAAACACTATCAGAAAACTAAGAGCAACAAAATGAAGACCAGTATTGAGGTCTATGGCTATGAAACCCACTGACTGAACTCAATAAATAGAAACACCTTAGCAGAAGAACCAGATTAAACACAAAGAATCAAAAACACCTTGTTCTATATCAAGCAACCGATCAGTCCTATGAAGGAGGTAGGAGAAATGGAATGGAATGGAACACAAGACAAACCACAGTGCACTGGGATTTTTAGATGGTTCGGTCTGCTACCCACAGACCTACGTCCATCCCTCACTCAAACCCGAGTGAGGCTTCCCTTGCTAAAGCAAGAACAAGCAGACTCAGTCTGCAACAAACACTGCCAAATAGCTTGAGACTGAGGGAAACAAATCCCTCGACCTGATCTTGCTACCCACAAGATCAGCACCCACTGCCACCGCAGTGACCGAAGAGTCCGACTCTCCCTTCTCCTGTAACCGCAGAAGGAACCATGAGCAACACCCAATTGCCCACAACCGGAGGACCAATCCTCCCTTCCTCCAAACCAGAGGGGAACCCGTGAGTGACACCCAATCACCCACAACCAGAGACCCAAGTCTCTCTTCTTTTGATCGCTCGGAAGGAACCCAATCTCCAAACGGAGAATTGGAAGAACAGTGTTAAAACCAAGACAAGGAAATGAACAAGGAAAAAGAAACAAACAAAACTCAAAACATATGTAGCTCACGCAGGAGCATAGATGTTCTGGATTTGATCCAAGAACAAATGAAAGCAGATCTTCAACATGTTCCAGCTGCTTCACTATCACTTCTCTCTCGAGCTCTCTCTCTCTCTCTTTCTTTCTTTTCTTTTCTTCTGCTCACACACTGGTTCTCCTTTTTCTTCTCTGATAACTCTTCTCTCTGGAGGGTCCTTCTTCGATTACGGCTTCCTCTATAGTGGCTTTGGCTTTTATTTATTTTTCTTCAGCTCTCCTCTAGGTTGGCGGCCCTTTCTTGCCTGTTCGCCCACTCTCCTTTTTATATCCAAAACAGGGGCTCCGGAGAGGCTCTTTGCATGGGTGATTTTATTCCTTTTATTTCCAATTGGACCATGTGGCAGGGATGAGAATGTTCCTTTTGATTAAGTATCCCCGGATCACATGCCCATTATTTGCTCCCTGGGTCAACATGCCAGCTTCCCGCCATTCTTGGGATCACGTGCCCATCATTAGCTCCCTGGGTCCACGTGCCAGCTTCCCGCCATTCTTGGGATCACGTGCCCATCAATAGCTGACTTGGGATCATGTGCCTTAGCCTTAGTTTGAGCTCACGTGCTTGCCTTAATCCTGTCAATTAGAAGAAGGCATTTCGTCAAACACTTTGTTATCATAATCAAATGAAGACATAGTCAAATATCATATTGGTCAAACATTCATATCATAGATGTATAATATGGTGTACATGCTTAGATGATAAAGATTGACCTTAATGATGAATGCTGTAGTGTGAGAAAAGATGATGACTTCAGCTGCACAGACTTGGCTATGTTAAATGCAAATGTGCACATGCTTGAATACATGTGCTTCGACCTTGTGTGTGCATGTGCATAGACTTCAAATGAATATGCTTCAACCTTGTGCGAGCATATGCTCTGACTTATATGAATATGCTCAGATTTATATGAATATGCTCAAACTTTCATAATGCATGTGCACTGACGTGTATGCATGTGCTCGGACCTATGTGAAGATGCTCAGACCTTCATGCTGCATGTGCTCAGACTTTGTATGCTAGAGAGCAAAAGAAGCATCGACCTTATGTGCTGACTGAAAAAATGTGCACCGACCTTGTATGCAGTCAAACAAAATGTGCACTGACCTGAACAATATGTGCACCGACCTTGTATGCAGTCAAACAAAATGTGCACCGACCTTATAAAAGCTAGCATAGAAACGTGCACAGACCTTATGCATTGCAGTAAAAATATGCACCGACCTTGGTTAGCACTAGGTGAAAACATGCATAGACCTTGTGTATTAAAGTAAAGAGCATGCACCGACCTTGCTTAACACTAGGTGAAAACATGCACAGACCATGTGTATTGAAGAAAAAAAAACATGCACCGACCTTGGTTAACACTAGGTGGAAATGTGCACAGACCTTGTGCAAAACATGCACCGACCTTTCACCCATGCACAAAACATGCACCGACCTTGGTGAGAAACATATACACACTAGCGTCGACCTTAGTAAGTACTCGTACACACTAGCACCGACCTTAGTGAATACTCGTACACACTAGCATCGACCTTAGTATGTACCAGGTCCATCGTGCAACAACATGCATCGACATTAGTAAGAAACATATACACACTAGCGTCGACCTTAGTGAGTACTCGTACACACTAGCACCGACCTTAGTATGTAACAGACTAAAACAAGCATTGACCTTACTATGCATGTGTTCTACATTAGCATCGACCTTAGTTGCATATCAGAGTCATGTGCATCGACCTTATGAACTGACTGCATGTATACATACTATATCACAGCCAAATGCAACAGCAACAGTAATGCATCAAATCAACACAAATGACATCATCAAACCCAATGCATAGTAACCAAATGCATAGTATTCAAAGCATAGTTATGCATAGTGCAGCAACCAAATGCATCATCATCATTCAATTTTCATGCAAACACAGGATGACTTATAGTGTTTGCTATCATCAAAACTTCAGGGACACAACATTCTCCCCATTTTTGATGATGGCAACACTATGAGTCATCAATTACACAATGAGAATGATGGCAACACTATGATGAACACATATGACTGACTCAAACTCAAACCATGCTTGTGATGTGATTGACTCAAACTCAGACCATGCATGTGATGTGACTGACTCATAACTATTCTCCCCCTTTGACTTCATCAAAAAGAAAGAAAAAATGCAGTGGAGATAACTGTAGAACCCTACTCTGCCCTTTGACTCCATCAAAAAGAAAATAATAGTTTGAGAAAATTAGTAGAGAGAAACACAAAGCAGGCATGATATGGTTGAATCACATTTAAACTAATAGACTGAGCAAATCATGGAACCCTACTTCCCTTGAAAATGTGAGGTGTGTGGAAGTGAGGATAGGGGTATGACAAAAAGGCAGATAAGACAATGATCAGCAAAACCACAGGGATAGCCAAGAAAGAATATCAATTCGAGCATGGAGAAATCAGACCAATCTCCCCCTTAATACCAATTGATGAAAACACAGGAGCAATCATAGATAAATGGAAACCAAAAAACATCAAGATCAGTGAGCAGAATCTGTTTCAGTAAATGGAAACTTAGCACAGGAGTTCCAAATGAGCTTCAAACATATGAGTAATTCAACAAGATTTTCAAGGAGATACCAATTTCATAAATCCAAAATAAGAATTTTTCATAGTTTTCCATTATAACGGCTTATGAATGAACTTTATAGAACTATATGGTTTAAATATGATGTATACATAGTTTGCCAATAAAGTTCTGTACTCATATCTAAAATCAGTTTTAATAATAGTGAACCAAGCCCTCATATTAACATCTTGATTAACCTCCCTTCATCTTACTCAATCGATTTCAATGACTTCTTTAGGAATTATAATCATTAGTATTGAGATTAAACAACCATGAAACCATTTGATTTTGTCCAGGGTTACAGCAACTTATCTTTTGCAGTAATTTTCAGATATTTCATTTGTTCAAATAGATAATTTTATGCTTTCAAATTTTATGAGCAATCTAGTTTAGTACATACCTTGTAACTTAGAGATATACATTATTTAGACGCCAATATCCCAAAGCACTCAGTGTGACTAACAATCATGCTTTATAAAATGAACAGAGTTAACTTTTCACCTCATGACATACCTCAACTCATTTCTTTGATGAGTGAGATGTGTTTCTCAGTGCGCAAGCCATTGCTCTGCCTAATTTTTAATCATTTTTAAGCAGACTTAACTATGGCACTTCATGACACAGTCCTTTGGACATAGTTTCTCAGTGACCAAAGTCATTGCTCTGACATCTATTTACCCTTTAGACATTTTAGAAAAGTCAGATGTTTAAAAAAATAATACTGATTTCATGTATTTCAACCAAATAGAGTCATGATTTCAACATTTCGGATTTCAGAAGATTTTACAAGACTCAACATGAAACAGTTGGTTAAGGTTTATTAAAAGATGATTTAGATACTTTCAAGACATTCAAAAATAAACTCAATGAATACATTAAACTTAAACCAATCTTAATTTTTGAACATTCATAAACCTGTATAATGGAAGATTCCTATAAAGAATGTTTTTTAGATTTATGATCAAGGTATACTGATGAAATCTTCCCAAATTATAGATAGATCAAGAAAATATCAGAAGCAGCCAGATTACCAATGGAAATAAGCAACAGGAACAATCACCAGGTGTGAGTGAAGTCTTCAGATATGCAACAGAGATGGCCAAGAATGCTTCAGTCAGATATGGATTCAAGGAATACAATAATTGAATCCTAATCAGGTAGCATATGGATCAAGGATATAGCATTGAAAATCAACCAGGTAAAGACGACAATTTCCCCCTCAGCAAAATAGGAGCAGCAGACAGTGGATACCATAATAGATAAGAGTGAAGGTCAGATGAAGCTTGAATAAATAATCAATCAAGAATAAAGTGAATTTTACTTCACTTTCATCAAGGAACATCAAGGTTTAAAGAGCAATCAAGAGAGATTCAGACAGATCTAGCAATTCAGATTAAGACATCAGCTCCCTCTAAAAGTAGGCATGACACTTAATCTTTTTGATATTTTCAATATGAATGTTATGCAATCAACACATGTATGCATATGCAAAGACAATTGAACCATCATATGTGACATGAAAGCCATGGTGGGGGCCTTATTCTAATCAACTAAGCATGAAACACAAGAGCTACCTTGACAGACTCCCCCTGACTATATGCACTATATGACTGAATTTTTGAGTGCAACATATGCAATGAAGTCTATGTAGGGAACAGCTATGCAATGGACACAGAATGACTTTCATTTACTCCCCCTATTTGCATGCTATGTATGACAACTCTGAATGCAACATATGCAATGACAATTTATGTAGGGATTTAAATGAATTATTTACATGAATGTATTAGACTGCTCTATATAAGAGGTTGACCCTTGGTACCTGGCGGAGAACTGAGGTCCTGAGACCACCTCACGCATGATGTGGGTTTCCAGACAGAAGAAATCTGCCCTTCTCCCAACTTGTCATTTTATATACCAAAGGGTCATGCAAGACAATATAGTACAAATGTAGTCCTATGTGCATCTCCATTTTAATGACAGTCTATGAAAAGATGTATGCATATGAGAAGTGTATGCAAATGTGAAAATGTAAGCATGATGTATGCAGACATAAGAATCCATGCATTTGAAGACTTATGAAGGACAATGCAGATAGTCAAATTTAGATGTGAGCCTGTATGCATGAAATTCTGATTAACAAATCAAACATGATATGCAGCTAACTGAAGGAAATTACAGACAACTCAAATAGCCAAACCTATAAACATGCATAAATGGGGTTTTACCATTTTCAGGTGCCTTGGCTTATTTAACCCCTTTTATTCTCCAGCTCCAAGGCACACCTGCAAAAACATATTCTTATTTTGTAAATTTAGGTACCCAAGAATTCTTGGGTCCTACATGGTTAGTAACACCTCTCCTAGGTATTCTCCAAGAGTTAAGAATATTCATGTCATCAAGTTTCAACAATTCACAATCAAACATGAAATGTCCATAATGACCACAATAATGACATGATATAACAGACTTTGGGTTCTTTCTGTCCATGTTAGCATTACCATGCAACTGATGTGCATGAGCATGAATGTCTCTGTTTTTAACATGATGATTTTGTCTCTTATTATCGGTCAGCCAACAATCAGCAGCTTTGTGCCCTGACTTTCCACACTCCAAACATGTAATGAATTTTCCTTTGAAAACAAGTTTGTTCCTACCAAACACACTTTGATTTTCAGGAAAATTAACAGGTTTAGAATTAACTTTCTTTCTCTGAGCATGTCAACAGTCTTTGACTGTATGGCCATTCTTTTCACATTCGAAGCATATAATGTGCTTGCCTCTAGAACCAAAATTACTTCTATCAAAGACATTTTTCTTGGCAGGGATGTTAACAAATTTTGAATGGAATTTTTCTCCCTGAACATGCCAACATTGAGCAGCAGTGTGACCAATCTTTTTTTTAGAGCAAATAGGACCTTGAACCGATCGGGGAGGGTGAGCCCATCAAGCTGGATGTGATCACTCTACCAGGTCAGATCCGAAGGCAATATTTTATTGAAAGATAATTACAATTCCTTCGGGGCATACCGCTGAGCTAAAAGAATTGGGAAGGAGGGGTTACAATCTCAGATTTGGAAGACCCATCCTATCCAGCCTATAGGCACCACGAATGTGAGATGGCATCAAGTGAAAATTTTTGTGGAACAATGAATCAGATTTACAATGGCATGCAAGATTGGCAAGTCCATCCGCTGCCTGATTACCTTCTCTGTAAATATGGGTGATGTTTATCTTCAGTCTACGAACCAGCTTGCACAGCTCATATATGAATGGCAGAAGTCTCCATGGGCACGAGCATTCCTCTTTAATGATATTAACCAGTGTTCTGGAATCATTTTCCACAATGTGAAGATTGATGCAGTGCAGAGATGCATATCGAAGGCCATCGAGCATGGCACGGGCTTCGGCTACCAGACTGAAGCACCTGCCATAGTAATGACTATAGGCCATTAGGATATCACGCTTGTGGTCCCTAATTAGACCTCCGCCTCCACCATACCCGGGGTTGCCTTTGCTGGCACCATCAGTGTTAAGCTTGAAGGTCCCAGGAGGTGGTAGAGACCATCTCACTAGAATAGGTGTTTTGAGTTAGGAAGACTGGCAGCAATAGTGAGGTGTTGCAAAGAGCTCAGAGTGGAAAGATCTCCCATCGATTGGCAGGCTGGGAATTTAGTATTGTTGATTTTCTGAATGATCCTGTGGAAGATGGTAGCTGGCGTGCTCTGTTTTCCTTCATAGCGCCTCTTGTTCCTTTCACACCAGGTCTCCCACAGCCATATATATAGAGAAGCAATGAGTAGGGACACCATGCCAGCTTGGGTATATAACTTGGAGGATTGAATCACCTTGTATAAGAAAGCTTGCCCCGAGCCACAGGTTGCAGGGTCAATATGAAAACAATGGTTGAAATATCTCCAGGTGAGTCGGGCAAGATCACTACGCAGTAAAAGGTGGGAAGTAGTTTCGTTTTGGGGTTTCTGGTAGCAAGAGCATTTGGAACATAGCATAATGCCACATTGCAGAACTTTGTTATTAGTTGGTAAAATGCCATGAATGAGTTTCCACATAAAGACAGATATCTTCGGGGGGATGTAGTAAGTCCAAATCTGCTTGAAAGAGAATAATCTAGGAGGCGTCACTGTGAGCTTCCTCAGGGATTTAATTGAGAATGTGCCTGTAGAATTAAGAGACCAGATGCATTTGTCCTGATTTAGAGGCTTCTTGGAAATGCAGAATTCTATAGCTGGTAGAGAGTCATCAAGAAACACTTGGCATATACTGTTCCAGGCATGGTGGTTTAAATTAGATAGCGAGCTGACTGAAATGTTTTTGTCTTCTATTTGCTGCCATTGGTAGTCCGGGACCATGTCTTTGAACGCACAATCACACATCTAGATATCCTTCCAAAATGAGAAATTACCAGGGCCTTTAAAGTATTTGCTATGCTTACAAATAACATCCCTTGCAAGGATCCAATCTTTTCTACCATTGCCTTTGCATCTATTGAAATCAGCTTCAAAGAGATGGCACTTAGCCAGATGCTTGGCCTTGAAGTAATTGCCCCATAGGGATTTCTGCGAAGTTAGAGCACTCCATAGCATTTTAACGTTCAATGCTTTTTGCATGTCATTCAAGGATAGGATGCCAAGACCTCCATTCTCAATTGGACTGCAAATAGCATGCCAGTTTTTCCAGTGTCTTTTTGAGTTACCATCCTTGGAGCCCTAGAAGAAATTAGCAAATGACCTATTTATTAGATTGAGGACGGTTGTAGGCACATAGCAGCAGGATAAAATATGAAGAGGGATGGATGCTAATAGGTGCTTGATCAAGCAAAGCCTCCCTGCGGAGGATAGAAAGGCTGAGCTCCAGCTTTGAATTCTAGCTTGAATTTTGTGGATCAGGGGGTTAAAAAAACTAATTTTGGCTCTTCCAGGGAATAAGGGAACACCAAGGTATCTAAAAGGGAATTTGTTGTGTTCAATACCAGTGATGGTTAGAAGCCTTTGCTTAAGGGATGGAGAAGCCTTACTGTGAGTATAACATGAACTTTTGGAGATGTTGATGAGCTGCCCTGAGGAGTCTTCATAAGAGTGCAAGAAATCCATCAGGTTCTTCAAGGAGGATTTGCTTCCATTGGCAAAAACCAGGGTATCATCTGCAAACAATAAATGTGAAATTCTTGGATAGCCTCTGGGAGTATAGAAGAAGCCCACTTTCTTTGAAAGGAAGAGATTAGTTAGACCTCTACTTAAAGCCTCTTCAGCCAATATAAATAATGTTGCGGCGATGGGGTCACCTTGCTTGACTCCCCTTGTCGACTTAAAGAAACCAGCCAGATTCCCATTCAGCAGAATGGAGAACCATGAATTGGAGATTAGTCTGAATATAATGCTGTTGAACATATCAGAAAAACCAAATTTGCTCAGAACAGCAATCAGGAAATCCCACTCCAATCTGTCATATGCCTTAGCCATATCTAGCTCGAAGACCACATTTTCTCCTCTAGATTTTCTACCAATTTCATTGATGATCTCCTTAGCTAGGAGTATATTCTCCCCTATGAATCTGCCCTTGACAAAAGCTCCATGTTCCACAGATATAACAGATGGTAGAATCACAGCAAGTCTATCATTCAATATTTTGGATATGATCTTGAATGAAAAATTGCAAATACTTATCAGTCTGAAGTCTTTAAAGGTTTTAGGTTTGGATACTTTAGGGATGAGGGCAATAATAGTTGCAGACATGGCCCGAGGGATATCACTGCCAAAGAAAAAGTCTCTGATGGCCAAGCATAATTCATTCATGATAAAGGGCCAGCATGATTGGTAAAAATACCCTGTGAAGCCATCAGGGCCTGGGGCACTGTCAGGAGACAGTGAGAAAATAGCCTTCTTAATTTCCCCCTCCTCAGGAATAGCACATAAGAAATCATTTTCCTACATTGATACGATATGTGGGATACCTTGAAGAAGTTGGTGGGAAATAATATGAGGTTGAGATGTGAAAGCTTCCTCAAAGTGATCAACAACCATGGATTGTAGGGTAGCCTCCTTGGTGATAATATTGTCATTCCCATCCTTGGGATTAGTTACCAGGTTGCACCTCCTTTTATTTATCACTATTGCATGGAAATACTTGGTGTTGCGATCCCCTTCTTGGAGCCATTGGATGTGAGACTTTTGCTTCCTGAAAAGTTCTTCCTGAACATATAATTTGGAGAGGACATCTCTTTCAATTTCAAGGCTATCATAACTATTGGTCGAAGGATCACTATCATAAGAAGCTTGAGCTTTGATCACTTTATCCTCAGCCTCAGAGATGTTAGTGAAAATGTTTCCAAAAACCTGCTTGTTCCACTCTCAGAGCATGGACTTTAAGGATTTGAGTTTAAGCTGCAGAGTCAGAAGAGGTGAAAAGGAAATGGGTGCTGCCTCCCAGCATCTCTGAGCTGCCTCCATAAATCCCTCATGTGAAAGCCACATTTTCTGAAATATAAATCTGGATTTGAAATGCTGCTGGTCAGCAGGGAGAGAAACCAGGAGTGGAGCATGATCCGAGGCTTCTCTGGACAGATGAGCGACAATGGTGGGGTATTGTGAAAGCCATGAAGAGTTGAGGAACACTCTATCAAGTCTGGCCCAAATTGCATTTTCACCTTGCTGCCCATTGTGCCATGTGCATTTGCTGCTAGTGAAGTCAGCATCCTAAAGACCCAGAGAAGAGATGCAGTCGTGAAAATCAGAAGAGCTAATAATGTGAGGATGCCTGCCCCCAGCTTTCTCTTCACCTGAAAGTATGGCATTGAAGTCTCCAGCTAAAATCCAGGGGTAAGTGCAGCTGCTATAGAGGGATTTTACATTATCCCAGAGGATTCTTCTTTCCAAATAGTTGCATTTAGCATGAACAATGGTGATAATAAATTGTGGATCATTGATATCTCCAGCGCCCAAAGAAAGAAACTGCTCATGCTGGTGCATAATAGAAAATTCCAGAGGGGAATTCCAGAAGAACTAGATATGAGTTCGACCAAGGCCATTGGCCACAGCATAATCCATGTGAAGCTTCCTTCGAAACGTGTTAATCTTGCATTCATCTACCATGGGTTCAATAATAGCCAGCATATTCAAGTTGTGAGCTTTAATAAGAAATTTCAATCTGCCAATAGATAAGTTGTTTGACACTCCTCTGATGTTCCAGATTAAGGCATTCATTGGGAATTATTGGTGGCTAAGGCTTCCATTGAAGCAGATTTGTTGAGCATGCTTCTAGTAAAAGGTCTAGCAAATCTGTCTTGGACAGGGATTTGCATGATGTGATTCTCCTTAGGCACAAAATTACAAACATTTGCTGGACAGGCAAAATCCACATTAGTTGGAGTATTTCCAGAATTACTGGCTTTACCAATAGTGAGAGTAGAAGGGGGTTCAATATGTGTAGTAGTTGGAGGTGCAACCTCAAAGTCACTCGGAGGCATTTTTGGCCCAACAGCTTTATCAGCTTCTCTTAGACTACTTGGGTCTTGCAGGCGCAAAATTGGTTGAGGAAAATCCTGATGTTTGTGAGATGTCCCAGAGATAGTAGGTGCCTCAAGTGTCAAAGGAATATTAGCATTACCTGAATGTGCGTTAGCCCCTACTTTGTCACATGCCAGAGAGTTCTCATCAGGATTAGTCTCCCCCAAGGCATCAAGTTTATCGAATGAGTTAGAATTTACTTATTCTGAAATACATGATTTCTGAGATGAGATTTCTTAGTATGCATTTTATGAGCATTCAGATCATCTTGATCCATTAATCTACGCTCATGCATTAAATGACCAATCTTGTGACAGTAATGGCATTTCATTCCCTTTTTGTGTGCTTGTGTGTGTGTGGATGTTTTATGGGCAACATGCAAAGAGGTAGAAGAAACATTTTTGTTCTTTTCTTTTTCTTTTTCAGTTGTTTTCAAGGATTTTTGAGCAGTAAACTGAAAAACTGGTGTGTTCGGAGGGTTATGAGGAGTAGAGCTGGAGGCAAAAGAAGTTTGGATTTTATTTCCAAAACTCTTTTTATTTACAGGGTTATAGCCCAACCCCTCCTTCTAAAAGTTAACCTTTGTTCCTAAGAGTTTGTTCAAGTTTTCTTGACCATCAACAAATCTCGACAAAGAATTTTTTAGGTCCTGGACTTCATTTTCTAAGGAGGCAATTAATGATTCAGAGTTCAAGGCCTCTTCTTCAAGTTCAACAATTTGAACTTTTTGGACTTCATTTACAGACTTGTAGTCTTCAAGTTGCTTTTCTAGATTTTGAACCCTTTCAGACTCACTCACACAAACAGACTTCCCTTTTTCAAAAACTAAAAGCTTCTCGGACATAGCAATGTTTAGGTGTTTCAGCTGGTTAATTTCTTCTTTCAGCTTACTGTTTTGCTCCTGGAATTCATCATTAAACACCAAATCACTTAAAGAAGTCTGACATTATTTAAACACTTCTTGTTGATTTTATGATTGAAGTTTGTCAAAAAAATTCTGAAGCTCTAGATTTGTTACTCTAACAGCCTCTAGTTTTTCAGAGATCATTCTATTTTAACTTTCAAGACTCATTGATCTATGTTCAGATTCCTGAAAGTGTTTTTTGAGTTTTCCATTTTCTGATTTGACATGATCAAGTTCAGAACTGATAGCATCAAGATTCATCAATTGTTTTCTTAATATTTCATTTTTCGTTTTCAGAATTTCAAAGTCCCCACCTACAAAGTTAGCATTATCAAGATTGTTTAACTTCTTTTTCAGGGTTTTATTCTTCTTTCTTAGTTTTTCTTAAGATTCTAGCAGCTTGGCATAAGCATCTTCCCAATCATCTAAGGTGAAGCTAAAGAATGGATCGTTTACCTCTTCAGCATCCTCGCCTTCATTGCTTTCATCAGCCATCAAGCATTTTTGGTTTTTCTTCCGATGAAGATCGTTCAAGTGATGCCAAATTTCTTTGGCAGTCCTGCAGGAAGAAACAAAAGAAAACTTGTTAGTGTTGACTGCACTCTTCTCATCTTCTGTGATTTAATATTCTCAAGATGTTTTGCTTTATGATCCTCAGTCCAATTGGACTTACTCTTGGGCAATTTGTGTGGTCCGTGAGCAACAATTGTCCATAGGTTTGGATCAATTGAATTAGCAAGCTGGCCCATTTTAGCAACTCGGATATTAAAGCTAGTACCATCGTAACATGAAGATAAGCCATTAAGATAGAAATCTAAACCAAATCAAGGCAATAGATTAACAACGATAATCCCTAGCCAAAAATAGCACCTAAAAATAGCAGGATCCTCAGCAGATCGTTGGATCCGATGAATCAGAGACCTGCTCTGATACCACTTGTTGAGGTGCAAGACACGAATCCAGAGGGGGGGTGAAGGGATTCTTGTTAAAAAACTATTACGGAATTAAAAACACGAGCCCAAAATAATCCTTCAACGAGATCTCGGGAGGAACGTTTCACCAGCGCTCTTATATAAACTGGTCTGAGGAAGGCCAAAGTAAAACAGATGACTCAATATAAATAGATATTCCGATGCAACTTACCCTCGAACACTTAGCCTGTACCAAACACTATCAAAAAACTAAGATCAACAAGATGAAGACCAGTATTGAGGTCTATGGCTATGAAATCCACTGACTGGACTCAATATACAGAAACACCTTAGCAGAAGAACCAGATTAAACACAAACAATCAAAAACACACAGTGCTATATCAAGCAACTAATCAGTCCTGTGAAGGAGGTAGGAGAAATGGAATGGAACACAAGACAAACCACAGTGCACTGGGATTTTTAGATGGATCGGTCTGCTACCACAGGCCTACGTCCATCGCTCACTCAAACCCGAGTGAGGCTTCCCTTACTAAAGCAAGCACAAGCAGACTTAGTCTACAACAGACGCTGCCAAACAACTTGAGACTGATGGAAACAAATCCCTCGACCTGATCTTGCTACCCACAAGATCACCACCCACTGCTACCGCAGTGACCGGAGAGTCCGACTCTCCCTTCTCCTGCAACCGCAGAAGGAACCGTGAGCAACACCCAGTTGCCCACAACCGGAGGACCAATCCTCCCTTCCTCCAAACCGGAGGGGAACTCGTGAGTGACACCCAGTCACCCACAACCAGAGACCCAAGTCTCTCTTCTTTTGATCGCTCAGAAGGAACCCAATCTCCAAACGGAGAATTGGAAGAACATTGTGAAAACCAAGACAAGGAAAAAGAAATAAACAACACTCAAAACATATGTAGCTCACGCAGGAGCATAGATGTTCTGGATTTGATCCAAGAACAAATGAAAGTAGATCTTCAACATGTTCCAGCCGCTTCACTATCACTTCTCTCTCGAGCTCTCTCTCTCTTTCTTTCTTTTCTTTTCTTTTGCTCACACACTGGTTCTCCTTTTTCTTCTCTGATAACTCTTCTCTCTGGAGGGTCCTTCTTCGATTACGGATTCCTCTATAGTGGCTCTGGCTTATCACTATTTTTCTTCAGCTCTTCTCTAGCTTGGCGGCCCTTTCTTGCCTGTTCGCCCACTCTCCTTTTTATATCCAAAATAGGGGCTCCAGAAAGGCTCTTTGGATAGGTTGATTTTATTCCCTTTCTTTCCAATTGGACCATGTGGCAGGGACGAGAATGTTCCTTTTGATTAAGTATCCTCGGATCATGTGCCCATAATTTGCTCCCTGGGTCCACGTGCCAGCTTCCCGCCATTCTTGGGATCACGTGTAATTCCCTGAGTCTTTCGGATCATTATCGGAGAGTTTCATATCGCTTTTGTGGGTCTTGAGTTGTATTTTACGATCGGCGTGGGTTTTTCTCCCGTACAGGTTACGGAACCTAGTGGAGAGTTTATTATTGAGTTCAACAACTCAAGGACACTATAGTTGCGTTGCATTCTTTTCGAGGATCGTTTAGACTATTTTTCCATATTATTTTGAATTAGTGCATTTTCTGACCAAAAATCAGATTTTACGAAAATTACAAAATTTCCTAATTTCCTATTTTTATTTTCTCTTTTTCTTCCTTCACCACTCTCCTCTCTCTTCTCTCGTCGTTCACACTGTCTCCCCCTCTGTTCTCTCTCCTATTTCCCCCTCTGCTCTGGCTGCAGACAGAGGAGGCCCGGGGATGCTGTCGAGATGTCGTGGAGGTGGTCTGGAGCGTGCTGGCGTGACGGATGGAGTGTGGTGTTGGCGCGATCCCTCGGTGGATTCAAAGCCGACGTGTTTGGTTCGTTTGATCAATTTTGGCGTGGTTTAGTCACTTCGGCGCGCTAGAACTTCGGTGAAGGTAGGGAGATCGATGCCCTACTCTTCTTCTGTGTTTCCTCACGATTTGGAGCCGAACGGTGCGCGTATGAGCGGGTTTGGCATCGTTTTGAGCAAAAGCATGTTCGGCGGGTGTGAGACGAGTTCGCCTCTTTCGGCGACGGTTTCTTGCTAAATTTATTTCATTTGAACCCCTGGCATGTCAGCATTCCATTTTCGCTAGTTTCATTGCGATTGGTGGTCATTTGGGACCGGTGTAAGCTCGGGAACCCATGTGACTCATTTTGGGTCGATTCGGTAGAATCGCCCATTTCTTGTGTTTTTGGTGTCATTTGGACCCCTTCCGGTCTGTGAAAGGTTTATTTGGCTATTAGGATTGTTTGCCCTTCGTTTAGAAGCGAACGGGGCGTGGAACGGCCGGATTCGGCCATTCCCCTATTTTTCCCGTCGTGACGCCTAAGCGGTCATAACAGAGACCGTTTGGGTTCCCTTAGCTTTCCAGCCGTGACCATTTGGGTCTATGTCGGTTCAGGCCTAAGCGGTCATTCGATAGACCGTTTAGGGTTGCTTGTGGTCCATCGTTAGACCGCTAAGCTTCGTCCAGCTATCCATTGTTAGACCGCTAGGTTTAAGTGTTATGTCAGTTTGGCCAAGCAGTCACGCGATAGACCGCAAGGCTTGTCTTAGCGGTCCATTGCTTGACCGCTAAGCATCGTTTATGTCGATTCGAGGGTTTTTAAGTCGGTTGGGCTAGCGGTCCTAGCCCTGACCATTTAGTGATCTTGGCGGTCCTTTTGGCGACCGCTAAGCTCTGTTTGACTGATTAAGTCGATCTCACTGCAAAGAGTTTGACTAGGTCTAGTGGCCTAACGTATGACCGCTAGGGTTTCTCTTGCGGCCCTGCGATAGACCGCATGCCCCTATGCTTTCTGTTTTCCATTATTTTGGCCTCCATTTGTCTTGGCTTACTCTTGTGGTTTGCCCATAGTCACGTGGATGTCTTGGACTTTCTATGAGGGCGATGACCATGTTGTGAGGTAGCCGGGAGTGCCATTATATCGAGCTGTGTTCCATGATGCTTCAGACTCATTATTGGTTTCTGGTAAACCCGGTGTCATCCAGTGGTTGACATGTGACCTTATGAATCTCTCGGTGATCGGTGTGATTCGAGACATGGTTTGGACTCCTTGAGGTACCGTCTTACCTCGATTTGCATGTTCACATGCTTTGATGGTCTCGGTGATCCCTCATGTCTCCGTGATTCATGTTATGCGGAGGTGTGGATCCGGAAATCCTATGTCGTTTCCTTCATAAGCATTTTACCATGATTGGCTTAGGGATTAAGCTGATTGGCGGCTTATTACCGCTTTTGTGCGATGATCTTGACCCCGAGTCTCCTGACTCAAGGATCGTTGTGTTAGTAGGTCTAGTTGTCTGTCCTGAGTCGGGTGGCAGTCTGGTGTGCCACCTAGTTTCTGGTGTTGGTGCTTCGCAGTATGTGTGACAGTGCGTGCTTAGCCTGTCCATACTTTAGCACTAGTGTTTCGGAGTCTCTGTGTCTAGTGATCCTCCACTAGTCGTAGCCTGACGACACTTTCCTTTGTGTCAGCCCACCTGGGAGTGGTGGCGGGGCAGGTTTCCGATATACAGTTTGTAAGCTAGTTTCCGTGGACTCCCTTGCCTTGCAGTAGCGTCCTATTGGGGGAGAAAACTAGCTAGAGACCTGGCTCAAGACATTGAGCTTGTGTGTGCACACATGGTCAGGGGCGTTTGGACAAGCGCCGACGGGCGTGACCCTGACTAGTCACTCGTTACTGTAGTTCTGTTGCTCCTTATACTAGGTACTGGTGTTCCTTGTACTTGGCTCTTTGCGTGTGTCTCAGTTACCGCCGTTCTAGGTGAGTATGAGATACCTAAGGCGCAGTGTAAGACGTTAGTGGACGCATCTGGCTGTTCTTCTAGTGAGGAGGTGCTTCTATCACTTGACACATAACTCTCGTGGCGCGTGTTTTCATCATTGGTTTCCGAGTAGCCTGTGCGTGGCTTCACTCGAAGTCCAGTCTTGTATAGCATACACGATGGTGAGCTTGTGTAAGTTCGTGCCTTTGACTGTGTAGGTCTTCTAAAGGGCTTTTACCTGTTTCGGTGGGCTTCAGCTTTGAAGCTAGTGCTTTATCGACGGATCGGTAACTCCCCACTTTGTGAGATCAGGGTTCGCCTTTCTATTGCTGTTTGGAGTAGCTTAGAGGGCCGAGGTTCGATCGGCAGCCGTGTTTCTGGTTAGTACGGCTTTACTCTTTCTTTTAGTAATCTTTACTCCTACTTTTATAGCTTTAGTATTATAGTTAGTACTGCTGTTAGTTCTATTCTTCCTGCTTTACTGTTTAGCGCTGTTTAGCATGTTACAATGTTATTTCCAGTGGGGATCCGCGTGACCCCTACTGAGCCAGTGACACGAGGCTCACCCCTGCTTTTCAGGTGTGGTCGTTCTTCTTCCTCATGGTTCGTGGCACGGTGCGTTAGTTCGTAGTTGCCAGAGTTGCTAGCGTTACCTGCGTCGGGCTTCCCCCGACTTCAGTGTACGTTTTCCTTTCTATTGGACTGTACTTGTCTTAAATTCTACGATACTTGTCTTAATTTGGACTGAACTCTATTAATTTAAATTATTAATTGAAAAAGTAATTTTATTTCTGCTACTTTAGCAAGCCTGATCATTGAACTATTAATTGCTTACTACTTTATCTGGGACTTCAATGTACCACAAACACTCCTTTTATCCCTTCGAAGTTTTACCGCTCTTGGGAGGCCTTGTAGGATCCAAGTGTTATCGGGTTTACTCGATATCCGGACCCTAGGTCGTCATAGTTGGTATCAGAGCTGTGTTGTGTGTAAGTACATGGGAATTCGAGATATCGCAGTATTCAGAGTCCTTAAGGTCCAGTATAGTCGGCAGCTGGCGTAGGTTTTACAATTATTGATTGTTTTATTTTCGTGAGTGGTCTTGTACGTGCTGTATTGGCACTGTGCGAGATGGTTTTGCTCTCGTCAGGATGTGACGGAGTGCTCTACTTTTGTTATGGTGCCTGTCTCGGTTATGCTGTACTTGGCAGATTTCCGCTGGTAGGCGTGAATCTGTGGTACGGTGTTCGACCTTTTTCGGTAATTTGTACAGGTGGCTGGTGACTTTATCATTGGTGTGATGGCCGCGCACATTTTTATGTTGCTTTGGTCATCCCAGGTTGAGATTTGTTCAGCCCCTGAGGTGTTAAGATTGTGTCGAGGTGTTTGATTAGATGCCTTGTTTGGAAGAATGCTCAGGCGAACCTAGGATTCTCCTTCCTGGTGAGCTACTGTTGGTCGAGCTTGATTCTTGTCCTTTTGTTTGGTGGCGTCTTTTCGAGGTAAGCCTTGGAAGTGCTATCTTGGTGAAGCCTTTGTCCTGTGTCTGCTTAAGTGTGGACAGTATTAATTCTGAACCTGATTTGCCTTTGTTTGATGGTTGCTTGGCTTTGGACCCAGATTTTGTGTTTGGGAGCCGTTGTGCACCGTGCTCGATGTGTCGTGTTTGGCGGCTGTTGTGCTTTGAAGGTTCAGTAATCGTTCCAGGACGTAAGGATAAGCTGAGACATGTGTTCTTTGTGCTTTGTGCTGAAGCTGATGCTCTTCATGGTTTTCACTTCGGCGACTTGTGAACGGTTGTAAGAAAGATCAGTACTTGAGACTTGGTACGTTGCGGTTTTGTGAGTTGCGATGGCGCCGAGTGTGTGTTGAGATGCGGATGCCGGGTTGTCCTTGAAGCCTGTGTGCGTTGTGTTGAGCGTGCAGTGGAAGCGTGTGGGCTGATAACCCACGGTTCAGGATCGTGAAGTTGGAAGCTTGTCATTGGCCGAGAGGTTTATTTCCTCGGTGTATCTTCATCTTGGCAATTTGTGCCTTGGTGCTGTTGGTTACCGTGCCGTTGCTGGAGGTATTATGGTTGTTGGCACTGGCATGTGTGAGGATTAGGGAAATCTGTCAGCATATTTGTAGGTCGAGTACCCTCCTCTTCTCTGTAACTTTTCTTGGACATTGTGCTCTCGAGACGTGATCATGGTCCTCGAGATACGTTTCCCAAGATTATTTTTATTGTTGTGGGTCCTTGTTGGTGAGCTGTTCGTGGCATGGCTTGTGCATGTTAGCCGTGTATTCACCTGTAATTGTGCCTTGATGTGACCCAGCTTGCAGTTGTGTCCCGTGGTTCTGTGTTCAGTACGGAGCCAGGATTCTACAAGTGCGGTTGTTGTTGTTGTTGTTGTTGTTGTTGTTTGTTGGTAGTCGTGTTCAGCTTGGGAGGATTTCCCTGTGAGTCTGATTTGGCATTGTGTGGACCAGGGTCTTGTCAGTTAGTTTTACTGTACTCTTCTGTCATGATAGAGTTGGCATGCAACTCGAATCAGATGTAATGCATGAGTGGGGACTGACTTGATTGTGCTCATGTTCCAGTGATGTCGTTGGCATTCTGCGTGCCAGATTTATTGTTCTTGGCGCGAAAGATGATGTTGTCAAGCTGTCAACTGAGAGGACTGTGTTTCCTTGTTTAAGCTGATGCTTGTTGTGGTTGTCGAGTGTTTTACTGATAGCTATTTTCGTGGCATGAGTCGTGTCTCCTTTCCCTGTGAGACGAAAGTGACATTGCCTTGTTTCGGAGGTGCCGGACTTGTGTTCACTAGGGTGCCGTGCTTATTCTTTGGATCGATTTGCCTTGATATCTGGAGCATGTGCGTGTGATTGTGGTCTGGCAGTGTTCCTCTGAATTACGTTTTTTGTGATTTATGTTATCGTGTTCTAGGTGTTTGTTTGCGATGGGTTTATTCCTTCTTATTATTTTATGTATATATATATATATATATATATATATATATATATATCTTATTTCACGTGTCGATCAACCAATTAACTAACTGGTAATTAACTAACTGATTGACGACGCAGGCATGCCAGTCACGTACGTGACAAGTTTATTATGCGCTCATCTTGACCCGTATCGGGCGAAAGTGAGGTTCGGTTGGGACCAGCAGTCCACCATACCATAAAGGCTATGGCGTTAATTACATCCTCCGCGAGGAGGGAACACCTTTGATTAATTGCCGAGATAGTGGGCTGTCGAGGCCGGAATAAAAGATGCGACGTTATGAGCATGACAAGGTCACACGGAATACTTCTATCTATCATGCAAAGGGGAGCGTGGTTTATTGAATTAGTGACCCTCGATACAGGGCGGAGGATGTAGGTCCGAAGACCACCATCGCGCATATCGGAGACTTCCGATCGGGCATAACCCGGTCTTCCGTCGGTGCCATTTGATATACTCGAGGGTCTATGCAAGCATGCATGCATGATGATGATAACTATGCTAAGCATGGCAACAGAATTATGAAAGTAAGCAGTGATCAATCACGTCTATTAATCTCCGCCAAGTGAGGCAAGGATAGTAGCACAAGCCTGATAGTAAAACGATTCGGATCCGAACATCACTTCTCTTATTCAGTTTATTAGGATTCATTAATTCCGGCCATGGGAGACGAAGGTCACCCCGAGGGTGGGTAAAGGATTAAAACAACATCAGGGCTTAAAACCGATGCAGCCACGCTAGGGGTAGAGTTCCCCGGCGCGGCCAAACGTGGGCAAACAGAACTAATCCGGCGCGGCCAAACGTAGGTGAAAGGGCTAAACCGGCGCGGCCATGGGCAACTGTTAGCCCGGTGCGAAGGCCCTGGGGCGCGCCGGTTTAGGGCGCACCGGGAACGGGGCAACCCGCATGAAGAAGAAAATGAGTCTTATGTTGATACGGCGCGGTAGGGTACCGCGCCATATTAGGGCGCGTCGGGTTCGGGCCGCGCCGTTTTAGTCAATTTTAGGTGAAATTCACAGTATTTTGGTTCATTCAAGATCCTTATGATAGTTTCAAGTCAACCAGACCGATTACTTGTTTGATTGAAGTCCAAGATCCCTCGAAAAATGATGCAGTAAGTCAGTGCGAGGTTCACACTTGAGCACTGAGTTGATTGGGTTTAGAATGAGCATCTGATTATGGCTTAATAATTCTGAGTCTGCCCAAAATTGGGCAGCATCTCCCCTGAACATGAAGAGTTGCAGGGGAGGAACGGGGTCATACCCACTTGTGGAGTAAGCCCCTAAACCGCTGGTCTGCACAGTGGCAGCCAGCAAACTCCCAACGGATAGGGCACCCCGAGGACTAGCCTGCGAGGGGCACCAAGGCTCCGTGGGTGAGGATAGAGGGATGAGGCCATTGATAATGGGAGCAGCACCCCGAGGGCTAGCCTACGAGGGGTGGGCAACCCACAGCCTATGACACATCCCTTGGAGGGACCGACCATTAAGAGAGTCAAGCTCCGAGGTCTAGCCTACTAGGAACACACATCCCTTGGCCTCTATCGGGTCTCCAGATTGTTGGGGCTAAGCTTGTTAGGCTAGGACCCCTGTTATTATCTGTTGTGGCCTTGAGGAAGCATCTACCATCGAGAGGTAGAGCCCTCGATCACCCAGCAGTTCCGTGAAGCAATGGGGAATGTCCCCCTCCCCGGGCGATTAAGACGGAATGAAAGAATCTCGGAACGGTTCAACTGACCGTGATGCAGAGGGGTAGTCAATGCACAGATGAGATGAGCCAATCGTAGAAGCATATGCTCGAACAACTAGGACGCAACATTCAGGCGATGGATCCTGCCATCCCAAAGGTGACTCCCACTTCACGAGCAACAGAGCAGTACGAAGGGAGGAGTTAATGGGAGTTAGACCCTCGATACCACGGTGGGAAGAAGCATGCGCATGAGCACAGCTCTGTCCACGGAGGGGATACAAAGACCCTTAAAACAAACATGGAAGCGGTCGATGGGAAAGACCCGGGGAGGGGTCGTTTCTATAGCCCGCGATGCTTCGGGGCATGATCGGGACTCGAGGAAACCGGAGTCGGGAACCACGCGCGGAAGAACTCATACATATGCATTGACATAGATAGAGAAGGGGAATAAGCTTCGAGCATTCATTCGACCTATTGGTCCACGCATCTATATACATATCACCACCCAGTAGACGGGGATGGACTAACATTTACATTACAAATCCGGTGCCGACATCATCGCTCGGTCGCCGTTCATAAGTTGCAGAGGCAGAGGGATGCGCAGAGGCACAACAACAAAACAAACGGGAAGAGAGAATTGCAGAGAAAGGGGGGGGGGGTCGGTTCGTATCATCGCCATCCCTCCCCCTCTCGCTTACATCTGATAGATAGAAACCCCCAAAAAAAGAATCCACGAAAGCGCCAGTGCCCACCTGTTCTCAGAACAGAGTATCGGATCTTCAGCTAAAGCAGAGGAAGATGGCCGGCGGAGGACGCTCAGACGAAACCCCTTTTCCCAAGAGCTCTATCTCTCCCGGAATCTGGTTCGCTCTCCGACCCTCCTCTTTTTTCTTCTTCTCCTCTCTTTTTTTTTCCTCCTCCTTAATCGAACAGCTTCCTGCATATATATAGGAGGTTCGAAGTCTTGATCTGGCGTGGAAAATGGCACGCCGGGGAAGGCTCCATGGCCTTTTGTGCGCCGGAATAACGGGCCTAGGTGGGGTTCTTTGCGCGCCAGAATAAGGGGCGCCAGATGGGGGCGCGTCGGTTTAGGGCGCGCCGTGTTAATGTTCCTCGCACGTCGCGAGTCAGTCGATGAGTCCGGGGATGATTCCGGGGGTCACCGGAAACATTTATCTCACGAATGCTCCTTGAAACCCTGATGAGATGTCTTGTCGAAGCTCCCAGGTCGACGTACGGCCTTTCCCGAGACTCCAGATAGCTTTGATTTGATCATGCGGGCTTTCCGCTGACACGGCCTTCGGCTCTATGATTCGTGCTGCTGGCTCGGTCTGGCTTGTGCCCAAAGCTCCTTAGGGGGTGGGATAACACTAGGGATAGTTCCGCTTGAGCTAGGCGATCATTTGGCCATTAACGGGCCCATCTTGGCGGGAAGCTGTACCCGTGCCGGGTGATCGGGATCTTCTGCCGACAGAGCTTTCGGTCCTCCGTCCTGGAGAGCCAGGGAGACTCTTTCATCTTCAGGAGAGCCTTTCATGCGGTGGGTAGCCACTGGGTAGACCGTCGTCCTTGATCGGACAACGGGTGTAGTGTATGTGACACGACGGAGTCGATGCCGGTTCATTGGGCAGGCTTGGTCGCACTGCCGGTTGGTTGTGAGTTCATCTCGGCTTTCCTGAGGTGAAGTCCCCATGCTCATGCGGGGTGACTCGAGGCTCTGGCAGCTTGAGAAGTCTTCAATATGTTGATCTTTATCAGCTTCCGTGCTTCAGCGGGCCGGGTCCTTCATCTTTATGGCTTGGTCGCCGACGATCATATTTTGGGTGCCAACAAATGCCCCCCAGACGTGGGTGTTGCGAGCAAGGCACGAGTGCAGCAAGGCCGATGGATGAATTTCTCCCGGAATGATCTCCTCTTCGGTTGACAGGATCTTGGGACGGCCCTTAATTCGGCATGGACGTTAATCCGTCACCGTTTGCATTTTAATACGGCGCGGGGTTGCTTCGGTGCGCTCTTGGCTTTGAGACGTTAATCCGGCGCGCTCTTGGCCCCTTTGCATTTTTAATACGGCGCGGCCCTGATGCTGAGAGTAGTTAATCCGGCGCGCCTAAAATCGGCGCGCCTTTTTGTATATTGGACGTTAATTCGGCGCGCTAAATAGCGCGCCGGATTAACATCCGAAGCCATCCTCTATATAAGGTGATAAGGCTCTCGCCTTTCATTTTTCTTCTTCATCCCTCATTTGCAAAAAAACTTTCTCTCTCCTCCCATTTTTCTTCCCGCAGCGCCGAGTGAGGTGAGGGCGAGAGCGGCGGCGGCTTTTCCTTCGGGGTGAGCGAAATGCTGCCCTTTTTGTGTTTCAAACCCATTCTTTGGGCCCCGGGAGGCTTCTAGTAGGGCTTGCCCTCGAAGCTATTTCCCCGGGTGTTCCTTTTGGCCTCGGTGTAATGCCGGTGGCTGCTTTTAGGGACCGTTCCCTTAGTGGACGTGTTCCCGCATTTCCTTGGCAATCTCCCGTGCTGGGGAGACTCTGCCGAAATTTTGTCAGAAATCTACCTTTAATCAGTTATTCTCTGACTTTTGCTTATTGTTTGATGCGCTTCTTTGCAGCTATCATGGCATCCGGTTCTTCGTCACGTGCCGTGGTGACGTGGGAGAACGTCAATTCCCTTGATCGGGGGCACGGTCAAGTGGCTGTGGTTGCGGAATCCTCAGATTCGGAGACAGATACTGTGGACACCAGCCGTCTCCTCATTCTTGGGGGCGACTCCTTTCATTATGACAGGGAAGGTGTCTCCAGGAGGGACTACCCCAAAGACAAACACCTGATGTCCCTTCTCCAACGCTTCAACCTCCAAGAGAAGAGGGACGTGTTCCTTGTCCGAAAAGCCGAGCAGGCCCTGTTGGTGGAGAGGGACAGTATGACAGATTGTGTGGTGCGAGGAAGACCCATTTATCTCCCCGGAGAGGTCAGGAAATGGAGCGTCGTGCTAGGACTGCAAGATCTGGCTCCAGAAGACGGGCTGCTGACCAGGGCCCCTGAATTTGTACCCGCTTGGTGGAATGATTCCGCAGGCAGGGTGGACCGGGAGAAGCCGATCTTTGGCCTATTCCTTGCCCCGTTGAAGTGGGGGTACAAAGAAGAATCATTTCTGCTAGACTGCCTGGCGATCTGCTTCAAGCACCAGATATCTGTGGGGTGATTTGTCGAGCTGAGGGCCACCGACGCCCACGCATTTAGACCTGGAGCGGTGGAGTTCACATATTATGTGCTGCATCATTATGCTCCCATTCTGACCAGGGCCGGGATATACCTAGCGTATATGCTTCAAAGTACCGCTACCCCATCTCTCGAGGCTTGTGCTGCGGTATGATCGAGGTGTTCTGCCCCGAATATAACACTTTCTATACTTCGGAAGGAGAGACCTCTCTAGACTTGTGGAGCCTCTCACAGCTTAGCAGCCTACCCATTGACGGAGAACCATATGAAGAGGTTTGCTAGCCTGACTAGCTGAAGGATCAGACTGACGGTGAGGGTCGGTATCTGGCGGGTTATGCCTATCGATATCTGATGAAGGCGTACCGCACCCTCTATCATTCGTCGCACGACACGAGGGAAGCTCGGAAGCCTGGCGAGAAGCGGAGGGTGCGGATGGGCACCTGGCTTCAATATTTCTTCAATGGGAAGAATAAGTATGAAGACTTTCCCCCGATAGCGCCAGTGGCTCAGAAGCGGAAGAAGAGGGTGCGATGCCAGGCCGCTTCATCATCTTCTTCGAGAGGAGGGCAGGGGGAGAACTCAAACCCCACCGGTGTTGACGCAGTCACTCACTGTGCAGCATATCTAGTTTACTGGCTCTGTTCTTTTGCTCTTCCATAGGGTGATGAGAGCATGATTAGGGCGGAGGCCATTTATCCAGCCTGTCTGATGGCTTGGGGTACCAAGCTATCTCTTTGCCCGGTGGCCCTGTGTCTTATTTACAAGATGTTGGGAGACCTGCACAAGACGCGTCTCCCCAGAAATCTTCGGACGGTCGGTCCGTTACATTTTTTCAATGCTTGGGTTTGTACCCTGTTCCCGGAGGCGGCTCCTCGGGCATTACAGTCCGTTCCTCTTGTTCCGCGGATGATAGAGTTCGTAGGTGCCGAGCCCTCCTCACTAGCGGAGCAACTCTACGCCATTCAGAGCAAATTGGCCCGTATTCCCACAGATTCACCCGGAGTTCTTCACTTTTGGAGCTTAGCTGCCCACTCCAGCCCGCTGGTGAACAGGACGAGGCAGTGCAAGCTTTTTGAGACTGAGGAGTATATCCATACACTTTTCGAGGCCAAATGTACAAGACCCATTCTTGAGCCGGAGTTGGTTGACTGGGCGCTGGCTATCAGGCCAAGTGTCCTTGTATTCCGCAAGAGCTGCATTTTGTGGTTAGAGCCGTACTACCCATTCCGCTTCAGTCGAAACTTTGGCTACGACCAGCACATTCCACATTCTTCTTCACAGTTTGTGTTGCCTAACAGGCACAGGGCCGAGCAAGTTTCAAATGACGATGCCCGGATATGGTGGGACTTCTTCCACCGCCGGGAAGATGTTTCTTTCAGGGTGCCAACCCCTGTCCGTTTCCCTCGCGTCACGCCTGAATATATCAAGTGGTGGAACGCGCGGACAGGGTTCTACAGGAACTCCCGGCGAGAGTGCTGGGCCGTGGCAGAGCACAGGTTCCTGGACTCCCAGTCGGAGCCAGTCTTTGATATTGAGCCTTCTTATTTGAAGAAGTTGAAGTCCTGGACCCGTACGGAAGTGAAGGCCTATCTGGAGGCCCGCAAGGTCGTAAAAAGTCGCAGGACGAAGGTTGACTCGAAGCTTCCCCCGATCAACAAAGATGACTATGTGAAAACCCTCCGGGGTTTATGCCGGGTGAGTAGCGAGAGGGTGGTCCTTCAGCAACTTCCTCTGCCGGTGGAGGAGCCCATCTCGGCTGTGGCCGACTGGCGTACCGAGGTGGATAGGTTGTACCCTTATCGGACCTTCATTTGCAAGGAAGACAGACGGGATGCCTTGTACGACAACACCCCCTGGCTATTTGCGCTCCTTCGGTCGCATGGCCTTTCAGTGGGTGGTCCCAGCGAAGCCATCCTGGACCGACCTCTTCAAGTCTCGTTCAAATATGCTGATAGATGGGGGCTGGACCACATGAGCCTATATTATCTGCTGTCTTCTCGTGGTCACGAGGACCTGGCGCTGCTGGTCGAGCCGAGTGAAAAGATCAGAGATTTATGCTGGCTTATTCGCGAGGCGGCTTCGAGAGACAAAGTGCCCTCGCTGTATTATTGGCCTCTCTTCCCCTTCTATACGGGGCCGGCAAGTATGTTCCATTTCTTCATTCAGACCCTTCGGCCAGCTTCTTTCTTTCATTGTGGTGCATTATTCTCACCTGTGTGCATGTGCAGTCCGACCGACTTCGGAGGAGACCCGGCACTTTAGGGAGCTGATAATAAAGGCCAAGAAGCCAGCATATTTCGAGGTTCCCGAGCCGGCCCCGACCACGATGCCACTGCCTCCCGGCGATTTGAGAAAGCGGACTCGGTCCCAGTTGAGAGAGGCCGTCGGGAAGGCGAAGGCGGCGGTGACCCGGGTGACACGGGCGCGCCGAAAGAAGGCCGCAGAAAGGGAATCAGCAACCGTTCTTCCTTCTGTTGTATCCTTCGAAGAGTTCGAAGCTTCTCGCACACAAAGGCCACAAGCTGAAGGTAGGCTCTTCTTTTCTTCAGAGTTCATTACTCCACTTTGACTGCCTTGGCTAGCTCATGCTGACGGTTGCCGACACAGTTGCCACGGTCGTCGGGTTCGAAGCGACGGTAGATGTCGCGACTAGGGAAGGGGCAGAGGGAATCCCTGCTACTCCCTTAGAGAGAGATCTGCCTTCTCCGACGCCTAGACAGGAAATGGAAGGTAATTTATAGTTTAATTGTGGCGCCACCACGAAACTTCTCATCTTCAGCCGGCTTGACCTTTTCTCGCCGTAAATTTCAGTTGATATACAACCGTCATTACTTCCGGGATCGGAGAGTGCAGAAGAAGCGATTATCCAGGGGCAGGGTGAACTTGCCCTTGAGGTCCCATCCACTGTTGCTCCTGATGTGGAGTGCACGGGGGGAGCTCCTGTCGCAGGTGATGCTCATCGTGGCGAGGCTCCTGCCCCGATGGTGGAGCATCTCGAAAGAGCAGAGGGGTCTTCCTCCTCTGAGCAGGTTGATTATGGTGGCGGCTCCAGTGATGAGGAGTTCCCACTTGTTGACACAGAGACTGAGGATGTCGGGGAGTCCTCGGCCTATGAAAGCGATCATCCGACTTTTAGCCCACCCCGGTTGTCATGGAGTGGTCTTGGGCCGTCAGGCTCGCTTGTGAGCGGAGAGGCTGGCGCCGGAGAAGTTGCCCTTAGAGATTTGAGCTTGGTACCGGCCGAGGTAAGGACCCACCCGTGGTCGGTGCCTTCTGCCCTTCCTTTCTCTTCCCTTTAGCTTTTTAATGTACATATTTCTGGTGCAGACTAAGGTGGTGCTGCCAACCATGACGATGCAGATACCCCAACCGGCTCTAGCCACGGGCCACGCAACTCTCCCGTCCGTCTTGCGGCCTATCGCACTGCGATACCCCAAGGACTACACAGCGACAGCGGCTCCAGTCGGACCTGGAGCACTTGTGAGGGTTGACAGTCTGGTAGCAGTCGAGGACTCTCAGCCAGTAGAAGTTGCACAATAGTCGGCTCCGGAGAAGGATGGCCCCTCCGAAATAGAAGCCGGAGAGATTTTCGAAGAACAGATGTCCTCAGTTCTTGATATTCCTGTTGCACCTCCATCCCAGGGGGCTGGCATGGAAATTGTCGTCATTGAGACTCCAGCTACCGTATCGGCCACCGCAGTTGTTCCCCACACCAGTGCGCTGCAGCTCATGCCATCGTCATCTTTTGGGATGGGCGACGATATCTGGGCCACTGTGGACAGCAGAGTGGAGTTTGAACTACCCGAGACATCGCCGCTCGGTCTCCAGTCTTCGAGTGACCTTGTGTGGTAGTTTCTAGGGACCCTTCAGCAGACCATAACGGCCAGCAGAGATTTAACTTATGTTCAGCTGAGGGGCTTGATAGATCATTTATCCCGCTCGCTGATGGCCTTTGGTTGCCCCATGGATGACTGGACTCCACGGGTGATCTTGCTTCTGAAATATGTAAACAGGACAGAATTCTTAGGCTGGGAGGCAGCTGACCAGCTGGCGGCCATAACACTAGAGCGGGCTGAATGTCGAACAGCTCTCATCTCCCTGAAAGGGACTGCGGCACGGATGAGGGACGACCCCAGTGCCTCTTTGCAGCGCCGAAGCTTCCTCACGGCCCGCATAGCGGAACTACATGCCGAACTTTCAAGGGCAGAGGCTGAGCTTCAAGAGGTAGAACGCCTGGAGGTCCAGAGGGTAGAGGAGGCAGAATTGGCCGAGGGGCAAGTTGCTTCTCTCGGGGAGAGACTATCTCAGCTGGAGGCCTCTGAGTTCAGACTGTAGGAGCTGGCCCGCCATCCTTCCCTGGGCATTCCGGAGCTGGAGGACATCTTCCGACGCCCTTTACCATAGTCATTTTCTATTTGCCTCTTTTTGATGGACTTCATGTATTCCGGGGAATGCCCCGCGTAACATGTACTCTTTATTCTGTAGAATGAAAATCTTCAGTTTGCTGTCAAATGACGACTCCATCCTGTCATCATTCTTCTTTTTTTCTTTCCATTCGCCAGTTGATTCTAGTCCGAGTGTGTGGGTCACGAGGGCAGGAGAGCAGTAAAGGGGTGAGGTGTTCGCTCCACCGCGCTGCGACTATTCTCAAGACTAAACAACGGCCTGTGCGAGTCGATAGTCCAGGGGACCCAAACGGGTATATGAGAGATGAACACCAAAATAGATAGCGAGCGACCTTGCCGATGGTGACAAGGGTCGAGAAGGGTAGACGGTCTTGCCGATGATGACAAGAACCGAAAAGGGGTAGCGACCGGTCTTGCCGATGGTGACAAGGGTCGAAAAGGGTAGACGGTCTTGCCGATGATGACAAAAACCTGACAGGGTAGTGACCGATCTTGCCGATGGTGACAAGGGTCGAAAAGGGTAGCGACCGATCTTGCCGATGATGACAAGGGTCGAAAATGGTAGACGGTCTTGCCGATGATGACAAGAACTGGAAAGGGTAGCGACCGATCCTGCCAATGATGACAAGGGTCGAAAAGGGTAGACGGTCTTGTCGATGATGACAAAAATCGGAAAGGGTAGCGACCGATCTTGCCGATGGTGACAAGGGTCGAAAAGGGTAGCGACCGATCTTGCCGATGATGACAAAAATCGGAAAGGGTAGCGACCGATCTTGCCGATGGTGACAAGGGTAGAAAAGGGTAGCGACCGATCTTGCCGATGATGACAAGGGTCGGAAAGGGTAGACGGTCTTGCCGATGATGACAAGAACCGGAAAGGGTAGCGACCGATCTTGCCGATGATGTCAAAAATCGAAAAGGGTAGCGACCGATCTTGTCGATGGTGACAAGGGTCGAAAAGGGTAGCGACCGATCTTGCCGATGATGACAAGGGTCGGAAAGGGTAGACGGTCTTGCCGATGATGACAAAAACTGGAAAGGGTAGCGACCGATCATGCCGATGGTGACAAGGGTCGAAAAGGGTAGCGACCGATCTTGCCGATGATGACAAGGGTCGGAAAGGGTAGACGATCTTGCCGATGATGACAAGAATCGGAAAGGGTAGCGACCGATCTTGCCGATGGTGACAAGGGTCGAAAAGGGTAGCGACCGATCTTGCCGATGATGACAAAAACCGGAAAGGGTAGCGACCGATCTTGCCGATGGTGACAAGGGTCGAAAAGGGTAGCGACCGATCTTGCTGCTGATGACAAGTGTCGGAAAGGGTAGACGGTCTTGCCGATGATGACAAGAACCGGAAAGGGTAGCGACCGATCTTGCCGTTGGTGATAAGGGTCGAAAAGGGTAGCGACCGATCTTGCCGATGATGACAAGGGTCGAAAAGGGTAGACGGTCTTGCCGATGATGACAAGAACCAGAAAGGGTAGCGACCGATCCTGTCGATGATGACAAGGGTCGAAAAGGGTAGACGGTCTTGCCGATGATGACAAAAACCAGAAGGGGTAGCGACCGATCTTGCCGATGGTGACAAGGGTCGAAAAGGGTAGCGACCGATCTTGCCGATGATGACAAGGGTCAAAAAGGGTAGACGGTCTTGCCGATGATGACAAGAACCGGAAAGGGTAGCGACCGATCCTGTCGATGATGACAAGGGTCGAAAAGGGTACAAAATGGATGCATATAGGTGGGACATTGGATGAAGACTCCGCCTCGACCCTGTAAAGGGTCTTCAGGACGGAGGATGGATCATCACTATTCATCATTCATTTACATTATTTTTTATTCACATTACTGACCTAAGCGCCCTTTCGAGTTTTCACCGAAGCCAGCCCCCTCTTGCTTTTGCCTACGCGCCCTTTCCGGTTTTCACGTGGCGGGGTACCCGATTTTACCCGCGACGCCCTTTCGGGTTTTCGCCATAGCTGGGTTATAGCCGTTTTTGCACTTGTCCTAATACAGGAGCAAGTCTGGCGGGGTATCTCTATCTTTAACCCCATTTTCTTTTCCCTTTTTTTTTTGAATTCGGAGTACAGAAGACTGGGCTGCTAGAATGTTGACTGGCCTTGCCGATGACGACAAGGATTGGTCCCAGGTTTAGTTCGTCGACACTGGTTAAATGTCGAAGCCAAGGACATGGTTTACTAACAAGGACATAAGATCCGAGTTAATGAGTAGAGGTTGACCGATCTCGCCGATGATGATGAGGGTCGAACATGGGTTTGTTCATCAGCATGGGTCACATGCCGAAGCAAATGTAGGATTATTAACAGGGACGGAAGGTCCAAGTTAGAGGTAGAGATCGACCGATCTCGCCGATGATGATGAGGGTCAAACATGGGTTTGTCCATCAGCATGGGTCACATGCTGAAGCAGGGGTAGGATTATTAACAAGGACGGAAGGTCCAAGTTAAGGGTAGAGATTGACCGATCTCGCCGATGATGATGAGGGTCGAACATGGGTTTGTTAAAGGATCTCCGGTGGGACGTTTGAGGATTGTCCCTTTTGGAGTTTCATCGGGTGGAGAACCAAAGAGGAATTTGTAAATTACCACTTTACTGACTTAAGCGCCCTTTCGGGTTTTCGCCGAAGCCAGCCCCCTCTTGCTTTTGCCCATACGCCCTCTCGGGTTTTCACGTGGCGGGGTACCCGATTTTGCCTGTAGCGCCCTTTCGGGTTTTCGCCACAGCTGGGTTACAGCCATTTCTGCACTTGTCCTAATATAGGCGCAAGTCTGGCGGGGTATCTCTATTTTTAACCCCATTTTTCTTTTCTTTTCTTTTCTTTTGAGGATATAAAAGGCGGTAGGTCGAAGTGTGATGTCCGACCCTTGGTTGATAGTAGACGGCTGTTGGCCGGAGCATCGGGCCTCGTGCCAAGCAGAGCAGTTCATTCGTTAGCGAGGGCTGAATGCTAACGCAAAGGAATGATCTTTCGCCGATTCGGGCGTAGGACCCGTAATGGCAATCTGGTGTATTCTTTTGAGAGCTCGGCCAGGGCGGAGTGCCACTAGACCAAAGAAAGGTAGCTCGATCAGGGCGGGGTGCCACTAGACCGAGGAAAGGTAGCTCGATCAGGGTGGAGCGCCACTGGACCAAGGTAAGGATAGCTCGATCAGGGCGGAATGCCACTAGACTGAGGAAAGGTAGCTCGATCAGGGCGGAGTGCCACTGGACTAAGGAAAGGTAGCTCGATCAGGGTGGAATGCCACTAGACCAAGATAAGGGTAGCTCGGCTAGGGCGGAGTGCCACTAAACCAAGAAAAGGTAGCTCGATCAGGGCGGAGTGCCACTAGACCAAGATAAGGTAGCTCGATCAGGACGGGGTGCCACTAGACCAAGACAAGTGTAGCTCGGCTAGGGCGGAGTGCCACTAAACCAAGAAAAGGTAGCTCGATCAGGGCGGAGTGCCACTAGATCAAGGAAAGGTAGCTCGATTAGGGTGGAGTGCCACTAGACCAAGATAAGGGCAGCTCGGCTAGGGCGGAGTGCCACTAGACCAAGATAAAGGTAGCTCGGCTAGGGCGGAGTGCCACTAGGCCAAGGTAAGGGTAACTCGGCTAGGGCGGAGTGCCACTACACCAAGATAAGGTAGCTCAGCTAGGGCGGAGTGCCACTAGTCCAAGATAAGTGTAGCTCGGCTAGGGCGGAGTGCCACTAGTCCAAGATAAGTGTAGCTCGGCTAGGGCGGAGTGCCACTAGTCCAAGATAAGTGTAGCTCGGCTTTATATGCTTTATATGCTTTCCGTTGAGGGGAGAGAACTGGATGACTCCTTTATGGTCTACCAGGACGTAGGCACCCTCTTCATACACTCGGCGGATGATATACGGTCCGATCCAGTTTTCGACCAACTTCCCTTTGGGGTTGGAGGCCATTACTTCTCTTCTTTTGACCATTACCAGGTCTCCTTTCTTGAATTCTCGACCCTTGACCAGCTTGTCGAAAGCACGAGCCATGCAAACTTGGTAGAGTTGAATGTTTTGTTGTGCCCGGAGGCACCTTCCTTCGAGCTCAGCGAGCTCCTCTAATCTTCTTTCTGCATTGATTTGTTCACCGCCGACTAGTCCATGCTGGATGGCGACTCACAATGAAGGAACTTCTAGTTCAATTGGCACTACGGCTTCTGACCCGTATACAAGGGAGAAGGGTGAACAGCCGGTTGGGGTTTTGTAGACAGTACGATAGGCCCAGAGCGCTTCGTACATCCTTTCTTCCCAATCTCTTTTATTAGACTTGACAGTCTTTGCCAACAATGCGCATAGAGTCTTGTTGAAGGCTTCTGCGAGTCCATTGGCTTGAGGGTTGTAGCTAGGGGGACGATGTCCTCCAGACAATTTTGTACTTGTCGGGTAACCGATAAACCTTCTGGTTTCTGAAATGGCTGCCATTATCAGAGATGATTCAGCTGGGGATCCCAAACCGGAATATTATGTTCTGGCGGAAGAATCTTGCAACTAGTTCTCCCGTTACATCTCTTAGTGCTACCGCCTTCGCCCATCTGGAGAAGTAGTCTGTAGCTGCTAAGATATATTTGCACCCTAATGAAGATGCTGGTAGCGGCCCTACCACGTCCGTGCCCCACTGAGCAAACGGCCAGCTTGGTAGGGTCGGATGCAGTGGCACTGGAGGTCTCCTTGCCACATTAGCGTGTTCTTGACACTTCTGACAAACCTTGGTGAACTTGCAGCAATCATCAAACATAGTGGGCCAATAGTAACCCAATTTCTTTATCTCAATTTTCATTTTTGGGCCAGCCTGGTGTGCTCCAGCTGACCCCGCATGGATTTCTTGCATCACATGTCCCGCCTCTGTTGAAGACATGCAACGAAGTAGGACTTTCCTTCGGGCATCTGCCATTATCCGGAACAGGGTTCCGCTTCTCATCTCGTAAGAGTCCTTGACCCTCAAGAGCTTCATTCTCTGTTCTTTTTCTTTTGGAAGCTGCTGGTGTTGGAACCACCGCAGGAGATGTTCTCGCCAGTCGGGCTGTTGAACCTCTTCGACGGCCATCACCTCAATCTCTCACTCGTCGGCTAAGACCTCTGTTACACTGGGGACTTGCCGGCGGTTGATCACTGTTATGTTCAGGCTTGTGTCTGGCTGGACCCCCATGGAACTGGCCAACTTAGCAAGGGCGTCTGTAAGACCCCAAATTCCTTAGAAATTTATTTAGAAAGTTATTCGCAATTATTTAGAATTTATTTGAAGTTATTCGAGATTAATGAGAATTATCCAAATTAATTAGATTAATTAATTAATTAATAGAATAAGTCATTTTTCAACTATTTTCTAAAAATCCCCAAAAATCACATCTTGTAGAACTAATTTTGTTTAGCAACTTTGTCTTCTACATTTAAGCCTAAGAAAATCATTTATTTCGCCGGAATTAGTGAACTTAGTCTTCCGAACTTAACATTTAATTAATTACGGAATAGTATAAGTAATAATTCGACTACCTCAGAAAAATCTGTAAAAATAGTAAATAGATTAATATTGATGTAGATAACAACTTTTCCTTCTGGCTTTAAGCCATGGTAAATCCGTGGTAAGATCTATTTAGAATTCAAACCTAAATGTGCACACTTTTGACTCATACCTAACCCTTAGATTAAGATGCGAAATTCGACCTGATTACTCAACCAAATGATCTAAAATCAGGGGCAAATGGAAGGCCACAATGTAAGGAACATTTACCTTCAATCAATTTGAGGTAAACTTAGCCCCAAAACGTGCTGCCGACATAGTTTGGTCGAGTCAAGGATTTCGGCGCCGTTTCTAAACACGCGGCTTGCAGCAGCAAATACTCCCAATTCCGAAGGCTCCAGAAGCTCTATGAGCTATCAAAATGAAGCCCTACGGGTCTTCTTTCATTTGGCTGCTGTGGGGTTCACTGAAATTTCGGATCTGGAGAGATCTAGTTCGATTTGTGGAGGTGGGTCAGTAGGCCGTTGGCTTCTCTTCATCCTTCTTTGATCCATCGATTGAGGTAGGAATTCTCAACAAAATCTTGATCATGAGTATAGCAAATTGTTCCTCTCATCGAGCTCTATCCATTGGCGGCAAAAGCCCCAATTTCATTAGGTATCCGTGGAGAAATCGAGCTTTTTGTGAGGTGCTGTCCAAGTGTTCTTCATCCTAGGGTTTCGAGTTTTCTCTCTCCGATTTGAGGTAGGATCTAACAACCAAACTTTAATTAATTCACATGAAGTAATCAGCATATTATTATCTTTCATTTAACTTAGAAAGCCCCAAATTCCATTGAGCATGCATCATGAATTTTGAAGTTTTGTAAAAATATATCTAGAACATGTTTCATATAGAATTCCTTAAGCCAGAGCTTGATTACGGGCTCATTTTGAGTCATATAGCTTGATCTTAATGTAGCATATAGTATATGGTTGGATTCATGATCGAGTTAGCTTTCTTTTGACATAAAAATCCCTAAATTTGGTTTTGTATATCGAGAGTATTTGTCAATTTAGTGGAGGTATGTCCTGAACTAGGTCTACTTGTGTTCTTCATAGAATAGGTTGAGATTCTTGTGATTTCTGATGAAATTAGTGTTTCCAAACTGTAGTTTTATGACCCTAATATGTCTAGCAAGATTCCTAGATCATATGGTTTTAATTTCAACTCAATTGGACTTCATTTGGGTGAGATTTCCCGTTTTCCGGAAGCAACAGCCGTTGCTGTTCTTGCAGGGGTCGACCCCAGGGGTCGACCCATGCACCTGGGCTAGGGTCGACCATGCACCTGGCAGCCCAGGCGGCCCGAGGGTCGACCCCTGGGGTCAACCCATTCGGCCCAGACGCGAGGGTCGACCCCAGGGGTCGACCCATGCAGTTCCAGAACCCCGTTTTGCAGGGGTCGACCCCAAGGGTCGACCCATACACCAAAAAACCCATTTTCTTTGTTTTTCGACCCGAAGACGGATCCGAATCAATGGGGAATCAACCCGTTTAACTTAGACCCATTGAAATTATATTTTTGAAGAACTTTTGACCTATTCATGTACCCCTCTTGATTTCAAATTTGGATTGGTTCCTACATGCAAACTTAGTATAAAAACGCACCGTTTACCATCTTCATTTCAATGCATACAAGATTAAATAGAAACTCACTTAATTAATGATTAATGGTGTAACTAAATCTCTGTTAATGCATTCTTTTTCACTCCTGTGAGAGCTTGTTCTTTACCTTGATAACTTGTTCTAGCTTGTTGGCACTTTGGCTAATACAAATGATAATGGTTACGCATGATATCTTAACTTGGTGATTAGGATTAATATGTTGATTAGCTTGTTTGATTGCTGCTGTTTTACAGTAGCGCAGCATGATTAACTCTTGTTGTGACTTGATTTCGATCTCCTTGATGATTATACTTACCTTGAAATTCTGGAAATGAATCTCTTTCCTACTTGATGTTGTTATTGCTACTTAGCTTAAACCTTGGAATTCTGGCCATAAACTATGGAAGTCTAGATTCGTGGGATCTTTGATCCAAAAGAAATCAATGCCTGGCAAACAAATAAGGGCTCGGTCTGGTCCTGGGAAGAGCGCCCGAACACTACGTGTACCCCCGGGGAGGTGAATGACTAGGTGTGGCATTTGGCACCAGTACTTGACATGTGTTAAATCTAGGACTGTCCACTACTCACTACTCTATCCACTACTCACTACTCTTTCCACTACTCTCTATATTACTTGCTACTACGTTTCACTTTCCACTCTTTACTGTTCTATACTCTACTTGTGGTTACTTTACTTGTTGATTACTTGGACGTGGAAATGAAAATACATGCGTTCTTGACATGACTTGAATTGACTTGATATGGCCAACTTCTTATCGTTATCTCCTGTAGTAAATTCTTGCCTTACCATTCTATTCATTATATTTCTTGACCTTGCAAGATCTTCGAATTTTGTTTCGTGATATTATCGTTATCTTTTTAGTGTTTTATCATTTGTAGCATGACATTTTAAAATGTAATTAAACTGTTAATCACTTATACCCGTCTGTTATTTCCTACTGAGCGTCAGCTCATAGTTGTGTTTTCCCCCTTTCCAGGCTTTTCAGGTGACGCGCTTACCGATGGGGAAGGGCAGGAGTGATGTCTTGAGTGTATCAGTTCTAGTTGTGTTTTGGAGAGCATTTAGTTTCAGTTATGTCATTGAGTTTTAGTGGTTGATTATTCCAGTTGTATTAAGTTGAACTTGAGGTTATTGTATCAGTTGTGGTTTGTTAATGATCATTTAGTATTCCATCTTGTAGCACTTGTGTATCATTTTAGATTTAGTTCCCTCTCTTGCTAGCGTGTCCCTAACTGTACGTCCCGATATTTCCGCCTTGTTCGGGGCATGACAGTTTAGTTGGTATCAGAGCCCTAGGTTTCACATTCCTAGGTTCCCTAAGTTGTAGGTTTTCTTGCATTGCATCCCAATGACCGGTATATCAAAAGGTGTTGTCCGAACGTTAGGCTTTGCCTATCGGGAAGGTCGCACACTTGCGCGAGTGGTCTTCGGACCGATTACCTCCGCCAGGTACCGAGTTTTGGTCGTGTCTAGGTGCACTAGATCCCTAACCTTGTAAAAGTCTAGACCTGACCTGTGAGATTGGGTAGAACTTGGGTTAAGTTCGTTTCTTAATCGTATAACTATTTATCTTGATTAAACCTAAGTAATCTATTTCCTTTGTAGATGGCAGCTGATCGTGCTGAATGGAGGAACCTGCAGCGTACGGTTCAAGGCCTTACTCAGGCCCTTCAGCAAGTAGCTCAGGCAGGAGCGGCACAGCATGGCACCGGTGATCTATACCGGAACTTCCGCAGAATGAATCCGCCTAGATTCGCTGGTTCGACTGACCCTGACCAAGCCGAGCACTGGCTAGATGAGATGGGAAGAATCTTTGAAGTTATGCAATGCACCAACCAGGAGCGTGTCCTTTTGTCCACATTTCAACTGGAACATGATGCACGTACTTGGTGGGATTCTATCAAGGCAACTCTCGGTGATCGGCAAGTTATGTGGGAAGAGTTCGAGGAATTCTTCAACAGCAAGTATTTTTCTGATAGAATGCAAGAGAAGAAAGCGGCAGAGTTCGCGGCCTTGAAATAGCGAGGTTTGTCCGTGGCAGAGTATGAGGCTCAATTTGCACGGCTTTCTCGATATGCTACACATCTCATTTCCACCGAGAAGATGAAGGCGAAGCGCTTTCTCAATGGATTGAAGCTTCATTATATCAACCAATTGGCACCGATGGAGATTTCCACTTATTCTGAGATGGTAAGGAAAGCGCAAGTTCTGGAGGATACTCTTGAGATGACGGAGAGAATCCGTGGTAAAGGCACCAAGAAAGAATTACCTACGGGTTCCGGGAGTGTCAAACCCGGGTATACCAAGAAGAGGCCTGTTAGTGGACCTGGTTCGTGGAGCGGGTCCGGATCATGGAAGGGCAAGATGCCGAGGCATGAAGACAAGAAGCCTGGCCCTATTGTTCCATTCAAGGGCGTGTGCAATTATTGTGATCGTCCGGGTCACAAGATAGAGGAGTGCTGGCGCAAGCAAGGCGCATGTTTGCGATGTGGAAGCAAGGAGCACCGTATCCCCAATTGTCCTCTCATATCGGAACAAGCTACACCGGGAAAACCTCTAGTCTTCAAGAAACCACAAGGCAAGCTTCAAGCTTTACATGCAGAGGAAACTGGGATTTCTGATGATGGCGGACTCGTCGAAGGTACCCTTACTATAATCGATAAGCCCGCATTTGCACTCTTTGATACTGGTGCAACACATTCTTTTATTTCACGGAGATTTGCTAAGTCATTAGCTGTGGAACCTGTTTTGATGAATTCTCCGTTAGAGATTTCAACCCCTATTGGCACTAGATCAACAATCCAGTATTTCTATCCTTCTAGTAAGGTTATGATTGGTGAACAGAACTTTCCAGCAGATTTGGTCTGCATGGATATGAAGGATTATGATGTAATCCTAGGAGCAGATTGGTTGGCCAAGTATGAGGCCAATGTTCACTGTAGTTCTAGCTCAGTGACTTTTACTGGACATTCTGGTTTATCTTTTACGGGAGTCAAGCACCATAACTCCGTATCGCTCATCTCGGCTCTTCGAGCTGATAAGCTTTTGAGGCATGGGTGTGAGGCTTTTCTAGCCTTTGTTTGTGCAACTCCTGAGCAGCAGATGGAGATCAAGGACATTCCTGTTGTCCGAGATTTTCCTGATGTCTTTCCAGAGGAACTACCAGGACTTCCGCCTGAGCGGGAAGTTATCTTTTCTATTGATCTTATTCCTGGCACAGCTCCTATTTCCAAGGCTCCTTATCGTATGTCTCCTGTGGAACTGAGGGAACTGAAGCAGCAACTGATAGAATTACTCAAGAAGGGTTTTATTCGTCCTAGTACTTCTCCGTGGGGAGCCCCTGTGTTGTTCGTCAGGAAGAAAGATGGTTCGATGAGGTTGTGCATTGATTATCGGCAAATAAACCAGCAGACTGTCAAGAACAAATATCCCTTGCCGAGGATTGACGAGTTATTTGACCAGATAGCGGGAGCTCAATATTTTTCTAAGATCGATCTTCGATCTGGATATCACCAGTTGCGGATTAAGGAAGAGAATATTTATAAAACAGCTTTCCGCAGCAGGTATGGTCATTTTGAATTTGTCGTTATGCCTTTTGGTCTAACGAATGCACCAGCGGCTTTCATGCAGTTGATGAACGATGTATTTCGGCCCTATCTTGATCAATGGGTCGTAGTCTTTATTGATGACATCCTGATTTATTCTAAGAATGAGGAGGAGCATACTGAGCATCTGAGAATGGCATTGCAACTATTGAGAGATCATCAGCTATATGCTAAGTTCAGTAAGTGTGAGTTCTGGCTACAAGAAGTGTCCTTTCTCGGACATATTATCACCAAGGAAGGTATTTCTGTTGATCCTTCGAAGATTGAGGCAGTGAAGAATTGGGAGCAGCCTACTAGTGCAACTGAAGTTAGACGTTTCCTAGGCCTGGCAGGCTATTACCGAAGATTTATTCAAGATTTCTCCAAGATTACAGTACCTATGACAAGATTAACTCGCAAGGAGAATAAGTTTGATTGGTCAGATGATTGTCAGCGAAGCTTTCGGACTCTGAAGGAGTGTTTGACTACTGCACCTGTTTTGGCTTTACCTTCTGGTGAAGGAGGATTTGTTGTTTATACTGATGCTTCAGGTATTGACTTAGGCTGTGTACTCATGCAGCATGGGAAGGTGATTGCCTATTCCTCTAGGCAGTTGAGGAAGCACGAAGATAATTATCCTGTTCATGATTTGGAACTTGCTGCAGTCGTGTTTGCTTTGAAGATATGGAGGCATTACTTGTATGGAGAAACCTTTACAGTGTTTTCAGATCATAAGAGTTTGAAGTATTTATTTTCTCAAAAGGAACTCAACATGAGGCAGCGGAGATGGTTGGAGTACTTGAAAGACTTCGACTTCTCGATTGAGTATCATCCTGGCAAAGGTAATGTTGTGGCAGATGCATTAAGCCGGAAGCCGGTAGCTAGACTGTCAAGTCTCATGTTACAAGAATGGAGATTGTTGGAACAGTTATCTAGTCTGGATCTCAATATTGACAATGATCGGGTCATGATTGCTCTGATTCAACTTAAACCTGAATTATTGATAGAGATCAAGTCCTTGCAAGATAATGATCCCGAGTTGGTAGAGATCAAGGGAAACTTGAGCAGTAGACCTGACTTCATGTTGGCCGATGATGGTAGATTATTATTTAAAGGCAGAACTTGTGTTCCGGATGAGGCTACAATAAAGAACAAGATTCTCGAGGAGGCTCATAGATCCAGATATACCATTCATCCTGGAGGCACTAAGATGTACCGAGATTTGAAAAGGTCCTTTTGGTGGCCGAATATGAAAAGAGAAGTTGCAGATTTTGTGAGTAGATGTTTGGTATGTCAGCAAGTTAAGGCCGAACATTTCAGACCAGCAGGGAAATTGAAACCACTCGACATACCCCAATGGAAGTGGGAAAGCATTGACATGGATTTCATTATGGGTCTACTAGGACTCGTGGTGGATTTGATGCGATATGGGTGATTGTGGATCGATTGACAAAGTCGGCTCATTTCTTACCAATTAAGTCCAAGTGGACGATTGATGTATTGGCTGCTTTGTATATAAAGGAAGTGGTGAGATTGCATGGTATTCCAGTGAATATAGTATCTGATCGAGACCCCAGATTTACTTCACATTTCTGGAAAGGACTGCAAGAGTCTTTGGGTACTCGTCTGAATTTCAGTACTACTTTTCATCCACAGACAGATGGACAGACTGAAAGAACCAATCAGATAGTGGAAGATATGCTGCGAGCTTGCATGATTGATTTCGGTGGTAATTGGAGTGAGCATTTGGCATTAATTGAATTTGCCTACAATAACAGCTATCAGTCTAGTATTCAGATGGCTCCTTTTGAAGCACTATATGGTAGAAGTTGTCGTTCCCCGTTGTGTTGGGACGAGGTAGGTGAGAAACAGTGGCTTGGACCAGATCTTGTTTCGGAATCATCACAGAACATCCATGTTGTCTGAGACAGGTTACAAGTAGCCCAGTCGAGACAGAAGAGTTATGCCGACAACAGGAGAAGAGCATTGAAATTTCAGGTTGGCGAGCATGTGTTCTTAAAGGTCTCTCCGACGAGAGGGATCCGAAGATTTGGCATTCATGGCAAGCTGAGTCCGAGGTACATTGGTCCATTCGAGATTCTAGATAGAGTGGGAGAGGTGGCATACAGACTGGCTTTACCACCGCATTTGTCTGGCGTACACAATGTTTTCCATGTGTCTATGTTACGGAAATGTGTGTACGATCCCACTCATATCATTCAGCAGGAGGATTTTGAACTGAAGGAGGATTTGACCTATGAGGAAAGACCTGTCAAGATCCTGGACCGGAAGCAACAACAACTCCGGAATCGTTCGATACCGATGGTCAAGATTCAGTGGAGTCGGCGTGGGACCGAAGAAGCTACATGGGAATCTGAAGAGACTATGCGAAAGCGGTATCCCGATCTATTCTAGGTGAGTAATCTTTTTCTACTCTCAGTTTTAGTGCAGTGAATTTGGAGGACCAAATTCCTTTAAATAGGGGAGGGTGTAAGACCCCAAATTCCTTACAAATTTATTTAGAAAGTTATTCGCAATTATTTAGAATTTATTTGAAGTTATTCGAGATTAATGAGAATTATCCAAATTAATTAGATTAATTAATTAATTAATAGAATAAGTCATTTTTCAACTATTTTCTAAAAATTCCCAAAAATCACATCTTGTAGAACTAATTTTGTTTAGCAACTTTGTCTTCTACATTTAAGCCTAAGAAAATCATTTATTACGCCGGAATTAGTGAACTTAGTCTTCCGAACTTAACATTTAGTTAATTACGGAATAGTATAAGTAATAATTCGACTACCTCAGAAAAATCTGTAAAAACAGTAAATAGATTAATATTGATGTAGATAACAACTTTTCCTTCTGGCTTTAAGCCATGGTAAATCCGTGGTAAGATCTATTTAGAATTCAAACCCAAATGTGCACACTTTTGACTCATACCTAACCCTTAGATTAAGACGCGAAATTCGACCTGATTACTCAACCAAATGATTTGAAATCAGGGGCAAATGGAAGGCCACAATGTAAGGAACATTTACCCTCAATCAATTTGAGGTAAACTTAGCCCCAAAACGTGCTGTCGACATAGTTTGGTCGAGTCAAGGATTTCGGCGCCGTTTCTAAACACGCGGCTTGCAGCAGCAAATACTCCCAATTCCGAAGGCTCCAGAAGCTCTATGAGCTATCAAAATGAAGCCCTACGGGTCTTCTTTCATTTGGCTGCTGTGGGGTTCGCTGAAATTTTGGATCTGGAGAGATCTAGTTCGATTTGTGGAGGTGGGTCAGTAGGCCGTTGGCTTCTCTTCATCCTTCTTTGATCCATCGATTGAGGTAAGAATTCTCAACAAAATCTTGATCATGAGTATAGCAAATTGTTCCTCTCATCGAGCTCTATCCATTGGCGGTAAAAGCCCCAATTTTCATTAGGTATCCGTGGAGGAATCGAGCTTTTTGTGAGGTGCTGTCCAACTGTTCTTCATCCTAGGGTTTCGAGTTTTCTCTCTCCGATTTGAGGTAGGATCTAACAACCAAACTTTAATTAATTCACATGAAGTAATCAGCATATTATTATCTTTCATTTAACTTAGAAAGCCCCAAATTCCATTGAGCATGCATCATGAATTTCGAAGTTTTGTAAAAATATATCTAGAACATGTTTCATATAGAATTCCTTAAGCCAGAGCTTGATTACGGGCTCATTTTGAGTCATATAACTTGATCTTAATGTAGCATATAGTATATGGTTGGATTCATGATCGAGTTAGCTTTCTTTTGACACAAAAATCCCTAAATTTGGTTTTGTATATCGAGAGTATTTGTCAATTTAGTGGAGGTATGTCCTGAACTAGGTCTACTTGTGTTCTTCATAGAATAGGTTGAGATTCTTGTGATTTATGATGAAATTAGTGTTTCCAAACTGTAGTTTTATGACCCTAATATGTCTAGCAAGATTCCTAGATCATATGGTTTTAATTTCAACTCAATTGGACTTCATTTGGGTGAGATTTCCCGTTTTCCGGAAGCAACATCCGTTGCTGTTCTTGCAGGGGTCGACCCCAGGGGTCGACCCATGCACCTGGCAGCCCAGGCGGCCCGAGGGTCGACCCCTGGGGTCGACCCATTCGGCCCAGACGCGAGGGTCGACCCCAGGGGTCGACCCATGCAGTTCCAGAACCCCGTTTTGCAAGGGTCGACCCCAAGGGTCGACCCATACACCAAAAAACCCGTTTTCTTCGTTTTTCGACCCGAAGACGGATCCGAATCAATGGGGAATCAACCCGTTTAACTTAGACCCATTGAAATTATATTTTTGAAGAACTTTTGACCTATTCATGTACCCCTCTTGATTTCAAATTTGGATTGGTTCCTAAATGCAAACTTAGCATAAAAACGCACCGTTTACCATCTTCATTTCAATGCATACAAGATTAAATAGAAACTCACTTAATTAATGATTAATGGTGTAACTAAATCTCTGTTAATGCATTCTTTTTCACTCCTGTGAGAGCTTGTTCTTTACCTTGATAACTTGTTCTAGCTTGTTGGCACTTTGGCTAATACAAATGATAATGGTTAAGCATGATATCTTAACTTGGTGATTAGAATTAATATGTTGATTAGCTTGTTTGATTGCTGCTGTTTTACAGTAGCGCAGCATGATTAACTCTTGTTGTGACTTGATTTCGATCTCCTTGATGATTATACTTACCTTGAAATTCTGGAAATGAATCTCTTTCCTACTTGATGTTGTTATTGCTACTTAGCTTAAACCTTGGAATTCTGGCCATAAACTGTGGAAGTCTAGATTCGTGGGATCTTTGATCCAAAAGAAATCAATGCCTGGCAAACAAATAAGGGCTCGGTCTGGTCCTGGGAAGAGCGCCCGAACACTACGTGTACCCCCGGGGAGGTGAATGACTAGGTGTGGCATTTGGCACCAGTACTTGACATGTGTTAAATCTAGGACTGTCCACTACTCACTACTCTGTCCACTACTCACTACTCTTTCCACTACTCTCTATATTACTTGCTACTACATTTCACTTTCCACTCTTTACTGTTCTATACTCTACTTGTGGTTACTCTACTTGTTGATTACTTGGACGTGGAAATGAAAATACATGCGTGCTTGACATGACTTGAATTGACTTGATATGGCCAACTTCTTATCGTTATCTCCTGTAGTAAATTCTTGCCTTACCATTCTATTCATTATATTTCTTGACCTTGCAAGATCTTCGAATTTTGTTTCGTGATATTATCGTTATCTTTTTAGTGTTTTATCATTTGTAGCATGACATTTTAAAATGTAATTAAACTGTTAATCACTTATACCCGTCTGTTATTTCCTACTGAGCGTCAGCTCATAGTTGTGTTTTCCCCCTTTCCAGGCTTTTCAGGTGACGCGCTTACCGATGGAGAAGGGCAGGAGTGATGTCTTGAGTGTATCAGTTCTAGTTGTGTTTTGGAGAGCATTTAGTTTCAGTTATGTCATTGAGTTTTAGTGGTTGATTATTCCAGTTGTATTAAGTTGAACTTGAGGTTATTGTATCAGTTGTGGTTTGTTAATGATCATTTAGTATTCCATCTTGTAGCACTTGTGTATCATTTTAGATTTAGTTCCCTCTCTTGCTAGCGTGTCCCTAACTGTACGTCCCGATATTTCCGCCTTGTTCGGGGCGTGACAGCGTCTGCCTGAGCATTCTGGCCTCGGTTGATATGCTTGATGATGATGAAGTAGAATCTTGACATCAGGTGGGTTGCCAGCTGGTGATAGGGGAGAAGCTCTTGCTTTCGCACATCGAACTCTTCTTCCAGTTGTTTTATAACTAGTATGGAATCTCTGAATGCTTCCAGCATCTGAATTCCCATGGACAGAGCGATCTGCAACCCGATTATCAAGGCTTCATACTCTGCTTCATTGTTTGTGCAATGTTTGTTTATTGAGCAGGATGTGTGCACCACTTCTCCTTCTGGGGATTTCAGGACTATGCCTGCTCCTACCCGGACTCTGGCCGCTCTAGTGGCAGAAGTGTCAATTCTGGAAGTGCCATCAAAATATAGCTGCCATAAGGAGGGCCGCACCTGAACGGCTTCCAGGGTTTCATCTTCAGGAAGCTCCGATTCCAGCGGGCAGTCCTCGGGTACTGGGTGCTCAGCGAAGAAGTCTGCAATAGCTTGGCCTTTGACGGCCTTGCGCGGCACATAGAAGATATCAAACTCTATAAGGATTACCGCCCATTTGCCGAGGCAACCTTTGAGTGTCGGCTGGGACATAATATATTTCAGGGGATCTGTTGTGCCCCTTAGGCACAAGCATGTGCTATGTTGATTTGATGATAGCAATGCTGTCTTGTTTTGATGATTGCAATACAGTGAGTGCATTATGATATTATGTGTTCTTTTTGATGATGGCATGTGCTATGTTGATTTGATGATAGAAATGCTGTCTTGTTTTGATGATTGCAACATAGTGAGTGCATTATGATATTATGTGTTCTTTATGATGATGGCATGTTGATTTGAATGCTTGAGTGTGTCTCAAATCTGCAACGTCAACGCTGTGAGTGTGTCTCAAGTCTGCAGCGTCAACGCTATGAGTGTGTACACAGCATTCTCAAGTCTGCAGCGTCAACTCTATAAGTCTATACATTGCATTGATGTGTTTCTGTGCACATTGCATTCTCCTGTTTGCATTAGTGCATTCATCACTTCTATCAGCATAGTCTGGACTGAAGTGGGTCGACACCCCTTCTTGATGGGTCGACCCCCCGAGAGAGCATGTCTATACACTGTGTCCAGAACATCTTCAACTCTGTACATTGCATTCATTCATGCTTTGGAGTCTGCACATTCATGTGCACAGTTCATGGACCAAGTCTAGACATTGTTGCATTGCTTTCACTGCATTGCATTGGCTAAAGTGTGTACAGAGCTGCTTGCATCGTTCATAACGTCCATGCATTCACTGAAGCTTGCTTAGCTGAAGTGTGTACATTACACTGCTTGACTTGAAGTCTGTACATCGCATGTGTGCATCATGCTAAGTCTATACAGGCTAAGTCTCTCGGTCTTGTGACTTATGCATTCATCAAGTCTATACGCTGGAAGATGAAGTCTATACAACGTCTCACGTTGCAGCCAGCAAGTCTGTACAGTGAGTGTTTCATTGGTGAAGTCTGTACACTCACCAATTGAACTTCATAAGTCCATACATTGGACTGTGCACTTGTGCATCACATTAATGTTTATACATTGTGCATCGTCTCAATTTGCGTCTCATGCCAAGTCTGTACATCACTGTAGTTGCATCGTCTTGGTCATCGTCTCACTCGAGTATGTCTGTACATCGTTGGCCAAGGCTGAGCAGTGCATCATGCGTCTTATTTAGCGTCTCTATTTATGTCTTACTGTTGAAGTCTGTACATCGTTTCACTGTTAAAGTCTATACAGACTTCAGCATCTTATGCAGCGTCTCTGTTGAAGTCAAAGTATGTACAGCCCATTCGCTTGGCAAGCCTATACATTGTGTTTGAAGTCTAAGTATGTACAGCCATTTACATAGTGAAGTCTGGCCTTGAACTAAAGTCTATACAGAGTTCTATAATTAAACTGATAACGATACTCTGTCTGACAGGGAATCTTCGTGGAGGCTAATGAAGGGCACGTGATCCGAGGATAAGGAGAGTGCCCAGATGAGGACACGTGTACTGACAACCTGCTGGATGCTGCCACGTGGTCCGAATTCTTAGGGTGGGAGCTGTGGAAGCCACACGCGCCCTGGCTGCTGCTGCTGCTGCCGCTATATATACAAGCCTTCGTCCATAGATGAAGGCTGATCGGAGGAGACAGATCGAAGCCTGTGAGTTGAACCAGAAGAGCAGAAGCAAAGAGCCCTTCGATCCAGCAGAAGAGAAGAAGAAAAGAAAGAGAGACAGAGAGCAGAGAAGAAAGAAGTAAAAGAGAAAGAGAGAGTGAGATCGTAAGAAGAAGAGTGTGAGAGAGGTTGTCTGAAGATCAGTCTTCACTGGACCGTGGATCAAATCCAGGCCAGTCAGCTCTTTGAGAGCCATATTGTGCTTTATGTTTACAGCTTTCCGATTGCTGTTCATCCTATCTTTTATTTCCTTTTTATACTTTCCTTCAAGCTGTTAGTCAGTGGGTTTTGCAGAGGTGCTGCTTCTAGACGGCTAAGCTGTATTGCCCAGCGGTTTGCAGTGGTGGATTCCACTGGACAGCAAGCTGTGTTGCTCAGAGGGCGAGGAGGATTCCTCGGACGGCAAGCTGTGTTGCCCAGCGGTTGTAGGCAAGCTGTGATGCCCAGCGGTTCAAGCTGTGAGTCAGCAGTAAGCCACACTCGGGTTGAGTGTGGGGTGGATGTAGGTCTGGAGGACCGAACCATCTAAAAACTCCTATTGCATTATGGTTTGTTTTGTTCTATTTGTGCTTCCACTAGATGAATGCATAGGGGCGCTCAACTGTTTGCTTAGCGGTTCAATAGATGAGTGTTCTAATCTGTCTTGTTAGCATTCCAATTTTTAAGTAAGCGAAATCTTATTTTGGGTGAAGGTTTTTTAATTGGGCGAATTTTTAAAGGGCTATATTCATTCACCCCCCCTCTGAATACTTGCACCGAACCCAACACTTGGTATTAGAGCGGGTCTCTGATCTATCAGATCTAACAATCTACAGAGGATCCTGCTAGTCTTTGGTGCATTACAGAGTGGGTCTCTTGAAATCGTGTTTTGCTTCATTGACTTGTGCTTTATTTTGATTATCTGGTTTCAGTGCATTTCGTGTCATTTGTTTTACTTCGCTGAATCTGTCTGCCACTTGTTCAAATGGGTCGTCCTCCGTTTTATGATAGTTCTAACTTTGAAAGTTGGCTAGGAGGCCTAGCTGTGTACATAGACTCGATTGGTCCACATTTGTGGAGTCTTATATCTAAAGGCCCACACCGTTTACCTAAAGATCAGACCAATTGGTCTAGTGAGGACAGCTCTAAGAATCGCGATAATACCATAGTTCTTAATATCTTGAGAGCTGTAGTTAATACTGATATGTATCCTTTTGTTCTCAGGTGTAATTCTGGAAAAGAGATATATGACAAAGTTATCTCTGCGCATAATCAGCAGAATGATAGCTGTTTGATGGCCAACCAGGAAAATGAAGATTTTTCATCCGAGGTAAGCTCTGAATCTGGAGAACTTTCAATTGATGATATATGGAATATAAATGAGGAGCTTACTGAAAGATGTGAAAAATTGAAATCCGGAAACAAAAAGTTGAATAAGAAATGTGATAAAGCAAATTTGAAAGCTTCCTGTGAAAACTGTCCAAATTTGAAACAATCTTATGATGCATGTACACTAGACGTTCAGAATCTTAAGAAACAAAATGATTCTCTAGAAATTGAAAAACAAACATGCTTAGACAAAATGTCAGAAATTGAGAATCAGCTAAATGATAAGAAAAATGAGCATCTAAAAAGCATACAAGAACTTACTGAAGTCAATTCTGAATTGGACAAACTGAAACTTGAGAATAAAGAATTTCAAAAGAAAAATGAAAACCTTATGGCCAGAATAAATGAAATCAATGGGGAAGGTTAACATTCCTCTTCTGCTGAATCAAACTGTAATATGTGCTCAGCTCTAAGAGAACGTAATGAAGATCTTTATAGTGAGAATGAATGGCTGAGTAAATAAATTATCTCACTCAAAGAGGATCACAAAAACTTGGTGGCTGAGAAAATTAGAGTGGAGGAAAGAGAAGAGGAGCTAATTGAAATATTGGAGCAAATTTCTGGAAGAGAGAGATGTGCTAATAATGAAATTCAGGATAAAAATCTTGAGGAAGAAAATACTGAATTAAAAGCTGAAGTTGAAAAATTGAAATGGTTAAATACTGGCTTATCTGAAAGACTTCTCACCATAGAAAAAGGAAAATGTGTCCATGATAAAGAATCACAAACTTTGATCAATCTGGAACAAGAAGTTGAGAAGTATAAAATTGCAAATAAAGTCTTAAGTGAATGTGTAAATTGTAGTGAACAGGAGATAGTCAGTTATGAGCTTCATATAGCATCCTTGGAAAATAAAATTCATGACCTGGAAAACTCAGCATCCAAGTTTACAAAAATTGAAAGAAAAATAAAAACTATTGTGAAAAGTGAGGATAAGGATTTAAAGGGGGGAACAAATTACACTTATGATGTCAAGAACATCACTAAAAGTCAGCTATACAACACCTTTGTGCAAGGTTCAGATGTAGCTAGTACTTCAATGCAATCCCCAAAACTAAATGAAAATCTGAAATCATCTTCATCTGTATTTCAGTTCAAAGCCCAGAAAAATGAAAAGCAAACAAAAATTGTGAAAGGGGGCAATAAATTGAAAAAGAATGGTAAATTGAATAAAGTCAAAATTGTCCCTGCATGTGATGTGAATTCTGCTAGCAGTGTGGAGTCTGATAGACTGACACATGTCACTTACTATTCATCCACTCACTCACATGCATCAAAGAAGAAATTATCATGCTATTATTGTGGCAAGAAAGGGCATATCATGGATGATTGCGGAATACTGAAAGAAGATGAGCATGCTAGTAAAACATTGCATAGAAACCATGCCACTAAGAAATCTAATGCATCCTGTTATTATTGTGGTAGGCGTGGTCATTTAATGAATGCATGTTTCAAATTGAAAGAAGATAACAATGTGAATTCTAGATCTTTTGCACATGCTCATGACCCACATAGACACAGATCTACTTTAGGCCAGCATACTATCTGTTTCACTTGCAACAAGCCTGGGCATAAGGCTAATGATTGCTGGTCAGGAAATCATTGGGGTAAAAATGAATCAAGAATCAAGCATTTTAAATGCTTCGAATGTGGTAAGTATGAGCATGCAGTCAATAACTGCTGGCATGTTTAGGGAAATAGATTGACTTCTAAATCTGTGAAATTCCCTGCTTTCTATGATTCTGATAGAAATAACTTGAGTGATAAAAGGAAAAACTTTGTATATTTTGAATGTGAAAAACCTGGCCACCGAGCTTCTGAATGCTGGTGGGCAGGTAATGGTAAGTCAAAATTTCATGCATATAACAGAACACTTCATGCTCATAATCATAGGTCTCATGATGCTGTTGACATGCACCATAGGACCAGAAAATCTGTTATATCATGTAGACATTGTGGAAAGATAGGTCATTTCATGAATAACTGTCACCTAATGGAATTTGATGATCACATTGCTAAAAGACTATTTAGAACACCTGTTAGGGCTAATGCAGGACCCAAGGCTGCTTGGGTCCCTGCAGGATCAAATTGATTGACATGCTGCAGGTGTGCCTTGGTGGGAGAAATAAAAGGGGTTAACCAAGGCACTTAGCAAGAAAACCCCAGGATACTCCATTTCAGGTCAGTTCTGAACTTTGCTTTAAAACTCATCATCTGAATTTGTGAGTATAAAAAAAAATGTGAACCTCATGTTGATATGCTTGTCTGAATTTTGATGATCTCTTCATGTCTAGCTGATCAGTCTACATTCCAAACTCAGCTATTGAATTCAATTCTGCATATCTGATGCTCTTCTCTTGCTATATGTTGAACTGAATTTGAATACTTTTTTAGTGTATACAGTTAATGCACTATATAGACTTTGTGTCAATGCATGTGTTTTGTGTTAATGCATTGCATGCTTGTTGTTAAATGCATAACTTGCTGATTGTGAATGATTCACTTAGTGTACACAGTCAATGCATGTGTCCTATGTCTGCATACATCATTTGCATGACTGTCAATGATGCTGTTCAATGCATGTAGGACTGCTTTATGTTGCATTGTCTTGCATAACCTTGGTATATCAAATGGTATGTTACTAAAAGGCAGGGAAATCTGCCCGGAGGTTCTTATCATGTGTGAGATGGTCTTTGAGACTAGGCTCTCCGCCTAGTACCATGGGTTTAATCTGCATGTAGAACAGTGTGTTGCATAGCATAATCATTGCATCATGGTGTCAGGGGGAGCTGTGAGTTTAGTTAAATTCTTGAATCCTATTTACTCCTCATTGTCCCTATTCAATTGATTCATATCTTTTGACATCAGATGCCATTGGACCATATTGCCAATTGCAATCTTTTCCCTATCATTTTCACTGAACAACAGTTCTGTATCTGGTTTAGTACATTGAGTTGTGATTATTTCAATTGTTCTTCTGTAAGAATCACTCTTACAAATTGAAAAGAACTAAAGGTTTAACCTTTATAAATTGGAGAGTTAAGTGTCTACACTTCAGAATTTGAGATAAAAGAAAACTTTTATAGCTCTTAATCTTTGTCTCATGGCTAAAATAGAAAAAGTTTTTTGTAATGCCTAAATGTGTTGAACTGGAAATGTCTAGAACAGGTGAATAAGAGTATGTAATGATTTTTTAAACAATCATTCTAAAAGAAATAATGGCAGCAGTAAATAAGATCACAAATGTAAAGAACTGAACATTGTGACAGAGCAATGGCTGATTGCACTGAGAAACTGTGAACTCCTCCAAAGAAGCAAGAAAATTCACATGTCATGAAGTGCTTCAAGCTAACTCTGTTCATAGGGTCAAATCTATAGGGAGAGTCCTCACCAAGTAACTGAGGGTACTGGCCTCTAATCAAGGTGTATCATTAATGTCAAAAGTGAAGACTATTCCTTGTAGGTCTTGATCTGAAGTAGATCTTGTAGTTTATGCCTAGTAACTGGGGGTACCTGCCTCTGATCAAGGTGTACACCTAATGTCAACAGCATAAATGCCACAGGTCTACTCACTTAGTTCAGGTTCAGAAAAATTGAAAAATAAAATTCAAACTACTGTAACCCTTTGAAAATCAAAAGTCAATGAGTGAAAATTGTTTTTCTCAATACATATTCAAGTTGCCTTTCTTGAAATTCCACGTTTAATCATAAAAGGGTATTATTTCTGACTTATCTATTAATACCATGTGCCTTAGATTCATTGCTATAAATGGAGTCTAAAACTCTTTTTCAGGGGTCAGGTGTTTTACTCTAGATTTATCACTGTTAAACCTGATTTTTTGTCAAAATTGTTGTTGCTGATTCTTATACTTTGACAGTTGTTTATAATCATGCTCTTTTCTGAACCTATGCTTATGCTGTTGTCAAGTGACCCTCCTACCTTATCTTTCTTGGTATTATCTGTCCATATTCCTTCTCAAAGGGGGAGCAATTATTTAGGGGGAGAACCAGTTCAGGGGGAGTCATATCTTCAGGGGGAGTTTACTGCTCTAGAGGAATTTACATGCATAATGCACTTTGCACTATTATTTATACTATTTTTTCTCTTTTTAATTATGTCAAAGGGGGAGAACATTTTGTGTGTGACTCACTGTCACAGTGTGTTGCCATCATCAAAAAGGGGGAGAATGTTGTGCCCCTTAGGCACAAGCATGTGCTATGTTGATTTGATGATAGCAATGCTGTCTTGTTTTGATGATTGCAACACAGTGAGTGCATTATGATATTATGTGTTCTTTATGATGATGGCATGTGCTATGTTGATTTGATGATAGCAATGATGTCTTGTTTTGATGATTGTAACACAGTGAGTGCATTATGATATTATGTGTTCTTTATGATGATGGCATGTTGATTTGAATGCTTGAGTGTGTCTCAAATCTGCAGCGTCAACGCTGTGAGTGTGTCTCAAGTCTACAGCGTCAACGCTGTGAGTGTGTACACAGCATTCTCAAGTCTGCAGCGTCAACTCTATAAGTCTATACATTGCATTGATGTGTTTCTGTGCACATTGCATTTTCCTGTTTGCATTAGTGCATTCATCACTTCTATCAGCATAGTCTGGACTGAAGTGGGTCGACACCCCTTCTTGATGGGTCGACCCCCCGAGAGAGCATGTCTATACACTGTGTCCAGAACATCTTCAACTCTGTACATTACATTCATTCATGCTTTGGAGTCTGCACATTCATGTGCACAGTTCATGGACCAAGTCTAGACATTGTTGCATTGCTTTCACTGCATTGCATTGGCTAAAGTGTGTACAGAGCTGCTTGCATCGTTCATAACGTCCATGCATTCACTGAAGCTTGCTTAGCTGAAGTGTGTACATTGCACTGCATGACTTGAAGTCTGTACATCGCATGTGTGCTTCATGCTAAGTCTATACAGGCTAAGTCTGTCGGTCTTGTGACTTATGCATTCATCAAGTATATATGCTGGAAGACGAAGTCTATACAGCGTCTGACGTTGCAGCCAGCAAGTCTGTACAGTGAGCGTTTCATTGGTGAAGTCTGTACACTCACCAGTTGAACTTCATAAGTCCATACATTGGACTGTGCACTTGTGCATCACATTAATGTCTATACATTGTGCATCGTCTCAATTTGCGTCTCATGCCAAGTCTGTACATCACTGTAGCTGCATCGTCTTGGTCATCGTCTCACTCGAGTAAGTCTGTACATCGTTGGCCAAGTCTGAATAGTGCATCCTGCGTCTTATTTAGCGTCTCTATTTGTGTCTTACTATTGAAGTCTGTACATCGTTTCACTGTTAAAGTCTATACAGACTTCAGCGTCTCATGCAGCGTCTCTGTTGAAGTCAAAGTATGTACAGCCCTTTCGCTTGGCAAGTCTATACATCGTGTTTGAAGTCTAAGTCTGTACAGCCATTTACATAGTGAAGTATGGCCTTGAACTAAAGTCTATACAGAGTTCTATAATTAAACTGATAATGATACTCTATCTGACAGGGAATCTTCGTGGAGGCTAATGAAGGGCACGTGATCCGAGGATAAGGAGAGTGCCCAGATGAGGACACGTGTACTGACAGCCTGCTGGATGCTACCACGTGGTCTGAATTCTTAGGGCGGGAACTGTGGAAGCCACACGCGCCCTGGCTGCTGCTGTTGCTGCCGCTATATATACAAGCCTTCGTCCACAAGTGAAGGCTGATCGGAGGAGACAGATCGAAGCCTGTGAGTTGAACCAGAAGAGCAGAAGCAAAGAGCCCTTCAATCCAGCAGAAGAGAAGAAGAAAAGAGTGAAGAAAAGAAAGAGAGACAGAGAGCATAGAAGAAAGAAGTAAAAGAGAAAGAGAGAGTGAGATCGTAAGAAGAAGAGTATGAGAGAGGTTGTCTGAAGATCAGTCTTCACTGGACCGTGGATCAAATCCAGGCCAGTCAGCTCTTTGAGAGCCATATTGTGCTTTATGTTTACATCTTTCCGATTGCTGTTCATCCTGTCTTTTATTTCCTTTTTATACTTTCCTTCAAGCTGTTAGTCAGCGGGTTTTGCAGAGGTGCTACCTCTGGACGGCTAAGCTGTATTGCCCAGCGGTTTGCAGTGGTGGATTCCACTGGACAGCAAGCTGTGTTGCTCAGCAGGCGAGGAGGATTCCTTGAACGGCAAGCTGTGTTGCCCAGCGGTTGTAGGCAAGCTGTGATGCCCAGCGGTTCAAGCTGTGAGTCAGCAGTAAGCCACACTCGGGTTGAGTGTGGGGTGGATGTAGGTCTGGAGGACCGAACCACCTAAAAACTTCTATTGCATTGTGGTTTGTTTTGTTCTATTTGTGCTTCCGCTAGATGAATGCATAGGGGCGCTCAACTATTTGCTTATAGGTTCAATAGATGAGTGTTCTAATCTGTCTTGTTAGCATTCCAATTTTTAAGTAAGCGAAATCTTATTTTGGGTGAAGGTTTTTTAATTGGGCAAATTTTTAAAGGGATATATTCATTCACCCCCCCTCTGAATACTTGCACCGAACCCAACATGATCCTCTTTGGATACCAAGCTGATTTCATGTGACAACATATAGTGTCGAAGCTTCTTAACTACGAAGACCAGTGCCAGACAGACCTTCTCAATATAAGTATATTTCTCCTCAGTCCTGACCAGTCTCCGACTGAGGTAATAGAGGGCTTGCTCTTTCCCTTCTTCATTATTCTAGGCCAGCATTGCCCCCAGGGAGTTATGTGTAGCTGCTATATATAGTATCAATGGCCGTCCTTTCACCGGTGCGCCCAGCACTGGAGCGGTCTTCAGATAGTCTTTCAGCTTGTTGAAGGCTGTCTGGCAATCTTCATCCCAATAAAAGGGAACATCTTTCATCATTAATTTGTGAAAAGGCTGGCATCGCCCTGACAAATTGGAAATGAACCGCCGGATATAAGCCAAGCGACCCTATAGTGATCTCAGCTCGGAGATATTCCTTGGTGGAGGTAACTCCTGAATTGCTTTAATTTTTGCGGGGTCTATCTCGATCCCCCGATATCGGACAATGAAGCCCAAGAATTTTCCGCTCGATACTCCAAACGCACATTTCATGAGATTCATCTTCAGCTCATGCTGCCTCAGCCTCTAAAAATAATCCGGAGGTCTTGCAGATGGTCTTCCTTTCTTCTGGTTTTGACCACCAGATCATCTATGTAGCACTCGACCTTGTGGTAGAGCAATTCATCAAAGATTTTGGTCATTACGCACTGATAAGTTGCGCCAGCAGTCTTTAGTCTGAACGGCATCCTCTTATAATGATAAATGCCTTTAGGGGTTCGGAAAGCAGTATGGACCCGGTCATGCTCCGCGATCCAAATCTGATTGCAACCGGATGACCCGTCCATGAATGATAGGGCCTCATGACCGGTTGTAGCATCGATCATGACTTCCGTTATTGGCACTGAAAAGTCTTCTTTGGGGCAGGCTTTATTTAGATCTCAGAAGTCGACACATATCTGGATCTGTCCATTCTTCTTTTTCAAGGGGATGATATTCGCCAGCCATGTGGTGTACTGGTTTTCTTCAACAAATCTCACGTCAATGAGCTTGTCGACTTCAGTACAAATTTGAGTAATGAGTTCTGGCCTCATGCGCCGCGGTGGTTGCTTCACCGGCTCGGCCTCAGGGCTGATCGCCAGCTCATGTTGTGAGACAGCTGGATTTAGACCTGGCATTTCTTTGTAAGTCTAGGCGAAGCAATCCCGGTATTCTTGCAGCAGCTGGGTGTACAGCTCCCGTTCTTCTGGGGACAGTTGGGCACTAAGGAAGGTAGGCCTAGGGTCCCCCTCATTTCCCAAGTTGACTTCTATTGGTTCATCGACTGTGGCTTGGCCTCCGTCTTCTATCTCCGGAGGTGCCGGCTGGAGGTCAACGAAATATGGGATACCATCTTGAGGGTCGAGTACTTCGACTTCCTCCTCAGACACTACCAGAGCTTCTTGAGGATTCTCTATTTCTTGTGCTAGCGACTGCGCGGATTGTTCTATTAGCAAATCCACTGCCGTTGCAGCTTCTATGGGCGAAAGAGCAGCTCCAGTCCTTGTAGATGAGGTTGCAGCCATGACAGGCTGGTAGTTGTTTATTGCTAGGCCTGGACAGCATCCCAGTTTTGTAGCAGAAGTTGAGGAGGTCTTGCCTTCTGGGGCAGTTGTATCTTCCGTAGAAGTGGCTTTTTCTTTCCTGGCGGCTTGTTCCCCTTGATCGGAGTCGACCGAGGCTTCCCTGATTGGCAGAAGGGGTGTTGAAGTCATCATCAGTAGGACTCCACTGGAGGGAGAAATTCATGCTTCTTCAGTATCTTCGGCTTCACTGCTGCTAGCCGTATCAAATTTGGCTTGAAGGGCCGCCTCTTCAAGATAGACCTGCTCCGAGCATCGGAAGGGGATCACGGTCTCTGCTTCTTGATTTCCGGGTCGAGCCAATTCAACATGCTCAGCTTCCGCCGGGTATTCATCAAAAGTTGCCCCCATCGGGATATCTTCAGCAGGATAGAAGGCATGGATGGTGTTCACCTTGTATCGCTCGCTGTAATAATATTCTTCCAGGGTGAAGCCCAACCCTCGATGTTGAGAGACACGTCTCATTTCCTTATCCAGATTTGCGGGATACCACATTTTCTGGAAAGCCTCCTTGCACTTTTGAGACTGGTCGGGGGGGATGTGTTGCTTCTGAAACATCCTAGCCATCCGATCAGTTGTAAATGCCAGACCCTGGAAGGGAACCGGTGGGTTGCTTATATCTTCGGGGAGGCTGCAGTCTGTGTCTTTCCGAGTAGGGTGCTCTTTAGCTGTATAGAACAAGCTGCTAGGTCCATCTTCATGCGTCACCTCCCAAGTTTTGAAAGGCTCGACAGTAGGGTTATCAAGGCCGGGAGTCGGCTTGGTAAGACCATCCGAGATTTCAATATGATTGTGCCACCGAGCGACCCACACTTCATTAGCTTCAGGGTAAAATGTTGGGGGTGCTATTCTGCTCACGTCCCCGGATGCGCTTCTTGGTGCCCCCGCAGGGGTCTTAGCTTCAGAGGCCTTTTGGGAAGGCCCTGTATATAGGTTGGCATCCGCCAAATGACATTCAAACACCTCGAATGGATGGGGGTCTGTAAATATCCTTTCCTCCTTCCCTTGGAGACTGTACTTGATGCATTGGTGGAGCGTGGAGGGCACCACCATATTTTCATGCAGCCATGGGCGGCTGACCAGTGCTTTGTACGAGGTGCGGGAGTCAATGACATGGAACTGCACCGTCGTAGTGAAATCTGCTAAGGTGAGGGTGAACTCTGCCACTCCCATTGACACTTCGCATTTTTGATTGAAGCCGGCGATACGCATATCTCCGACTTTCTTGAGATGAACGTTAAAGTGGTGCCTCTCGTATATTCTATAAGGCAAGATGTTGACCGCTGCACCGGGGTCAACCAGAATCCTGTTCAGCTCCCTTCCATTCAGGTGTCCCTTCATATACAGCGGCCTGTTGTGGCTGATGGTGGGCAGGAGCATATCGTCTGGAGTAAAGGTCATGCTAGCCTCCGGCATCGCTTCGGTCAGACATGTCTCAAAATGAGCAGGCGTCTAGAGAGCAGTAATAATCGCCTGTCAAGTTTCTTCACTCAGAGAAAGGATCTCCCAGATTGTAAATCGAGCGGGGAGCTTCTTGAGTAGCTTCATTATTCGGCTCCCAGCTCGGACATTGGAGAGCTTCATTTCTTCAGCCTATCTGGGCTTGGAGAGGTTTTGGTCTACGGGCCCTGACGGACCTGCTTCATCTTCCTCGGATTCGGAGTCCTTCTGGCTGGTACCGACTTCCGGGTGTTCTTTGTTAGCAGCTGCGGGGCAAGCTCCATCTGCATTTGGATCTTCAGTAGACCCTGCTAGCTGCGGGTGAACGGCCCCGGGTGTAGGGTTGGCCTCTTGACAAGGCTGTTTCCCCTTAGACATCTTTATGAATTCAAGAAATGAAGGGACCCCCTTGCCCCCACTCTTGTCATATAGGCCTGGCGGAGGAGGGATTTGGACTCCCTTGACCTCCGGCATAGGTGTTTTGTAGGGTTGCTCCCCCCTGAACATGATGTTGTGGTTGGGTGGCGGCTGGCACCCCCATTTTCAGCCTGACCGGGTGGCATGTGCAGCAGTTGTGGCCTCAGCCTTGCCTCCCCCAACATGGGGTGTGAAGCAAATTTCCTCTTCTTCCTCCTCTCCGGATAGGTTGAAAAGTGCTGATAGGGTATTACAGGAGACAACCTGCACTTTACAGGGCTCAGCGGCCTTTCTTTTCTTCTTCTTTTGTTTCTTCTTCTTCTTCTTTGCCTCTGCGGGCGCCTGCCCCCAGAACAAACTGCCCTCTTCACGGGGTGTTGCTTCAACTTCATCCTCTTGTTTGAGTGAGAGCTATTCTAGTTCTTGCCACGGGACGTGGTCCCGCACAAATAAAGGCTTCAATTCAGGCTGCACGTACTCGTCTAGCCCCTCAATGAGGTTTTGCAGTCGAAGGACCCCAGAATTAGTTTCCTTAATCACTGGTAGCGGAGTTTGTCTCCTCCGATTATGTGTACGTATCCTGACAGTTGTAGGTGGAGTGATCCATACGGGTGCTACCACCGGCGGAGCAGGCCGGGGTGTAACACCACGGATATGTGCCCCCTTTTTCGGGTGAGGTGCCCTCTTCTTCTTATGCTTCACAGGGGCCTACTGCCATCCCTGCTGCTCTTTCGCGGGCTCCAAGAAATGAGCTTCATAGGTGCTCCGCGTGCTTGTTTCAGAGATCTCCTCGGGCAGTGCCTGGTATAGGGAGATCATGTTGACTCCTGCCCTCCTGCGAGGGGCTTCATGTGGCTAAGGAGGGTCCACTTTGTACTCTCCCAACTCAATTTCATTTTTCTTCACCATCCCTTCAATGATGTCCTTGAAAACATAGCAGTCTTCGATTGGATCCCCCAACATCTGGTGGTAGGGGCAGAATCTTGGGCTGTCTTTTCTCTTTAGGTCCTCCGGCCTCCTTGGCTCTGGCAGGGTGACCATGCTATACTCCGTTACCCAGTCGAACAGAACCCGGGTCTTGTCCTTTGGAAATGAATAGGCCTTCTTCATCTTGTCCCTCAGCGAAGGACCTTCTTTGCCGTCTGGGGCTTCTGCATGCTGTGGGGTGACTCCCTTTTTGCCTTCACCTTTCTGTTTTTCGAACGCCTTTATGTCAAGAGCATTCACTTCTTTAGGCGAGGAGCGCCGCTCTACCGCCTTACTTTTCTGGGTCGTGCCGGCAGTAGATGTAGGGGCAGGTCTGGCCAGGAAAGCTTCCACCTCGGCCACCACATTATTCAGTCGGTCGAATGACCGTATTTCCATCCCAATCATCTTTTTTAGGACCTCCCTTCTAAGATTCTATTTGCATATTTGTACAGCGTCCTCCTGATGCGGGGGCCGCTTGCACCTCATTCTGAGGTTCCTCCACCTCTTGATATAATCGAGGGCTGTCTCATCGGCCCTCTGCTTTGTTGAGTAGAGTTCGGTCACTATGACCTCCCTCTCTGTAACATGGAATCTTTCTCTAAACTTCTTCTTCATATCCGGCCAGTCGCTAATCGACCCGGCCGAGAGGCTAGAATACCATTCAAATGCGAGCCCCGTTAGCGAGGACCCGAAGAATTTTAGCAAGTATGACTCGTCGGTGGCCAAGTCGCCCATGACAGTCATATAATAGGCAATGTGTTCTCTCGGGGATCCCTTCCCGTTGAATTTGTCAAACTTGGGCGGCTTGTTGATTCCCAGGGGAAGCCGCTTAACTGCATGGTGTTGCGGGTATGGCACCTGGTAGGCATCAAACGCGACGTAGTTGCCTTCTCCCCTTTCTACGAGCTTCAGCTCGATCATTCTTTCCACCATCATCCGGTTCATGACTACAGGGTCAACCGGCTCTGGGTAGAAGTGTGCCGGCTGCAGGTATGGGGTGACCAGGGTGGTTGCCTGTGGAGGACGCAGCAGCGGGGGTGTTTGGTGCACCAGAGGGAGTACCGGAGGTAGCAGCGGTTGGAGCTGTGGTGGTCGTTGTTGCATTGTCGCCATGCTTGGTTCTGACGACTGAGGCAGTGTGTAGAGCGGCGGAGGGTCATCATGACGAACCGCTCCCCGAGATGATTCACCCTGGACTTCGGGTGGTTTGGAAGCTGAGGATTGTTCAGTTTTCTCCATCAGCTGCTTCTTCAGCAAGTCTATCTCTTGCCGATATTTCTGAAGTAGTATCAAGACCGATGGGTCTATAGTGGCTATAGTGGGGATAACTTCTGTTGCCTCCCCGGACGTACCCTCGGGCAGGATGTTGAGGGGGTCGTCGTCTTATTCCTCTGCCGTCACCACATTGGCGGTCAGGACGGGGGCCTTTTCATCCCACTGGTGGTAGACCTGGGGTTGTTTTTCCTTAGTCATCATCAGGAGCTCCCTTGCTGCTTCTGTTCTGCGAGAACTCGGCCCCGGCCGTGCGGCCAACTGAGCCAATTCTCGGGGATCTTCGGGAAGCCCCACATATCGGTTGGATATACCAGCCATGTTGCAGGTGAAGACCTGCATCCTTCTCCTTCGTCGATGGACCCTCCTTTTAGCTTGTTGCGAGAAGGTCAGCCTTTCAAACATAAAAACTCTTCTTCTTTCTTCCCGCTTGGGGATGGCTTCATCGGATTCGATCTCAAAGCCGTTATCATATCCATTATCGTCGACTGATGACACCATCATTCTTTCTTCTACATCTTCTTCATCAGCCATTGATAGGCAGTAGTCTTCATTGGCGGCGGCCGCTTGCATCAGCCATTGTTGCCCAAGCGAGGGGTTATCTAACCCTCGAAAATAGTTTCTGACCAGACATGTCATCTCTTCTTGACCCCGCTCTTGATGTAACACGGGGGATAGTTGTCGACCTCCCACGGGAGGAATATATGCCAGCCGAGCTCTGTCGGCAGGTTGTTGGAATCTTCATCCCGTAGCTGGGACGTTGGCTTGACGGGCAGCAGCCCAGAAACTTTTACGGCGCGGAGGATCCGCAGCCACTTCTTCTTCTTCCTTCGGGGGCAAGCCCCTTTCTCTTCTCTCTTCCACCTCATCATACACAGGACAGCGACGGATAGGTGCCAGCTGATGGACAGGTTGGACCCGCTTGGGAACCCACACCTGTTTGAACTTTCTCGGCCCGGGGGCCGACCTTCCTTTGCCATAGTGGCCGATTTCTTCTTTTTCTGCCCTCCTTCCAGCGAGGGCCTGATATGTGTTGTAGACAGGGACGGTGGGGATGACTCGGTCCGGGGCCACCCGTGTGTCACGTCCATCGAGGAAGACGAGCATGCCACCCACCATCATAGACTTCCTGGACTGAGATAGAGTCTCGGTAATCACAGTAGCACTCCTTTGGACTTGCCGGCATTGACGTCCTCCAGGGTGCTTGTTGACAATATTAGGGCGGGCCCCATGTATGGCGTCGTGCACCAGGCAGCTAGCGGCCAGGGCCGGACTCTTGGGTGAGTCATTGCAGCAATGAGCCTTCAGAGGCTCCATCTTCCCCACAGCTTCCTTGACAGGTTCCGGGGCTTCGATTTCCAGCATGTCCACGAAGGCCAACCCCAAAAAGTTGGGGAAGCCGACAACGGCAGGGAAGCTGCCGAACTCCATGGGCACCGCCAGGTACCCTTGTGCATGCCCTGCGACGATCAATGGGCCAAAACCTACGCCAGTCAGCCCAGCGGTTGTTGTCATCGTTTGCCTGCAAAGACAAACAAGCCAACGACCAGCAGCCTTTGAGAGGGCCTCGAAGCCCAAGTATCTCGGCAAAGAGATGAAAGGTGACACTGGTCCCACCGGGCGTGCCAGACTATTTGCGATGCGTTTATTCCTTCTTATTATTTTATGTATATATATATATATATATCTTATTTCATGTGTCGATCAACCAATTAACTAACTGGTAATTAACTGACTGATTGACGGCGCGGGCGTGCCAGTCACGTACGTGACAAGTTTATTATGCGCTCATCTTGACCCGTATCGGGCGAAAGTGAGGTTCGATCGGGACCAGTAGTCCGCCATACCATAAAGGCTATGGCGTTAATTACATCCCCCGCGAGGAGGGAACACCTTTGATTAATTGCCGAGATAGTGGGCTGTCGAGGCCGGAATAAAAGATGCGACGTTATGAGCATGACAAGGTCACATGGAATACGTCTATCTATCATGCAAGGGGAGTGTGGTTTAATGAATTAGTGACCCTCGGTACAGGGCGGAGGACGTAGGTCTGAAGACCACCATCGCGCATATCGGAGACTTTCGATCGGGCGTAACCCGATCTTCCGTCGGTGCCATTTGATATACTCGAGGGTGGGTGAATGATGATGATGATAACTATGCAAGCATTTGATATCTATGCATTTGATATCTATGCAAGCATGCATGCATGATGATGATAACTAAGCTAAGCATGGCAACAGAATTATGAAAGTAAGCAGTTATCAATCACGTCTGTTAATCTCCGCCAAGTGAGGCAAGGATAGTAGCACAAGCCTGATAGTAAAACGATTCGGATCCGAACATCACTTCTCTTATTCAGTTTCTTAGGATTCATTAATTCTGGCCACGGGAGACGAAGGTCACCCCGAGGGTGGGTGAATGATTAAAACAACATCAGGGCTTAAAACCGATGCAGCCACGCGTAGGGGTAGAGTTCCCCGGCACGGCCAAACGTGGGCAAACAGAACTAATCCGGCGCAACCAGACGTAGGTGAAAGGGCTAAACCGGCGTGGCCAAAATGTAGGTTAATGGGCTAAACCGGCGCGGCCATGGGCAACTGTTAGCCCGGTGCGAAGGCCCCGGGGCGCGCCGGTTTAGGGCGCGCCGGGAACGGGGCAACCCGCATGAAGAAGAAAATGAGTCTTATGTTGATACGGCGCGGTAGGGTACCGCGCCGTATTAGGGCGCGCCGGGTTCGGGCCGCGCCGTTTTAGTCAATTTTAGGTGAAATTCACAGTATTTTGGTTCATTCAAGATCCTTATGATAGTTTCAAGTCAACCAGATCGATTACTTGTTTGATTGAAGTCCAAGATCCCTCGGAAATGATGCAGTAAGTCAGTGCGAGGTTCACACTCGAGCACTAAGTTGATTGGGCTCAGAATGAGCATCTGATTATGGCTTAATTATTCTGAGTCTGCCCAAAATTGGGCAGCATCTCCCCTGAACATGAAGAGTTGCAGGGGAGGAACGGGGTCATACCCACTTATGGAGTAAGCCCCTAAACGGAGTAAGCCCCTAAACCGCCGGTCTACACCGTGGTAGCCAGCAAACTCCCAACGGATAGGGTACCCCGAGGACTAGCCTGCGAGGGGCACCAAGGCTCCGTGGGTGAGGATAGAGGGATGAGGCCACTGATAATGGGAGCAGCACCCCGAGGGCTAGCCTACGAGGGGTGGGCAACCCACAGCCTACGACACATCCCTTGGAGGGACCGACCATTAAGAGAGTGAAGCTCCGAGGGCTAGCCTACTAGGAACACACATCCCTTGGCCTCTATCGGGTCTCCAGATTGTTGGGGCTAAGCTTGTTAGACTAGGACCCCTGTTATTATCTGCTGTGGCCTTGAGGAAGCATCTACCATCAAGAGGTAGAGCCCTCGATCACCCAGCAGTTCCATGAAGCAATGGGGAATGTCCCCCTCCCCGGGCGATTAAGACGGAATGAAAGAATCTCGGAACGATTCAACTGACCGTGATGTAGAGGGGTAGTCAATGCACAGATGAGATGAGCCAATCGTAGAAGCATATGCTCGAACAACTAGGATGCAACATTCAGGCGATGGATCCTGCCATCCCAAAGGCGACTCCCACTTCGGGAGCAACAGAGCAGTACGAAGGGAGGAGTTAATGGGAGTTAGACCCTCGATACCACGGCGGGAAGAAGCATGCGCATGAGCACAGCTCTGTCCACGGAAGGGGATACAAAGACCCTTAAAACAAACATGGAAGCGGTCGATGGGAAAGACCCAGGGAGGGGTCATTTTTGTAGCCCGCGATGCTTCGGGGCATGATCGGGACTCGAGGAAACCGGAGTCGGGAACCACGCGCGGAAGAACTCATACATATGCATTGACATAGATAGAGAAAGGGAATAAGCTTCGAGCATTCATTCGACCTATTGGTCCACGCATCTATATACATATAACCACCCAGTAGACGGGGATGGACTAACATTTACATTACAAATCCGGTGCCGGCATCGTCGCTCGGTCGCCGTTCATCAGTTGCAGAGGCAAAGGGATGCGCAGAGGCACAACAACAAAACAAACGGGAAGAGAGAATCGCAGAGAAAGGGCGGGGGGTCGGCTCGTATCATCGCCATCCCTCCCCCTCTCGCTTACATCTGATAGATAGAAACCCCCAAAAAAAGAATCCAAGAAAGCGCCGGTGGCCACCTGTTCTCGGAACAGAGTATCGGATCTTCAGCTAAAGCAGAGGAAGATGGCCGGTGGAGGACGCTCAGACAAAACCCATTTTCCCAAGAGCTCTATCTCTCCCGGAATCTGGTTCGCTCTCCGACCCTCCTCTTTTTTCTTCTTCTCCTCTCTTTTTTTTTGTCCTCCTCCTTAATCGAACAGCTTCCTGCATATATATAGGAGGTTTGAAGTTTGATCCGGCGTGGAAAATGGCACACCGGGGAAGGCTCCATGGCCTTTTGTTCGCCGGAATAATGGGCCCAGGTGGGGTTCTTTGCGCGCTGGAATAAGGGGCGCCAGATGGGGGCGCGCCGTGTTAATGTTCCTCCCACGTCGCGAGTCAGTCGATGAGTCCGGGGATGATTCCGGGGGTCACCGGAAACATTTATCTCATGAATGCTCCTTGAAACCCCGATGATATGTCTTGTCGAAGCTCCCAGGTCGACGTACGGCCATTCCCAAGACTCCAAATAGCTTTGATTTGATCATGCGGGCTTTCTGCTGACACGGCCTTTGGCTCTATGATTCGTGCTGCTGGCTCGATCTGGCTTGTGCCCAAAGCTCCTTCGGGGGTGGGATAACACCAGGGATAGTTCCGCCTGAGCTGGACGATCATTCGGCCACTAACGGACCCATCTTGGCGGGAAGCCGTACCCATGCCGGGTGATCGAGATCTTCTGCCGACAGAGCTTTCGGTCCTCCGTCCTGGAGAGCCAGGGGGACTCTTTCATCTTCAGGAGAGCCTTTCATGCGGTGGGTAGCCACTGGGTAGACCGTCGTCCTTGATCAGACAACGGGTGTAGTGTATGTGACACGACGGAGTCGATTCCGGTTCATTGGGCAGGCTTCGTCGCACTGCCGGTTGGTTGTGAGTTCGTCTCGGCTCTCCTGAGGTGAAGTCCCCATGCTCATGCGGGGTGACTCGAGGCTCTGGCAGCTTGAGAAGTCTTCAATATGTTGATCTTTATCGGCTTCCGTGCTTCAGCGGGCCGGGTCCTTCGTCTTTGTGGCTTGGTCGCCGACAATCATATTTTGGGTGCCAACAGTGTTAGTGTTGGCTGATGCTTGGAGAGCGTAGCCAATGTTTGGGTTTGTTCTTCCCTGCTTCCTCTTGTTGGTTCTTTTAATTTCGAGGATGAAATTCCTATAAAGAGGGGAGGCTGTAATGCCTTGAGTCTTTCTGATCCTTATCAGAGAGTTTCGGATCGCTTTTATGGGTCTTGAGTTGTGTTTTATGATCCGCGTGGGTTTTTCTCCCGTACAAGTTTCAGAACCCAGTGGAGAGTTTATTATTGAGTTCATCAACTCGAGGATGCTATAGTTGCGTTGCATTCTTTCCGAGGATCGTTTAGACTATTTTTCTGAATTAGTTCATTTTCGGACCAAAAATCAGATTTTACGAAAATTACAAAATGTCCTAATTTTCTATTTTTCTTTTCTCTTTTTCTTCCTTCACCTCTCTCCCCTCTCTTCTCTCGCCGTTCACACTCTCTCCACCTTCGTTCTCTCTCCTCTTTCTCCCTCTGCTCCGGCTACATACGGAGGAGGCCCAGGGATGCTGTGGAGATGCCGTGGAGGTGGTCTGGAGCGTGCTGGCGTGATGAATGGAGCGTGGTGTTGGCGTGATCCTTTGGTGGATTCAAAGCTGACATGTTCGGTTCGTTTGATCAATTTCGGCGTGGTTTAGTCGCTTCGGCGTGCTAGAACTTCGTTGGAGGTAGGGAGATGGGTGCCCTACTCTTCTTCTATGTTTCCTCGCGATTTGGAGCCGAACGGTGCGCGTATGTGTGGGTTTGGCATCATTTTGGGCAAAAGCATGTTCGGGGGGTGTGAGACGAGTTCGCCTCTTTCGATAACGATTTCTTGCTCGATTAGTTTCATTTGAACCCCTGGCATGTCAGCATTCCATTTTCGCTGGTTTCATTGTGATTGGTGGTCATTTGGGACCGTTGTAAGCCCGGGAACCCATGTGACTCATTTTGGGTCGATTCGGTAGAATCACCCGTTTCTTGTGTTTTTGGTGTCGTTTGGACCCCTTCCGATCTGTGAAAGGTTTATTTGGCTATTAGGGTTGCTTCCCCTTCGTTTAGAAGCGAACGGGGCATGGAACGGCTGGGTTCAGTCATTCCCCTATTTTTCCCGCTGTGACGCCTAAGCAGTCATACCAGAGACCGTTTGGGTTCCCTTAGCGGTCCAACCATGACCGTTTGGGTCTATGCCGGTTCTATGTCGGTTCAGGCCTAAGTGGTCATTCGGTAGACCATTTAGGGTTGCTTGCGGTCCATCATTAGACTGCTAAGCTTTGTCCAACGGTCCATTGTTAGACCACTAGGTTTAGGTGTTATGTCGATTTGGCCAAGCAGTCACGCGATAGACCGCAAGGCTGGTCTTGGCAGTACATTGCTAGATCGCTAGGCGCCGTTTATGTTGGTTCGAGGGTTTTTAAGTCGGTTGGGCTAGTGGTCCTAGCCCTGACCGTTTAGTGATCTTGGCGGTCCTTTTGGCGACCGCTAAGCTCTGTTTGACCGGTTAAGTCGATTTCACTGTAGAGAGTTTGACTGGGTCTGGCGGCCTAACATATGACCTCTAGGGTTTCCCTTGTGGCCCTGCGATAGACCGCATGCCCCTATGCTTTCTGTTTTCCATTATTTTGGCCTCCATTTGTCTTGGCTTAATCTTGTGGTTTGCCCATAGTCCCGTGGATGTCTTGGACGTTCTATGAGGGCGATGACCATGTTGTGAGGTAGCCGGGAGTGCCATTATATCGAGCTGTGTTCCGTGATGCTTCAGAGTCATTATTGGTTTCTAGTCAACCCGGTGTGATCCAGTGGTTGACATGTGACCTTGCGAATGTCTCAGTGATCCGATGTGGAACGAGACATGGTTTAGATGCCTTGAGAAACTATCTTACCTCGGTTTACGTGTCCACATGCTTTGAGGGTCTCAGTGATCCCTCATGTCTCCGTGATTCATGTTATGCAGAGGTGTGGATCTGGAAATCCTATGTCATTTCCTTCATAAGTGTTTTACTGTGATTGGCTTAGAGATTAAGCTGTTTGGCGGCTTATTACAGCTTTCGTGCGACGATCTTGACCCCGAGTCTCCTGACTCAAGGATCATTGTGTTAGCAGGTCTAGTTGTCTGTCCTGAGTCGGGTGGCAATCTGGTATGCCACCTTGTTTCTGGTGTTGGTGCTTTGCAGTATGTGTGACAGTGCGTGCTTAGCCTATCCGTACTTCAGCACTACTGTTTCGAAGTCTCTGTGTCTAGTGAGACTCCACTAGTCGTAGCCTGACGACACTTTCCTTTGTGTCAGCCCACCTGGGAGTGGTGGCGGGTCAGGTTTTCGATATACGGTTTGTAAGCTAGTTTCCGTGGACTCCCTTACCTTTCAGTAACGTCCTACTGTGGAAGAAAACTAGCTAGAGGCCTGGCTCAAGGTATTGAGCTTGTGTGTACACACGTGGTCAGGGGCGTTTGGACGAGCACCGACGGGCATGACCCTGACTAGTCATTCGTTACTATAGTTCTGTTGCTCCTTGTACTAGGTATTGGTGTTCCTTGTACATGGCTCTTTACGTGTGTCTCAGTTACCGCCATTCTAGGTGAGTACGAGATACCTGAGGCGCAGTGTAAGACATCAGTGGACGCATCTGGCTGTTCTTCTAGTGAGGAGATGCTTTTGTCACTTGACACATAACTCTCGTGACACGTGTTTTCGTCATTGGTTTCCGAGTAGCCTGTGCGTGGCTTCACTCGAAGTCCAGTCTTGTATAGCGTACACGACGATAAGCTCGTGTATGTTCGTGCCTTTGACTGTGTAGGTTTTCTATAGGGTTTTTACCTATTTCGGTGGGCTTCAACTTTGAAGCTAGTGCTTTGTCGACGGATCGGTAACTCCTGACTTTGTAAGATCGGGGTTCGCCTTTCTGTTACTTTTTGGAGTAGTAGCTTAGAGGGCCGAGGTTTGATCGGCAGCCGTGTTTCTGGTTAGCACGGCTTTGCTCTTTCTTTTAGTTATCTTTACTCCTGCGTTTACAGATTTACTGTTGTAGTTAGTACTACTGTTACTTCTGTTCTTCCTGCTTTATTGTTTAGCATTGTTTAGCGTGTTACTGCGTTATTTTCGGTGGAGATCCGCGTGACCCCTACTAAGCCAGTGACATGAGGCTCACCCCTACTTTTCAGGTGTGGTCGTTCTTCTTCCTCATGGTTCGTGGCGTGGTGCGTCAGTTCGTAGTTGCCAGCATTGCTAGTGTTACCTGCGTCGGGCTTCCCCCGACTTCAGTGTACGTTTTCCTTTCTGTTGGACAGTACCTTTCTTAATTTGGACTTGACTCTGTTAATTTAAATTGTTAATTGAAAAGGTAATTTTATTTCTGCTACTTTAGCAAACTTGATCATTGAAATATTAATTACTTACTGCTTTATCTGGGACTTCAATGTACCACACACACTCCTTTTATCCCTTGGAGCTTTACCGCTCTTGGGAGGCCTCACAGGATCCAAGTGTTATCGGGTTTACCCGGTATCCGAACCCTGGGTCATCACATCACGTGACCATCATTAGCTCCCTGGGTCCACGTGCCAACTTCCCGCCATTCTTGGGATCACGTGCCCATCATTAGCTGACTTGGGATCACGTGCCTCAGCCTTAGTTCGAGCACACGTGCTTGCCTTAATCCTGTCAATTAGAAGAAGGCATTTCGTCAAACACTTTGTTATCATAATCAAATGCAGACATAGTTAAACATCATATTGGTCAAACATTCATATCAGAGATGTATAATATGGTGTACATGCTTAGATGATGAAGATTGACCTTAATGATGAATGTTGTAGTGTGAGAATAGATGATGACTTCAGCTGCACAGACTTGGCTATGTTAAATGCAAATGTGCATAGGCTTGAATACATGTGCTTCGACCTTGTGTATGCATGTGCATAGACTTCGAATGAATATGCTCTGACCTTGTGCGAGTATATGCTCTGACTTATATGAATTTTGTAAGACCCTGAGTCTTTCGGATCTTTATCGGAGAGTTTCGGATCGCTTTTGTGGGTCCTGAGTTGTGTTTTACTATCCGCGTGGGCTTTCTCTCGTACAAGTTATGGAACCCCGTGATAAGTTTATTATTCAATTCATCGACTCGAGGACGCTACAGGTTTGTTGCATTCTTTCTGAGGATCGTTTAGACTATTTTTTCGTATTTTTCTGAATTAGTGCATTTTCGGGCTAAAAATCGGATTTTACTAAAATTGCAAAATTTCCTAATTTCTTTTCTATTTCTTCTTTCTTTCTCCTTCTTCTCTCCTCACCGCCGCTCACTTCCTCTCTCTCATTCTCTCTCCTCTCTTCTCCTCTCTCCGCGGGGCACGCGACCGTGACGAGGTGGACGAGGTAGGGTCATCGTGGAGTTGGCCTGGCGCGTGATTGGGAGAAGGATTGAGCGTGGCATTGGCGCGATCCCTCGGTGGAATCAAAGCCGACGTGACGGGCTCGTGAGATGATTTTCAGAGTGGTTTAGTCGTTTCGGCGCGCTAGAACTTCGGTGGAGGTAGGGAGATGGATGCCCTACTCCTGTTCTGCGTTTCCTCACGATTTGGTGCCGAACGGTGCGAGAACGAGCGGGTTTTACCTCGTTTTGGGTGAAAGCATATTTGGGGGGTGTGAGATGAGTTCACCTTTCCAGGCAATGATTTTCAGCTTAGTTAGCTTCATTCGAACCCCTGGCATATTGGGAATCCGTTCCCGCCAGTTTCATTCCATTTGGTTGAAAATCGGAGTCGGTATGAGCCCGACTATCCCCGTGACTCATTTTGGGTCAATTCATGGGAATCGCCCATTTCCTATGTTTTATGCATTGTTTGGATCCCTTCTGATCTGTGGAAGGTTTATTTCATCCTTAGGGTTGTATCCCTGTCGTTTAGACGCGATTGGGGCGTGGAACGGCCGGAATCAGCCAATCCTCTATTTTACCCGCCGTAGCGTAGTGGCGGTCCTTTCAGAGACCATTTTCACCTCTGTAGCGGTCCTCAGGTGACCGTTTATGCTTTTCGAATAGTAAGTCGGTTCAGGTCTTCGCAGTCGCACGATAGACCATTTTCTTCGATTCACAGTCGTATGATTGACCGCTAATCTCTGATAGCGGGCGTACGATAGACCACTAACGAGATTGAGTATGTCGGTTGGCTAACGCGGTCGTGCGATAGACCGCTAAGGCTTGGCCGGCGGTCTGAGAAATGATCGCTAACCATTATTTATGTCGGTTTGGTATTTTTGGGTCGGTTAGGCTAGCGGTCCTAGCTTTGACCGCTATTTCTCCCTGGCGATCCTATGAGTGACCGCCAGCAGGTTTGACTATTCTAAGTCGGTTGGGGGTTGACCGAGTTTAGCGGTCATATGGACGACCGCTAATGTCTTCTTCGCGGTCCCGTGGAAGACCATTTTTCCCCTATGTCCTCTTAATAGTGGTGCGGCTTTTCTTGACCACCCAGTGTTTAAGTTCTCTGTGTGAGGGTAGCGGTTCATTAGCTGACTGCTTGGTTTACCTAGCGGCCTGGCATATGACTGTTTACTTCCCAGAGCTTTGTTTTCCTATTATTTGGCCTCCATTTGTCTTGGCTTATCCTTATGGTTTGCCCGTTGTCCCGTGGATGTCTTGGACATCCTATGAGGGCGTTGACCATGTTGTGAGGTAGCCGGGAGTGCCATTGCATCGAGTTGTGTTCCGTACTATTTCAGAGTCATTATTAGTGTCTGGTCTACCCGGTAGGATCCAGCGGTTGACACGTGACTTTGTGAATGTCTCGGTCGTCTGATATGGATCGAGACATGGTTTGGATGTCTTGAGGTATCAGCTTACCTCGATTTACATGTCCATGTGCTTTGAGGGTCTTGGTGATTCCTCAGGTCTCCGTGATTCGTGTTATGCGGAGGCGTGGATCAGGTGATCCTATGTCATTTCCTTCATCGGTGTTTTACCGTGATGTGGCTTAGGGACTACGTTGATTGGCGGCTTGTTACCGCTATGTACGACGATCTTGACCCCGAGTCTTGTGACTCAAGGATCATTGTGTTGGCAGGTCTAGCTGTCTGTCTTGAGTCTGGTGGCAATCTGGTATGCTACCCTGTGTCTGGTGCTTTATAGTGCGTATGACAGTGCGTGTTTAGCATGTCTGTACTTCTGCACTGATGTTTTAGAGTTTCTATGTCTCGTGAGCCTCCACTTGTCATAGCCTGACGACTCATGCATTCCAGTGTGTCAGCCCACCTCGGAGTAGTGGCGGGGCAGTTCTCGATAGATGGTTTGTAAGCTAGTTTCCGTGGGCTCCCTTGCCTTACAGTAGCGTCCTACTAGGGGAGAAAGCTAGCTAGAGACCTAGTTCAAGGCATTGAGCTTGTGTGTGCACACGTGGTCAGGGGTGGTTGGACGAATGCCGACGGGCGTGACCCTGACTAGTCACTCGTACCTTGTTCCTGGTTCTATGGTACTATTGCTCCTAGTACTTGGTATTGTCGTTCCTTGTACTTTGGTTCAGTGAGTGTCTCAGTTACCGTCGTTTCAGACATGTGGGAGATACTTATGGCACAGTGTAAGACGTCAGTGGACACATCTGGCTGTTCTTCTAGTGAGGAGGTGCTCCTATCACTTGACGCATAACTCTCGTGACCGTGTTTTCATGACCGGTTTCTGAGTAGCCTGTGCGTGGCTTTACTCGAGGTCTAGTCTTGTGTAGCGTACACAACGATCTAGTTGTGTATGTTCGTGCTTTGAGTGTGTAGGTATTTTATAGGGCTTTTGCCTGTTTTGTTAGGCTCTAACTTTGGAGCTTGTGTTTAGTTGATGGATCGGCAACGCCTGACCTTGTTAGATCATGGTTCACCTTTCTGTTGCCGTTTGGAGTAGCTTAGAGAGCCGTGGTTTGGTCGGCGGCCGTGTTTCTGGTTAGTAAGGCTTCTCTCTCTCTTTAGTTGTTCTTTCTTTTTCTTACTTCTACTTTTTACAGCTTTACTGTTGTAGTTACTGCTATTGCTCCTGCTCTTTGAAGCTTTACTGTTTAGCGTGTTACTGCGTTGTTTCCAGTGGGGATCCGCGTGACCCCTACTGAGCCAGTGACACGAGGCTCACCCCTACTTTTCAGGTGTGGACTTCTTCTTCCTCGTGGTTCGTGGCGCTATGCGTCAGTCCGTAGTTGCCAGCGTTGCCAGCATTCTTTGCGTCGGGCTTGCCCCGACTTTAGTGTACGTTTTATTTTTCTGTTGGGCTGCACGTGTCTTTATTTGGACTGGACTCTGTTAATTTAAATTGTTAATTGAAAAGGTAATTTTATTTCTTCTACTTTAGCAAACCTGTTAATGAAATATTATTTGCTTACTGCTTTATCTGGGACTTCAATGTACTACACACACTCCTTTTATCCCTTCGGAGCTTTTCCATTCTTGGGAGGCCTCGCAGGATCCAAGTGATTATCGGGTTTACCCGGTATCCGGACCTTGGGTCGTCACAGGTGGTATCAGAGCTTTGTTGTGTGTGAGGTACATGGGAATTCGAGATATTGTAGTATTCAGAGTCCTTAAGGTCTAGTACAGCCAGCTGTCGGCATTAACATTGGCATTGGTTTTGCGATTGTTTGTCGCTTTGTTTCCGTTTATGGTCTTGTGCGTGCTGCGTTGGCACTGTGCGAGAAGGTTTTGCTCTCGTCAGGATGTGACGGAGTGCTCTTCTTCTTGCTATGGTGTTGTGAGAATGGATTTTATTTATTTATTTTATTTTTTTATCTTAGTTGTTTATTTTAATTATTAGTTTATTAGGCGTGCTAGTCACCAGAGTGACAATTTATTATGCGCTCGATCTGACTTGGTGAGTCAATTGTGAAGTCCGAGTCGGGGCCGGAAGTCCGTCATACCGTAAAGGCTATGACGTTAATTACGCCCTTCCAAAGAAGGACAACCCTTGACTAATCGCCAAAGTAAGAAGGACCCCGGGGGCAAAATGAGATAAGACTACTATGCTCATTTTATTTGCAGGATATGAGATTCAGGCACGTGCTCATGCGATTTGACAGTTTATTATGGTTCATCTACCTGCTTCCCGGTACGAGGGCGGAGAACTTAGGTTCGAGAACCACTCTCACGCATAACGATGGCTTCCAATCGGGCATAGCCCGATCTTCGACCATGCATTATTTGATATACCGAGAGCACAGGAGAGGATGACTTTAGATTTGTTTGACCATATTGAGAATGTTGCATGAGATAGACATGTTTGTTCATCATGAAACTAGGCAAGCACTAGAAGAACAACAAGATTTATTAGAACATTGCGGCATTTCATGTCCATCTCTTAATCTCATCTACATGAATCACGGAATAGGATTAAACTGAGACGGACTAATCCGAGACGGTGTTCATACGCAGAAGTATTAAATGTTTCTATTCCCTAGAGGGAGTCACCAGAGACCATGCAGAGGCAGGGCCCTTTGGATCCCAAGGGGTTTGAAGCTGATGTAGCATACCGAACATCAGAGTTCATTTCGGCAGCATCTCCCCTTTATTTTGGACTATGCCAAAAAGGGGAATATAGGACATCCATCTACGGAGTGCCGAGATGGAAGCCAAAAGAAAGATGGGCGTAGCCCGAGACCCAAGAAGATCATAATCTGGCGGGACAGTGTCCACTCATCATGGCATTTATTAGATGTTTCTATTCCCTAGAGGGAGTTACTAGAGACCATGCAGAGGCAGGGCCCTTCGGATCCCAAGGGGTTTGAAGCTGATGTAGCATACCGAAGATCAGAGTTCATTTCGGTAGCACCTCCCCTTATTTTTAATTATGCCAAAAGGGGAGTATAGGACATCCATCTACGGAGTGCCGAGATGGAAGCCAAAAGAAAGATGGGCGTAGCCCGAGATCTGAGAGGATCATAATCTGACGGGACAGTGTCCACTCATCGTGGCAATCATTAATATCCCCTTGAAGAGGCCATAGGAGAACATGCAGTGGCAGAACTCCATATGCCAGTGGGGTGGCAGAATGTAGGGGGGTCAACCCTATTAATTTAGCTCCCATGGGCTTGAGTGAAGGACTATTACTCTTCCCTGGGGTGGTAATGGTTTTATGCTGAGTATAATAAGGCTAGGGGGTTCATGAGGGCGTCAGCACAGTAGTGTCTCGGTGTGGCTAGCCTCGGCGCGATAGAGAACACTAAGGGGCATCGGCCTGGGGGCTGTTTGAAGGGTGGTCGGCGCGCTGGGTGTTCCTCGGCGCGCCTATCACTCGGCGCGGAACCCGCGCTGAGAGAGGGCCGCAACGAGAGGCCTTCCTACGCCGATAGTAGAGGTTTCAGAGGGTTTTAAGGGTTTACGAGGTTATGGATTTTGGGGTTTTTATCTGAGGGTTTAGGGAGGTTTTATTCAAGGGCTTTGAGAGGCTTTATTCAAGGTTTTGGGAGGCTTTATGCAAGGGCTTCAAGATGGCTTTATTCAAGACTGGGAATGGTTTTGGAACAGATCACCCCGAGAAGAAGATGGCTTTCATTCTGGAGCACCACTGGGAGCCAGGTTATTTATCGAATCTTATGAACTTTGATTCGGATATATCCTTCACCGTTTCACGAATAAGAAGCCATGAGATGGACTATCTCAGGCTCTCACCGTGATTGTGAAGTTGCAAAGGCAAAGGCGATGCAATAAAAAACACTCAGGTGATCTGAGGGGTGTGCATACAGCAGAATCAACTTCGTTCGCAATGGCTATTAGATATAAAAGATTTAGAGAGGTAGAGAGAGAGAGAGAGGAAAATCTTAGAATACCATATTTCATTTCATCCAAAAGAACGTATACATTCAGCACGGAAGGGGAATCAGACTGCAAGAATCTAAATACAGATGATGCCCCTTGACAATCTACCGGGCCATATCGGCATTTGATATCGACGGAAGAACAACGCTCAGAAGTAGACCAAAAGAAAGAAAATAGATCCAAATAAAATATGGGGAAGGGGAGAATATAGCCCGTTAGGGCATTTGACAGACGAACCCCACCTTGAATCTCCTTCCCCGGGCTTCTGCAGCTCTCTCTTTCTCTCTTCGGATCTCCTTCAGCATGCTCTCAGACTCTTCCCCTTATTTCTGGCTTCGAACCCTCTTTTCTTTTTTTTAGATCTCTTTCTCTTGATCCGATTGATCCTCCCCACACATGCCGAACGCATGGGGTTATATAGAGGGCTGGCCCCCTTCTATCGGTACGGACATCTCCCGACACGGTATGCAGTCGGCGCGCTCGGTAGTAGACCTCTCGGCGTGCTCCTTTTGTAATGGGCTTAGGCCATCTACTCAATGTATTGGCACCGATAGAATAGATTATGAACAAATCGGCCTTCTTCATTGGCCATATGGGCTTCTTAAAGTGCTCATTTGTTCTCCTTGTCACTTAGCATTCGTCATCAACAGACATGTGCGAAGCTATGTGAATCCCATTTTACGAACATCAGAATATTCTGAGGACCCTCTTCAGTAGGCAGATGATTGCCCGGAGGTTGGCGTAGTCTTAATCAGCCTGACTATCTGAATGATAGCCGTGCTGGACAGCAGCTTGGCCAAAAATGGCTTCAGCCAGACATAGTGTCAGAGGTGATCGATCTCTTCTATTCTGATTCTAAGAACTTCCAGGGATGACACAGGAGTTGCCCCATTGACTGATCTTCAAAGCCCTGAGCTTGCTTTGGCTTCTTCTTTTATCTTTGTATATTTTAGGTGTCAACAAATGCCCCCCGCCTGTAGGTGACTTAAGCGAAGAATGAGGGGCACGGGACCCATGGGTGCATATTGTTATGCACTTTGTACTTTTCTTCAGGTTTGCTCCTATTCACTGTGTCTATTCACAGCTTGGAATTTTTATAATCCCAGCACTTTGTAAGCATTTTTTGGACTAATGCCAGATTGTTGGGTCTTAAACGACTTGCATTTGGATTTAATCTTCTGGTTGCAGCATCCCGACATGGGCAAATCGGCGCGGACGATAGCCTCGGCACGCTCATCTCGGCGCGGCATGGGTCTCGGCACATAGTTCATTTCGGCGCGCTCTTGGCTGGGTGCTACTCGACGCGCATTCCTCTCGGTGCGCCTTTTCGCCAACGGGGCTCTCGACGCGGGTAGCATCTCGGCGCGCATTAGGGTTTTACCCTATTTATGTGCCGAGAGGATGAGGGAAGCTCATTTCACCCTGAGCTTTCTCTCTCTTCTCTCTTCGTCCTTCACCGCGGCGGCGATCGACGTGAGCTCCTTCAGAGGAGATTTTTCTTTCTCCCTCCTTTTCTCACTGTGAGGTTCTCTTCTTTTGCTTCTCATACGGGACTACGTCCCTCTTTACTAAGGAGTCATCCCCTCTTGGTGGATGTTCATCCGATTTGACTTCTGGGCATACCCCGGATAAGGGGGGGGGGGACTGTCAAAATTTTCTTAGGATTCCTTCCTCTGTTTCTGTCTCCATATTGTCTTATTTTCTTTGGTTTTTATCTGCAGTTGCTGAAATGGCCACCACCTCTAGCCATGCTGCTTTTGGAACTGTAGATGCTGGGGCCTCTTTATGGGGACGTCAGACCAAGATCACTAACTTTTTATTTTGCATTTGAGTCCTTTTATTTGTATTTATATCCTTAAGAAAATATGTATGCAATTGTAAGGCTTTATAAGCCAATTGCATTTGAGTCCCTTATGTGGCTTTATAAGCCAATTGTAAGCCTCTTGATGGGGATCGGTTCTACTTCATATCGGATCTAGTCACATAAGGGACAAGCGGTGATTCCTAGTGAGTCTTCGAGCTGCCATCCCTCCTTTGAGAGTGACCCCACCCCGGAGTGTCCACCTCTAGCCTCATTCCCCAGCAGCGTGTGCATATCGAATCTATACGGGATGAGCAGGTGTCGATTACTTGGAGTGGAGCGTACTCCGCGCTTCCAGGTTCGGTGACAGATCCCCCGGAGCTACTCAAGCAGCCGCACCCCTTACTCGACGGGGTCGAGTTCTTCCCACCCGGGGAGAATTAATGGGGACATCAGAGCAAGTTCACTAACTTTTTATTTTGCATTTGAGTCCTTTTATTTGTATTTATATCCTTGAGAAAATATGTATGCAATTGTAAGGCTTTATAAGCCAATGTGTCATTCCCTAAGGATCTTTGGGTTTTGGGCAAAAGTACAGTAGGACCAGCAAGGGACCCCCATCTCCTTTCCTATTGGTCCACCTAAGCCTTAGGGCCCATGTGGGGCCAGTCAAAGGTCCAAGGTGGGCTTCTAGATGGCTTGACCATTCAAGGGGACAATTGGATTAAAAAGTCCAATATTCCAACCCTTAAAGTTCAAGATGCTTCCCCCTTATAATGTAGTTTATCTCATGTTGTATTTTTTTTATTTAATTTGGTCATTTGACCACATGGGGAAGAAAATCCCCTCTCTCCCATGAAATTCCTAGCCCCCCACCCCTTGCCATTCTCTATATAAGCCTATGTATAGTGTCATTAGAGAAATTAATGAAGAATTAAGTATTTTTGCTAAGAGCAAGCCCAAGGGCACCCCTTGTGTCTCTCCCCCCCTCTTGCAGATGAATTTCTGCCATTCTAGGGTGTGAAACCCTCCTCTTGGTGTGACTCCAAGATCTCCACCTCTGCTGGATTCGACTTCCGGCCACCGCCTTCCGTTCGTGCCGCCACCGCCGCTTCGCCGGAGTTCTGTCTACATCAGGATAGATCCCTACTTCATGATTTTTAGCTCGCAATCAGGAGCTCAGATCGTAACCAAACTTGGAGGGTGAGTCATCCACGTCCACCCCAGCCTCCACAAAAAAATTCAGTCATTTACCTTTTGTTTGCTATTTTTTCATTTTCGTATATTGCCACCTTCCAGTTCTGTCTTCTGTTCAGATCCTGTCACAACAACCTTGTGTTTCCAAGTTTCGACCCCCTTTCTCTATTCTTCTTGAGTCACCAATTTTATTGGGAGTTTTGTCCACCACCCCCATCATCCACGAATGTTCTTGTAATTTCTAAAGTCCTTTTTGTATTTGTAAAAATTGTTGTCTTCTCCCAAATCTGTTCTGTCCTGTGCAGTTCAGATCCGACCCCCAGTCAGTATAAAATCCCCCAAAAATCGAAACCTCCACCAAACCTTTCATAAAAATTATCCCCGTCTTCCTTGTTCCGTCCTCTACAACGTTCATGAAGAGTCCAAGTTCCAGATCTGAGGTTTGAGACACGGTCAACGTCAGTTCTCAGGAAAAATCACTTCTATCCTGAGATTTCTCGTCCTGTCCAACATCAGCTTGTAAAATCAGTCAATACCAGATCTGAGAAATTCAAAATTATTTCTCTAGCCCTAGATCGAAGCATTTTGAAATAGATTTCCAACGATACCTCTTGTGCGTCGATCCGAGGTCGGGAGTGATCATAACAGAAGATCTCGCCGGGTCGCGCGCTGTAAAACAGTAACTTCAGATTCGTGGGCGGCACAGTCAACAAGTGAGACCGGAGCCGACTCGCCTCCCACGAGGTGAACCAGCGTACCGCCGTCCCAGGGAGCTCCTCTCCAGGAGCCAACGTCACAACGGTACCACTCCGGGCCCACTCGGACCCGCCGATGAGCATGTGGACCCCACGTTCGTGAATACGAGTGCCATTGAAGCTACATCAAAATGCTGCCTGTGAACCCAACTTCGGTCCTCCCGGTCCCCATTTGTAGCCCGTTACCTCCTTGCGTCGAGTGGGCAGTGGAAACCATTTCTGTAATTATTGTAATAACTGTTTAACCGGGAGTTACTGTCTTGGCCGGGATCGTCTTCCCCACGCCCGGAGCATGGAGGTAAACTCGCTCCCTCTCTTTATCGCATTTTGCTTAGTTCGTATTCATTCGTATATGCCGCTGCGAGTGTAGGTTCCTAGCTTGATATATTGTTATCACCGCTGTGAGAGTGAGTGAGTGTATCGTCCCGTGACTCAATCCGAGTTAACGCGGAAAAGCCGATACCCGAGACTCACGGCCGGTTTCTCAACCGCGCCCGATCCCATGTCTTCCCTTGCTTAGGGGCGATCGCGAGCTAGAGTCCCAGGTCGCGTGTCCGTCCCACATCAATTTGGTATCAGAGCGCCAGTTGAGTCTAAGGTGTCTAAAAAAAATAAAATAAAAAAAGAGTCGTTTAAGTCGGTCTAAGTGTCACATTTGCATACCATTAATCGGTATATCAAAAGGTGTTGTCCGAACATTAGGCTATGCCTATCGGGAAGGCCGCACACTTGCGCGAGTGATCTTCGGATCGATTAACTCCGCCACGTACCGAGTCTTGGTTTACGTCTAGGGTCCTTAGTGTGCATTAGTTAGTGCATTCCAACTTGCATTGTCGTCATGTCTAGTGTCTTGTCTCCATGTGTCGGCATGTCCGCCTTGTAATTCCCCATTCCAAATGGAATCTCGGTCGCCCAGGCGATCTGACCGTTGGCCTACCCATGGGTTGGGCAACCACCCTCTCCACTTCCGTAGGCCCAAAGCCTCAGATTTTTATGGTTCCAATGACCCGGGTGATTACCTACGTTGGGAAGCCGCCATGGAAAAATACTTCGCTTGCTATCCCATGTCCGAGGCCGGACAATTCTATTTGGCCAAGGATAGGCTTCATGACCGGGCTGCCGAAAAATGGAGAACCATCGAAGGCTTAAGGTAGGTTAGGAGGCAATGGCCCCTCGAATCATGGTGGGACATGAAGAGAGAGCTTATGATGGTCTACGTTCCCCAACCGGTCACCTCTAACCGACCCCACCCAATCACCTCCAACCAAGTGGGATATAGTCGGAGGCAAGAAGCCCCACCGATAGCTGAGCCTAGGCCCACCCCCAGGCCGAGAGATGAGGAGCGAGTCCACCCCGAGGCCCCTACTCCAACCCGCACCTTAGATGAAATCAAGAAAATGCTTTCAAATTGGTTGGAAAGGATAGAAAGGACACATGCTCCTTCACCACCCGTGAGTGCTCCATTGCCACTTTCTACTTCTGAACTTTATTCGAAACCATCTTATTTAGAGCCACCCATGTTTCTAACGGGTACGCTTTTCATCACCGAGCTGCTTCTTAGTTGGCTCAAGGATGGCTTGGTCCCGCCTCCTTATCCATCAATGGACCCCACCCTACCATTAGTGCTGGTCAACTCATTCCATACAACATTCCGATCTAGTCACCATGTTGACACCTTGGATGACCTTATTGTGGGATTAGATTCGCAATGGAAGTTGACGCACTCATTGGCCCGAGGCTTCGACCAACCCACTAGTCTTAGCTTCACCCATCCGGCCTTAGGGTCCATTACATCTGTGTGCACCGTGGGTTGTGTCACCACGGAGATTCTCTTATTCCTCCCTATATCGGTCGAGCCCGACTTCATACCCTTTTGTCCGAGGGAGGAATCATACTTCCTACCTACGATCACCATCCCACCCGCCACAATTCATGAAGGTGACCATCTACACCTTCAAGACTTCCATACATGGGACCGTGACTTGTGGGAACCCACCACAAGGGGTCATACCTTCTTTGATCCCTTTGACCAATTCCCTAGTGGGCCCCTTGACCCACCATATATACTTCATTTCTTCGATGGAGTCCACTACCACACCCCTACCCCACGGGCCGGGTCATCTATACCCACCAAGCCCAATCTCGATACACCCACACCCGGCTTGTCCACACCCGGCTCTCCTAGCCCTCTCAAGTCTCCCAAATCCAAAGGGCCGTTCATGCATGACTGGGTCATACTTGGGCGTCTAGGTGTTCCCCATTCCGCCAACCACCGGTTACGTCAAATGCATGCATGGCACATATTCGGGTGTCCTCGTCCACCATCGCCTATGCGTAGGTCGAACTAACATTAGGCTTGTTTAGGGTCTTTGTGAGTCTTTGTTTCATTTATCCGTTGTGTGTCTGTCCATACATCGAGTCGAGTCGGTCTTTTGTACGCTCGCGATGTTAGTCCTTTTCGAGTTCGAGACTTGTCAGACTTTGGGATCGGTTCTACTTCATATCGGATCTAGTCACATAAGGGACAAGCGGTGATTCCTAGTGAGTCTTCGAGCCGCCTTCCCTCCTTTGAGAGTGACCCCACCCCAGAGTGTCCACCTCTAGCCTCATTCCCCAGCAGCGTGTGCATATTGAATCTATACGGGATGAGCAGGTGTCGATTACTTGGAGTGGAGAGTACTCCGCGCTTCCAGGTTCGGTGACGGATCCGCCGAAGCTACTCGAGCAGCTGCACCCCTTACTCGACGGGGTCGAGTTCTTCCCACCCGGGGAGAATTGATGGGGACATCAGAGCAAGATCACTAACTGTTTATTTTGCATTTGAGTCCTTTTATTTGTACTTATATCCTTGAGAAAATATGTATGCAATTGTAAGGCTTTATAAGACAATGTGTCAATCCCTAAGGATCTTTGGGTTTTGTGCAAAAGTCCAGTAGGACCAGCAAGGGGCCCCCATCTCCTTTCCTATTGGTCCACCTAAGCCTTAGGGCCCATGTGGGGCCAGTCAAAGGTCCAAGGTGGGCTTCTAGATGGCTTGACCATTCAAGGGGACAATTGGATTAAAAAGTCCAATATTCCAACCCTTAAACTCTAAGGTGCTTCCCCCTTATAATATAGTTTATCCCATGTTGTATTTTTTTTATTTAATTTGGTCATTTGACCACATGGGGAAGAAAAGCCCCTCTCTCCCACGAAATTCCCAGCCCCCCACCCATTGCCATTCTCTATATAAGTCTATGTATAGTGTCATTAGAGAAATTAATGAAGAATTAAGTATTTTTGCCAAGAGTAAGCCCAAGGGCACCCCTTGTGTCTCTCCCCCCCTCTTGCAGATGGATTTCTGCCATTCTTGGGTGTGAAACCCTCCTCTTGGTGTGACTCCAAGATCTCCACCTCCGCTGGATGCGACTTCTGGCCACCGCCTTCCGTTCGTGCCGCCACCGCGCCGCCACCGCCGTTTCGCCGGAGTTCTATCTACATCACGATAGATCCCTACTCCGCGATTTTTAGATCTCCATCAAAAGCTCAGATCGCAACCAAACTTGGAGGGTGAGTCATCCACGTCCACCCCAGCCTCCACAAAAAAATCCAATCATTTACCTTTTGTTTGCTATTTTTCCATTTTCATATATTTCCACCTTCCAGTTCTGTCTTCTGTTCAGATCCTGTCACAGCAACCCTGTGTTTCCAGGTTTCGACCCCCTTTCTCTTTTCTTCTTGAGTCACCAATTTTATTGGGCTTTCTATCCACCACTTCCATCATCCACGAATTTTCTGGTAATTTCTAAAGTCCTTTTTGTATTTTTAAAAATTGTTGTCTTCTCCCAAATCTGTTCTATCCTGTGCAGTTCAGATCCGACCCCCAGTCAGTATAAAATCTCCCAAAAATCGAAACCTCCACCAAACCTTTCATAAAAATTATCCTCGTCTTCCTTGTTCCATCCTATACAACGTTTGTGAAGAGTCCAAGTTCCAGATCTGAGGTTTGAGACACGGTCAACGTCAGTTCTCAGGAAAAATCACTTCTATCCTGAGATTTCTCGTCATGTCCAACATCAGCTTGTAAAATCAGTCAAGGCCAGATCTGAGAAATTCAAAATTATTTCTATGGCCGTAGATCGAAGCATTTTGAAATAGCTTTCCAACGATACCTCTTGTGCGTCGATCCGACGTCGGGAGTGATCGCAGCAGAAGATCTCGCCGGGTCGCGCGCTGTAAAACAGTAACTTCAGATCCGTGGACAGCACGGTCAACAAGTGAGACCGGAGCCGACTCGCCTCCCACGAGGTGAACCAGTGTACCGCTGTCCTAGGAGCGCCTCTCCAGGAGCCAACGTCACAGCGGTACCACTCCGGGCCCACTCGGACCCGCCGATGAGCACGTGGGCCCCACGTTCGTGAATACGTGTGCCGCTAAAGCTACATCAAAACGCTGCCCGTCAACCCAAGTTCGGTCCTCCCGGTCCCCATTTGTATCCCGTTACCTCCCTGCGTGGAGTGGGCAGTGGAAACCATTTCTGTAATTATTGTAATAACTGTTTGACCGGGAGTTACTGTCTTGGCCGGGATCGTCTTCCCCAAGCCTGGAGCGTGGCCTTTTGCTTAGTTCGTATTCATTCGTATATGCCGCTGCGAGTGTAGGTTCCTATCTTGATATATTGTTATCACCACTGCGAGAGTGAGTGAGTGTATCGTCTCGTGACTCAATCTGAGTTAACGCGGAAAAGCCGATACCCAAGACTCACGGCCGGTTTTCAACCGCGCCCGGTCTCATGTCTTCCCTCACTTAGGGGCGATCGCGAGCTAGAGTCCCAGGTCACGTGTCCGTCCCACATCACCTCTTCTCATGGTAGGGTACTTGGCCCTACTGTGACTTGGATGAATGTCGGGCACCTGGATCGACGCCTTGGGAGGAACGCCATAGTTGATGAATCTTCTGACTCAGAAACCGACAGAGTGTCTGCATCCCGCATCCTGCCTACTGAGGATGGGTTAAACTTCAATCGCGATGATGGCTATCGTCTGGATTTTCTGAAGGATCGTCATCTAGTATCATTCATTTGCACCTTCAATGTAGCGAATGGTGGAATAGGACATGCTGATGGATAGGGATAGCCTGAAAGGCTCCGTATATCGTGGAGAAACCATCTATCTTCCGGGAGAGCGGCGCAAGTGGAACACTATTCTGGGAGTAACTGAGTTGGAGGTGGAGCAGAAGATGCTGACACGTGCTCCTGAATTCACACCAGCCAGGTGGGATACCGCTGCAGGTCGGGTCAACAGAGAGAAGCCCGGCTACGGTCTGTCTTAGCACCTATCAAGTGGGGCTATAGAGATGTGCCGTTTGTTATGAACTGCTTGGCTGTCCAATTCAAGTTTCAGTTGGCTGCTGGCTGGTTTGCGGACACCAAAGTGACCGATGCTCATCTTTTCCGCGTGGGAGCGGTAGAGTTTATAGAATATGTGCTGAAGGAATATGCTCCCTTACTGATCAGGGTCAGGGTGTATCATAGTTTATATGCATCCCGCTTTAGGTACCCCATTTCTAAAGGCCTGTGATGCGGCATGTTTGAAGTCTTTTGCCCACAGTTTAATACCTTTTACACAGTAGAGGGTGAAACTTCTTTGGACCTCTGGAGTTTGTCACAGCTTTCAGGTCTGTCGATTGACGGAGAACCTTATGAAGAGGTCTACCTGCATGACTTCATCAAAGATGAAACTGACGGAGAGAGCCAGTATTACTTCAGCTTTTCATACCGGTACTTGATGAAAGCATATCGCTCCCTTTGCCTGGCGCATCATAGAGGATCATCTAAGGGATATCATACCTGAGAGAAGAGCAGTAAGCTGAGAGTTCGAGTAGGACATTGGATTCAATATTTCTTTGGTGGTCCTCTAAAATATAATGAGTTCCCTACTGTGGCTCCTGTTGCGGGTAAGCCAAGTAAGCCTCCCAAGTTTAAGTCAGAGCTACCTGCTTCCATTCGGCGAGTCAGCCGAGAGGACCGAATCCTGTTGGAGTGGATCCCCTTACTAATTGCGCTTCTTACCTTACATTTTGGCTGTGCACTTTTGCTCTCCCGCAGGGAGACGAAATAGTTATCAGACCGGAGGCAATATACCCGGCATGTCAGATGGCTTGGGGCATGCGGCTTGCTTTATGTCCGGCTACGCTTTGCCTAGTTTACAAATCTCTAGGAGATATATATAAGCATCGGATCCCTAGGTCTTTCAGAACAGTGGGTCCTTTTCATTTCTTCAATGCTTAGGTATGCAATTTGTTCCCAGAACTTGCTCCCAGGACTTTGCAGACCACTACATTATACCCCAGGATGCTGGAATTTGCAAGTGCCGAGCCTGGCCCAGTGTCACAGCAGCCTATCAGAGGCCGGTTAACAAGGGTTCCAGTGGACTCAGTAGGAACCATTCATTTCTGGAATTTGGCAGCACATTCTGCTCCGCTGGTGAATCGTCAGCGCGAGTGCAAAATTGAGGCAGTGGAGACTTTTACTCACTTCATCTCGGGTGCCACAGTGACCCGGCTAGTCTTGGAGCCTGAGCTCATTGATTAGGCTTTATCAATCCACCCCAGTGTTTTAGTGTTCAGAAAGGGGGGCGTGGTTCATCTAGAACCCTATTACCCATTCAGATTTGGCCAAAATTTTGGTTATGATCAGCACATTCCACCCTTAGCTGCTCAGTTTCCATTGGACAGTAGGTCAAAGCACAGCTTGGCTGTTGCAAGTGAGGGCCGCACCTGGTGGGACTACTTTCATCGTCGAGATGCCAATCCTTTCAGAGTACCGGCGCCGAACCGTGTTCCCCGGGCCACTCCAGAATATATAAAATGGTGGAATGCCCAAACTAGCTTCTATCGCAATGCCAGAACGGCATGCTGGGATGTAGCTCATCGTACTTTTCTAAGTCAGCAGCCTGGGCCAGTTTTTGACATTGATGAGGCCCATCTGAAGAGGCTATTTTCTCAGCACCCGAAGGACGCAGATGCATACATAGTGCGCCGTAAAGCCGCGAAATAGGATGCAACTAAACAGTTGATGCCTATGCTTGCTGACATAGATGAAGATGTTTTCATGAAGAATCTGGAACATCTGTGCAAAATTGGCGACGCCCGCCTGGAGCTTCAACAATATCCTTTTCCCATCGAGGAGCCGTTTCCCAAAGCAGTTTCATGGAAGTGTGAGGTCGACCACTTCTACCCATATCGGGCATTCATTAGGAGGGAAGATAGAACCCCGACGTATTATCAGCATACATCTTGGCTGTTACTTTTGATGAATGTTCATGGATTGGCCCTCGATAATCCTATAGCAAGTATTCTAGACAAGCCTTTGTTTGTATCTTTTCATTATGTTGATGGCTAGGGTCTTGACCACCTCGGCTTGTATCATTGTCTTACTTCCCATGGCCATGTGGACTTGGCTGATCTGGCCGAAAGGTGCAAGAAAATTGGTGATATTTGTTGGCTTGTTCGGGAGGCTGCATCCCGAAGCAAGGAGGTGGCTTATCAATACTGGCCCCTCTCATCTTTTTATAATGAGCCGACAGGTAAAATTTTCTTTAGTCGACATGTCGCCTAGCTTGTTCTTTAATTCTTTCTATAACGACATGCGTCTCCTTTCGTAGATCGACCAGACATAAAGCAGCAGGGACTTTATAGGAAGATCATTTCCCAAGCCCAGAAGCCCGAGTATTTTGACATTCCTACGCCAGCGCCAACCACTACTCCGCTACCTCCTGGCAGAAAGAGAGTGGCTTCTTTGCTGAAGGTTGCCTTGGGACGGGCAAAGAAAGCTCGGAGAAATTTATCGATGAAGTCATCGGCTGATGTAACTGAGGCTCCTTTGCCTATAGTGCCATCATTTGAACACTTCACCACCCAGCAGGAGGCCACTCAGCAAGCAGCCGAAGGTGGCATTACCTTTCCTTTGTAGCCTATGAGATTATTCCTTCCAAGGCACCTTCATTCTCTAACATCTTCTTTGTTGGGTACTAGCTCAAGAAGCAGTTGCTGCTACTATGAACATTAAGGATATTGCCAAGGCGACGGAGGATATGGAACCCTCTGTCGTGGCCATGGTGGAGGCAACTGAGGCTGCTGAAGCCATAGGGGAGAGTACCCCCACTACCCAGGAGCACGTCAGACTTCCTTCTCCCACGCTATTCAGTGAAGTCGAGGGTGAGCCAAGTGACTGTGATCCTTCTGAATCTTCTTTTCTTAGTGATCTTCTGACCCTGCCCTATGCATGCCTTTGTGCTTGTAGTGGCCAGAGTAATCAGTACTATGTCTAAGACGCCTGCCGTGGATGCCCCTTCGCAGTAGGAAGGACACAAAGCTGTGTTAAAGAAGGGTGACATCCCATTGCGGCGTGTAATTACCCGCTCAACAGCTCGTAAGGCAACAGAGGAGGCGAGCCAACCCAAGCCTAGTATAGACATTTCTTCCAGTAGCTCTACCACCCCTTCTGATGAAGAAGTTGATTACGGTTCTTCAGAAGGTGACGAGCAAGCTTCTGAGGCAGCCAGCGAAGGGACAGCAACGCCCTCCACATTGTTGAGTGGTCCTTCAATATTTAGTCCCCCAAGACTACTAGCATCATCATCCGAGGGAATATTGCTAGAGAAATTTTCCGGAATAGACATGGAGGTGGAGATAACCCCTCCTTTTGTTGCTTCATCTGCGAAATTGGTGTCCTCTATACAAACATTTAAGGAGATGGACTCCGCAGCCATGGTTAATTCTGCCTGCCCTTTGCCGAGCTGCATAACTTCTTCATGTTTCTTTGTCATCTTGGTGCTTATCGAAACCTCGTTCCAGGAATCTGGCGCAGTCGATCACCTCTTGGTACCTTCTTCAGATGTCATCATCATTTCATCGGAGGCTTTAGATATGCTGCCTCTTGTCACCATATCTTCTTCAGAGGCGGTTACTGTACTCCACCCTATGCTAGTGAGGATACAACCGACAGCTGAAGCATCATCACTAGAGTTGAGTTCATTGGGATAGAGTTCTGCTCTAGTGCCTGCGACAGAGTTGAGGGCCGAAGCAGATCTGTCAAGAGGTTTTGTCTTCGTTCCAGCGGCCATAATGACCATTGCACCTGACCTTACAGCTCCATCCGTGCAAGTAATAGAGTCGGAGCCTTTGTCGCCTCCAGCACTTGTAGAAGAGAGATCTTCAAAGAGCCCAGCGGATCATGAGCAGATCGTCAAAGTGCCTGCCCCTTCAGCTTTGGTGGCCATTTCGTCTTCTTCTTCTGAAGTAGACACTGGCTTATGGGCATCCATAGACAATGAAGTTACTTTTGATGTGGAGCCAGTAGCCTCCCTTGGCTTCACTTCATCAGAGGATTTTGTCTGGCAGCACTTGGAGATGTTGCGCCGGGTAGTAGAATCTCTGCCAACATTGTCTTGTCTCCAACTGAAAGAAGTGGCTGAACGACTGACGGTCAGCCTACAGGCACTAGGCTGTCCTTTAGACATATGGACCCAGCGGATGCTATTCTCGCTGAAATTTGTGAATCGTCAAGACTTTCTCGAGCGGACAATGAATGACCGGCTGACGGCCCTTACATTGCAGCAGGCCGACTGTCAGACAGAGTTGGAGTCACTGAATTCTGATCTCCACAGGAACAGGGCCCAGGTTGAAGCTTCAGCTGCTCGTGCATAATTCCTGCGTGGTCGACAGGAAGAACTCCGGGCTGAATTAAATGCTGTTAAAGCTGAGATACCATTGCTGGAGGTGATAGAAGCCCAGGGTATTGAGGAGACCACATTGCTGGAAGGCCGAGTTGCATCTTTGTAGACCGAGATGGCTCGTGTCTAGGAGGAGGAGGTTCAGCTCCGTGAACTGGGAGCGACTCCACATGTCAGGCTTCTCGACTTTGAAGATATCTTCAGGCGATCTTAGCTGATCCTTCTTTTGTAATCCATTCCCCTTGAAGGGCCCCTTTTGTATTTATCTACCCTTTTGCAATGGAATATATCTTTCTTTTAATGTCTTCGGTGCCCATCTCCACACCTTTATTTTGTCATATCTTGTAGCAATTTTGGCAACTTGTATGGAAGCATACCCGTGTCTGTACCACAAGAGAGTGCCCACCCTTTCAAGGAAAGGATGGGGGCATCGCTCCACCGCGTGCCGGGATTCCAGAAGTTGCCAAATCGGTCCCAAGTGTAAGTCTCATGGGCCAAAAGTTCTGGATGTAGGCATGCTTGCTGATATGTGTATGAAGGGTCCACATGTCTCATTGAAGTAGACAGAAGGTCCATCTCAAATAGGTTTCAGTATTGATCAAGGTGAAGTGCCGTATGATCATCAAAAGCTTTATCATCGACATTGGGTTTATGTCGATGCAAGGAAATGGATGTGCTTCATCAGAATAGACGGAAGGTCTACTCCGAGTAGGTTTCATTATCGATCCGGGTGATGATGCCTTGTGACCGATAGAGGGTTTTATCATCGGTAGGACTTAGGATAGTAGAAAATGGATGAGTTTAATTAGGGTAGAAGGAAGGTCTACTATGGATAGGTTTCATTATCGATCTAGGCGATGATGTCTCGTGACCGACAGATGGTTTCATCATCGACATTGGGTTTATGCCGGTGCAAAGAAATTGATAAGTTCCATCAGAATGGACGGAAGGTCTATTCTGGATAGGTTTCATTATCGATCTAGGCGATGATGCCTTGTGACCGACAGAAGGTTTCATCATCGACATCGGGTTTATGTCGATGCAAGAAAATTGAGAAGTCTCATTAGAGTAGATGGAAGGTCTATCCCGGATAGGTTTCATTATCGATCTAGGCGATGATGCCTTATGACTGATAGAAGGTTTCATCATCGACATCGGGTTTATGTCGATGCAAGGAAGTTGATAAGTTCCATCAGAATGGACGGAAGGTCTATTCTGGATAGGTTTCATTATCGATCTAGGCGATGATGTCTTGTGACCAACAGAAGGTTTCATCATCGACATCGGGTTTATGCCGATGCGAGAAAATTGATAAGTTTCATCAGAATGGACAGAAGGTCTATTCTGGATAGGTTTCATTATCGATCTAGGCGATGATGCATTGTGACCGACAGAAGGTTTCATCATCGACATCAGGTTTATGCCGATGCAAGGAAATTGATAAGTTTTATCAGAGTAGACGGAAGGTCTATCCTGGATAGGTTTCATTATCGATCTAGGCGATGATGCCTTGTGATCGATAGAAGGTTTCATCATCGACATGTGGTTTATGTCGATCCAAGGGAATTGATAAGTTTTATCAGAATGGACGGAAGGTCTATTCTGGATAGGTCTCATTATCGATCTAGGTGATGATGTCTTATGACCGACAGAAGGTTTCATCATCGACTTCGGGTTTATGCCGATGCAAGAAAATTGATAAGTTTCATCAGAGTAGACGGAAGGTCTATCCTGGATAGGTTTCATTATCGATCTAGGCGATGATGCCTTGTGACCGATAGAAGGTTTCATTATCGACATCGGGTTTATGTCGATGCAAGAAAATTGATAAGTTTCATCAGAGTAGACAGAAGGTCTATCCTGGATAGGTTTCATTATCGATCTAGGCGATGATGCCTTGTGACCGACATAATGTTTCATCATTGACATCGGGTTTATGTCGATGTAAGGAAATTGATAAGTTTCATCAGAATGGACAGAAGGTCTATTCTGGATAGGTCTCATTATCGATCTAGGCAATGATGCCTTGTGACCGATAGAAGGTTTCATCATTGGTGGGACAATTGGTGGAAGTGTCGCCAAAAAGGTATAGCATGTGTTTTATAGTAACCACATTACTGACCCAAGCGCCCTTTCAGGTTTTCACCTGAGCCAGCCCCCTCTTGCTTTTGCCCATGCGCCCTTTCAAGTTTTCACGTGGCAGGTACCCGATTTTGTCTGCAGTGCCCTTTTGGGTTTTCACCACAGCTGGGTTATAGCCCTTTTTGCCCTTGTCTAGGATGTCTGAACAGGTCCGGCGGGGCACCTCAATTTTGAGCCCCATTTTTTATATTTATTTTTTTCTTCTTTTTTTTTGTAACATTTGAAGTGACTTCTTTTTTGATAATGTGAAAGAGTTCATCATTGATGTGGGGGATTAACACAAACGCAAAGGAAAATATGGTTTCATCATCTATTCTGACGGAAGGTCCGAATTGATGTTGGTATACAGGTGGCTTAGGCCCGAAGCCATTTGCCGAGAATGCGCATATGTTTCATCGTTAATGTGGGGTTTGCATCAACGCAAAGGAGATAAGTTTTCATTATCCATCCAGACGGAAGGTCCAGATCGATGTCCACATGAAGGAGGCTTAGGCCCGAAGCCGTTCGCCGAGAATGCATATTATGTTTCATCGTTGATGTGGGGTTAACATCAACGCAAAAAAGAGTATGGTTTCATCATCTATCCAGACGAAAGGTCTAGATTGATGCTCACATGAAGGAAGCTTAGGCTCGAAGCCGTTCGCCGAGAATGCACATTATGTTTCATCGTTGATGTGGGGTTAACATCAATGCAAAGGAGAGTAAGGTTTCATTATCTATCCAGACGGAAGGTCCAGATTGATGTTCACATGAAGGAGGCTTAGGCCCGAAGCCGTTCACCGAGAATGCACATTATGTTTCATCGTTGATATGGGGTTAACATCAATGCAAAGGAGAGTAAGGTTTCATTATCTATCCAGACGGAAGGTCCAGATTGATGTTTACATGAAGGAGGCTTAGGCCCGATGCCGTTCGTCGAGAATGCACATTATGTTTCATCGTTGATGTGGGGTTAACATCAACGCAAAGGAGAGTAAGGTTTCATCATCTATCCAGACAGAAGGTCCAGATTGATGTTCACATGAAGGAGGCTTAGGCCCGAAGCCGTTCGCCGAGAATGAACATTATGTTTCATCGTTGATGTGGGGTTAACATCAACGCAAAGGAGAGTAAGGTTTCATCATCTATCCAGACGGAAGGTCCAGATTGATGTTCACATGAAGGAGGCTTAGGCCCGAAGCCATTCGCCAAGAGTGCACATATGTTTCATTATTGATGTGGGGTTTACATCAACGCAAAGGAGATAAGGTTTCATCATTCATCCAGATGGGAGGTCCAGATTGATGTTCACACGAGGGAGGCTTAGGCCCGAAGCCGTTCGCCTAGAATGCATATGTGTTTCATCGTTGATGTGGGGTTTATGTCAACGCAAAGGATATAAGGTTTCATCATCCATCCAGACGGAAGGTCCAGATCGATGTTCACATGAAGGAGGCTCAGGCCCGAAGCCGTTCGCCAAGAGTGCACATATGTTTCATCGTTGATGTGGGGTTTACATCAACGCAAAGGAGAAAAGGTTTCATCATTCATCCAGACGGGAGGTCCAGATTGATGTTCACATGAGGGAGGCTTAGGCCCGAAGCCGTTCGCCTAGAATGCATATATGTTTCATCGTTGATGTGGGGTTTATGTCAACACAAATGAGATAAGGTTTCATCATCCATCCAGACGGAAGGTCCAGATCGATATTCACATACAGGAAGGAGTAACCAACCTCATTGTCATCATCATTCTTCAGAGCCCTCTTCACCATCATTTTTATGTTGAGACTGTTCATTCAATCATTCGCCACTCCCTCAAAGGGCAATGGTACAGCATGATAGAGCTTCAGATGCTTCCCATTGAGTGGCGGAACTGAACTTCCCCCCAATGGTTGACAACCACGCAGGCTCCGCCGTCGTAGACCCTTTGGACCACATACGGACCCAACCAGTTTGTAGCCAGCTAGCCCTTTGGATTGGAAGCCATAACCTCTTTCTTCTTGACCATGACTAGGTCACCTTTCTTGAACTCTCGCCCTTTGACGAGCTTATTGAAGGCATTTGCCATGCGGGCTTGGTATGCCTGGATATTCTTCTATGCCTGAAGGCATTTTCCTTCCAGCTCAGCCAATTCTTCGATTCTGCTTTCAGCATTTGCTTGCTCATCGCGGGCTAATCAATATTGAATTGTGACCCTAAGTGATGGGACTTCCAGCTCTATGAGGACTACTGCCTCGGAGCTGTATACTAAGGAGAAGGGTGAATAGCCTGTAGGGGTCTTGTAGACAGTACGATAAGCCCATAATCCTTCGTACATCTTTTCTCCCCAGTCCTTCTTGCTGGAGCTGACAGTCTTGGCAAGGAGTGTGCATAGGGTTTTATTAAATGCTTCCGCCAATCCATTTGCTTGTGGATTGTAGGGGGTGGAGGTCCTCCAATCAATTTTGTATTTCTCGGCGAGCCGATATATCTTCTGATTCTTGAAGTGGCTTCCGTTATAAGAAATTATTCGGTTGGGAACACTAAACCAAAAAATAATGTTCTGTTTGATGAATCTGGCGACCAGCTCACCAGTCACTTCTCTGAGTGCTATAGCCTTTGCCCATCTGGAGAAGTAATCTGTTATAGCCAAGATGTACTTGTGTCCAATTGAAGACGTTGGAAGAGGTACAACCACATCGGTTCCCCATTGAGCAAAAGGCCAGTTGGGAACTGTCGGGTGTAGGGGTACAGGTGGCCTTCTGGGCACAGTAGCATGCTCCTGACATTTCTAGCATGTTTTTGCAAACTGACAGCAGTCTTCAAACATAGTAGGTCAGTAATAGCCTAGTTTCTTGATTTTGATCTTCATTTTTGGTGCAGGTTGGTGTGCTCCGGCTGTCCCAGCATGTATTTCTTTCATTACTTGCCAAGCCTCGTTGGTGGATAGGCAGCGGAGCAGAATCTTCTTACGGGTGTCTGCCATGATTCAGAATAGTGTCCCGCTTTGGAACTCATAGGAATCTTTAGTCGGTAGGAGTTTCATTCTTTCTTCTTTGTTTTTGGGTAGCTGCTGGTGAAGGAACCACTGTAGCAGATGTTGTCTCCAGTCAGGCTCCCGTACTTCTTTGGCTACATTGGCCTCGTATTCTTCTGGGCATGATTCTAACATACTGGGAACCTACCACTGGTTTATCACAACAATGTTGAGGGTTTCATCTGGTGGGACTGTTAGCGAACTGGCTAATTTTGCTGTACTTGGCAGATTTCACCGGTAGGCGTGAATTTGTGGTGCAGTGTTCAAGATGTTTTTGTAATTTGTTCAGGTGGCTGGTGATTTTCTCGTTGGTGTGATGGCCGTGCACATTCTTAGGTTGCTTTGGTCGTCCCAGTTGAGATTTGTGCATCCCCTGAGGTGTTAAGCTTGTGTCGTAGTGCTCGATTGGATGCCTTGTTTGGAAGAATGCTCGGGTGAACCTAGGATTTTCCTTCTTGGTGAGCTGCTGTTAGTCGAGCTTGATTCTTCTTCTCTTATTTGGTGGCGTCTTTTCGAGGTAAGCCTTAGAAGTGCTGTCTTGGTGAAGCCTTTGTCATGTGTCTGCTTAAGTGCGGACTGTGTTAATTCTGAACCTGATCTGCCTTTGTTCGACGGTTGCTTGGCTTTTGGTCCAGATTTTGTGTTTGGGAGCTATTGTGCACCGTGTTCGATGTGCCGTGTTTGGCGGCTGTTGTGTTAATAAGGTTCAGTAATCGTTCCAAGACGCAAGGATAAGCTGAGACATGTGTTCTTTGTGCGTCGTGCTGAAGTTGATGCTCTTCGTGATCTGCACTATGGCGACTTGTGATCGGTTGTTTGCAGGATCGGTACTCGAGGTGTGGTATATTATTGTTTGTGAATTACGATGGCGCCGAGTGTGTACTGAGATGCGGATGCCAAATTGTCCTTGATGCCTGTGTGCGTGTGTTGAGCGTGCAGCAGAAGCGTGTGGGCTGATAACCCACTGGTCGAGGATAGGTTGGTTGGGAGATTCTGGCCGACCGAGAGGTTTGTTTCCTCGATATGACTTCATCTTGGCTATTGTATGCCTTGATGTTAGTGGTTGCTGTGCCGTTGCTGGAGGATTTATGGTTGTTGGCACTGGCATGTGTGAAGATTAGGGGAATCTGTCAGCATGTTTGCTGGTTGAGTATCCTTTCCTTCCTTTATAACTTTTCTTGGACGTTGTGCTCTCAGGACGTGATCGTGGTCCTTGACATGCATTCTCCAAGATTGTTGTTGTGGTGGGTCCTTGTTGGTGAGCTGTTCGTGGCATGGCTTGTGCATGCTAGTCGTGTGTTCAGCTATAATTGTGCCTTGATGTGACCCAGCTTACGGTTGTGTTCCGTGGTTCTGTGTTCAGAATGGAGTCAAAATTCTATAGGTGTTGTTGTTGTTGTTTGTCGGTGGTTGTGTTCAGCTTGGGAGGATTTCCCTGTGAGTCTGATTTGGCGTTGTGTGGACCGAGGTCTTGTTAGTTGGTTTTGTTGTACTCTTCTGCCATGGTAGAGTTAGCATGCGACTTGAATCAGATGTAATGTCTGAGTGAGGACTGACTTGATTTTGCTCATGGTCCAGTGCTGTCGTTGGCGTTCTGCGTGCCAGTCTTGTTGTTCTTGGCGCGGAAGCTGATGTGTTTGGGCTGTCAACTGAGGACTATGTTTCCTTGTTTAAGCTGATGCTTGTTGTGTTTGCCGAGTGTTTTACTGATAGCTATTTTCGTGGCATGAGTCGTGTCTCCTTTCCTTGTAAGACGGAAGCGACGTTGCCCTGTTTCGGGGGTGTCAGACTTGTGTTCACTAGGGTGCCGTGCTTATTCTTTGGATCGATTTGCCTTGAGATCCAGAGCATGTGCTTGTGATTGTGGTCTGGTAGTGTTCCTCTGAATTACGTTTTCTATGATTTGTGTTGCCGTGTTCTTGGTGTTGGTGTTGGTTGATGCTTGGAGAGCGTAGCCAATGTTTGGGTTTGTTCTTCCCTGCTTCTTCTTGCTAGCTCCTTTAATTTTGAGGAAGAAATTATTGTAAGAGAGGGAGGACTGTAAGACCCTGAGTCTTTCGGATCTTTATCGGAGAGTTCCGGATCGCTTTTGTGGGTCATGAGTTGTGTTTTACGATCCGCGTGAATTTTCTCTCGTACAAGTTACGGAACCCCGTGGTGAGTTTATTATTCAATTCATCGACTCAAGGAGGCTACAGCTTTGTTGCATTCTTTCCGAGGATCATTTAGACTATTTTTTCGTATTTTTTTCAATTAGTGCATTTTCGGGCTAAAAATTGGATTTTATGAAAATTGTAAAATTTCCTAATTTCTTTTCTATTTTTTCTTTCTTTCTCCTTCTTCTCTCCTCACCGCTGCTCACTTCCTCTCTCTCGTTCTCTTCTCCTCTCTCCGCGGGGCGCACGACCGTGGCGAGGTGGACGAGGTAGGGACGGCATGGAGTTGGTCTGGCCCGTGATGGGGTGAAGGATTGAGCGTGGCGTTGGCGCAATCCCTCGGTGGATTCAAAGCAGACGTGACGGGCTCGTGAGATGGTTTTCGGCGTGGTTTAGTCATTTGGGCGCTCTAGAACTTCGGTGGAGGTAGGGAGATGGACGCCCTACTCTTGTTCTACGTTTTCCTCACGATTTAGAGTCGAACGGTGCGAGAACGAGCGGGTTTTACCTCGTTTTGGGTGAAAGCATGTTTGGGGGGTGTGAGACGAGTTTGCCTTTCCAAGCGATGGTTTTCAGCTTAGTTAGCTTCATTCGAACCCCTGGCATGTTGGGAATCCATTCCCGCCAGTTTCATTCCATTTGGTTGAGAATCAGAGTCGGTATGAGCTCGACTATCCCCGTGACTCATTTTGGGTCGATTCATGGGAATTGCCCATTTCCTATGTTTTATGCATTGTTTGGATCCCTTCCGATCGGTGGAAGGTTTATTTCATCCTTAGGGTTGTATCCCCGTCGTTTAGACGCGATTGGGGCGTGGAACGGCCGGAATCGGCCAATCCTCTGTTTTACCCGCCGTAGTGTAGTAGCGGTCCTTTCAGAGACCGTTTTCACATCTATAGCGGTCCTCAGGTGACCATTTATGCTTTTCAAATAGTAAGTCGGTTCGGGTCTTCGCGGTCGCGCGATAGACTATTTTCTCTGATTCGCGGTCGTATGATTGACCGCTAATCTCTGATAGCGGGCGTACGATAGACTGCTAATGAGATTGAGTAAGTCGGTTGGCTAACGCGGTCTTGCGATAGACCGCTAAGGCTTGGCTGGCGGTCTGAGAGATGACCGCTAACCATTATTTATGTCGGTTTTGTATTTTTGAGTCGGTTAGGCTAGCGTTCCTAGCTTTGACCGCTATTTCTCCCTAGCAATCCTATAAGTGACCGCCAGCGGGTTTGACTGTTCTAAGTTGGTTGGGGGTTGACCGAGTTTAGCGGTCATATGGACGACCGCTAATGTCTTCTTCGCGGTCCCGCGGAAGAGCATTTTTCCCCTATGTCCTCTTAATAGTGGTGCGGCTTTTCTTGACCGCCCAGTGTTTAAGTTCTTTGTGTGAGGGTAGCAGTTCATTAGCTGACTGCTTGGTTTACCTAGCAGCTTGGTATATGACTGTTTACTTCCCAGAGCTTTGTTTTACTATTATTTGGCCTCCATTTGTCTTGGCTTATCCTTGTGGTTTGCCCGTTGTCCCGTGGATGTCTTGGACGTCCTATGAGGGCGATGACCATGTTGTGAGGTAGCCGGGAGTGCCATTGCATCGAGTTGTGTTCCGTACTGTTTCAGAGTCATTATTGGTGTCTGGTCAACCCGGTAGGATCCAACAGTTGACACGTGACTTTGTGAATGTCTCGATGGTCTGATATGGATCGAGACATGATTTGGACGTCTTGAGGTATTGTCTTACCTCGATATGCGTGTCCATGTGCTTTGAGAGTCTTGGTGATTCCTCAACTCTCCGTGATTCGTGTTATGCTGAGGCGTGGATCAGGTGATCCTATGTCGTTTCCTTCATCGGTGTTTTACCGTGATGTGGCTTAGGGACTAGGTTGATTGGCGGCTTGTTACCGCTATGTATGACGATCTTGACCCCGAGTCTTGTGACTCAAGGATCGTTGTGTTGGCAGGTCTAGTTATCTATCCTGAGTCCGGTGGCAGTCTGGTATGCTACCATGTGTCTGGTGCTTCGTAGTGCGTGCGATAGTGCGTGTTTAGCCTATCCGTACTTCTGCACTGATGTTTTGAAGTTTCTGTGTCTAGTGAGCCTCCACTAGTCGTAGCCTGACGAGTCACGCGTTCCAGTGTGTCGGCCCACCTCAGAGTGGTGGCGGGGTAGTTCCCGATAGACGGTTTGTAAGCTAGTTTCCGTGGGCTCCCTTGCCTTACAGTAGCGTCTTACTAGGGGAGAAAGCTAGCAAGAGGCCTGGCTCAAGGCATTGAGCTTGTGTGTGCACACGTGGTCAGGGGCGGTTAGATGAACGCCGACGGGCGTGACCCTGACTAATCACTCGTGTTGAGGTACCTTGTTCTTGGTTCTATGGTACTATTGCTCCTAGTACTTGGTATTATCGTTCCTTGTACTTTGGTTCAGTGAGTGTCTCAGTTACAGTCGTTTCAGACATGTGGGAGATACTTGTGGCACAGTGTAAGACGTCAGTGGACACATCTGGCTGTTCTTCTAGTGAGGAGGTGCTCCTATCACTTGACGCATAACTCTCGTGACCGTGTTTTCATGACCGATTTCTGAGTAGCCTGTGCGTGGCTTTACTCGAGGTCTAGTCTTGTGTAGCGTACACAACGATCTAGTTGTGTATGTTCGTGCTTTGAGTGTGTAGGTATTTTATAGGGCATTTGCCTGTTTTGTTAGACTCTAACTTTGGAGCTTGTGTTTAGTTGATGGATCGGCAACGCCTGACCTTGTTAGATCATGGTTCACCTTTTTGTTGCCGTTTGGAGTAGCTTAGAGAGCCGTGGTTTGGTCGGCGGCCGTGTTTCTGGTTAGTAAGGCTTCTCTCTCTCTTTAGTTGTTCTTTCTTTTGCTTACTCCTGCTTTTTACAACTTTACTGTTGTAGTTACTGTTGTTGCTCCTACTCTTTTCTACTTTACTGTTTAGCGTGTTACTGCGTTGTTTCCAGTGGGGATCCGCGTGACCCCTATTGAGCCAGTGACATGAGGCTTACCCCTGCTTTTTAGGTGTGGACTTCTTCTTCCTCGTGGTTCATGGCACTGTGCGTCAGTCCGTAGTTGCCAGTGTTCTCTGTGTCGGGCTTCCCCCGACTTCAGTGTACGTTTTATTTTCTGTTGGGCTGTACGTGTCTTTATTTGGAGTGGACTCTGTTAATTTAAATTGTTAATTAAAAAAGTAATTTTATTTTTGCTACTTTAGCAAACCTGTAAATGAAATATTATTTGCTAACTACTTTATTTGGGACTTCAATGTACTGCACACACTCCTTTGATCCCTTCGGAGCTTTTCCGCTCTTGGGAGGCCTCGCAGGATCCAAGTGATTATCAGGTTTACCCGGTATCTGGACCCTGGGTCGTCACAAATATGCTCAGACTTATATGAATATACTCAGACTTTCATAATGCATGTGCGCTGACGTCTATGCATGTGCTCTGACCTATGTGAAGATGCTCAGACCTTCATGCTGCATGTGCTCAGACTTTGTATGCTAGAGAGCAAAAGAAGCATCGACCTTATGTGCTGACTGAAAAAATGTGCACCAACCTTATATGCAGTCAAACAAAATGTGCACTGACCTGAACAGTATGTGCACCGACCTTGTATGCAGTCAAACAAAATGTGCACCGACCTTATAACACCTAGCATAGAAACGTGCACAGACCTTATCTATTGCAGTAAAAAAATGCACCGACCTTGGTTAGCACTAGGTGAAAACATGCACAGACCTTGTGTATTGAAGTAAAGAGCATGCACTGACCTTGGTTAACAATAGGTGAAAACATGCATAGACCTTGTGTATTGAAGAAAAAAAACATGCACCGACCTTGGTTAACACTAGATGGAAATGTGCACAGACCTTGTGCAAAACATGCACCGACCTTTCACCCATGCACAAAACATGCACCGACCTTGGTGAGAAAAATATACACACTAGCGTCGACCTTAGTGAGTACTCGTACACACTAACACCGACCTTAGTGAGTACTCGTACACACTAGCATCGACCTTAGTATGTACTAGGTCCATCGTGTAACAACATGCATCGACCTTAGTGAGAAACATATACACACTAGCGTCGACCTTAGTGAGTACTCGTACACACTAGCACCGACCTTAGTATGTTATAGACTGAAACAAGCGTCGACCTTACTATGCATGTGTTCTACTTTAGCATCGACCTTAGTTGCATATTAGAGTCATGTGCATCAACCTTATGAACTGACTGCATGTATACAGACTATATCACAGCCAAATGCAACAACAACAGTAATGCATCACATCAACACAAATGACATCATAAAACCCAATGCACAGTAACCAAATGCACAGTATTCAAAGCATAGTTATGCATAGTGCAGTAACCAAATGCATCATCATCATTCAATTTTCTTGCAAACACAGGATGACTTATAGTGTTTGCTATCATCAAAACTTCAGGGACACAACAACAACCTCGCCAATGTTGACACCCGTTTTATGACCAATAAGTTGGGTCATCTCCTTGTTTATCCATATGATGCTCCGAGTTGTTCACTCTTCATCGAGTCTCCTTGATCAGTTTGAAGCCTGTTTCTTGGGTCTTCTCCTTGGTTGGAGTGTGGTTTATTGTGGCCTTTTATTTGATGAGCTTAGCAAGCTTTGCACCTTTTTTTTATCCTCATTGTTAATAACGGTCCTCCCTGGGGGCATTACTTCCATATAACGCATGATCCCTGGGCCGTTACTTATTGAAGAGTCCTAAAGTTTGAAGCCTTTGTTCTAAAGCTTATCCTCTTGCTTATCCATTGAATCTAACGGTCTGTCATGCAGCCGTTATTTGTTCCAACGCGTCCAGCCTTGGCCGTTACTTTCCTTCTAGAGTCCAACTTGTTTGATCTTCTTCCTGTTGTTGAATGTAACGGACGTTCCCTGGCGCGTTATTTTCATGTGGCGGTCTGTCGACCAGCCGTTACATCCAATAGAGAGTCCTGGCAGTTCAGGCCTTTTCTATGCTACTCCGTGGTCGAGATAAGAGCTTGAATTGTTGATTTCTCTTCCAAACCTGATCCTCAGAACCTTCTGTTTGTTTATATGGACTCTTGGTGATATTATCTTCAAGGATTTGCTAAGATCCTCTTATCTTGCTGGATTATCCTCTGCTCGACCGGAGAGTTTGAGGGTCTATAAATAGCACCCTTAATTTCATGGCCCGAAGGAGGAAGATCTGGAGTTCGCGTCGAAGTGCTGCTGCATTCTGGAGTCACATCTGACCAAGGGCAATTGTCTTTCACGTTCATCTGCTTCACGGTGAAGGGAGTATTCGTTCCATTGGTTTTCAAAGTTCATCATTACATATTGTTGTTGTGCCCCTTAGGTACAAGCATGTGCTATGTTGAATTGATGATAGCAATGCTGTTTTGTTTTGATGATTGCAACACAGTGAGTGCATTTGATATTGTGTTTTGATGATAGCAACATGACTGTGACTGGTATATTATCTGGAGAATGCATGTGCATAATTGATATATTGTTTGTGCTTGACTTCTGTTCTATACATTGCATTCCTAGCAGACTAGCAAGTCTATACACTGCAGGGTAAAGCTTAGTCTAGACATTGCTGCATTGCTCACATAAGTCTATACATTGCATCTTAGCATGTTTGCACATCACACCATCAAGTCTGGACATTGGTTGCACTCAGAGTCTATTCACTGCTTCATGCGTTGCATTCTAAGTCTAGACAACATTGCACGATGAGTCTTCATATTCAAAGTATGTACATTGGTCTTCACCTGAAGTCCACACATTGGCCTTCAGGATTGGAAAGTCTGTACATCGTGAAGTCCATACATTGTCAGTTGTCTGTCCAAGTCTTCACATTGCCTAAGTCTGTACAGCGAGTGCCTTCATATATGAAGTTTGTACATCACCTTCAAAGCCTTCTGTTGAAACCTCAAGTCTGTACAGTGAGCAGCGTCCTTGTGTCTCAAGCCGTTCTCCAAGTCTGTACACTGGTCGTGCATTCAAGTCTTTCACAAGTCTGTACATCAGACGCGCATGCTCGCCTGTCCCTCCGGATGCTCTCCTGGGACCGAGTATGCTCTCCAGTGACTGTTAATGCTCTGATTGGCTAGCGTCTCTCTTGATCAAGTCTATACACTCATTCACTATTCATGCATTCACAGTGAAGTCTGTATATTCGTTTGGCTATGTATCACTATCCACCAAGTCTATACATTGGTAGAGTCTGTACATTAGACGCGCATGCTCGCCTGTCCCCCCGGATGCTCTCCTGGGACCGAGTATGCCCTCCAGTGACTGTTAATGCTTCCCTAACTTTGAGGATGCTCCCCTGGAGCAGCGATTGCTCCCCAGAGACAGCATGTGCTCCACATGCTCCCCTGACGCGGGTGATGCTGTCCAGAGGCCATAGATGCTCCCCTGAGACTTCATATGCTCCCGTGCGAGAACGCACTAGTCTCTGGGTATTTAAAAGAATTGTATTACATGCATTCCCTTTCACTAAGTCTGTACAATGCATGCGCTTTCACAAGTCTATACAATGCATTTCATTTTACAAAGTGTCGACACCAAGTTGATAATCCGATACTCTGTCTGACAGGTGCTCTGCTCGTGAAGCTTAAGGAGGGCACGTGATCCGAGGCTGGAAGGCCTGACCAGATGATAACACATGGACTGACAGCCTGCTGGATGCTGCCACGTGGTCTGAATACTTAGGGCTGGAAATGTGGAGGTCACACGCCGGGGCAGCTGCTGCTGCTGCTGCTATATATATGAGTCTTCGTCTTCAGATGAAGAGTGATCGAAGTGGAGAAAGAAAAAGCAGAAGTGCAGAGACTTCGATCCAGCAGAAGAGCAGAAGAAGAGTGAAGAGAGCAGAAGAAGAGTGAAGAGAGCAGAAGAAGAGAAGAGAGAAAAGAGAGACAGAGAGCTATCGAGAGAAGAAGAAGAGAAAGAAGTAGAGGAGCGATAGTGAGATCGAGAGAGATCTACATTCACTGGACCGTGGATCAAATCCAGGCCAGCCAGCTCTTAGGAGCCACATTTGTGCTTTCATTATTTACAGCTTTCAGTTGCTGTTGCTACTTATTTTCATTTTCCATTTTATCCTTTCTTCAAGCTGTTAGTCAGCGTTTGCAGAAGTGCTGCCTCTGGACGGGTAAGCTGTAATCCCCAGCAGTTGCAGTGGTGGATTCCACTAGACAGCAAGCTGTGTTGCTCAGCGGGCGAGGAGGATTCCTCGGACAGCAAGCCGTGTTGCTCAGCGGGCGAGGAGGATTCCTCGGACGGCAAGCTGTGTTGCCCAGCGGTTGTATGGCAAGCTGTGATGCCCAGCTGTTCAAGCTGTGAGTCAGCAGGAAGCCACACTCGGGTTGAGTGTGGGGTGGATGTAGGTCTGCTGGATCGAACCACCTAAAAACCCTCTTGCATTGTGGTCTATTTTGTTCTATTTGTGCTTCCGCTAGATGAATGCATAGGGGCGCTCAACTATCTGCTTATAGGTTTAGTAGATGAGTGTTCTATTGTGTCTTGTTAGCATTCCAATTTTTAAGTGAGCGAAATCTTATTTTGGGTGAAGGTTTTTAATTGGGCGAATTTTTAAAGGGCTATATTCATTCACCCCCCCTCTGAATACTGCACCGAACCCAACACTTGGTATCAGAGCGGGTCTCTGATCTATCAGATCTAACAATCTGCAGAGGATCCTGCTAATTGTTGGTGCATTTCAGAGTGGGTCTTTTGGAATCACTTTTTGATTTATTATTTTAGTGCTTTACGTTGATCATCTGGTTTACTGCATTTCTGTTTGGTGCATTCTAGAGTGTGTTCTCTGTGTTCGTTGTTTTGCTTCTCCGACTTAGTGCCTTGCCTTGTTCATTTGGTCTAGGTGCTTCAGTTTTTTCTGTCCTTTCAGATTGTTTGCAATGGAACCAATCATGCTGAAGGATAGCTCCATCAAAGCTAACAGATCCAGCCACAGTGGATCATTAAGCGAGAAAAGCAGCCTCTCACTGTCTGAAATTGATGGAGACATTGAAAGGGTGACCAGTGAATTCAGGAAATTTCTGAGAAAAAGAGAAGGAAAGCTTGGTGAAGGAAGAAAGAAAACAAGGTATAATTCTAATCCTGCCAAGAATATTGACGTTCATGTCTGCTACAAATGCAGGAAGGCTGGCCACACGAAGGCTGACTGTCCAGAATTCTCAAAACTCAAAGGGAACACCGAAGACAGTGATAAAGAAGGAAGAAAGTCAATATGCTTAATGGCCAACTGGGGAAGTGATGATAAGGAAACCTCATCTCAGGTAAGCTCCGGATCAGAAGGAGTTTCTTTTGATGAATTGATAATGATGTATGAAAATCTGTTTAAAGTGTCCAAGAAATTATGATCTGAAAATAAAATTTTAAGAAAAGAAATGAATAATTTGAAATCTGAAAATGAATCATTGCAAGAAAAGAAAACTGAATCTGAACAAAGATTGAAACAGGAAATCAACACCCTCAAAAGTCTAAATGATGCTTTACATCAAGTTATTTCTTGTGAAACTGAGATTGCAGGTTTTGAAGCTAATACTGCTAATTTGAATTCTGAAATTGAAGATCTAAAAACCTCCCTGTCAAAATTTGCTAAAGGAAAGGAACAACTTACATTTGTGAAAAGTTCAGACTGTGCTAGTACTTCAAAATGTATTTCATCTAATAAATCTCATAACAATAAGCACAGGGCTGAACAAAAGAAAAAGAAAAATTGCTGTGAAAAATCTTCTCATAAAATTCAGTTTAAAAAGAAAAAGAATATGCAGTGTTTTTATTGCAATAAGATAGGTCATATGATGTATGAGTGTAAGCTGTTTGAATTAGATGACCTAGATGCTACTACTGCACAAAAAATTCCTACTAAAAATCATGTTTTCAAAGAAGGAAAATTCATTGTTATAATTGTGGAAAAATGGGACATGTTGCTGTTCAGTGCTGGTCGCTCGAAGGCAACGTTCAGGAAAAGAAATTTAATTCTGAAATTACAAAATTTCCTGCAAACAGAAATGTGCTTGGTAGAAATAGATATGTTTTCAAAGAAAAGAATTCTGTATGTTTTGAATGTGGGAGGCATGGCCATATAGTCAAGGACTGTTGGCATGCCCAAGTAAATCATGTTAATAACAAAGCTTTTAAATTCTCTGCAAAACAACCTGTGAACTTCTCATGTTTTAATTATGGTAAATCAGGTCACAAATCTGCTGAATGCTGGATAAAGAAGAACAAGAAACAAAATGTTCATGTAAACAACAGAACAATTCATGCTCATTTTCATAGGTCTCATGCTGCTGTTGATATGTGTTGGGTCCCGTGGTGCAGGAACACGGATCTAGAGGGGGGGTGAATAGATCCTACTACTAAAAACTATGTCCAATTAAAACACAACTAGCACACAGCGGAATATAAAAGATTGAGTAGATTGATCTAAACAGGTTTAAACTAGATTCACTCAATTCTCACCGAGCTCACACGATTGCACAAATAGATAGGATAGTGAACATACAATCACAAGAAACAAACAACAAGACACGGGGATTTTTAAGGTGGTTCGGGACCTCGACGGGCTCCCTACGTCCACCCCTCACCAAACCGGTGAGGCTTCACTACACGCTACAAAATGTAGCAACACGGGGACGAACCCCAACACACACACACTGCTTTCGCAGCAATACACACACACGAGGCCTTGCCTCAAACTGCTGCCACAGTAGCACACACACACACACACACACACACACACACACACACACACACACACACACACACACACACACACACACACACACACACACACGTTGGGGAACACACCCCGAACAATATACCTTACACGGAGATACAACTCCGTCCACACACACGTAGGGCAATGCCTACACAAACACACGGGAGAAAACTCCCAACAACACACACGGATATACTCCGCACAAATCGACACACATAAGACCACACACACACTCGGAGACCCCTTTCTCCGAACACCCACACAAAATATTCTGTCAAATGTATATGTAACAATCATAAATATATGCTATGACCATCCACACAAATTCTATAGATGTAAACTAGAAGAATGCATCAAGTATAAGGCTCCCCCTTCTTCAACAAAATCTGATCCTCCTTGCTCTTTAACAGATGATCATAATCTTGACATCATCTTCTTCCTTTCCTCTAGCCGCTTCTCTTATCCTTATTCCAATCTCCTCTCTTCACCTGAAAGAGTAGATAGACATAATGAGTTCAATCTTTAAGCTAATCTCAAACAAGAATATAGACATGAATGGTTTAGAGATTCCCCTCTTCATCTTCATCCTATACAGGGATCACATGAGCATTAGGATTGTTGAATCACACAATTCGCAGCTCATATATATGTATGCAAGAGAGAGCGGATATAAGATTTATAAAACCATCCTAAGATGTCTTAAAGCAGATATTCATGCTCTATCAACAACAACGATTTCGAGAAATCAGAATGAAGAAGATGTGGCAGTGATTAGAGCTCCCCCTTTCTCTCCTTTGAACATATTTGAATGCTTCTGAAGTATGAAACCCGTTCTTGAAGAAGAATGATTGATTCTTGCGTGGATGATGCTTGTAGCATGAATTTCTTCGCAGCTTGTGGCAGAGGAATGGATGAGGACGTGAAACCTTGTTCTTCCCTTCATACACAAGCTCAAAACATGGTGGAAGAAGCCTTGGAGCTGCTACCTACGACCTACACACACAAGGGTTAGAAGAAAACGATTTTCAGATCTAGCATCCTCTTACTTAGGGTTTACAACCCAAGAGTTGTATATAAGTGTTTAGAATGGTCAAGGAACAGCTTGGAGACCAGATCCACGAATTAGGGAGACATATAGGGCATTAGGAATTGATTGGTAGGACTTTTGGGGCAAGAAAACGGCGGTCAAACATGGTGGCTGGGCGTCCAATCGGAAGGGGTCGACCCCAGGGTCGACCCTCGGGCACACCGAAGCCAAACAGAACCAAAAATGTGGTTCTGGGTCACATGGGTCGACCCCAGGGTCGACCCTTTCAATGGGTCGACCCCAGGGGTTGACCCTTGCGCTTCCAGACCCAACCAGAACCTGTTTTAAGGTTCTGGGTTACAGGGGTCGACCCCAGGGGTTGACCCTTGCGCTTCCAGACCCAACCAGAACCTGTTTTAAGGTTCTGGGTTACAGGGGTCGACCCCAGGGTCGACCCACGGGTCGACCCACGGGTCGACCCCTTTCAGCAGGTTTCAAAAAAAAACAGCTTTGAGTGCTCCGGCGACAGGAATTAATTCTCCTAGCTCCGAACTCCGATCGAAGCAAGATCGGAGGCGTTGGAAAGAGGACTCGTAGAGCTACAACATATAATTTTTATGGGGAGATCCAACGGTGGGATTGAAAATGGTAAAGATTGTAAGACAGTTTGAGTTTGAAAAATAACAAAAACCTCTATCAAACCAAAGGGAAACAATTGATTAAATGTTACCATAATCCCATGAAGATCAACCACGATTTTTCAACCTAAAAAACATGATAAAGCAAGATGTTAGTTGACAATTAAGATCTTTACATCAAGTATTAACACTATGACCATGTTCACAATAAATTGCTTTGTTGAACCTATTCCAAGAGTGAATGATGAACGAGATATCCATTTAAATCCATATAACAACACTTACCTCATTGTTTTACCTGAATGCACATTTCTTGTTGATTGGTTGAATCATTCATACACATAGTCATGAAATTCAAAATCTCATTCTCCATAGACTGATGGTATGCATGTGGAATTCAAAGAGTAAGGAGTCAAGCCACATAGAACAATATTGAGTCACATTCAATTTGATCATCATCCAAGCTTTCAAACCACAGATCATTACCTTGGGGGAAAGCAATGATATTTGCATCTCAATCATTCATTTAGCATTACCAAAGTACACATTCATGATATGAGGCTCAATATGACATGATGTTTAATATGAGAGACTCAATATGACATGATGCTCAAAAAGATATTTATCCAAGTGTGTTTTTCAAAACAATCTCACCAAGTGTAGAGATAATGTATATGCAATTGTTTGTGCTAACCTCAAAGCACATATGCATCCACATGATGATAAGCCTTGTAGAATTACAATTCATCCACATGATGATAATCCTTTTAGAATTACAATGCATCCACATGATGATATCCCAATAGAGATAGTTTATGATCATTTCCACAACCAGTTCAAGTGAAGAGCATTCACGTACAAGGCTAAGCAACAAAGGCATTTTGTAATCATCAAAATTACATACACAACAATCTCCCCCATTTTGATGATGACAAAATATTATGCTGTAATGCTCTCTCCCCCTTTGACATAATCAAAAATGGGGATCATGATGGGGAATCCAGAATGGCAAGAACCTTTGGACGACTGGAGTATGAAGAGAACCAATGAGCACAATATGCATGAACGAATTGCAGAACTGTGGGATACCAAATGTTGAAATGAACCTCTTATACCAATTGTCTGATACCAATTGTGGAAAGTGGAAATGCAAAGGTGCACGAGTTACAGCAATTGGAATGGTGTATGGCATGAACTATGATGAGCAAGCAAACAAGCACTCAAACACCATTAGAAGGGTATGGACTCATGCACGTCCTGATGACTTAAGCAGATAAGATCTCATGCAAAGCTCCCCCTTAGACATAGACACATTTGAAGACTATTTTTGATATTCAAATTTTTGATTTTTAGTTTTCTTGTGAGATGCATGAAACATGATGTATGAAAATGATGAGACAAGACATGACATGCATACAATGTAATTAAACAGATATCTATAGATACATGCAACATAACTCCTTCACAAGAAGGGATACGAATTGATTTACAGTGAGGGGCGAGGTGTAGGAAAAGTGCAAGTGAGTCATTAAGTTCAGAATGCCCATGATTACACCTAGAGGGTTATGCAGATAAATAGGAGAAGACGTACAGTAGGTCAAGCAATTGATCAAATTTTCAGAATACATATCAAATCAAATTACCATGTGCAAGTGAGTAACATGAGAATGAAGTTTAGCCATATGGATAACCAGATTTTCAAGTAAACACAATAGTAAGTGTACAAACTGCATTTCAATCTAGAGAACAGTGTATTGGAGGCTTCGCTCTGCCTCAACAAATTATCATCAGTAATTTTCATACTAACAATCTGAATTTTTCTAAGAAGGATCAGGTTCAACATAATTCCTTTTTACGCGAGGAGACACATGGAGCTCATGCTAGAATCCCCGGTTACTCAGAATACTGAACCTTGTCACCTCATTTGAACAGAGATACTGTAGTCAACACTTTTCAGAAATGAACCACATCACGTCTCAGGTGACATGTGCCCAGTTTACTCAGTGAGACTTAGCATTGCTCTGCCTTTCATAACAATCATTTTTTGTATGTGGAGGCAGGCAGCTTTTTCCTCAACTGCCTCTTATCATCCATGCAGCAAGTTGAATTACTTTAGAGTGTTGAAATGAAATTCCTATATCCTTATGAACAACACTCAATTTCACATTAAAGTGTATGAAGTGTACGAATTTGATTTAACATGTATAGAGAAAATTTAACTTAGAACGGGATAGTGTAGCTCCCCCTATGTAAATGCAATAAGCATGAAATGCTCCCCCTTAGAGTTTGACATGAAGCACACTTGTTAAGACTCATATGCAACATTATTTAACAATGGAGTAAACGGTCTTAGAAGTTTCAAGGAAGGGGTTGAATAGCATATAATAACATGCAAGCATACAATGGAGATATGCATATGCAATGCAAAATGAAAAGATAGGCACTATATGCATGCTAGAAATGTCAGCTATGCAACAAGACACACAATGAGCTTCATCTTCCAAAAATATATGTGAATGATATGCATAGAATGATATGAAAAAATGCAATGTGATGCACGATTCCAGATTTCACATGACACTCCATATGCACCTAATGCAACTGATGCAGGACATGCATTACCAAGTGTTAACATGTGAGGACACACTTTTATTCTGAAAAGAGAATTCAGAAAATTCATGCAAAGCATCAAAATCTTCACATGTGAGCATTTCTTGAAAACATTTGTGCTTATATCCAAAAAGATGAGTGGCACATTGGTAAAGACTATGGATCATTGATCAACTTCAGTTCTCAAGATGTTCAGCCACAACCATAATATCATCACGCTGAGAGAATGGAAAAATATTATCTTCAAAATTTTCAGCATGCAAAACTCCCCCATAGTCAATGCATGATTTCAGAAAGTTCATTTAAGTTGGATGCCATATGCATAGATGATTCATGGTACCGGGCGGAGACATATTCTCACGCATGGTGATAGCTTTCAGACAGATTTGACCTGTCCTTCCACATGTCACCATTTTATATACCATGTAATCATTGAAATGATGATCAGAAACAAATGTATGCACATTTGACATCCGGAGTTAAGCAAAAGGGCATTCAACGGCTACACTCTCATATATACTCTTTAGATGTTTCAATACCATTCAGCCAAACATTCATTTTCTCACCTTTACCTTTATTTACACTTTCAGATTCTTTGCTTTATTTCGCTTGTTGTCATCTTCATCAACAAGCTCCTTTCTTTCTATCCTGCAAGAATTAGGATGATATCAGCCAAAGGAGTTCCATTGAGATCCCAAATTCACATCTTATAGATAGCAGCATGTAAGGTTACCAAAAAGACGAAGAACCCCATGCCAAAACCCTTCCAACACTCCTTAGGATAAGAAGAGAAACTCTAAGGGTAATGGGGTTAAAACTCAAACCAATCGGACCTGAAGATGGGTATTTCAAAACCCAAAGTGTATACCTATTCTAGATCTAGGCACATGATGATACATTCAATCGTTTGAATTCTTACCATAATTTCAAGGGTTGATGGTCATAATCAAACCTGCACTGTAAAGAGCTCAATTCATGTCAATAGTAAGCCAATGCATATGAAGAAACTAACTGCAAGGCTTTTCATCACATATGACTCTCTCTCTCTCTCAACCTGTAATATTAGAGACTCAATTGCATGTCAATTTCAATTCAATAAAGTGAGAAGCCCAATTTCAGTGCTTTTCTTCCACAAGACAATCTCTTCAAACAAATCAGTGTGAAATCAAGGACAAACCCATGTTTACCAAAGTATTACACCAAAGACTGGTCAAGTCGACTTAGGCCTCAACAAATGTCGACTTGAAGCACCTAAGACCACGGATTGGCCTTACGGCATTCCCCTATCAAAGTTCTCATATTGCAGACTTGAGTATCCAAGCTTCCTTAGATCTTTGGAGTTTGGCAACACTTGAAGAAGAGCATTCCATGGCAATTCATTTTCTGTACTTGTGTCTTGACCATCCATCATCTTCCAAGCCTTCCACTTGGCCTCAAGACAATCCTGCAACAAGGTTCTCATTTGGTTGCTTTGGATACCCAAACTTTCTTGGGTCCCGGATGATTAGTTGCACCTCTAGTGGGTGTCTTCCACAGTTTTTGGACATGCATATCATCAAAATACATTAAGGAGCAAACATTCATGGTATGCCCAAACTCACCACAATAATGACAACAACCAAGAGACTTCATAGAATTCTCATAAACATGACAATCAAATTTCTGTGATTTGGCATGAATGTTATCATTATTAGCATGAAAATTTTTCTTCTTCACAACAGGATGAGCATGAAGTTTTTGTGGGTTTGTAAAAGTATAATTGTTTTTGACTTTAAAATTTTTTCTTTCATTTGCTTGCCAACACTGTGACACATGGTGTCCTAGCTTTCCACATGTAAAACAACCACCCCTTTTTCTTTTGGAAACAAGTTCATTTTTGCATGCTTTCAAATCATCTGATTTCATCAAAAAGCACTCATGCATCATATGACCAAGTTCACCACAATAAAAACATGAGATTTTCTTTGTGGATGCATGTGTATGTGCAACAAGATTTTTCATGGCATTCATCGTGACACCAACAATATTTTTAGCCTTTTGATGTAAGTTTTGTTTCTTTTTCAGACTTTCATTTGATTGCTTTGTTGTTTGAGGAACAGATCGATTTGGAGACCCATTTGATGTGCTGGCTATATTAGAACTATGGACAAAAGATGTGTAGATTTTGTTTTCAAAGTTCTTTTTGTTCACAGGATTATAGCCCAACCCCTCTTTTTGGAAATTCACCTTAGTCCCCAATATCTTGTTCAGATTTTCTTCCCCATTCACAAACTTACACAAAGAAGCATTCAGATCAAGAATTTCTTTTTCAAGAGATGAAATATGCAATTCATAGGAAATGATCTCATTTTCACAAGAAATGACTTTTTCATTCAATTGACCATTGATGGTTTGGTAGCTTTCCATCTTTTGTTCTAACACAAGCATCTTGTCAGATTCATCAACAATCACAGATTTCCCTTTTTCAAGTTTTTCAAGATTTTTCAATCTACTTTCAAGCAGGGAGATCTGAATTAGCATTGCACTGTTCTTCTTTTTGAGTTCTTCATTTTCATTTGCAAGTTTATCATTCATAATCAATTTATTGCAAATATCCTGATCAATTGAGTTTGATTCCATTTTGTTTCTTAGATCTTTTTCAGTTTTCTCCAATTGATCAATCATGTTCTTGAGGGTAACATTTTCATTTCTCAAACATGCAATGGTTTCTTTGTGACATTCAACATCATGCTCTAAAAGTTCATTGAAGTTAACAAGCTCAGAACATTTATCACAGGAACCATTTTCATGAAGCATGTTTTCAGATTTCTTTTTCAATTTTCTATTTTCTGACGTGATTTTCTTATATTGCTTTTCCAACTCATCATAAGCTTCAACAAGATCATCAAGAGTAAATTCTTCAGAATCAGAATTTACCTCCTCTGTATTTTTGTCACTTTGTTGATCAGCATCATCGGCCATGAGACATTTTTGTCTTTCCTTTTCTTGAGCTTTGATCAACCGGTCCATTAACTCCTTCGCCGTCCTACAAGAAGATGTAAATGGATACTTGTTACTACTTACAGAAGCTTTTAATAAACTCAAAGCAGTAACATTATCATGGTGCATCATTTTATCCTGATTAGACCACTTGGTCTCATCTAGAGGTAATATGTGTGGACCATGATAAATCAATTTCCAAAGACTAGGATTAATAGAATTGATCACCATACACAGTTTGCCTAGCCATGAATCAAAATCCGAACCAATGAAGATTGGAAAACAATTCATTGAGATATGCTCAGAAAAATTCATGATTGTAGAATGCACTAGGATCACTCTGTAGATCGCAAGATCTAGGGACAACAGAGCATCGCTCTGATACCAATTGTTGGGTCCCGTGGTGCAGGAACACGGATCTAGAGGGGGGGTGAATAGATCCTACTACTAAAAACTATGTCCAATTAAAACACAACTAGCACACAGCGGAATATAAAAGATTGAGTAGATTGATCTAAACAGGTTTAAACTAGATTCACTCAATTCTCACCGAGCTCACACGATTGCACAAACAGATAGGATAGTGAACATACAATCACAAGAAACAAATCACAAGACACGGGGATTTTTAAGGTGGTTCGGGACCTCGACGGGCTCCCTACGTCCACCCCTCACCAAACCGGTGAGGCTTCACTACACGCTACAAAATGTAGCAACACGGGGACGAACCCCAACACACACACACTGCTTTCGCAGCAATACACACACACGAGGCCTTGCCTCAAACTGCTGCCACAGCAGCACACACACACACACACACACACACACACACACACACACACACACACACACACACACACACACACACACACACACACACACACACACACACACACACACACACACACACACACACACACACACGTTGGGGAACACACCCCGAACAATATACCTTACACGGAGATACAACTCCGTCCACACACACGTAGGGCAATGCCTACACAAACACACGGGAGAAAACTCCCAACAACACACACGGATATACTCCACACAAATCGACACACATAAGACCACACACACACTCGGAGACCCCTTTCTCCGAACACCCACACAAAATATTCTGTCAAATGTATATGTAACAATCACAAATATATGCTATGACCTTCCACACAAATTCTATAGATGTAAACTAGAAGAATGCATCAAGTATAAGGCTCCCCCTTCTTCAACAAAATCTGATCCTCCTTGCTCTTTAACAGATGATCATAATCTTGACATCATCTTCTTCCTTTCCTCTAGCCGCTTCTCTTATCCTTATTCCAATCTCCTCTCTTCACCTGAAAGAGTAGATAGACATAATGAGTTCAATCTTTAAGCTAATCTCAAACAAGAATATAGACATGAATGGTTTAGAGATTCCCCTCTTCATCTTCATCCTATACAGGGATCACATGAGCATTAGGATTGTTGAATCACACAATTCGCAGCTCATATATATGTATGCAAGAGAGAGTGGATATAAGATTTATAAAACCATCCTAAGATGTCTTAAAGCAGATATTCATGCTCTATCAACAACAACGATTTCGAGAAATCAGAATGAAGAAGATGTGGCAGTGATTAGAGCACCCCCTTGTGAGCGACGTCACGCGGTTCGGAGTTCGATGGTGCGAGGAAGAGGATGCGGAGATCGCGCGGGCTCTTCTTTTTGTTTGTTTTGCTGTTTGCTGCAACACAGAGATGAGAGAAGAGAGAGAAGGGGCCACCACGGGAGATTGCTCCGGCGGGGCGAGCGGGACAAGTATAATATAGCAAGATATGGGGTTCAAACGGCCATAGCGGGAAGTGACTCGCCGCGACCTCGGGGGGACGGGAATGGTGCAGAAATTAAATAACAAAAATTGAAACGGCCATTGGGGAAGTGACTCGCCGCGGCCTCGAGAATATGAGCAGAATATAGCAGAATATAAAAGAGAATATAAGAACAGAGATTTAAACGGCCATTGGGGAAGTGACTCGCCGCGGCCTCGAGAATATGAGCAGAATATAACAGAATATAGAGAGAGTATAAGAACGGAAATTTAAACAGCCATTGGGGAAGTGACTCGCCGCGGCCTCGATGATATGAGCAGAATATAACAGAATATAGAGAGAATGTAAGAACGGAAATTTAAACGGCCATTGGGGAAGTGACTCGCCGCGGCCTCGATGATATGAGCAGAATATAACAGGATATAAAGAGAATATGAGAACAGAAATTTAAACGGCCATTGGGGAAGTGACTCGCCGCGGCCTCGATGATATAAACGAAATATAACAGGATATAAAGAGAATATGAGAACAGAAATTTAAACGGCCATTGGGGAAGTGACTCGCCGCGGCCTCGATGAAAGGATGTGATCGCCAGGGGCCGAAAGACCCCAAAATAAGAAAGTGATCGCGCCTACCTCAAGAGCGGGAGATGGCGGGTTGCTTCTTCCTCTCCTTCCGGCCGGCCGACGGAGAGGGCTTTCCTCGGCTACCCTTGCAAAACAACGACAAACAAATGACAAGTGGCTTAGAAAGATGAATGTGTAGTATTCATATCCTTGCAATAAAAATGACGAAATAACGGGAAGACACACACCTGGTTGGTGTTATCTTTTAAACCCCTCTCGGACTCGAGTAGGAGGAAAATAAGATGATGGATGCGAGATGATGAATGCAAAGAACTACGAAGAAAAGGAAAGAGTTGGCTTATTGGATGTGCCGGTGGTTCGGCGGAGCTCCGGCAGCGTGGGGACGACGTAGAAGCGCGGTGGATGAAGACGACCTTCCTCTCGCGAGCGTGGGCACCCGAGAAGCCGGCAGAACCTCCACCTACAAAAGACCCCACGGGTTAGAAAAATGACTCCGTAGCCTCTGGGCTCCGGCAGCCTATCGGATCACTGCTTAGCTCCCCTAGAACTGAGGGGGTGGGCCTCTATTTATAGAGCTCCGGAAGGTGGAGGCGTCCAGGACCCTGGACACCTCCATCAGGGCCGAAATAATATTTTATTCTATTTTTATTGATTTTTTTGGAATACTTTTGTGGGGGCGTCCAGGGTCCCGGACGCCTCAAGTAGGTCCACCGAAAACCGACGACGGCCGCACGCGGTTCGGCACAACGCGTGGTTTTGTGAGCGGCGTCTCGTGATTCAGAAATGGGCGCGTCCAGCTGACCGGACGTCTCTATTTTTTGGATTTTTTCACACACGACAAACCGTCGTTCGGTGGCCGGCGCCCGTGAGGGAGTTGATGGAGGCGTCCAGGGGCCTGGACGCCTCCAAAATTATATTATTTTTTATTTTTCTTTTGTCTTTTATACCAGGGCTGGCTTTTTTGATTTTTTTATTTGTTTTTATGGAGGCGTCCAGGGGCCTGGACGCCTCCATAAATATATATATTTTTATTTGATTTTTGTTTTGTTTTTTATGATTATTGATATTATTTTTATTATTTTTGCATTGATGGAGGCGTCCAGGCAAGTGGACGCCTCCATGATTTTGATTTTTTTTATTTTTTTGGTCATTGATGGAGGCGTCCAGGCGCCTGGACGCTTCCATGATTTTAATTTTTTTATTATTTTTTGATCATTGATGGAGGTGTCCAGGCGCCTGGACACTTCCATGATTTTTCACGGAATAATTCAAAAAAATGTAAAAAAATTCATAAAAATAGGAAATCACCAGAGTAATTAAAAATGTGAAGGCCGCCTTGGGGTATCATAGTGTAATATGAGATTTACTCAGGAGACGTCAGGAATGGCGTGTCTACAGCTGCCCCGCCTTGGCATCTGCTTTGCAAGGGAGCGACACGTAGTGGAATGGTATCGAAGTGGAGTGAAATGAAGTGGGAGTGGACTGATAAGTTGATGCCAAGGTGTGATGAGACACGCTTTTGACGTTACTATTTGGAATCTTTCCTGGAGTTTCAATGAGGCGACCTTGAAGGAGGTCTTTCAAGTCTTGACGGTTGCTTGGACGGAGATCAAATAAGGGAGGGTGAAATGTGCACTCAGGCACGAAAATAAAGGAGACCAACTTCTCGGTGTGGAAGTACCTGGGTCATAAACCGGAGGTTTCACCTTTGGTGAGCGGTTACCAGCCAATGTGGAAGTGCTGCGGCCAAGGTGGGTCAAACAAGGTAAAAAGCAAAGGAATATCTGAGGGTCTGTCCAAACAAGGGTCTCCTTTGGAAGAGCAGCGTAGGGCCGCTTCAAGAAAACTCAGCATTTCATTCGAAATGGAATATCTCATATTTGTAAGAATTGAAGTACAACGGCTTTCACAATAGAATCACTCGAATGATCTTCCGCAATAAATTCAAAATCCTATATGAATGCATGCTGGGTTCAAAGAGAAATTTAAAACAAACTAAAATAGAAAATAGCCAAGGATAATATTGTCAACTTGTGAAGAACGGGTCAGGATACCGACCCTGTGAGCTGATACTGGGCTGGGGCCCGTTTATCCGCGCATCAACTCACTGAATGGAACCGTCGTCCCCATTCTATCACAAATTGACGGCCTATCCGTACAACCCAAGTTCTTCTGGGATCGTCACCGTTTTTGTTGAAGGGGAACTCAGATCCCGGATTCGTTCGGGCCGCACGGTCCTCGGCATGTTCTAGTAGCGTACGTATCATATACTATGATGCATGACAAGGTGGGACCAACCATTGAAAGGTGGGACAGGAGACAGGACAAAGACGTCCGTTAGTAAAGCCTGCACAGATTAGCAAAGGTTAGCAACATCAGAAAGTAGCAGAATCACAGCAGAATCGCACCACAGTACAAAGGAGATCCAGATAAAATCTTGACAATGACCACTGATGTGACACGTTCTGTCCTGTAGCGATCTTCCCTTCCTACACTTCTTCTCTTACACCAAGTTGTTTCGAGACACGCTTCACGAGACCTTACCCTAAACAGCAGGGAACTACGCTTTGCACGGGGGGGATTCTGTTTCCTTTCTCTCCTTTTGGGGGCGTCCAGGCGCGAGGACGCGTCTTAGTCCTTGAATTCAAATTTAAAGCGTCGGGTGGCCTTTCTTCTCCCGTGCCTTACCCGCAAACGAGCCCGCCTTCCGCCGAAACTCGCTTGCCCCTTTTTCGTCTTCCTCCTCTTTTGATTGATGGAGTTCGGTGGGCCCGACCATGGTGAAGGTGGAGAGGGACGAGGAACTCCTCGCCCAAGGAGGGACGTGCCCGAGCACGGAACGGCGTCCATTGAGGAGGAAGGGCCGCTTCGGGCCCCCGAGGGACCCGAGGGGCTCGATGGCGTGGGAGGAGGTGAACACGGTCCGGTAGGTCCTCCGATCTCTTCCTCTTTTAATTCATTTTGGGTTTTGAAGCGAGCCGCGCGAGAGGGAAAGGGTTCGGCGAGTGTTGCACTCAAATGATGGACGCGTCGTAGACAGGGGACACGTTCCTTTTGACTGATGTGGGACCCCTTTTTGGTGCAGGACATGGCAAGGACCCTGGGTCTGGCAGATGAGTGGGCGAGTGCGGACGAGCCGAGCCGCGTCAGGAGGGAGAGTCGCGGCAAGGTGAGGCTCGAGGACTGGCCCGTACGTCTCCCTGGACAGCAAGGGGGTGTACTGGTGCAGGACAGTGCCGACTTCCTGCGGCGGCAGAGAGAGAGCTACGCGGGGCTTCGCCAAGCTGGGGACACGCGTGGCATCGGCGGCTCGCGCGCCCAACTGTCAGAGACTAGGCGGCAGCTGGCCGTCGCTCAACATGAGTTGTCGCTCCTGGTAAGTTACGTGCCGCACTTTTAACTTCAGATTTTGGAGTTTCACTGACGGCCGTTGTTTATTTTGTTCCAGCGTGCCCAGCAGACAGTGACGGCGGGGATGATTGGTGGCACATCTTCCAGTTCCTCGGCCCCTTTTCTCGAGATTGCTTCCCTCCGGGAGCAACTTGCCGGTGCGGTGGCCCGTGCGACCCGGGCGGAAGAGGAGCGTGACGCCTGGGTGGCGACTGTAGCGGAGCTGCGGCATCATGGTGAGGAGAGACCTTCTCCAGACATCCTGGAGTTAAGGGTTCTTCTGCAGATGATGAGGAGAGAGGTAGAGAGAGAGAAGGCCGAGAGAAGGTCCGAGCGACAGCGGGATCTGACCGAGAGGAGGGCCTTGGAGGCCCAAGTGAGGGAGCTCCAGCTGGGCCTTCAGGCCGTCGTGCAGAGGCTAGGAGGGATGGAGACGCGCTACGAGAGAGCGCGAGAGTTCGGGGAGCGACTCCGCCAGTCCGGTCGCTTTGCCGTCAGTGGCTTCTTCGCCACGCCAGGGGAGGAGCAGCGAGTCACTGCTGCGGAGCAGGCGCCCAGAGGCGAGGCAGGTGCTACTGCACGGGGATCCCGGAGGCTTCTGAGGGACCCTCACCTCGGGGGAGAGGAGGAGAGTGCCCAGAGAGACGAGTGATGGTGAGGATTGGCGGGCTAGTGGACCCGTCACCTCTTTATGATTGTAGTGCTTATGACAGCTTATGTAGAATTATGAATGGAGTGATTTGATTTTCTGATGCTTGTTTGTCCTCTTGTGCATTCCTTCTTCCCTACACTTCTTCTCCTTTGCACTGTTCCCATGTGACGGATTTGTCGAGACTCCGCCTCGAGCGGAGAATCACGTCTTGTTGTGACCATTTTCCACGGGAATCTGCCGTCGAAGTCAATACTGACGGCCCTAGTTCCTTTTCCCGGATGTTGTGCCAAATTTTGCGGGCGTCCTCCAAAACATGATAGGGTATCCCTAGACAACATAGGGGCTATTCGTCCTATTCTTCGTCCAGTCAATCACCCTGTGCGAGCGGTGAAGCGACACATGGGGCCGCTTGGCCGGTGTCTTATTGCGAGGGCTATCATCGACAGGTGATGGAGGCAATCTTGGCCCGCACTCCTTCCATTTCTATAAAGTCTTGTCCCTTTTATCTTCCCAGGTATATCGAGGAATAACTCGAGGAGCACAAATTCTTACGGGAGAGGAGGAGTTCAAAATTCTGAGAGTTGGATGGAGGGCGAATCTTCCCATTCCTCGAAGAGAAGCAGGTCCAGTGGTAGTAGTTCCAGGAGGCTTTCAGACTTTGAAGGGCACTTCAGCGAAAGGGCCCAATCACAACTCGTAAGACAAGTTTTCTTGCCCTTTTCTCATTTTTTCTTCCTTTCTTCTGACCAAACCTCACCCCCATTCCTTGTATGTGTAGGTTGTGATGAAATCACAAATCTTATGGGAGTTGGTAGTAGCAGCGTACAGGGGCCTCCCAGATTTTCAGAAGGCGAGGCTAGACGTGATGGGATTTGGTACCTTCCTTCGGATCGAGCCGATCCAACTTGACCTAGTCCTGATCCAAGCCTTGTGTGAGAGATGGGACCCAGTGAGCCGGGCATTCCTGATGCCCTGGGGGCACATGGTGCCCAGCTTGGAGGATGTGGTCCGGATCACAAGCCTGAAGGTAGAAGGCGAGGCAGTGACCGGAGTCACTTACGCGGACTACAGAGAAGGTGCCCAGAAGTTACTGGGTTTGGACCTAGATGGTCGGAAGAACAGGTCGGTAGCTAGGGCGTCCCTCATGGATGCATTAGGGCTCACAGACACTCGTCGGCGGGACGACGAATCCTCAGAAGAGTTCATGGAAAGGATGGAAATAGGATGCCGTGCCGTGTACTGCACAGATTTCGGCAACTGGGAAAGATGTAACATAGATTTGAGGAGATTTCTCCTCTTCCTTTTGGGGAGATTGGTACTGAGCTCGAAAGGGGATGGTATCCAATGTTGCTTCCTGGAGCTGCTGTCAGACCTTGAAAGAGTAGGGTATTATGCCTGGGGAGCCGCCATGCTGGAACACTTGTTTGCAGGCCTATTCCAAGAAACGGATCGTGAGATGACTGTGAGTGGTTTCACACCATTCATCCAGGTATTTTTTTGGTTTTGCTTGTTTTGTATTTTTTTTGTTGTTTTCGCAAGGTGCTGATGACCTGCGCCGAGCAGTTATGGAGCTATTATTACCTCCCTATGGGGAGAGCTCGACATTGGCGACCCGTGATGGTGCCGCTAGCCAGGCGGTGGGAACCCGTCATGAGTGCGGCACCCCTAACCTACCAACTGATGGTGTTAAGGCGGGAGCTACAGGAGTTCCCTACAGCGATGGTAAACTGGAGACCCTACTCAGACATGGTCGATGCCAACCAGCCGTGGGTTCTAGCAAGTCGTGCCCGGTTCGGACGGGAACTATGGATGCACTGCCTGAATGAAATCGAGCCGCTTCGGCTACGATTAGTTATGAGGACTTTAGGACTGGCTCAAGAATGGGTGGATTCAGCTGCGCCACCTCGTGTCGGGAGAAAGACGCGGGGACCGGCGACTTGCATTGACTGGCGCGTGCGATTCCCCGAACAGTATGAGGACTGGCAACGGGGTGGCACGATTGTAGAATCACAGGCGCGGGACAGCGAGGACTACTTGCGTCTATATAGGACAAAGTACGCAGAACGGTTCCAACCCCGGGGACTTGTGGAGGTAGGTTTCCCCTTTTTCTCTTCTCTTCTTTCTCCTTTTCTTGGTTTTTTTGGTAAAAATGCTGACTTGTAAGGCTGCAGGATGTCCGGGATGCCATGATAGCGAATTTACGAACTCGCTTGGCAGAGGTGGAACAACAGTTGGGCGATGCCCGCGGAGCTACGAGCGCCTTGGTAGGTGTACAGTACGTTCCTAGTTAAAACCCCAGATTCCAGATGTTGGCTGCTAATTCACATGGTCGCAGCATGCCCAGATTGGCGCAGCCTCCCCAGCGATGGGAGTAGGTGGTGCCTCTTCCAGCTTGTGGATTCCCACCTCAGAACTTGACTCGCTTCATGAGCAACTTGCTCACGCCACGCAGCGTGCTGCGGAGGCAGAAGGAATGCTCCGTATACAGGTAAAAGTTTCAGCGTTGAGTTCTCTTTGTTTACGCCTTATCGCGTATCTGAGATGGTACACTCGGCAGGAAAAGGAGACGGAAGAAGCGCTTGCCCAAGCTGCGCATAAGGAGGCTAGGATAGCAGAACTGGAGAGGGAACTGCGGCGTCATCCTGATGACGACTCATCCAGGGATGCTATGGAACTGAGGATCACTCTCCAGTTAGAGAGGGAAGACCGTGAGAGAGAACGGGCAGAGAGGGAAAGAAACGCAGAGAGAGAAAGAGCCAACAGTTTGGCTGAAAGGGAGGAGCGAAGGGCCATGGAGGCCCAACTATTCGAACTCCGAATCGGCCTTGGTCTTGCTGAACAGTGGCTGAGAGATGGTGAGGAGCGCTACCGAAAAGCACGAGAGCGTGGCTTTCGTGTTGGTAGCTTCTCTGCTGCTTCCGTGGATCAACGCCGGGATGTGGGAATAGGAAGAGGAGTACAGAGCGGCAGGAGTACCGCTTTTCGTAGTTGGGTAGCACCTTTGAGAGTGTTTTGCCCGGAGAGTAGTGGGACGAGTAATGCAGAGAGAGAGGGCGGAACTTGATGTAAATTTTTTGGTTTTTTTTGGAATAAAACACAAGGTTTGGTTTGTTTGTTTTTCACCTTTGCTTCAGTTACCTGAATCCCTGCACATATCACTGAAACAAACAAATCAGAATTTCTGTTCTGACTTGGCCCCTTGCTCAATAAGCAAATGGTCACTGTGACTGTCCTTGATAACTGGTCAAGGGGCCAAGCCTTTATTTAACGAAGGGAAGGGAAAGATACGGTGATGATAAATGCGACAGGCAAGCACACGAATGCAAGCGGTATTTAAAAGAGAGATGCTGCACGCAAATGTAATCATGCAAAATTGATTTGTTTTCTTTTTATATTTGACATTTTTTTTGTTTTATCATAAAAAGATTTTTTTTGTTTGCAAATATGTACATTTCTCTTTTCCATTTTTTTTTGCTTTTATCATTTCAATTTTTTTATTGCTAACGCCCGGCAAGCACCCAAATGGCACCTAACCTACGTGAGACAGGGGTTTCTTACTAACCTCCCAGGTATCTTAAGTGCACATCTAGGTTGATTTGGGCCTCTAGACCCCTCGAATGACGATCCCGCCGGCTAAGACTTACCCTGATGACAATACCGTCATGCCATGCTTAGGCTCCCAGTTGCTTCCGACCACAGGGATTCACCCAAAAGGTGTTTGAGGTAGATGATTTGCCCGACCCGGGTCTGTTTCCTCACAACTCTAGATGGTATAAGATGGAACACCCTGGAACCCTAACGACCAACCGCGCGACGCTGACCCGGAATCAGACGCCGTCGCACCCATAGGTGACGCGCTTGCATTGGCCTAAGCCCGAGGTTAAACAAGAAGACATCAAGGTGGTAAACAGGGGTCTTGACCAGCCAGAAACACGGAGACTCCTTCGCAGCGATAGCTTTTGCTTTTCAAAGTAGGCAACCAAATGTGTATATTAAAATAAGGTCGCAGACCCTGGGCAGTTTTCACCTTTCAGAAACTCCATCGAACCTTCATCTTTAGAGGGAGAAGGAAGAGTGTAGGGGATAAACCTCCTGAGAGGACCGGCAAAGCCGTTAACCCGGCGAGCGAATAAGGGCCCATCAACTCTTTCCTTCGGACAACTTCGGACCAAATCTCGAGCATTTACATTCCACGGCCCCCCTTTGTGGATTCAGACTTTTGCTTTGAGGGGTTCGTTTATCGCACCAGGCACGGTCACGACCAGGCTTTTCTCTTGATTTTGATTTTGTATTTCTTTCTGTGAGGGAGATATAGTCGTTTGACGTTTGTGGGCTCCCTCTTCGTATGCCTGCGGGGACACTGCCCTCTTCTCGTGCTCTGATCGATGCTCGAGGAAATGGGTCCTACTCTTGCCTTTGGGGTTTGAGTTTCGGTTTCTCATGCTCAGCGTTTTAAGGGCGCCGACTGTCTCATTTGGTCGAAGAGAAAAGAATAAAGATTACAGCTTCCGGAGATCTTCTAGGTGGAGCCCCACCGTAGGTGATGCTACCGATTTTTTTGAATAAAATACATAAGTGAGCACATGTTAGCTTCCTTCGAGCGAGCATAGGCCGACGTGGCCGGACAGGGATCTCCACGGTTCTGGCAAACCAAGACCCGGTGCCTACCAAGCCTTAATGGGCCCTATCCTAACATGAAGGTTAGATGCAGGGACTTAACTACATGGTGACTGCCAGGCATCGGCATTTTGAATTTTCCATATTTTTAGTGGTTTTCAATATTTCCTTGTTTTTGATGTTTTTTTATCTTTTCATCATTCATTTTTTTGTTTTGTGCTAAGGGTAGTATTTCTTAAGATAAAGCCCATTCCAAGGGTGGGATAACTCGGTCCCTTCGGCGTTGATTAGCTTGTAGGCGTTGCCAGGGTACACGGCTTGAATTACAAATGGTCCTTCCCAATTGGGTTGGAGCTTAGAACGCGGCCCTCCAGGTTTGACAAAAATTCTTTTTACGACCATCTCACCGACTTTGAATTTTCTCTCAACGACTTTCTTTTGGTAAAAGCGAGCGAGTCTATTTTGATACACACGCGCGTGTTCGGCGGCGGCCAGCCGCTTCTCATCCAAGAGTTCCAACTGGGCGAGGAGTGAATTACGACGATCGTCGAGGGGAAATTCCTCATCCAATTGTACCCTGAGAGAAGGGATCAGAGTCTCGTACGGGACTACCGCTTCCATACCATAAGTGAGGGCAAATGGAGTCTGCCCGGTGGGGGTACGGATTGAGGTGCGATAGGCCCATAGGGCTTCGATAAGCTTTTCTGGCCAGTCTGAAAACTTACTAGACTCGCAGGTTTTTTTGATGATTTTGAGCAATGTTTTATTGGTGGCCTCCGCTTGACCGTTACCTTGTGGGTAATAAGGCGATGAATGATGCAACGCAATTGCGTACCTTTTGCAGAGGTCCTGTAGGTCCTGAGAAATGAATTGTGGCCCATTGTCGGTGACGATCGTGCTTGGGACGCCGAATCTGGCGAGAATGTTCTTCATGATGAACTTGCAGACTGTTGACGCCTTGATCTCCGCGTAAGCTTCGGCTTCGGCCCATTTGGTGAAGTATTCCGTCGCAGTAAGGATGAAAGATTTCTGCTTGGTGAGGGAATTGGGATCACCTAAGGGACCAATGATGTCGAATGCCCACATGGAGAAAGGCCATGGGGAGGATATTGGATGAAGTGAGGAAGATGGTGAATGGATTTTATCGGCGTGAAGTTGACACTTGACACACCTACGGACATAGACAGCACAATCCTCTTCCATAGTGGGCCAATAAAAGCCTTGACGAATGATCTTCTTGGCGAGCATCTGACTATTCACGTGGCCACCGCACACACCCGAGTGCGTCTCTTCTACACATTTCCAAACCTCATCGTCACCAAGACATCTTAACAGAATACCAGTAAGGCTCCTCCTATAGAGTAGACCTCCAATCAATGTGTATTTCTGAGCCACCCTTCTTATGGCTTTCTTGTCCTCTGTGGTGGCCCCTTCAGGATAAGACTGATCTTGGCAATATTTGACAATTTCATAGAACCATGGTTTCTCTTCATCAGCCAGTTCTTCTTCGGCCTCTGCCAACATGAGCTCCCTCTTCTCAAGGATATCTTCCTGCAGGATCTTCCTTGCTATCCTGTCTTTGATGTTTACGTAGGAAGCATCATCGACTGCAGGGGCGTGAAGTTTGTAGATGGAAATGGACTTAAACCATCTTCCTAGAGGGAACCTTATGGATGATGCCAATGAGGCGAGGGCATCGGCGAGAATATTCTGATGACGAGGGATATGAACAAAGATCAGTTTTGTGAACAGTTTGGCAAAGGCAGCAGTGAGTTCTTGGTATGGCTTGAGTTTGGGATCGCGAGTGCGATACTTAGTGAGTACCTGGCGAAGGATGAGTTGACTATCACCTACGACTCGCAACTCAGTGATACGAAAAGAATGAGCGAGTCCTAGGCCAGCTAGAAGAGCTTCATATTCGGCTATATTGTTGGTGACTGGAAATTTGAGCTGGTATGCCAATGGGAATGTGAGGCCTTCCGGCGACAGGAGGGCGATGCCGATTCCTCTCCCTTGAGAATTCAGAGCTCCATCAAAATATAGCGTCCACATTGGCTCATCTGATTGGTTGATGGACATTAGTTCCTCATCTGGAAACTCTGATTGGACGGGATCGAACTTGGGAAGAGGATGGTGAGCGAGATGCTCGGCTATGGCATAACCTTTAATCGCCTTTTGCTGGATGTAGGTGATGTCGAACTGAGAGAGAAAACTTTGCCAGCGTGCTAGCCTATCCGTAAGGACGGCTTTCTCCAGAAGGAATTTGATAGGATTCATTCGAGCAATCAAGTGGACTCGTGAGCCAAGAAGTAGTGCTTCAATTTCTGCACTACCCAAACGAGGGCAGCACAGGTTTTCTCCATGACGGTGTACTTCTGCTCACAGGGATTGAGAAGTTTGGACAAGTAATAGGTTGCCCGTTCCTTGCCTTCTTCATCAGCTTGTGCGAGGACGGCTCCCACGGAGTCATCCAAGACTGAGATGTAAAGGATCAGAGGTTTTTCTGGTTTAGGTGGAATGAGAACGGGTGGACTAGCCAGATATTCCTTCAACCCTTCAAAAGCTTTCTGACATTTAGAATTCCAGTGGAATTCTACTCCTGGCTTGGTCAACTCGTAGAGAGGTCTACACCTTTGTGAATGTTGAGACACAAACCGACGAATAAACTGCAGCCTGCCGATTAAACCTCGGACTTCCCTCAAATTCTTGGGAGGCGGCATATCCCTGATAGCCTTGGCTTTGTCGGGATCTATCTCGATCCCTCTTTTACTCACAATGAACCCCAGCAATTTACCTGACGACACACCAAACACACACTTTTTCGGGTTCATTTTCAATTGGAATTCTCTTGACCTTTGCAAGACCTTAGCCAAAACTTCTGGATGTTCCATCCTGGTCCTTGATTTCACCAATAAGTCATCCACATACACTTCCAGATATATGTGCATCATGTCATGAAATATGGCCATCATCGCTCTTTGGTAAGTAGCTCCAGCATTCTTTAACCCAAACGGCATGACCACGTAACAATATGTTCCCCAAGGGGTAGTGAATGACGTCTTTTCCTGATCCTCTTCTGCCAAACGAATTTGATTGTATCCTGAAAATCCATCCATGAAAGAGAGGGTTTCAAAACCTGCCGTGTTATCAATCAACACATCAATGTGAGGTAAGGGAAAATCATCCTTTGGACACGCGCGGTTAAGGTCCCGGAAGTCGATGCAAATCCTGACTTTCCCATCTTTCTTCATGACCGGGACAATGTTCGCCACCCATTGAGGATAAAGAACGACTCTAATGAACCTGGCTTTGTGGAGCTTATCGACCTCTTCTTTCATTTTCAAAGCCATCTGAGGGTGGAAACGCCTTAACCTTTGTTTTACCGAGATGGACCCTGGTTTTAGGGTTAAACGGTGTTCGACCAAGGTTGAATCCAAACCCGGCATATCCTCGTAGCTCCATGCAAACGTGTCCTTATATTCCTTGAGGACCTCAATTAATGCCTCTTCTTCAGAGGGTGGTAGGTTGTCACTTATGAGGATGATCCTAGGGTCTTCCTCAGTCCCCAAGTTGACTTCTTTGGTGGATTCTTCTACGGCGGTTGACGGCTCGTCGAATCTCCTCATTCCGCTAGCGTATGCGCCCGCCGCATCCTCATATTCTTCACCCTCATCTTCAGTGGGGCATTCTTCATTCGTGATCTCGTAGACTCCATACCCTTCATCAGATGCACAGTCGCCCTCGCATTCTATTTCGGGTAGCTGGATGGGATTTTCTAACAACTGGGGGATGGCAAGAAGGGCCTGACACCTGGCGGCCAAATCCAGAAGGAATCGACGAGGGATCTGCCTACCCTTGGATTTCTTCCTAGGTACTACCCTTGGCCTATCATTCCTAGATTGACTGACAATATTTACAGACGAAGAGGAAGATGAGGAGGATGGTGTAGAATGTACAGGAGAAGACCCCTCAGAGGAGGGGTAGAAAAGGTCGCTCATCGGACCTTGGACGGGTGGTCCGCAAGGCGGTACGCACCCGTGGGAGATGTAGGAGGTTTCCTCAACGAAGATGTGTTGTTGGAGAGTTTGAAAATTGACGTTTTTTTTTCGTTTTCATTTTTAATGACAAAGCAGTGAAAAGAGATTGGAGGAGAGAGGAAAGTGGTTATGGCTAGAGGATTGTGGGGCTCGTAGAGCAGATCATGGTTGAAGACCTGGCGCGGGTTGAAAAGCCCGCGTAGGTATGTAAGCAAAGAAGGGGACCTGGGAAGATCATCAGACAATTGTCTGGCCCAGGAAGAAGATATCAGCAAAGGCTGAGACGAGTGGATGGAGAGGATGGCGGCTAATGAGCCGTCGACGGCAATGTTGAGGACGGATGAAGATCCGTCGATGACAGAGTCCTTCTGGCGAGGACGAGGATAGTTTGGAACCTTGGCAAGAGTGGTAATATTCTCTGGTATTTCGGAGATCAATGGTGGTCCTTCAAGCTGTGGAGATGAGAACATCCTTTCCAGTGCAACGGAAATGTCCCATATGTCGAACCATTTGTCCCACTCGCATTCCGGATCTTTGATCTTGCCTCTTTTGGTGATCCTCGGACATTTTTCAGCCAAATATACAGCATGTGATCCTCCATATGCTTCTCGTGGGTGATCTCCCATCTGAACAACGGGCCCTCTGTTGAAGTGGTTTGATAGAGTCCACGTGAGGGGCTTCCAATCTGCCTTGAACGGTCCTTTGAAGCCTAGGCCAAACCTACGGTTCGGCCTAATTTCTTTTGGCGGCTTGAGCATACCCTGTAACTGTGCGCCCAGACCTTTTCCCTGTTGATAGCCGATGTTCCTCATAATCTCCCAACCTTTGGAGTGAAAAGGGAGACAGGATGTTGCGGTTGCCCTGACCGGCTCCTTTGGTGCTAGTGGAACATGAGATGGATCACGTACGTCCAGCAGTGACAATATGGGCCGATGAGACGGCCAAACAGAAGGCAGAGAGGTGTTGATAGCATCCACTGTGTGAAGGACAGGTGTACTGACCACTTTAATAATTCTCCCATTGTAAGGAAACTTCAGGCACTGATGGTTGGTGGATGGCACAGCGTCCATGGCTTCGATGTAAGGGCGACCCAGTATAGCCTTAAATGTGGGGTCCATGTCGAGGACATGGAATTCCGTGGAGATTGCCATGGGGCCTAGTTCTGCCTTCAGAATAATCATCCCCTGCGGCGGCCTTTTGCTATTGTCATAAGCCGTGACCGTGATCGAGGAAGGTCTTATTTGTTCCTCGTTGACCCCACACAACTGAAGAGTGCTCATGGAGATCACATTTATGGATGCACCCGTGTCCACAAGACACGGGTTTATGGATACCCCATTAATTTTTATTGAAATGCACAATGCATATTTCCGAGATTCCTTGGGAGCGAGCTCGTAGTTGTGAAACATGATGACTGGTTGTGTGTCTGTTGGGGTTAGGACGGTCGAAATCTTCTCCACGGGGAGGTCTTCATTAACCATGACCTTTTGAAGATATTCCATCAAGGCCGCCTGGTGGGATGTGGATCTTTGAAGTAGCTCTAGGATGGAGATCCGGGCAGGCGTCTTGTCCAAGTGTTTCAGTAGATCATACTGTGTTCCAGGGATAGCTCTTTCTGGTTGTTCTGCATCATCCTTCTCTGGCTGAGATTGCTCGGGATTCTGACTGTTGTGGGGGAAAACCCTGTGGAAAATCCTTCCACTCCGGAGCACCATTGCCTGCGGCTTTTGTACCTCTGTGGGGGTAGCAGTGGGTTTTAACAGGGGTTTGAGGGGTAGTAGTGGAGGAATGGTTGATGAAGCAGGGGTGATGACGGGAGCAGGGATTCTGATGAGGGGTTTGTTAGGTGGAGGCATGGCGGAGGTAGAGGGGATATCGCGCGGATTATGAAGGATAAGGGGTTTGGAAGGTGGAGGTGGAGGTAAGGTTTGAAACGGGTAAAGGTTTTGAGGCGGATGGTGGGTGATGAGTGGTTTTGAAGGCATTAGTGGTGATGTGGTGGAGAAAGACGGGGTTATGTATGGTGGACGGATGATAAGGGGTTTAGAAGGCGTAGGGGTAAATGTGGTAGAGGTGGATGGTAAAGTGGGGGAGTGGGAGAAGGTGAGAGGGTGTGAAGGCGTAGTAGAAAGTGTCGGTTGATAGGAGGTCGGGGTGCGGATGAGAGGGCGTAATGGTAGTGGAAATGGTGAAGGCGATACCGATGCGGGTTGATGAGAGAGAGGTGCTACCCGGGCAAGGTGAGGGGGTTGCATGACGATAGGGTTGGAGGTATAAAGAATGGAGGTACTTTCCTGGTGCCACACCTGCTCTCTCCCGACTTCCGGGAAGGAGGAGATGGGGTTAACCTGATGATTGGGCTGTTGGTGCTCCGGTAGTGGATTCTGGATTATGCCCATGTCGGGCTGTTGTTGTGGGGCCTGCTGAGGCTGCTGTTGTTGTTGTGGTTGCTGCTGCTGCTGCTGTTGTAACTGCTGCTGTGGCCTCTGAGGAGGTCTCCTAGCCTTGAGAGCCGCGACGTACCGTCTCATCTCATCCCAATCTATTTGATGTTCATCATTCATATCATGGATGTAATCTTTGAAATGGAAGCAGTAATCCACTGTGTGTCCCGGCTGCCTGTGGTAGACGCAGTATTTGGAGGTATCAACATTGGGGGGCCAGGCGGGCCTTTCTCTGGGTAGGGCGAGTTGGTTTGATGCCATGAGGGCATTAAAAATATCTGCTAAGGTTTCTGGCAATGGTGGATAGTAGGCTCTCTTAGGACCGAGCGGCCTCCTTTGTTGCTGTTGGGGACCATAGTTCCCCGGGGGTGGAACTTGGTTGTACTGAAGCGGTGGTTGTTGTTGTTGAGGTTGTGGTTGTTGTTGCTGGGGTTGGCGTAATGGAGGCATATTATCCTGGGGTGGATTATTTTGGGGTGGAGGACGGAGAGGGAAAGGACCTGATTGAAGGGGTAGTCGGGGCATTTGTTGAGGCCTTGGGTTGACTGCATAGTTGGCATTGTTGACCGCACTGACTTGCTCATTTGTCACGACCCCTTCTGTGGCTCCGCCCGGGACACCAGCGCCTGTCTTTCTGACCACTTTGGGCTTCGGCGACTCAAACATGTTCATGATGGGGGAGTCTTTTAGCTGGGTTTGGATGTATCGGGCCCTTTCATAGAGTTCCTCCATTGTAGTAAGTTTATTCATGGCGAGGACGTGTCTGAACTGCGGGGTTGCATTAGACACAATCATTTTCACTTGTTCGGGCTCGGAGAGGGTATCCCTTATTCTTTCCGCCAGAGACCTCCATCTATCAGCATATCGGACAAAATCCTCGTCGGGTTTCATCTTTTCGGCCACTAGGTCGGTAATGGAGAGTGAGGGACCGACCCTATCCCTATATTTCTGCAAGAACCTTCTCTGCACTATTTCAAAATTCTCGGCCTCGCGGGGCTCCAGAGAATAGAACCACTCAAGCGCGGGACCATCCAATGATCTCCGAAAGAGGTATGCCAGGGACCTCTGATCGTTTTGCCAATAGGAGGACTCATACATGAAGTCCTTGAGGTGAATGAAGGGGTTGCCGGTACCATTGTATCTGCGGTACGTGGGCATTTCGGAGGGAGGGAGATGAATGACGGGGAGGATTGGCAAAGCAACCTCCGGGGTGGCTTTCACGTCCACCATTCTTCTCAGATTTTGAAACTGCTCGTCCATGCGATTGAACCTATTGAGGAGCGATTGGGCGAGCTCCTCTGGGGGTGAAGGTGGCACTTGCCATTGGGGGAGAAACTGTCTCCCGGAGACTTGAGGGGGAAACCCGGAATGAGAGGGAACTGTCGGACCACCGACAGTTGGCCCTGGCTGAAACGGTGTGTGAGGAACACCGGGAGTTTGAGATTGTGACGGGAATTGGAATGAGGGAGGTTGTTGGCTCGCTTGTCCTTGAAGCGAGGGAGACTGGATGGCTTGCGCCAATGAAGGAGATGGAATGGCCTGCACGGACTCGTGGAGAGGTGCGATAGCCGGAGTTGACTCCTGGGGCGTGGGGGAAACAGATTTCCCCTTTAGAATGGCCTGGAAGGCCCGGAGCTGTTCAGAGGTAAGCTCCGTGTTGGCGAGGACGCCCAGTAAGGAAGTGATATCCTGTGGCGGGGACGTGTCCCCGGCAATAACCTGCACCTCATGCGAGGGGTCATGAGAAGGACCCGAGTCCATAGCATAGACTCGCGGGTCGGCTGTCAAACCACGGCTAGGGTGGTTCTCCTCAGAAGACTCGTGAGACATGCTCACAGTTCTCCCAGAACGCAAAAACATACACTAGCAAGTAGGTAGCAGAGATTATCAAACAAGTGGATGCCTTTACGCCTTTTTTTTTGTTTTGATTTTGATGATTTTTTTGTGTGTTTTTAGCGAGATCCGAAGTTCACACAAGATAGGGACCCTAGTTTATTTTTGTTTCACCGCCGTGTCAGCTAGGGTCTCTCGTCTCACCACGAATGAAATGACTAACTTCGGGGAACTTCAATGGTACAACCAGCCCAGTGAACGAAGAGGAGATTCTTCGATGTCGGGGACTTACGGAGGTCCCAGTGTAGGAGATTCTAGTCCGTTGAGAGGAATTCCCAAACGGAGAGTCCTTCCTTCACCGGGAAAGGGTGATCCTCAAAAAAAAATGAAAAAAAGGATAGAAAAGAGGAATGGATGTATGCAATGGAATGCTGACAGATATATGGAGTGGGAAAACAACAGAAATAACAAACATGTAATAAACAAAGAACCAATCAGAACTGACGGTGCTGCCGTGAGCACAACGGGGGCGCGCGTGGGCGCCAAGGTGGAGAGGCACGGGTGGTGCCGAACTTGCAAGGGTAGCCGGGAGGAAGCAGTAGAGGTCCCACCGTGATCGCCAATCTGTGAGCGACGTCACGCGGTTCGGAGTTCGATGGTGCGGGGAAGAGGATGCGGAGAGCGCGCGGGCTCTTCTTTTTGTTTGTTTTGCTGTTTGCTGCAACACAGAGATGAGAGAAGAGAGAGAAGGGGCCACCACGGGAGATTGCTCCGGCGGGGCGAGCGGGACAAGTATAATATAGCAAGATATGGGGTTCAAACGGCCATAGCGGGAAGTGACTCGCCGCGACCTCGGGGGGACGGGAATGGTGCAGAAATTAAATAACAAAAATTGAAACGGCCATTGGGGAAGTGACTCGCCGCGGCCTCGAGAATATGAGCAGAATATAGCAGAATATAAAAGAGAATATAAGAACAGAGATTTAAACGGCCATTGGGGAAGTGACTCGCCGCGGCCTCGAGAATATGAGCAGAATATAACAGAATATAGAGAGAGTATAAGAACGGAAATTTAAACGGCCATTGGGGAAGTGACTCGCCGCGGCCTCGATGATATGAGCAGAATATAACAGAATATAGAGAGAATGTAAGAACGGAAATTTAAACGGCCATTGGGGAAGTGACTCGCCGCGGCCTCGATGATATGAGCAGAATATAACAGGATATAAAGAGAATATGAGAACAGAAATTTAAACGGCCATTGGGGAAGTGACTCGCCGCGGCCTCGATGATATAAACGAAATATAACAGGATATAAAGAGAATATGAGAACAGAAATTTAAACGGCCATTGGGGAAGTGACTCGCCGCGGCCTCGATGAAAAGATGTGATCGCCAGGGGCCGAAAGACCCCAAAATAAGAAAGTGATCGCGCCTACCTCAAGAGCGGGAGATGGCGGGTTGCTTCTTCCTCTCCTTCCGGCCGGCCGACGGAGAGGGCTTTCCTCGGCTACCCTTGCAAAACAACGACAAACAAATGACAAGTGGCTTAGAAAGATGAATGTGTAGTATTCATATCCTTGCAATAAAAATGACGAAATAACGGGAAGACACACACCTGGTTGGTGTTATCTTTTAAACCCCTCTCGGACTCGAGTAGGAGGAAAATGAGATGATGGATGCGAGATGATGAATGCAAAGAACTACGAAGAAAAGGAAAGAGTTGGCTTATTGGATGTGCCGGTGGTGAAATTCGGCGGAGCTCCGGCAGCGTGGGGACGACGTAGAAGCGCGGTGGATGAAGACGACCTTCCTCTCGCGAGCGTGGGCACCCGAGAAGCCGGCAGAACCTCCACCTACAAAAGACCCCACGGGTTAGAAAAATGACTCCGTAGCCTCTGGGCTCCGGCAGCCTATCGGATCACTGCTTAGCTCCCCTAGAACTGAGGGGGTGGGCCTCTATTTATAGAGCTCCGGAAGGTGGAGGCGTCCAGGACCCTGGACACCTCCATCAGGGCCGAAATAATATTTTATTCTATTTTTATTGATTTTTTTGGAATACTTTTGTGGGGGCGTCCAGGGTCCCGGACGCCTCAAGTAGGTCCACCGAAAACCGACGACGGCCGCACGCGGTTCGGCACAACGCGTGGTTTTGTGAGCGGCGCCTCGTGATTCAGAAATGGGCGCGTCCAGCTGACCGGACGTCTCTATATTTTGGATTTTTTCACACACGACAAACCGTCGTTCGGTGGCCGGCGCCCGTGAGGGAGTTGATGGAGGCGTCCAGGGGCCTGGACGCCTCCAAAATTATATTATTTTTATTTTTCTTTTGTCTTTTATACCAGGGCTGGCTTTTTTATTTTTTTATTTGTTTTTATGGAGGCGTCCAGGGGCCTGGACGCCTCCATAAATATATATATTTTTATTTGATTTTTGTTTTGTTTTTTATGATTATTGATATTATTTTTATTATTTTTGCATTGATGGAGGCGTCCAAGCAGGTGGACGCCTCCATGATTTTGATTTTTTTTATTTTTTTGGTCATTGATGGAGGCGTCCAGGCGCCTGGACGCTTCCATGATTTTGATTTTTTTATTATTTTTTGATCATTGATGGAGGTGTCCAGGCGCCTGGACACTTCCATGATTTTTCACGGAATAATTCAAAAAAATGTAAAAAAATTCATAAAAATAGGAAATCACCAGAGTAATTAAAAATGTGAAGGCCGCCTTGGGGTATCATAGTGTAATATGAGATTTACTCAGGAGACGTCAGGAATGGCGTGTCTACACCCCTTTCTCTCCTTTGAACATATTTGAATGCTTCTGAAGTATGAAACCCGTTCTTGACGAAGAATGATTGATTCTTGCGTGGATGATGCTTGTAGCATGAATTTCTTCACAGCTTGTGGCAGAGGAATGGATGAGGACGTGAAACCTTGTTCTTCCCTTCATACACAAGCTCAAAACATGGTGGAAGAAGCCTTGGAGCTGCTACCTACGACATGCACACACAAGGGTTAGAAGAAAATGATTTTCAGATCTAGCATCCTCTTACTTAGGGTTTACAACCCAAGAGTTGTATATAAGTGTTTAGAATGGTCAAGGAACAGCTTGGAGACCAGATCCATGAATTAGGGAGACATATAGGGCATTAGGAATTGATTGGTAGGACTTTTGGGGCAAGAAAACGGCGGTCAAACATGGTGGCTGGGCGTCCAACCGGAAGGGGTCGACCCCAGGGTCGACCCTCGGGCACACCGAAGCCAAACAGAACCAAAAATGTGGTTCTGGGTCACATGGGTCGACCCCAGGGTCGACCCTTTCAATGGGTCGACCCCAGGGGTCGACCCTTGCGCTTCCAGACCCAACCAGAACCTGTTTTAAGGTTCTGGGTTACAGGGGTCGACCCCAGGGTCGACCCACGGGTCGACCCCTTTCAGCAGGTTTCAAAAAAAATAGCTTTGAGTGCTCCGGTGACAGGAATTAATTCTCCTAGCTCCGAACTCCGATCGAAGCAAGATTGGAGGCGTTGGAAAGAGGACTCGCAGAGCTACAACATATAATTTTTATGGGGAGATCCAACGGTGGGATTGAAAATGGTAAAGATTGTAAGACAGTTTGAGTTTGAAAAATAACAAAAACCTCTATCAAACCAAAGGGAAACAATTGATTAAATGTTACCATAATCCCATGAAGATCAACCACGATTTTTCAACCTAAAAAACATGATAAAGCAAGATGTTAGTTGACAATTAAGATCTTTACATCAAGCATTAACACTATGACCATGTTCACAATAAATTGCTTTGTTGAACCTATTCCAAGAGTGAATGATGAACGAGATATCCATTTAAATCCATATAACAACACTTACCTCATTGTTTTACCTGAATGCACATTTCTTGTTGATTGGTTGAATCATTCATACACATAGTCATGAAATTCAAAATCTCATTCTCCATAGACTGATGGTATGCATGTGGAATTCAAAGAGTAAGGAGTCAAGCCACATAGAACAATATTGAGTCACATTCAATTTGATCATCATCCAAGCTTTCAAACCACAGATCATTACCTTGGGGGAAAGCAATGATATTTGCATCTCAATCATTCATTTAGCATTACCAAAGTACACATTCATGATATGAGGCTCAATATGACATGATGCTTAATATGAGAGACTCAATATGACATGATGCTCAAAAAGACATTTATCCAAGTGTGTTTTTCAAAACAATCTCACCAAGTGTAGAGATAATGTATATGCAATTGTTTGTGCTAACCTCAAAGCACATATGCATCCACATGATGATAAGCCTTGTAGAATTACAATTCATCCACATGATGATAATCCTTTTAGAATTACAATGCATCCACATGATGATATCCCAATAGAGATAGTTTATGATCATTTCCACAACCAGTTCAAGTGAAGAGCATTCACGCACAAGGCTAAGCAACAAAGGCATTTTGTAATCATCAAAATTACATACACACATCATAGGACAAGACAATTTGTTGCTTCATGTTATTACTGTGGTCAGATAGGTCATTCAATGAATGATTGTCATGTGATGAGAATTGATGACCTTCATGCACAGAAGTTGGCTACCATACCTGCTAGGAATGTCACTGTTAATTCAGGACCCAAGACTTCTTGGGTTCCTGCAGGATCAAAATAATCCAGTTGTTGCATGTGTGCCTTGGAAATGAATAAGAGGGGTTAACCAAGGCACTCAAGAATGAAAATCCCATGATTGAACTTATCAGGTCAGTTCTGAACTTTGCTTTAAAATTCATCATCTGAATTTGTGAGTATGAAAAAATGTGAACTTCATGTTGATCTGCTTGTCTGAATTTTGATGATCTCTTCATGTCTAGCTGATCAGTTGGCATTCCAGACTCAGCTATTGAATTCAATTCTACATATCTGATGCTCTTCTCTTGCTATATGTTGAACTGAATTTGAATGCTTCTTTAGTGTATTCAGTTGATGCATTATATAGACTTTGTGTCAATGCATTGCATGCTTGTTGTTAAATGCATAACTTGCTGATTGTGAATGGTTCATGTAGTGTACACAGTCAATGCATGTGTCTTATGTCTGCATACATCATTTGCATGACTGTCAACGATGTTGTTCAATACATGTAGGACTGCGTTATGTTGCATTGTCTTGCATAACCCTGGTATATCAAATGGTATGTTACTAAAAGGCAGGGAAATCTGTCCGGAGGTTTCTACCATGTGTGAGATGGTCGTTGAGACCAGGTCCTCCGCCTAGTACCATGGGTTCTGTCTTCATGTAGATCAGTGTACTGCCATCATATTTTTGAAAAATCTGAAAAAGGATAAAAATGTTCATTACTTGGATGCATAAACCTGAATTGATTGCATACTTGTCTCATGTATCCTTGGTGCATAGTCTGCATGTAGAACAGTGTGTTGTATAGCATAATCCTTACATCATGGTGTCAGGGGGAGCTGTGAGTTTAGTTCAATTCTTGAATCCTATTTACTCCTCATTGTCCTCATTCAATTGATTCATATCTTTTGACATCAGATGCCATTGGACCATATTGCCAATTGCTATCTTTTCCCCATCACTTTCACTGAACAACAGCAATTGTCTCTGGTTTAGTATAGTGAGTTGTGATTATTGCAAGTGTTCACTTATAAGAATCACTCTTGCAAATTAAAAGGAACTAAAGGTTTAACTTTTATAAATTGAAGAGTCAAGTGTCTGAACTTCAGAATTTGAGGTAAAAGAAAACTCTTATACCTCTTAATCTTTGTCTCATGGCTAAAATAGAAAAAGTTTTTTGTAATGCCTAAATGTGTTGAACTGGAAATGTCTAGAACAGGTGAACAAGAGTGTGTAATATTTTTCAAACAATCACTCTAAAAGAATTAAGGGCAGTAGTAAATAAGATCATAAATGTAAAGAACTGAACATTGTGACAGAGCAATGGTTGATTGCACTGAGAAACTGTGAACTCCTCCAAAGAAGCAGGAAAATTCACATGTCATGAAGTGCTTTAGACTATCTCTATTCATAGTGTAGCAACCCTGATAAAATATTAATAACAATAAAGATTTTAAAATAAATCAAATGAATAGATAAATAAAACAATATAAAATAACGCCTCGGATAAAGGCGCTATTCAAATTAGAAACGCCTCTAGATAAGGCGTTATTCAAGAAGTGACGCCCTGACCACACGGCGTCAAATTCTGGACGCCAAAAATAGTAAGGCCAAGAAACGCCCCTATCTTGGGCGTGTTTTAAAACAAAGAACGCCTTCATGCCAGGCGCTTATTAAGAAACGACCTGCACCAGGTCGTCAATTCAAGAATCGACGACCTGACCAAAGTCGTTAATTCCATTCGAGTTCCATTCGACACGGGAGCTTATCCAGGGAAGGATTATGTTAATCTAGTAAGTATTTAATAGGGCAAGGACTCTATATTGGAAGCATTACTTCCACTAGAACTCTAACCCTAATAGGACTCTCAAAAATTCTATAAATACCCTAAATATTCGAACCCTAAATCTATTTTGATCGAAGCTGCTGCTGCATACCAACAGGTTAAGTTCTTCTTCCTTTCCTTGCTTTCGATCAACACATGAGGAGGTTTTAACCATCCTTCATCGTCTTTGCTATAGGTGGCTGCTTCTAGTGTTTGAAGACAAAGGGTCTTCATCACCATCGTTGCCGAAGAATAGGTAAAGTTCTTCTTTTCTTCCCTTGCCTTCAGGTTACGTAGGTAAAGAAGATTGAGATCTTCTCTTCCTTTACAGGTAGCTGTGGCAATATCTTCCCGAAGAACGAAGGTTCTTCATCCACGAAGGTTCCAAACAGAGTATCGTTCTTCATCCAGTACATCGTCAAATCTTCCAAAAAGGTAGGATTTTCTCAAGTTATGGTAGCCCAAACAAAATTAATGCAAGATATACATATATATAAGCATGACATGCATATGGTTTATTATAGTTTTATTATGTTTCTGCAAGATTTTGAAAGAGACGCCCCTGTCCAGGGTGCTAATTTACAAGACACGACCCTTCCCAGGTCGTCAATTTCATATTTGACGCCCTGTACACAGGCGTTAATTTCATGTAAATGTTAATCACCTATCTTAAGATGAAATCAATATTTGTTAATGGTTAAAAGTCAATAAACATGAACCATCAAATCTAATATACTGCATCTGAATTCCTGCCAATTTTCCTGTCATGACTATATGATTGTTATCCTTGATTATCGTGCAAATCTTGCTGGTCATGTAAATTCCTGGTATTTCTTGAATTCACGACCTAGACAAGGTCGTTTTCCATGTGTTAACGCCCCATCACAGGGCGTGAATTGAAAAGAAACGCCCCTTACTAGGGCGCGTATCTGTTAAAATCCTGGAATACATATTCTGAAAAATAGAATTAAATGGTAACGCCCCTTCCCAGGGCGCGTTTTTGAAAATATTGATATTCTGTCAAACAGTGAAAATAAAAGGACGCCTGCTACTGTAGTCGTCTCATTGCAGAGAAACGCCCCTGTCCAGGGCGCGTTTTAGATAAATTAATGAAATATTGAAATTCTAAAAAATGGAAGCATGTGTAAACGCCCTTCTGTTAGGCGTTAATTACTTGATAAACGACTCTGATTAAGTCGTTACTTTACTGTAAAACTGATTTTCCACTGTTTCTGTTAACCGATGGTTTCATATGTTATATAATATATATATCGGCACTATTCTCCACTCCGTGAGTATAGTCCCACGTTTCATGATTGTTTTACCGATCACACTCAACTCTCATTGACATACAAGCTCTCCATTAGACATTCCGTTCCTTTGGACTAGCGAGTTAGTCATAGAGACCTCCGTAAGACTCCTCGTACCTTGGATTCCCTCAAGGTCGACTGAGCTGGTTGTACCCTAAAAACCCATTACACGATCTTTGCCATGTCAATCTAAAGAAACATGGTATACCGGCCCTTATGATTATACAAAGAGTATATCATAAGAAAATTCTTAATGGGATGATGATATCATGCCATATCTTGTCATTCTTGTAAACCTCAATTCTATGATAAGAATGAGGGTATCTTACCTTTGATATACTGTTCATGTGGACCTCAATTCTATATAAAGAATGTCCATATTGATTTGTCATGGTACCCAAGTTAAGGGAACCATATTCTACCTAGTTTTATCGTTAATCGTGATTATACCGTTATTATCGCCAATCTATGTCCTTTGTCATATTTTTGGACTCCATTATGTCAAAGTTGTCATACATGTCTACAAGCTTGATTATTGAAATTCTATGTTGGCTATAAACAAGAGTGGATGTCAAAACACATGATAAATGCCTGTGCATATAGGGCCCGATCTGGTCCTGGGAGGAGCACCCGAAAGTACTTGTGCCCATGGGAGTTAAAATGATAAGGTATCTGGCATTATACCGAGTACTTGACTTGCTTGATTGGACATTCCACACACATCTTGTACTTGACTCGTACTTGACATGAAATGAAATGCGTGGCCCGAAAAAGGGTAATTACTTGCTTGCTTGATACATGATAGCCAAAATTCTTGACATGACTTGTTAAATGTACTTGCTTGAATATCTTGAGTATCTTGTTGAAAGTTCATGATTAGTTCATCTTATTCTTTGATATTACATTATCTCTATCTTGTCGTTTTATGCGAGCATGCATAGCTTTATTGCATTCATGAAAGATGTAATTACTTAAACCCCTTGCCAGTACTTGAGATATAATTTCCTACTGAGCGTTCGCTCATTCCGTTTGTCCCTTTTTACTTTTCAGGTAAGTCCGACGACGATGGAAGTCAATCGGATGGGAATGGTCAAGAGTGAAAGTGATAGAGCTGCTCAAGTGTCATCTAGTCTTTTCTATAGTTTCTTGAGTCAAATATCTATTCTTTTCCTTTTTATTAAGCAGAGTATTGGATTTGTAATAGTCTATCCATTATGAAATAAAGGATTGGGTTATCTTGCTATTTTGCGCATCTCTGTCTTTGTGTCGAATACACGACCACTCTGATTGACATGATTGATATAAACTCGTCACGCGTCTCCGGGTATCTTCCGCGCTCGGGGCGTGACAGTTTTTGTGGTATCAGAGTCTAAGGTATTCAATTCCTAGGAAAAACCCAAGTCCAAGGATAAGTTGAACGTTTAACCAAGTGGGATTGGGTAGAACCAAGGGTTAAGAGTCAATGAGTCTTTTAATAAGATCACAGTGATGTAATACTAACGTAGCTATTGTAATTGTAGGATAATGGCTACCGAACGTGCTCAATGGCGCAACATGCAGCGTACCCTCCAAGGGATGACTCAAGTGCTACAACAGGTAGCACAAGGTGGTGCTCCACGAGCTGGAAGCTTACACCAAGCATTTAAGAGTATGAATCCCCCGAAGATCGACCGATCCGGACGATGCCGAGCATTGGGTTCGGGAAACCGAACGCATATTCCGTGTCATGCAATGCACGGATCAGGACAAAGTTCTATTAGCTACGTTCCAATTAGAGAAAGATGCTAGATGCTGGTGGGAGTCTATTGAAGCAACCATCGATCCTACTCAAGTAACATGGGAAGAATTTGTGGAATACTTCAATGCTAAATATTTCTCGGACCGAGTCCAAGAAAAAAAGGCTGCAGAATTCGCTGCATTAAAGCAACGATCTTTATCATTAGCAGATTATGAAGCTCAGTTCTCCAAGTTGTCTAGATATGCTAAGCATCTTATTAGCACGGAGAAGATGAAAGCCCGTAGATTTCTTAATGGGCTTAGGCCCCACTATATTACTCAACTGGCACCTATGGACATCCAAGTTTATTCTGAAATAGTGCGCCGAGCTCAATTACTTGAAGATGCCACGGAACTATCTGATAGGATCCGTGGAAAAGACAAGAAGGAGCAAGTCACAGGTTCGGGTTCTTTCAAACCCAACTTTAAGAAGAGGCCCAATAATGGAGGTTCATCCTCTCAAGATTCCAAGTTCAAGAAGTCCAAGCCCTTCTCTATCACCACTACCCCTTCAAATGTAGTGTGTAAGCATTGTGACAAGGCTGGTCACAAGACAGAAGAATGCTGGAGGAAGTTAGGAGCATGTCTCCGTTGTGGAAGCCGTGAGCATCGGATTCCCGACTGTCCGTTACTTAATGACCAAGCCGGAGACGGTAAGCGCCTGGTGACAAAGAACGCTCGACTTCATGCAATAAAGGAGACCGAGCAAGAAGAAGGTGGACTGGTAGAAGGTACATTAACAGTTTGTTCCAAAAGTGCTTATGTCTTAATTGATACGGGTGCATCGCATTCCATTATTTCTAAGAAGTTTGCCGACCCGTTACCATTAGAACCAGAATGGATAAAAATAGTTCTAACTACTCCTCTTGGAAGTGAAAATGATATTACTCATCACTACCAAAACTGTGAGGTAATGGTTCAAGGTAGGAATTTACCTATAGATCTCATATGCCTCGATCTAAAGGAGTATGATGTTATACTGGGAGCGGACTGGTTATCCAAATACCAGGCAATGGTTGATTGCCGCAATAGCCAAATTGCTTTCAAAGATTTTCCAGAATTAGTCTTTACTCGCCCCAAGAGTCGGAGCAATTCCCCTCTTATCTCGGCCCTCCGAGCTAGCAAGCTCGTCAAGAAGGGATGTGTATCCTTCCTTGCTTTTGTCACTGTTAAAGAAGCTAAGGAAACCAAGATAGAAGACATTCAGGTAGTGCAAGAATTTCCAGACGTATTTCCGGAAGATTTGCCGGGATTACCCCCTCAAAGAGAAGTGGCCTTCACCATTGACTTAGTCCCTGGTGCTGGTCCTGTTTCAAGGGCACCATATAGAATGTCCCCTACTGAAGTCAAAGAGTTGAAGGAGCAATTGATGGAATTAATTCAAAAAGGGTTTATTAGACCAAGTACTTCCCCGTGGGGAGCACCGGTATTATTTTTAAAGAAAAAGGATGGATCCATGAGACTATGCATCGACTATCGACAGTTGAATCATCTCACTATCAAGAACAAGTATCCACTGCCGAGAATCGATGAATTATTTGATCAGATTTCAGGATCCAAATATTTTTCCAATATTGATCTCAGGTCGGGATATCATCAGTTAAGAATCAAGGATGATGACATTCATAAGACTGCATTCAGAAGCAGGTATGGCCATTACGAATTTGTTGTTATGCCTTTTGGACTAACAAATGCCCCTGCTGCCTTTATGCAGTTAATGAATAGCATATTCAGGCCTTACTTGGATCAATTCATAGTAGTCTTCATTGATGATATATTGATATATTCCAAGACTAAGGAAGAACATGAAAAGCACTTGAGGATTGCATTGCAAGTCTTGAGGACAAATCAATTATATGCAAAACTCAGCAAGTGTGAATTCTGGCTTGAAGAAGTGACTTTTCTAGGACATGTGGTTTCAAAAGATGGATTATCAGTAGATCCGTCAAAGGTCGAAGCTGTGAGAAATTGGGAAAGACCCACTAATGCAAGCGAGATCAGAAGTTTCTTAGGTCTTGCAGGATATTATCGGCGATTCATCAAAGACTTCTCCAAAATCGCCGTGCCCCTTACAAGGTTAACTCGCAAAGAGATCCGATATGAATGGAGTGAGGAATGTGAAAGAAGTTTCCAAACTCTCAAAGATCATCTCACTACAGCTCCGGTGTTAGCTCTACCAATAGAAGGAGAGAAATTCGAGGTTTACACCGATGCTTCTGGCATTGGCCTCGGATGTGTCCTAATGCAACAAGGAAAGGTCATAGCATACTCTTCACGTCAACTGAAGAAGCATGAGGAGAATTACCCCGTCCATGACTTAGAACTGGCCGCGGTGGTATTTGCCCTAAAGATATGGAGACACTACTTATATGGAGTGTAGTTTACTGTATACTCCTATCACAAAAGTCTCAAATATCTATTTTCACAAAAGGAGCTAAACATGAGACAAAGACGCTGGCTAGAATATCTCAAGGACTTTGACTTCAATATACAATACCATCCCGGAAAGGGTAATTATGTTGCTGATGCCCTTAGTCGAAAGCCGAGAGCAATGATAGCCAATTGTATGATACAAGAATGGAGGTTGCTAGAACAATTCTCCGAGCTCAATATAAGCTTGGACAAGGAAGCCAAATTTGTCACATTATCTCATGTAAGCATACAGTCAGATTTATTATCTGAGATACAAGCACTTCAGGATGATGATCCTATATTAGTGGAAATCAAAGGCAGATTAGAAGGACAATCTGATTTTCAACTGACTTCTGATGGAAGATTATTATTCAAAGGTAGAACTTGTATACCCGACTGTCCAGAATTAAAGAAGAAGATCTTAGATGAAGCTCACAGATCAAGGTACACTATTCATTCAGGATCAACCAAAATGTACCAAGATGTAAAGAGGAACTTTTGGTGGCCCAACATGAAAAGAGAAATAGCAGACTATGTATCTCGCTGTCTCACATGCCAACAGGTCAAGGCGGAACACCAAAAGCCTGTAGGAAAACTACATCCTCTAGATATTCCTAAGTGGAAGTGGGAGGATATTGGTATGGACTTCATCATGGGATTATCTAAATCAAAAGGAGGACATGATGTAATCTGGGTTATCATTGACCGATTAACTAAATCGGCGCATTTCTTGCCAATAAAAAGCCGATGGTCAATTGATGTGCTAGCTGCACTATACATCGAGGAAGTAGTCAGGATACATGGAATTCCTGTCTCAATCGTGTCTGACAGAGATCCCCGATTTACTTCTCATTTTTGGAAAGGATTACAACATTCGTTGGGGACAAGACTAAATTTTAGTACTGCTTTTCACCCACAAACGGATGGTCAGACCGAGAGAGCAAATCAAGTTGTTGAGGATATGCTAAGAGCTTGCATCATTGACTTTGGTGGAAGCTGGCATGAACATTTGCCACTAGTGGAATTTGCATATAACAACAGCTACCAAGGTAGTATCCAAATGGCACCTTTCGAAGCTTTATATGGAAGGAGTTGCCGATCACCCTTATGCTGGAACGAAGTTGGAGAGAAACAACTGTTAGGTCCAGACATGGTAAGGGATACAACTGAGAAGATACAAGTAATCAGAGAAAGATTACAAATTGCTCAGACAAGACAAAAGGCTTATGCTGACACAAGAAGGAGAGATCTTAAATTCCAAATCGGAGATCATGTATTTCTTAAAATATCGCCTGGACGTGGCATACGAAGATTTGGTGTTAAGGGCAAGCTTACGTCAAGATTCATCGGACCATTTGAGATACTCGAAAGAGTTGGCGAGGTTGCTTATCGCATCGCATTACCTCCTCAATTGTCTGAGGTACATAATGTATTTCACATATCTATGTTGAAGAAGTATGTACACGATCCATCTCATATTATTGAACATGGAGATCTGGTGATCCAGAAAGATCTCACCTATGAACAGAAGCCTATGAAGATCTTAGATCGAGAAATACGAGCTCTAAGGAATAAGGTTATTCCCATGCTCAAGGTGCAATGGAATAAGAATTCTAAACACGAAGCAACATGGGAGACCGAGGAATCCATGAAGAAACGATTTCTCGAGTTATTCTAAGAGGTATATGATCTACACTCTCCACGTACATACATATTATGTAATTGAATTTGGGGACCAAATTCTTTTAAGTGGGGGAGGGTGTAGCAACCCTGATAAAATATTAATAACAATAAAGATTTTAAAATAAATCAAATGAATAGATAAATAAAACAATATAAAATAACGCTTCGGATAAAGGCGCTATTCAAATTAGAAACGCCTCTAGATAAGGCGTTATTCAAGAAGTGACGCCCTGACCACACGGCGTCAAATTCTGGACGCCAAAAATGGTAAGGCCAAGAAACGCCCCTATCTTGGGCGTGTTTTAAAATAAAGAACGCCTTCATGCCAGGCGCTTATTAAGAAACGACATGCACCAGGTCGTCAATTCAAGAATCGACGACCTGACCAAAGTCGTTAATTCCATTCGAGTTCCGTTCGACACGGGAGCTTATCCAGGGAAGGATTATGTTAATCTAGTAAGTATTTAATAGGGCAAGGACTCTATATTGGAAGCATTACTTCCACTAGAACTCTAACCCTAATAGGACCCTCAAAAATTCTATAAATACCCTAAATATTCGAACCCTAAATCTATTTTGATCGAAGCTGCTGCTGCATACCAACAGGTTAAGTTCTTCTTCCTTTCCTTGCTTTCGATCAACACATGACGAGGTTTTAACCATCCTTCATCGTCTTTGCTATAGGTGGCTGCTTCTAGTGTTTGAAGACAAAGGGTTTTCATCACCATCGTTGCCGAAGAACAGGTAAAGTTCTTCTTTTCTTCCCTTGCCTTCAGGTTACGTAGGTAAAGAAGATTGAGATCTTCTCTTCCTTTACAGGTAGCTGTGGCAATATCTTCCCGAAGAACGAAGGTTCTTCATCCACGAAGGTTCCAAACAGAGTATCATTCTTCATCCAGTACATCGTGAAATCTTCCAAAAAGGTAGGATTTTCTCAAGTTGTGGTAGCCCAAACAAAATTAATGCAAGATATACATATATATAAGCATGACATGCATATGGTTTATTATAGTTTTATTATGTTTCTGCAAGATTTTGAAAGAGACGCCCCTGTCCAGGGCGCTAATTTACAAGACACGACCCTTCCCAGGTCGTCAATTTCATATTTGACGCCCTGTACACAGGCGTTAATTTCATGTAAATGTTAATCACCTATCTTAAGATGAAATCAATATTTGTTAACGGTTAAAAGTCAATAAACATGAACCATCAAATCTAATATACTGCATCTGAATTCCTGCCAATTTTTCTGTCATGACTATATGATTGTTATCCTTGATTATCGTGCAAATCTTGCTGGTCATGTAAATTCCTGGTATTTCTTGAATTCACGACCTAGACAAGGTCGTTTTCCATGTGTTAACGCCCCATCACAGGGCGTGAATTGAAAAGAAACGCCCCTTACTAGGGCGCGTATCTGTTAAAATCCTGGAATACATATTCTGAAAAATAGAATTAAATGGTAACGCCCCTTCCCAGGGCGCGTTTTTGAAAATATTGATATTCTGTCAAACAGTGAAAATAAAAGGACGCCTGCTACTGTAGTCGTCTCATTGCAGAGAAACGCCCCTATCCATGGCGCGTTTTAGATAAATTAATGAAATATTGAAATTCTGAAAAATGGAAGCATGTGTAAACGCCCTTCTGTTAGGCGTTAATTACTTGATAAATGACTCTGATTAAGTCATTACTTTACTGTAAAACTGATTTTCCACTGTTTCTGTTAACCGATGGTTTCATATGTTATATAATATATATATCGGCACTATTTTCCACTCCGTGAGTATAGTCCCACGTTTCATGATTGTTTTACCGATCACACTCAACTCTCATTGACATACAAGCTCTCCATTGGACATTCCGTTCCTTTGGACTAGCGAGTTAGTCATAGAGACCTCCGTAAGACTCCTCGTACCTTGGATTCCCTCAAGGTCGACTGAGCTGGTTGTACCTTAAAAACTCATTACACGATCTTTGCCATGTCAATCTAAAGAAACATGGTATACCGGCCCTTATGATTATACAAAGAGTATATCATAAGAAAATTCTTAATGGGATGATGATATCATGCCATATCTTGTCATTCTTGTAAACCTCAATTCTATGATAAGAATGATGGTATCTTACCTTTGATATACTGTTCATGTGGACCTCAATTCTATATAAAGAATGTCCATATTGATTTGTCATGGTACCCAAGTTAAGGGAACCATATTCTACCTAGTTTTATCGTTAATCGTGATTATACCGTTATTATCGTCAATCTATGTCCTTTGTCATATTTTTGGACTCCATTCTGTCAAAGTTGTCATACATGTCTACAAGCTTGATTATTGAAATTCTATGTTGGCTATAAACAAGAGTGGATGTCAAAACACATGATAAATGCCTGTGCATATAGGGCCCGATCTGGTCCTGGGAGGAGCACCCGAAAGTACTTGTACCCATGGGAGTTAAAATGATAAGGTATCTGGCATTATACCGAGTACTTGACTTGCTTGATTGGACATTCCACACACATCTTGTACTTGACTCGTACTTGACATGAAATGAAATGCGTGGCCCGAAAAAGGGTAATTACTTGCTTACTTGATACATGATAGCCAAAATTCTTGACATGACTTGTTAAATGTACTTGCTTGAATATCTTGAGTATCTTGTTGAAAGTTCATGATTAGTTCATCTTATTCTTTGATATTACATTCTCTCTATCTTGTCGTTTTATGCGAGCATGCATAGCTTTATTGCATTCATGAAAGATGTAATTACTTAAACCCCTTGCTAGTACTTGAGATATAATTTCCTACTGAGCGTTCGCTCATTCCGTTTGTCCCCTTTTACTTTTCAGGTAAGTCCGACGACGATGGAAGTCAATCGGATGGGAATGGTCAAGAGTGAAAGTGATAGAGCTGCTCAAGTGTCATCTAGTCTTTTCTATAGTTTCTTGAGTCAAATATGTATTCTTTTCCTTTTTATTAAGCAGAGTATTGGATTTGTAATAGTCTATCCATTATGAAATAAAGGATTGGGTTATCTTGCTATTTTGCGCATCTCTGTCTTTGTGTCGAATACACTACCACTCTGATTGACATGATTGATATAAACTCGTCACGCGTCTCCGGGTATCTTCCGCGCTCGGGGCGTGACACATAGGGTCAAATCTATAGGGGGAGTCCTCACCAAGTAACTGAGGGTACTGGCCTCTGATCAAGGTGTGCCTTTAATGTCAAAAGTGAAGACTATTCCTTGTAGGTCTTGATCTGAAATAGGTCTTGTAGTTTATGCCTAGTAACTAGGGGTACCTACCTCTGATCAAGGTGTACACCTAATGTGAACAGCATAAATGCCACAGGTCTATTCACTTAGTTCAGTTTCTGAAAATTCAAAAGTGAAATACAAACTGCTGTAACCCTTTGAAATCAAAAGTCAATGAGTGAAAATTATTTTTCTCAATACATATTCAAGTTGTCTTTCTTGAATTTCCTTGTTTAATCACAAAAGGGTATTATTTCTGACTTATCTATTAATACCATGTGCTCTAGATTCATTGCTATAAATGGAATCTAAAACTCATTTTCAGGGGTCAGGTGTTTTACTCTAGATTTATCACTGTTAAACCTGAATTTTTAAAAATTGTATGTTGCTGATTCTTATACTTTAACAGTTGTTTATAATCATGCTTCCTTTCTGAACCTATGATTCAGCTGTTGTCTAGTGACCCTCCTACCTTCTCTACCTTTGCTTATCTGCTCATATTCCTTCTCATAGGGGGAGCAATTATTTAGGGGGAGAACTAGTTCAGGGAGAGTCATATTTTCAGGGGGAGAATTGCTCTAGAGAATTTTGCATGCATACTACCATGTTGCACTAATGTTTATACTATTTTTCTCTTTTTGATCATGTCAAAGGGGGAGAAAATTTTGTGTGTGACTCATTGTCACATTGTGTTGCCATCATCAAAAAGGGGGAGAATGTTGTGCCTCTTAGGTACAAGCATGTGCTATGTTGAATTGATGATAGCAATGTTGTTTTGTTTTAATGATTGTAACACAGTGAGTGCATTTGATATTGTGTTTTGATGATAGCAACATGACTGTGACTGGTATATTATCTGGAGAATGCATGTACATAACTGATATATTGTTTGTGCTTGACTTCTGTTCTATACATCGCATTCCTAGCAGACCAGCAAGTCTATACACTGCAGGGTAAAGCTTAGTCTAGACATTGCTGCATTGCTCGCATAAGTCTATACATTGCATCTTAGCATGTTTGCACAGCACACCATCAAGTCTGGACATTGGTTGCACTCAGAGTCTATTCACTGCTTCATGCGTTGCATTCTAAGTCTAGACAACATTGCACGATGAGTCTTCATATTCAAAGTATGTACATTGGTCTTCACCTGAAGTCCACACATTGGCCTTCAGGATTGGAAAGTCTGTACATCGTGAAGTCTATACATTGTCAGTTGTCTGTCCAAGTCTTCACATTACCTAAGTCTGTACAGCGAGTGCCTTCATATATGAAGTCTGTACATCACCTTCAAAGCCTTTTGTTGAAACCTCAAGTCTGTATAGCGAGCAGCGTCCTTGTGTCTTAAGCCATTCTCCAAGTCTGTACACTGGTCGTGCATTCAAGTCTTTCACAAGTCTGTACATCAGACGCGCATGCTCGCCTGTCCCTCCGGATGCTCTCTTGGGACCGAGTATGCTCTCCAGTGACTGTTAATGCTCCGATTGGCCAGCGTCTCTCTTGATCAAGTCTATACACTCATTCACTGTTCATGCATTCACAGTGAAGTCTGTACATTCGTTTGGCTATGCATCACTATCCACCAAGTCTATACATTGGTAGAGTCTGTACATCAGACGCGCATGCTCGCCTGTCCCCCCGGATGCTCTCCTGGGACCGAGTATGCCCTCCAGTGACTGCTAATGCTTCCTTAACTTTGAGGATGCTCCCCTGGAGCAGCGATTGCTCCCCAGAGACAGCATGTGCTCCACATGCTCCCCTGACGCGGGTGATGCTGTCCAGAGGCCATAGATGCTCCCCTGAGACTTCATATGCTCCCGTGCGAGAACGCACTAGTCTCTGGGTATTTAAAAGAATTGTATTACATACATTCCCTTTCACTAAGTCTGTACAATGCATGCGCTTTCACAAGTTTATACAATGCATTTCATTTTACAAAGTGTCGACACCAAGTTGATAATCCGATACTCTGTCTGACAGGTGCTCTGCTCGTGAAGCTTAAGGAGGGCACGTGATCCGAGGCTGGAAGGCCTGACTAGATGATGACACATGGACTGACAGCCTGCTGGATGCTGCCACGTGGTCCGAATACTTAGGGCTGGAAATGTGGAGTTCACACGCCGGGGTAGCTGCTGCTGCTGCTACTATATATATGAGTCTTCGTCTTCAGATGAAGAGTGATCGAAGTGGAGAAAGAAAAAGCAGAAGTGCAGAGACTTCGATCCAGCAGAAGAGCAGAAGAAGAGTGAAGAGAGCAGAAGAAGAGAAGAGAGAAAAGAGAGACAGAGAGCTATTGAGAGAAGAAGAAGAGAAAGAAGTAGAGGAGAGATAGTGAGATCGAGAGAGATCTGCATTCACTGGACCGTGGATCAAATCTAGGCCAGCCAGCTCTTAGGAGCCACATTTGTGCTTTCATTATTTACAGCTTTCAGTTGATGTTGCTACTTGTTTTCGTTTTCCATTTTATGCTTTCTTCAAGCTATTAGTCAGCGTTTGCAGAGGTGCTGCCTCTGGATAGGTAAGCTGTAATCCCCAGCAGTTGCAGTGGTGGATTCCACTGGACAGCAAGCTGTGTTGCTCAGCGGGCGAGGAGGATTCCTCGGACAGCAAGCTGTGTTGCTCAACGGGCGAGGAGGATTCCTCGAACGGCAAGCTGTGTTGCCCAGCGGTTGTATGGCAAGCTGTGATGCCCAGCTGTTCAAGCTGTGAGTCAGCAGGAAGCCACACTCGGGTTGAGTGTGGGGTGGATGTAGGTCTGCTGGACCGAACCACCTAAAAACCCTCTTGCATTGTGGTCTGTTTTGTTCTATTTGTGCTTCCTCTAGATGAATGCATAGGGGCGCTCAACTGTCTGCTTATAGGTTCAGTAGATGAGTGTTCTATTGTGTCTTGTT